>CM057380.1:32705000-33392500 GCA_030015415.1 Cynopterus sphinx
TACCTACATCATAGAACTTACTGTATTTCATTACTTTTTTTTTTCTTTGGTCTAATTTATTTGTTAAAGTAGATTGTTAATACCTAGCTCAGAAAATTACAGATAATAGGTACTCAAAAACTTGGAAATGTTCCAGTATCTATGAGAAAGCTGTAAATTGGGCAAAGTGAAACAGCTATATCACTGAAATGAATAACCACGTTCCTCGTATGTCGGTCTAAATGCCTTTGGGGTTTTAGTTCCTTTCAGAAGGTGTTAATCTAACATGCTCCTGTTAGATGTGCCTTAGGAAGAATGTAGATTTGAAGCATTGCAAGAAGGAGTATTAGGTGGCAGCTCTGACTCTAGGATGGTCCAAAGAGCAGTCTTGGTACTCATGGAAACAACACTTTGCAGATCAGCTGTCTGCAAGAATTGTGAAAACCGATAACTGTAGCAACTTCTTAAGGCAAGTGTTTCAGCCCTCCACATACGTTGCACCTACATGTCGGAGTTAGAAAAGCAGCCACATGATCAGGCCATGGGCCAGGATAATTTTTGTAGAGTTTGCAATTGTGACATAAGGCACTAATATTGTACCTCCCCAGGATTCGAGTCTTATAGCCAAGAGGTGTGGCATTGCTATAAACCTGGAAAGTGGGCAAAGGCTTGGGAAAATATTGTTGGCTGAGAGATTATTTTTCACTTCCAAATATATCTTTCCTGGCTGAATTCATTTGCAAAAGAGTAGATTTGACTTGATTTGTTTTGGCTTTTGTGGTTTCAGCTTTCGTAGAATTAATTTGTGCCCAATTTATTATAACTTTATTTTTTAAATGAATATTGTATAATTATTTGATTCAAAAAATAATAAATGCTTATAACAATTTTTGGTATTAGTTTTTCTAATGATTACCTCCCTAACTAAATAATATTAAAAACTGCTATTTCTTCAACTGTCAGCTTTAGGCATTATTTGCTGAATTTCTGAGAAGCTGAAAAGTAGCCTGCTTAAGCTACACTTTCCTCCTCTTACTCCTCCAATTTAAAAGTTATTTTTGCTTTATTTTCCATTTTACTAAGTGAAACAGCATCACATAACTTCCAGTGATGTTAGAAAAGTATGAAACATTTTCTGAGTGCTTAACTGTATGCACTCATTTTGCAGACATGAAAACCGAGGCACAAGCAGTTACATAACTAGTGCGACGTTACCAGTTAATACAGTGGAAGAGCTGGAAAGGCTCTATTATCTGTGCTATGAATTGTGATGCTCTACTGTTTCCCCATAGAGGAAGTGATCAGAGCGCTCAGCATTTCCACTTTCACCATATCTCTGCCGTCCCCCCAGCATCAAACAGCTCCTTTGTGCTTTCAACTCCCCACACACATCCTATTCACTTTCTAGAATGAGAGCATCATTCTTTTCACGCTGTGGCTCTTCTTAATCAGGGGAAGCCCATTTTTCTGTCCCCCACCCCAGGTCCCAGAAGCGAGAAGGCTGCCCCTCCACATCCTGGGCATTGGGGGTAGGGAAAGAGGATGTTGATGGTGGACGTGCTCTTGTGTATACTGGGCCTCCAGTGTGTGGGGTGCCCTGGGGCAGAAGGCCTCAGAAAGGACAGCAGGGGATGGTATCGCGGGTGGACGGCATGGAACTGCACCAAAAAAAAATTAATTTTATGTTGTTAAAATTGATAACATTTAATTCTGTTATATAATGTTTTTAAGTTTTCCAGGTTTAGTTTAAAGGTTAATTCAAAGGTTCAACATTCATACACAGCATTTACATTATTATGACTAAGTGGATACCTATCGTCCAATGTAAAGACAAGTAATGTGTTAGAATTATAGGTTCGATGTTTCAACCTTGTTACCAGTCAGAGCAAAATGATCCCTATAGCCAGTTCAAATGGATTTCCATTTCTTTTCAGGAAGCCCTCCTGTCGCTCAAAATCACGCCACATTTTAGCTTACATGGTTTTTGGGACACGTCTTTCTTGTAAGCTTCTTTCCTCTTGTGTTCCATATTGCCTTCTTCCTCTATCCTGTCCTCACAGCCACAACCTCCCTATCTCACCTCTTAGAGTACTGTTGAGTAGAGGAACTTTAATCTCTCTTCAGCCCCCTATCTTCCTGTCTTCCTCCTTACCTTCAACCTTGAATTTGGAGTCTCTCTGCCATCGTGGTTAAGTGTCTTTTTTGCTGCTTTTCTTCCTTCTTTGACTTCTAGGTCCCTGTTTCCTCAATTGATTTTATCCTTCAACAGGCTTTCATTCTCTTTCCATGTTATAGAAATGTGTCCAAAACTCTACTGAGTTTTCACTTTTGTCTGCTTTTATTATGTTATTTCTTCACTCTTTCTTATTGGAGTCTTTATTGGGTAATCATTTGTGCTTAAGCTTCATTTTAAACTAAAAATCCTAATTTGATCCACATTCTAAATGTAATCAATAGTCTGTGTGTATGTGTATATAATGTAGATATATAAATATATATGCATATATATTTATACATATACAAATTAAAGAATGGTTGCAGAATATTATTCTCCACCTTCCATGTACCCCATGCTAGTAACACAAAGAACACTTGGTTACCAGATTCATCATTAAAGAGACTTCTTATCAGGTTAAACCCACTTACAGCATGATAACTGTTGCCCATGTTGGTGTCTTTAAGGCAATGCAAGACCCCAGAGTGTCTTTATGATTATTAGAACAAAGTTCAATTATGTTTGAGATCAGTTTTAGTGCAAATTATTTTAAGCTAGGTCTATAGACATTTGTGATAAATATATTTATTGCCTTATCATATTATGGAAAGGGTTTGAGGTGGTTTACATAAAAACATACTACTCCAAAAGATAAAAAAAAACAGTGACAAAAAGAGTAGGGATGAAAAGATGAAGCTAGGATTGAGATTGGTACTCAGAACAATTGCTTGCGGTGTCTGCTGCATTTGTTAGAAGTACATCACACATTTTATTCTGAATGTTCTGACAGCTGAGTAAAATCCAGTTCCACCCCCCAGTAGGACCAGTTCCTTAATTCACAGTGCTTATAAAATAAAAACAATTGGCTGTGGAGGAGAGCTATTGCTGGAACAATATGGGCTTTGGTGGAGAAAGTATATTTAAAGTAGAGTATGACGTACTACGTACTTCTTTATTGTAACTACAGCAGTATGGTGAATATGGGAGTTATAATACTATTAGCAGAACACTATAGGGCACAATTATAAGCACCTCGGTTCTCCCTCCCACTCCCACACCACGGTCAGTATCCATTTGATGCTTGTCGATTTCCCCCAGTTTTATGAAATTTAGGACAGCTCTTGTGAGTTTTTTGTCTCATTCTTAGAAAACGAATTCTTTCCATTCACTTTTAGTCACTAGCGTAGTCACCTTTTAGTCTTTATTATGTTCACTCCACCAAAATAATAAAAACTCTGAACTTTATTTGAAGTTGAACTTTTCTTCTCCCACAGGTTGGGTTGGAAATCTGTCGTGATAAAGGGGGCATGGGCTTGAAATTTTACTTCTCTCCTTTACTTTTAAACTCCTGTAAACCCTCCTTTCCTACTCCCTTGACTAAGTTGTCCCAGATTCCTCTGATCTGGGGAAACAAGAAGTCAAGGTCATGAAACATCTACATGACTGGGAACTAGCGCTCCCTGCTGCTTGGGCTCTTCTGACTCCGGGGACGGACCTTCAGGGTGTGTCAAACACCAGTTTGCTGTGCCCTCCACATTCTAGGAAACATGTCAAGCTCTGTAAGTGTTCTCCTTAAAGCCCCTTTCTCTAAGCTTGAGGTGAAGGGGAAACATCCTTTTGTTCCCAAGGGAGGAGAAAGGGAAAATGTCACAGCACTGCCAGTTTTCTTTCTCTGCTTCTTACACAAAATCTTTTTATACATTTGACAAGGTGCTGAACTAAAGGTTGAAAGACTAGTTTTCTGACACCTCCGCAAGTCTCCTTTGCCATCTATTGTTTGTTTCTCAGCTTCTTGGTGGCCTCTGCTGACACAGATTCAAAAACGAGTTCCATTTTAATATGTTGTTATGTTTTAAATAAAGTTCTGCAGTATAAGTGGATGAGAAATATTGTTAAAATGCCTTTCTGCTTTGAGGACCAACGTGGTTCATGTGTAAAGTATTCTGAGTCCAAGTAGATGGCATTTATTTTATTGATATATCTCTTTTTCCCTTTTAAATTATCAAATTGATACATACTAATTTTTGATAGATTAGAAGCATTGATGAGCAAAAGGTTAAATTATTAAAATCACTCTGTTTTATCTTTCAGTGATAGTTACTATCAACTTTGGTTTATATCCTCTTATATTCTTTTCATATTATAATGGATAATCCCTGACATCTGAATCTCACTATTCAAATCTTTGTTTAATTGAGTTAAAAGTTTTTTCCCCCAAAACTCACTGTCTGAAAGGAAAACTTATAATAACAAATCCACATTGTCACAGCAGCAAAACCATTTGATTTGTGCACAAATTCAGGGGAGAAAATATAGAGCAGCTTTTTTTCTGATAACGCTGCATCTTGTGCTTGCACAGTTTAAACGTGTTGTGCATTATCTCATCAGATTCCCTATATTATTATAAGAAAATGTCTCCTAAGAATGCTGAAAAGCCTGTGAAGATAGTAGATGAGCCTATGAATTGCAGAAAACTATTGACAAAGGTGATTGAACTGCAAAGCAGAATTTTAACGTTGATGAAATTGGGCTATTTTGGAAACGAATGCTATCCTGCATGTTCATTTCAGAGAAGGAGACAAAAGTGCCACAACATAAACCAGGCAAAATAGGCTAACACTGCTCTAAAGTGAATGTGATGCTAAGCTAAAACCTTTGTTGGTGTATCACTTCAAAAACCCCAGTGCCTTTTAAGGACTATTGAAGAGTGAATTGCCTGTTAATGATATTAAGCTCATAAAGAGTGGGTGACCAAGGCAGTGTTCAATGATTACACGAGGAGCTAACTGTCTCTATTGATCAAACAGTATGTGAAAACTTGCAACCCAGGCTTTTTTGATAATAGACAATTCTCTCAGATGTCCTTCTACTGTTGGCAGTTATGGAGATAATATCACAGTGGTCTTTTTGCCTCCCAGCCTTATGTCATTGTAGCCTCTGGACCTACGAGTCCCTGCAGTCACTGCTTATTGTTTACAGGTGGTGATGCAGTCTGTGGCACTTAAATGCTGATATATGGTCTCATGATGCTGGAACACTGCTTCAATTAAAGATTTATGGAAGAGTTTTGACATTCAGGAGGTCTTCAAATTTATCAACTGGGGTTGGCATGTATGATAACAAACAATGAATGGAGTATGGGAGAAACTGGTCCCGCAGTTGTTGCTGACTTACAAGGTTTTGAGGAAGTGATTAATGCAAAGCAAAAATCCAAAATTTTGTGAAGTAGCCTAGATGATTTGCAGAGTTTATGACCAAGAAACTTGTTCTACTTGATGTTCATTCAGGTCAAAGGAAGAGAGAGAAGAGAAGCCATAAACACCTGTTGCCAGATCTTTAGAAAACTTGGAATCATGCAGATAAAATTATTATTCTTGCAATTTTTATTTTATTTTTTTGGGACCTTTGTTTTCTATTGGTTTAGATAATGGTTCATAGCCATCCACTCAAGTGTCGAAAAGAGATGACCATCCTCAGGATCCTTGGACTTGAACACAGGTAGCTGAAGGTGTTTGCTGTTTCATTTGCTCTCTGCTCACTCATTCCCACTCACCTTCACACACTCCTGAGTGGCATCAGTGTCTACCTAACTGAAGTCTCCATCTTTCTCTTTCTAAATTGTTCCTTACATGGTAAATAATTATTATTTAAAAAATCCATGTTTGCTTATTCATTACATAATTTGAAAATATATAGAATTTCAACATTTACAGTATATGCTTGTTGCACTACATAAGGAAAATTAATTTCTACTGTATTGTTGCATATTATGTGAAAATATATCTACTAAATAGCCCATTAAGTATGAAATAATTATGTAGTTGATACTGCATGTATATATTAAGGCAAACATTCTCGAGAATATTTTTACATATATGTTTGAATACTTAGTTGTCAAGAATAATTAAAATTATGCATGCAAAGACAGTTTTCTCCAAATGTTAATTAATTCCATTTCCTTATATGTGCAATAAACATATCAATACCTTCAAATGGTGACCGACCTCATTGGATGAGACCATGACCATGATCCAACAGAAAAGAATATCGGGAGCCACAAAACAGCAATAGGTACTTGCATGGTATAGTTTCATTTTTATTAAAATTCTCACTCAAGCCATACTGACAGAAAGGCCTCTTTACCTTTAAAGGCCAGGGGCTTTTGATTTGTAATAATTTGCCTGACTAGCCATATGTAGTTATTTTTTCTAAGGAGCAAAGGATTTTTCTAATCTTTCATTCTAAGTACCTTGGGCAAAATGCATGAGCTAGGCCAAAGGACTCATCTTATAATGAGGAATTCTAATGATGTATCCTTAACTGAGGCAGATCTCATAAATCCTTATAGCATGTGCAAGATGGTGAGAGTTTCAACAGCTTGACTAGGAGAGACTCTGATAAGTTTGTGTATTACATGAAAATTTTGACCAACATTATTGTTACAATGCTCTGAAGTTCTTTTCATGTTAAATTACAAATTAACAAAAAAGATGCTCATTAGGCATAGTTTACCTTTTATTCTCTATTAATTTTAGAGATTAAAACAAAATTTACATGATTACTCCACAAACTTTCTAGAACAGCATTTTTAAAATTTTTTATTTCACAGATTTGCATTACTAAATTATTTGTTCACCCTGAGCCTCAATATTCCCTCCTGGGAATTAAAGAGCTATTATAAACCATGCTTACTCACTTTTCTTTTTCCAAGAGAATAGTGGATGATTAATGAGGTAATGAATATAAGGAGAACTCCCTGGAGGAAAGGAGTTTCATAAACATGAAGGAAAGACTTTGGCTGACTCGCCAATTCTAACAGCTCAGAGCTATGGATACATCTTTTGGTACAAATCCTACCTACGTAGTCTACCCACCTCATGTACACCTTAAAGCTGGATCCTGGAGAGTTTTCTAAGTGTGAAACTATTTCTACTTATAGCAAAATTCATCATTCAGTTTGTAATTAACACAAAGTGTTTTTGAAATTAAATGATTCATCTCTTAATGCTTTTGCAGGCTGGGAAGCAAAGCAGAGCTCAGGACTAATGTGGAGTTGGTTTGCCTATGTGATGTAGTCAAGAGCTGCTTTGCTTGGCTATTCACAGTCTTTCAGAATAAAAAGTCCTATCCCAGAACCACTCCCTCTAAAGCAAATCGATGTTTCATTCTCTGACATTTTTCTAGAAGAATGGAAATGAATTGGTAAAATTTTTAAAAAGCCAAAAGCAAAAGACGAAAAAGCACAGCTGGAAGAATTGAATGATTACTAAACCCAGCTGTTTTCCAAAGACCTAAAGTATGTCGGGGATGTCAAGATGCTACTGGAGATGTGGCTGGAAGTGCCTCATTATGCCTCTGGGTCTGTGGGTTGAAATGGGGAACAATTTTAGAAGAACAAATAAATGATTTTCCAACCCAACTTTAGTGTTCAATAGCTCCACAGCATTTTGTTAGACTCGAAAATCAGTCAAGAGACACACTACAGTTGATATACATTTAAGATTATATATTCTTCATGAATTGCCTATTTTATCATTATAAAATATCTCTCCTCTATATGTATTTTAGACATGGCTTCCGTAGCTTAGCTTCATCTGTCAATGCTCTTCTATCTGCTTTCTTTAATATTTTTTTTTTCCTGTGTGTTGATAGTTCTCATGATCTCTTCATTGTTATAACTTTAGAAATTTGTTAGGTAACATTTCTGATCACTGGAGTAAAACTGGAGTTTTTAATAAATGGTGCTGGACAACTCGGTAGCCATTTGGAAGAAGATAAAATTAGATCCATCTTTCACACTATGTCCAAGAATTAACTCCAAAAGTTTAGGAATCTAAATGTAAAAAATGAAAACATTTAAGTGTGTGAAGAAAACATGGGTAAAATCTTCTTTAACCTTAGGAAGGGCTTATTAGCTATCACTCAAAATCCAGGATCAATAAAAGTAAAGATTGAGAAATGTGTCTACTAGAAAGTAATCTTTTAAACACACACACACACACACACACACACACACACACACACGCCCCATAATCAAAATCAAAGGACAATTGACAAACTAGGAGAACATTTCTGGAACATACACCACAGACAAGAACACATATACAAACCTTGTAGCACCTGAGAGACAAAGAACCAAGAGCTAGTAGAAAAATAGGGAAGAAAACCATGAATACATACAAAAGTATATAAACAGCCCTCAAACATATGAAAAACAGTCAGATTCACTTATAATTAGAGAAATGCACATTAAAACAACTTCTCACTATCAGGCTGGCAAAAATCGAAAAACATCTAAATGTGTTTTGTTAAGTTGTTAGGATGCAGATGGTCCTTTATAAATTGTTAGAATGTGCACCAATACAACTCTCTAGAGGAAAAGTTGGAAATATTTAATAAAACTACATATACACTTGTTTTTTGACCCAGAAATCCCACCTTTAGGAATCTACCGTGAAGATATACAAAAATATATATGCCAAGGTTATTTATTATATTGTTATTTGTACTGGCAAAATATTGAAAACAACCTAAATCTCAACACATATGGAGTACATTATGTAGGTGAGCTGTTATTTTGCTCTAAGATATTGTAAAAAAGAATGAGGAAGATCTCTGTGAACTAATATGGAGTTATTTCTAAGACATACTTATTACTAAGTGGAAAGGAAAAGTTCAAAAGAGTATATATGGCATGCTACTCTCCATGTGAGAAGAAACGGTATATAAGGATATAAGAAAGTATGTATGTATTGACACATTTTTGCAAAAAGAAATACTGGAAAGATAATAGAGAAACTAGAGATTAGTTAATTACAGACGTTGGTGGGAAAGGTGTGAGAAGAAGAAATAAATGAGGGCAGGTTATTAGGGATGAAGAGGGAGAACACTCTTATGAGTATATTTTTAAAAAGTTTGACTTTTACAACTTGAGAAATTGTTTTATATACGTACCTTCTCTCTAACAAATAATTAAAATCAACCAGGATGTGAAAAAATCCAAAATGGAATATCATTAGTAACAAATGAACCAAACTATGTTACAAATGAGTGACACAAAATTGATTTTAAAACAAACCTAACCTAAACAGCTCTGGAAAATTATATTTTGACTGGTTGTTATGAGGCTAAAGATAAAAATAATTGTATACAAATGCTGTTATTTAGTTAGTAAATCTGTATCTCATAGGGATATAGATTAGCAATTGTGTAACATTTTATATATATATATACCAATGTTGAACAAAAAGTGAATATATTATAGATAATGAGAGCTTGGTCTCTCACTGGTGGAGAAAGAAATTACAGATAAATAGTGAAGGCTAGAATGAACCTCATGATATTGGATTGGAGTTATAGGAATCAATATGAATTCATGGTTTTAAATACATACATACATACATATATATATATGTATAGATAGATAGATAGATAGATAGATAGATAGATAGAGAAATAAATGTGTGTATGTGTGGGTTAACATTCATATATACATTTCTCAACTTTGTCAACTCAGAAGGTCTAGGAATAATGATACTCCAGTAGCTGTGAGCATACCTGTGACAAAATCTTGGTTTATGAATACTTTTCTCCAATGAAAGAATCCAGAGCTCCTTAAAAAAAGTGATTGATTCCAGGGTTGGGGCAGAAAAGATAAGAGATGAGACTGGAACATCTTGTGGTGTCAGAAAATTAGGAAGTGCTCAAAAAAAGGATGATGATATGTCATAAGACATAGGAGTTAACCTAAAGAAGCTCCAAATGACCAAATATGAAACAATTTGAACAATGAATTATATAATGATAATATTAGATTATAATCAATGGAATAATATCAAAATCCTTGTGTCAACGCTGATATAAATAAGTAGCCAAATAAATAAATGAGAAGGGAAAGCTCTTTACAGAAAAATTCCAATTAAAAATTATAGAAGGAATGAAAAAAATTCAAAATTATTACTGAGAAAACCAAATAGTAAAATTCACTGAGTAAGACAGATGCTAAGGCCATTGGGCAAAATTTGAGGAGAAACAGAATATTAGCACAGTCTCAGACCATCTCCGCGAGTCACAAAGAGAATATAGTAACTTGGGAGAGGAAACCATTCGTAAACACCACCTTAGCCAAGGATCAAAATGAAAATTACCAGTAAGAAGGCATGACTCTCTAGTATGTACTGAGAAGGACAAAACGTTACTTCAGGTAGCATTCTTGCCTTCAGTGCTTAAGGTCTATTAAATTACGAGAAAGCATAAGAAAAAAAGCCAAGCATTTTTTTTTTTTTACAAAATATCTGACCAGTACTCTGCCAAGAACATGAAAAACAAGGAAAATAGGAGGAATTGCCACAGATTAACTGGAGGAGGCTAAGGAGGCAGGGTGAGATTCCTAATTAATCCTAGGCAGAAAAGGACGTTAGGCGGAAACAGGTGGACTTCGAATAAGATCTCTAGTTTCATTATCAGTGTTGTCCTGGTTTTGATAATTAAACTATTGGTCCGTAAGATATAGAAGGTTGACTGTCAACTACTTTTCAGCTTTTTTTGAAAATCTAAAATTATTTCAAAATAAAAAGTTAAAGCAAACTTTATTAACATTTTAATCTAGATTCACACAGAGGAATATATAGATGTCTATTTAGTTTGCTGTTTTGAAGTGAAAGAATATACACTTACTTTTTTTTATCAAAAGTTTTTTATTGTGATAAAAATCGATATCATAAAATTTACTATCTTGCCCATTTTTAAGGGTATGATTTCATAGTATTGAGTATTTACGTTGTTGTGAAACAGATCTCCTGAACTTTTTCATCTTACAGAACTGAAACTCTATTGCCATTAAATAACTCCTATCTTCCCCATCCCCCGAGCCCCTAGCAGTCTCCATTCTACTTTGTTTTTATGATTTCGACTACTCTGGGTACCTCATATAAGTGTAATCATATAGTATTAGTCCTTGTGTGACGGGCTTATTTCACTCAGCATAATGATAGTGTCCTCAAGTTTCATTCATGTTGTAGAATGTGACAAGATTTCATATATTTTTTTTTTTAGCTGTTGTAAATAATGCTGCAAAGAAGATGGGTATGCAAATACCTTGCTTTCAGTTCTTTTGGATATGTACTTAGAAGTTTGCTGAATCATATGGGATATGGTATGAACAAGAAGAAGAAATCATTGGGGACTCTCACAGAGGCCACGGACAACTAAAAACAGAAAGGGAAGAGGAAGGGCAGGGTCAGAAGCTGGAAAAATAACCAGTTCTACCTGGAATATTGTGAATATTTAGATGGAGATGCCCATCTGGAAGTTAGATGTTGAGCCCGAGGCTCAGGTACCAGATCAGAACGAGAGGTAGAGATTTAGGTATCTTTAGCCTGTCAGTGACAGTTAAAAACCATAAATTGGAAGCAAATAACACTCAGAGAAAATGCAGGCTGAATTGGGGAGCACCAGTATTTAAGACACATGCAGATAAAACGAAGCTCACAAAAGAGGTGTAAAATGGGATGACCAGAGAGGCAGAAGGAGAATCGAGAGTGAGATATCACAGAATCCAGGAATGAGGGTGTTTGAAGAAGTGGGGAGAAGTCATCAGTGGCAACGATCACAGGGGAAATACGTTAAAAAGAGTACAGGGAATCACTTACTGAACTGGAAATTGAGGTCCCCGGTGGCCTTGGTGTAAAGAAATGCAAATACTTTGGTTGGGGCCTGAAAATGAGATGAGGAAGTCGAGAAACTGAATGAGTTTAGACTCCCCTTTTGAAAAGACTAGAAGGGAGTTAGCACACTCTTGTGTGAGTGGACTGTTACATTCACGTGGCCCTTTGAGAGAGATGAGAACTTCCCATTCTGCCAGCCATCGTTCAACAAAAAGGTTAAATTTTAAAGCATTTTCTGTTAACTTCCTACAAGTAAAAGATATAATTTTATGTTCCTTGAACATGTGCTTGTTCCTATGCTCTTTAAAAATGGTAGGACATTTCTGCAATTGCTGACCACATGAAATGTGTTTCCCGTCATCAGTCTCATAAACATTCAGCTATCGTACCTTTCCCCAAACAACCAAAGATTTATTCATTATACTGAATTGCAATCTCACCCTTCCTTTCTGCTCCTTTATAAAGAGAAAGATAATATTTCGGCAGTTTTTGCATCTTCTTAGCCTGGAGGGAATGTAAATATAAGCATAATTGATTTTCTAAACTTCCTTTTCTTTATGTTCCAATGCTTGATGTATCAGAGGTGGAATGACTCACAAATCAGTCCCGATTGCTAATTAGAACACAGACTATATTAAAAGCACAGGACTTATATTCAGTTCGCTTTCAGTGCAAACCCTGGAAATAGAAGGCCTCTCAGTGCTCTAGTGCTGGCTGTTTAATTACCTTTTGCTTTGACTTGACCAGTCAGGAATTACAGGCGCTGTGTCTGGCAGGTCAGGGGTGATTGCTAATTAAACGGTGGAATTCACTGTGCCTCACCCTGACTCATCTTTTCTTCCCCTCTCCCCTCCGAAGTGCCGCTTTTCCTCAGAAAGCGTTTCTTCAAGTCTCCGCCGGATAATGAAGCTTATGCTCTTATCCCTGTATGAAGCCCAAATTCTCAAGGTAATTGTACTTCAATGGTTGGTGAAATAGGAATTCCGTCCTCTCTCTCGTCTTTCTAACTCTGGTCTAAAGAGGCCTTTTTGTCAGTGCTCTTAATGGCAAGGCAAGACCCCTGGGGTTCCTATTCTTCCCTGCATCACCTTAGCAATCAGCTAGTGGCCCTGAAAGGAGAGGCCATCTTGGCCTTTGTGTGTGAAATGAGAGGTCAGTACTCACGCCAGGAAATCTGTGGGCACCTGCAGGCTGAAAAGTAAGAATCGATTTCTTTTCACCCTCCACTAATCTGAATGTCACCTCGGAAGTGCCCAGGATTTCATTGATCTGTGTCAACTTCACGGCAACCAGTTCCCTATCGAATGATTAAGAATATTAAGGAGGTTGGAGGCCCTAGCAACACTGAGAGGGAGATGCTTCTCCTCATGAGACCTTGTCATGAAGCATTTGAATAGATCTTGAGTCTTACAAGTGCTTTAAACTGGTTCCTCTTTGTTCATTTGGAGGTGGCGTGGAAATATCAAGGGGGCTGAACCCCATAAAATTGTCAATATTCGTGTGTTTTTCAATTTTAAAGATGGTGTTTTCATATAGTTCAGTTTAATATTAGCTAATGTCAGAAATTTAAAAAATTGAAGCCCAGATAGATGAAATGAATTCCGAGTTCCCATCCAGAATCTTTGTCCTTATAACTAATGGATTAGTAAAATCCCCCATTTATTCATTAACAAAACATTTGTTGCATACCCATCCTTGTACTGAGCCTGAAGGCAAAAATGCCACGTGTTGGGTAAATAAGTTCTGGTACTGCTTACTAACCCAGTAGGCAAATTAGACATGCATTTAAGCCCCCGCAAAATAGGGCAATATATTGTCTGTAATTTAGTTTAAAATCATTCAGCAGAGAAAGTGTAATACGTATGTGTGCATTTAGCTAGTTCAACCTACCTTCAGGGTTGCTTGCTAATATTTAAAGTATCTTAATCAGAAATACACACTCCAGGGAAGGTTAGTTAGCATTCGAAAGACTTTAATCAGGTATCTATTGTAAATAGTTAACTCTTGGCCATCTCAATCAGTACTAGAGGGTTAATTAACTAGCCTGAGGAATGCTAGCAATAATCTTAAATTAGTAAGTAAGTAGTATTCAAGATAAGTATATTGGCTGGAATATGGCACAGGCACCACCACCCTTGCGTGAATAAGTATGAGAATCTGGGGTGGTCTTGACCCAGGGCTCTGATTTCCATTAGAAAGTTGGCTAGATTCCTGTTACAAGGGCATGGTTGCATTTGCCTAGAGTGAACCTTTTGTGAAAGGTGCCTGTTGCAGTGCTTACAAGGAGAGAGAAAGGGGAAATTCACAAAATTTATAATATTGGATCTATACCTGTACCCAGTTGGGTTTGTTTTCAGAAGAAAACATCTGACAGTAGTGAAGAGGATGCATGGGTGTGTTCAAGGGCTGCAGAGAGAGTAGGAAGAGTGAGACTAGTCAGGAGGCTATGGCTGTTATGTAATGATGATGGCCTGAACTAAGGTTGTGGCAGTTGAGTGGATGGAGTAGAGAGGATAGACTTGAATGATTTACAAGAGAAAAATAAATGAATTTAATGAATAATTGGATGTAGAGAGAGGGCAGGTGGGTAAGAGGGAGTCATAAAGACACCCTCCAGGGTGTCTGATTTGTAGGGTACTATTACTAAAATATAAAACCAAAGGCAAGAATGAGATTGGGGGCCAGTGGAGAATAAGCTAGTACTGAATAAAGTAAATGTGAGGTGCCTGTGTGACATTTGGGTGGGGCAGTCCAATAGGCAGGTCTATGATATATGTGTGACGGGTGTGATCCTTGCCCTCATTATGATTATGGTGTTTGGCAGACACAGTATAGTGGATACATTTGGAGTCTTAATGATGAGGTCACCTAAGGAGGGTGTAGTGAAAAATGCAGAAGCAGGATCTCATGAATAATTAACATTTAAGATGCAGGAGGAAGAAAAGGATGAATTACATGAAAGATATTACATGACTAAAAATGAGCATGAGGGTTGGCCAAGTAGGAGGAAAATGAGGAGAGAGTGCTACCAAGGATGTCAAGGGATATGCAAGTTCCAAGGAGGGAATGGCGAGTGGTATCAGATATCGGAGAGATCAAATGAATACGAAGCGGAAACATCCATTTCACACGGCTGTTTGGAGGTGCATGTATGAGACCATTTTCCTGTATAGGGGGAATAGTGTCTTGAAGGCTGAGTCCTGTGGAGAGAATGAGAAATAATAGAATAAAAATGAATCTTTAAAAAGCTTGGTCATAGAGATTATTAATCAGGGTGTTCTAGAGAGAATTTGCCAGAGCTCTGTCCATTGTTCCATAGGATACAGAGGCAAAACTCTGTAATAGCAACTTGTACAGAAATGAAGTAGTGTACAATAACCCAAACAGTGAAATGCCAAAATAGTAAAAGAGATAAAATGAGTTATTAATTTCAAATGGTTTAGTATAAAGAAAAATACCCTGGTAATTACATAGTTTGGAGTGTAACCTGAGAATTGTTGGCTTCTCTAACACAAATCTGTCATTTGAGTATTAAGCTGACAGAAAGTGTCCCACGAACAAACACGCTCGCTGGAGTGAGAGGGAAGAGCTGCCATGATCAGAAAGGCCCTTTCATGTCTGCTAGAGCTCTGACAGGCCGCTTTATATGGGACATGGTTCCAGGAATGATGCTCCATTAGAAGTGAGTCAGCATTTCTGGGACCGTCGCAGTTTTACTGGAAATAAGTACCACCTTATCTTTCTGAGCAATTACTTTCAAGAAA
Source organism: Cynopterus sphinx (assembly GCA_030015415.1). Lineage (NCBI taxonomy): Eukaryota > Metazoa > Chordata > Mammalia > Chiroptera > Pteropodidae > Cynopterus > Cynopterus sphinx. Next base: position 32,720,624 of record CM057380.1, read on the forward strand.
TATGATGGGAAAATTTTTCAAAGCTCTGACCTCTCCAAATTTACTTTTCATTTTTTTTCAGATTCTTTGTAGAGTCGTTCATAGTTAAGAATTGTTTTCATTATAAAATATATGTGGAAAATATTGGCAATTAAAAGCAGCCCAATCTAGCCCCAGGACAAAAGATGAGACACTACCTAGTCTGGAACCTAAAACATGGCTTTGAGATCAAATGGGATTGGGACTAAGTCCCAACTCTGTAATTCATAAGATGTAACCTAGGTCAAATTACTTAGCCTCTCTGAGACTCAGTTTCCTCAGCTGTAGAATTGGGATTATAAAAGCAACTTTACAGGAAAAATATAAAATAATATACATGAAGTATTTTGGAAGAAGTAGTTTGTTCAATAGGATATGTGTGTATGTGTGTGTGTGTATACACAAATATCCATATATTATTTGAACCTACTTGACATGTTTGGTTAAATTTGAGCGTTTATTCAGCATCTATGTATGATAAGCAAAATAGTGTGTCCATGTACATTACAAAAAAGGTAAGGAATGGATACTGTAAAAGATGGTAAATGACTCCTTTTTTTCTATTTACACCAATAGGTTAGGAAAATATGGAGTGAAATTGATGTAGGAGGGATTTAAATTAAAGTGCAGTAGAATACAATTTCAAATCACAGTGAAATGCTATCATGCTATTATAAAAGAGTCAGTGAGAAACCTTTAGTGAAGATTTAAAAAAGGGTAGTAGTAATTGTTACTTTGAGATGATTTAAGCGCTAGAAAATGATGATGTCATTTTCAAGATTTCATGTGATCTTTATCATTTTATACTCTTAGAGAGGTCTGGATCATTTCCACATTTTGAGGCACTCAGTGTATTTACCAGTGGAGAAATGCTAAAATAGGGTTAAAATAGTAGAATATATATAAAAAAAGTGAATATATGCATATGTATGTAGGTATGTATCTATCTTCTTATCTATCTCTGTATGATCAACTAATTCTTTTAATACAAAAACTATTTAAACACAATAGGCCTTTTCACAGAATAGTAATGAGATTTATAAAAACTTATTTCAAAATCCACAATAGGCACTATAAAAAACATCTTTTAATTTTGCCAGTGTATCCCTGGGAATGTATCACAGCTTATATTTGACTGGTCTACATTGTCTTCATGCCTCTGAGGTCTGGGCCTGTGGCTCTTTGCCATAAATTCTTAGTGATGGACTCTGACCAGTACCTCTGAAAGCTCAATCCCTGGCGTAACAGATGCTCAAGGAAAGTATGTTGAATCAGTGAATTTCTTTTTGCACTGATTATCACCTAAGGATCCTGCTAGAAGATCTTTAAAACTGGTGTGCTACATTGGGTAATAGCTTTAGATTCCATTCATTTTACAAAAGGACAGAACACATTACATTTGTTGGGCTTCTATACTCTTTATATGGGTGACTTTGTGCTTGGCACAAAGCAGAAGAGGGGATGTGGAAGATGGTGAGGGATGTGGACAAAGATGCTCCATTAGCTTCAGTTTGCTGGGATTGTTACTGTTCAGAGCACTTAAGGATTTTGGATTTTTACAAAGCACAAATGACACAGTCTTAACCTTGCAGTACACTAATAGAAGTCATTTCTATCAGCAGCAGCATCTGAGCATTCCTAATTTTCCTAGAAATTAAGAGAATCCCATCTGCGTTTAAATGCAAGGCTTCTTTTTAATATATAATCCCAGTTCTTAATAATTCAAAGGTGTTTTAAATCCAGAGACACAGTTGCCATCTTTAGACTTTATGTGTCTAGGATAGATTAGGTCAACTGACCTCATGCAAGATTCTTGTCATTGCTAGACTTCCTTCGCATTTCCATATGATTCACTTCTGACAGAGAGGAAGCAGGGTAGAGGATTTAAATCCTTCTTAAACTGATGCAGCTTAGCAGGCTCAGTTTTGAAGCCCTCTGAGTCTTGAGGGCCTGGTCTGTCCATTCTGGATGGGCTGATCCTTCTGTTCATCTTCCCCAGCCTCCTACTCCCCCACCCCAAGTTGGTGATTAATTTTTGCTGGTGTGCTGGAGAGAAGGAGAAGGCAGTTTGCTTTAGTTCTATTTTGGGTTTTTTGCCATATTTAAATGAAATAACATTAAATTGTATATACATGTCATATCTTCTTTATCCATTCTTCCATCAGCAGACATTTAGGTTTCTTCTATATCTTGGCTGTAGTGAATAAGGCGCAAATAAGCATGGGATTGCAAATATTTCTTTGAGATTTTGATTTTATTTCCTTAGAATATATACCCAGAAGTGGGATTGCTGGTATGCATGGTAGTTCTATTTTTAATTTTTTGAGGAACCTCCACACTGTTTTTCATAATGGCTGCACTAATTTACATTTCCCCCAATGGTACACAAGAGTTTGCTTTTGTCCACGTGCTCTCCAACTTTTGTTATACTTTATCCTTCTAATAATGGACATTCTAACAGGTGTGAGGTGATAAGTGGTTTTAATTTTCATTTCTCTGATGATTAGTGAAGTTGAGCACCTTTTCATATACCCATTGACCATTTGTATGTCTTCTTCTGAGAAATGTCTATTCTTTTTTTGCCTATATTTTAATTTTTGCTATTGAGTTACATGAGTTCTTGCATGTTCTTTGATATTAAGCCCTTATCAGAAAAATGATTTGCAAATATTTTATTCCATTCTGTAGACTATATTTTCTCTCTATTGGCTGTTCTCTTTGCTGTGCAGATGACTTTTAGTTTGAGGCAATCCCATTTATCAATTTTCACTTTTGCTGCTTGTGATTTTGGTGTCATATTCAAAAAAACCATCGCCAGACCTATGTTTTCTTCTAGGAGTTTTATGGTTTCATGTCTTACATTTAAGTCTTTAATCCATTTTAAGTTAATTTTTATATATGGTGTAAGATAAAGATCTAATTTCATTTTTTTTTTTGCATGTGGATATCCAGTTTTCCCAACACCATTTATTGGAGAGGCTATCTTTTCCCCTTTGTGCATTCTTGCCACCCTTGTTGAAGATTAGTTGACTGTACATGTGTAGGTTTCTTTCTGAGCTCTCTATTCCATTGGTCTACATGTCTTGTTCTTCTGTCAGAACCATATTCTATTGATTACTGTAGCTTTGCAATATATTTTGAAATCAGGAAGTGTGATATCTCCAACTCTCTTCTTGCTCCAGATTGCTTTGGTTATTTGGAGTCTTTTGTAATTCCATTTAAATTTTAGGATAAAAAAAAAATTCTGTGAAGATTGCTTTTGGGATTTTAATTAGGATTACATTGAACCTGTAGATCACCTTGGATAATATGACATTTTAACAATATTAATTCTTACAATTCGGAAACATGAGATGTCTTTCCACCTATCTAGGTCTTCTTTAATTTCTTTATCAATGTTTTATCAAGGTTGAATTCTTTAACCTAGATTTTAAGAAACTTTAGTTTGGTCTTTGATGATATTTCTAGCTTGATTTTCTACTATTCTCTAATTAGCTATCTATCTATGCTCTGACTGAACTGAACTGGCCCTTGAATACATTTTTTCAACTCAGAGCCTTTTTTTATGCTATAGGGAATACTCTATGATTATGCCTTTCTCCCCTATTCCCATTTTTCTATTTATCTAAATCCCTCTATTCTTCATGTTCCACCACTCCACCTTCATAAAATCCTAATTTATCCCCAGAGGTAAACCATCACCCTGTCTTTTGAAAATTAAGTGCACCTGATTTGAATCTCTTTCAAGCTGGTGTGACATTTTCCTTTTCATGTCCTCTCTCATAATGAGCCATAGGCATATCAAAGACAGGGACCATATCCTAAGTATTTTTGTATCCCTGTTAATGTCTTGCACATAACAAAAACTCAATAAATATTTGGTTAATAAATACATACTTTCTGAATTTTAAATTGGGGATTTTGGTTATTTTTGACTATTATCTTAAGTTCTCAATTGTTTTAGATTATTCTTTTTACCCAGGCTCCTTGGATCTATCTCTGACCATTTCTTCTTATCATTTTCATTTCTAGTCAGTTTCATATCTTGTTAATTTTTTGTTTAATGGGATCTCTTTGTCTAGATTCTAATAGTCTGAGGTTTTTCAACAGTTTTCTCAATAACCTTGACTGTAGGCTTCCTGTCTCTACTCTCTCTTCCTACCACCTCACAAAGCCAGACACACTTACCTAACAAGTAATAGCAATAATAGCTAATATTTATTGAGCACCTGTGAAACATTAGGCATTGTGTTTACATACAGGTGTATCATTTTTTCTTTCCAATAAACCTACAGATAGTGTTAAGGAATAAATGTTTGTGTCCCCTAAAAATTTATATGTTAAGTCTCCCCCAGTGAGACTATTTAGAAAGAGGACCTTCAAGGAAATATTGAGGTTAAATAAAGTCTTAGGGTTAGTGTTCTTACAAAAAGAGACATTAGAGAGCTTACTTGTTCTGTCTTCTTGTGCACATGCTGAGATAAGGCTGGCCATACAAGGACACAGAGAGAAGCTGGCAATTTACAAACCAGATTGTCCTCCTCAGAAACTGACTATGCTGGCCACTTGATCTGGGACTTCTAGCCTCCAAGACGGTGAGGAAATTGTTGTTAAAGTTATCCAGTCTATGTTTGTTCTGGAAGTCTTAGCAGACTAATATTGATAGGTTGTAATTTTAGAACATAAAGATGATGAGACTCAGAGTAGCTAAATAACTTGTTTGAAGTCTCACAGCTTATAGGTTGTAGAGCTTGGATTTTAATCCATGTCTCTTCAATTCCAGATCCCTATTTTTAACCACTACATTATATTTCTCATAATCTCAAATTTTACTACCAAAGGTGTACTAGAAACTGACTCTCTGGGGAAAAAAATAAATAAATAAATAAATAAATAAATAAATAAAAGAAGCCCGATTTATAGTGCTTGACTATTTCTGTGTTGTAAATACTCCCACATTTCAAGCTACCAATGGTTGAGCAACTAGTTCTGTATATTTAATTATTGGCTCTTGCAAGCCAAAGTAAGCTGCCTCCAGCATACCACATCACTGGTTGCTTTCTTCTTTATGAACCTCTTAAGAAAAAAGAAAGACTCTAACAAGGGTAAAAGCACCATGAAGGCAGGAACAATGCTTATATTTTTGATTAATGCAGTAAATTTTCCATAAGTATTCATAAAATATTTATTAGCTACTTGGTAGATTTCATGTTTATTATTTCAGTTAACTAATGGCCTGAGGGGTAGGTATTATTATTCTTCATTTTAAAAATTAGAACAATAAGGTTTAGTAGAGTAAGTAACTTAATATCTTTCCATTTCTACCCTGAAGCACGGATTTTGCCTTTCCTGTGGTTTCAATAAAAAGAGATTTAAGTAAGAGCTCAATGAATACTTGATGCAGGATTACTCAGGATTACTTGTAATATCCTAAGAATTATTCTTACATTCAAATCTGTGAAATGCATATTCCTATTAAAAGTTATATCTTGTTTTATACAGCTGGTGTGTGTTTGTGCTTACGTGTGTGTGCGTGCATGTATGCATGCATGTACCTGGAACAATATATAGTGGTTTTCTTAAGCCCCCCTAGAAATATTAAATCTAGAAACAGAACAAGAATATGAGATTTAAGAATATACTCTTCAATGCCCCAGAGTAGTCAGATCCAGGGACCTACCTCCTTTTGAGGAGAAAGTAAAAGATAATGTTAATTGGAACAACATTTAGTGCTGGATTTGCATGGCATCCTCATACTCAACCTGGAACAGATTTCAATGCCAGATGTGGGGGATCTGGAGAGAAGACATTTAACTCAGTTACTTTCTAGACCTGAGTTAAAGTGTGCATTTTCTTCATCCAGAAGCAAAGCTGGAGAAGGAATTGCTGGGTCTCAAAAACAAGCTCCTCGAGGAACAGCTCAGATTAAAGGGCTGAGCTGTAGGCTGGGTGAGTGGAAGTCTGATGTACAAGGTAACTACTACATGTGTATCATAATTGAAATACCACTGGGTTTTCTCAAATTTATTTCATAAACAGAAGTTTATCAAAGGCCCAAGGATAAAGTGTGGGAAGACATAGTAATATCTCAAATTTAGCCGTACTATCTTTTTCATGTCTTTGTGTGAAGTAGAAAAAGGTACCCCTTCCTTAAGACATTTTACTGACATTCATCTGGAAATTTTCATAATAAATAGACATATCTGTGATAAATAAATCATAATACGAATCTTGACCCCAAGAGTAATGCAATACATAATCTACACAATTATATATTGTGGTCCTATAAGGATTATACAAAGTATATAAAAATATGATGGTATGGAGACAAAAGAAGAATAAGGAGGGATATAAATTTAGTCAAATTAAAAAAAGATTCTTATCCAGAATCTATAATAAGATATAAAATTTATATACTCTCCATCATATTCAAATGGCATGAAAAAGTTAAAATCTAATTAACCTTTAATGCACTAATCTGAAGATTATTATGTCAATTTTAAAAGAATCAAAGTGAATCAAGGAGGGCAAATGCCTGGTTTAAGGCTGTTAAGTGAGTGACAAAGGTAAAATTTAAATGAAAGTTTCTCCAGTTCTCTGTTGGAAAAGGCTTGTTTTACTCTTGTGTTTTGTTTTTTTCACTAATCATCCAGATGAGACTTAAAGTAAAGCCTTAAGTTACAGTGAAAAGTAGAAAAGTCAGAACCTATAAATAGATTAGATAAATTAATATATGACAGACATATAATGGTAACCAAGGGAGATAAGGATGCCTGAGGAGCATCCCTAACTACTGCACATAGTAGAAGCACCAAACGATGGCTCTTGAGGGGGCCACTGACAGAGTTAGAAAATTAGGTTGGGGAAAGGGGCGTCAGTTTCCTATCATCATGGGCCAATCTTGAATTCTTATTAATGGTCTTTTTCCATCCCTCACTTCCTCATTCCTTCATTCGTTCTTTTTTATTGATTTTAAAATCGCATGCAGATAGGCCATTACTTCCGAAGAACAGAAGAGAGGTTCTATTTTCAAATGTCTCAGAACCACAGAATGGTCAATGGAAAGCTCACTTCCTGTCTATTTCTTGGAACATCTATGATCCTTGCTTCTACAGTTGAGGTCTCCTTATTTCATTGTAAAAGCAGAAAGGACAGGTCTACTAAAATTCCAATTTCAATTTCAGCTTCCAAAGTTTCATCCTTTATTGATTGCTTGCTTTATTAATTTAGTAATTTTTTATTTACTAGAAGCACATAGTTTCATGTATAAAATATTTGACTAGAGTCTATAAAGACAAATCTAAAAGAGTTATATACTGACAGTGATGATGATGACAAGCTAATAAAAACAAACAACAACATATATTGAGGGCTCACTATTGAGGGCACTGAACTAATTATATTACCCAAAGATATTAATCCAACTCACAATAATTCTGTGAGATAGTTATTTTCTCTTTTTTTTGTGGATCCAGAAACTGGGGCCTAGAGAGGAAAGGTGACTTTCTCATTACAAAGCTAGTAAGTGAGGAAAGGGATATGGCATAAAAACTATAAGCAAGCAAGAAAGTAAGGAGGAACAAAAGAGGAGCATACTCTGAACCAGAAGTTCACAATAAATGAGCTCAGGCATCAGAATGATGTCTGAACTGGGTCTTGAAGGATGAGAGGAGTTGGGTAGATTGAAGTTCCAGCTGGAGATAACGTATTGTTGCTTTTGGCTGCCTAGCCTTTATTGTTTGTTCTTTTGGTACTAACATTCTGATTTAGTGTTGGAGGATTTTTTTCTCTCATTGGATAAAGTTTTCAAAATTGTCTATCAAAGTGCTCAGATTCTCTGTAGCCAAAGCCACATCAATCGAATACTCTCTGGAACTGAAATCTGAGTAGACTGGCAAAAAACACCCAAACTAAAAACAAAAAGCTCATTTATTTACTTTGGCTTGAAGAGATTGTCCAAAAGTTCCTGCTAGTGAGTACCCCCTCCTCTGAACAACTCTGATTTCCAGATTGTCAGCAAAGAGAATAGTGAAGTATACATCTGAAAAGATAATTTGGTTGCATGAAGTTAAATGTCAGGTTGAGGAGGTTGAATGGTAATTGGTGAAAAATTAAAAACTATTGAAGAGTCAAACTGGGGCAATATTATATCTTTCCTTCAATAATAATCTGGCAGCAATGTGTATACAAATTGGAGAATGTGAATATTGGAGACAGGATGACCAATTAGGTAGCTAATGCAATGGCCCAGGTGGGGGTAGGGGGGGCGGTCATGAAGGCCTGGACTCATGGTGTAGAGGTGGCAATGAAAAGGTGTGCATGAATAAAAGAGCTTTTTGTCCTTCTGGATGGAAGCCAAAATGAGGGAGTGCTGATTTGTGACAGAGCTGGTGGGGAGCTCATCTCATAGGCATATAGAGCTGATGAATTCTGCTGCAGTGCACCTTAAGCACCCTAGAGAAGGAGGTTGGGCTTGTAAAGAGAAATGCAGAACCTCAGTCTGGAGAGCAAGTCAGTTGAATATTAATCAAACAAATATCTCGAGTTGTTGATGCTGAAGCTTCTACCACTCCCTTGACAAATAATTTTTGGTTGAGGCAGCAGTCAATGGAAGGTATGGTATTCTGTGGTTTCCTCTGAAAAAATTAAAATACAGCCCCATTTTTTTCTTAGTGGTTCATAAAAAGTTGCAAAATGGAAAACATTATTGAGCAATAAAAGGTGTGTTTATGTGTATTCATAAGAAGTAGGCTAGAGGCCAGTTCTCAGAAATGTGTTCACTTGTACCTTGGGTACTGAACAATTATGAGGATGCTTGGGCTTCTATTTTACTCAGAGGATATAATAGTGGCAATCTTTGAAGCCCTTCCAGGCTAATCAACTTGATAGACTGAATTGGGGAGCTTTACCTTTAAGTGCTGACAGTAAGCAAAATTGTGATGTTAGCAAAGATGGTCTTTGAAGCCCAATTCTTTGTATTATTCTCCCTGGCTTGGCAAACAGCTTTGTCTACATGCACCGTCTTTTGTATCCAGCTAGTACTGTTGGCTCTGACACTATCTCAACTGGCAACATCCATTGTTTATCAGATTTGGGGATGCCACTTTCAAGTGACATTTTGTTGGCCAGGCATTATAGCTAGTGGTTTTCTGTTGTGGAAACTAGACCCTTCATATCCACAGATATAAGATTTCCTTATAGAAAACAGGAATAATACCTTATTCACCTGGCAGTGACATTACTTTCCCAATTCTCAAGGCCCAGTGGGAAAGTGAAAGGGACATTTTGCGGGAAGTACATGATGGGGGACCTTATCTTTCTCCATGAAATTATACTACAGAAGCAAGGCTAGCTCTGCCCTCATAACAGGTGTTACCCAAAGCATCCAAGGGCCTGGAAAGCCAAAGATTTTGCTTTACAGTTGCTTGACTACTTCTTAGTTCCTATTACTTTCTTATCAAACAGTATTGAAGGCTCTCTTGCAAGCAGAAACTATCAGAAAGAGGATGCCTCAGTGTTAAACTTCCCTTCCTTTTGCATAAGTCTTAGATAGTTGAGTGTTGGTTTCTTACTGCTTTGGTAACAAACTTCTATAAATTTGGTGATGTAATACAACACAAACTTACTATCTTACAGTTCTAGAAATCAGAACTGAGCTAAATAAAAGCAAGGAATCAACAGGGCTGCATTCCTTTCTAGGGACTCCAGGGAGAAGCTGTTTTCTTGCCTTTTCCAGGTTCTAGAGGTTGCCCATGTTGCTTGGCCTGTGGCTCCTTCCATTTACAAAGCCAGCATTGGCTAATGGTCTCTCTCATATAGCATCACTAAAACTAACTCTCTTTCTGCTTCCTGCTCCCATTTTTAAGGACCTTTGTGATCATATTGGGTCAAGCCAGACAATAAAAGAAAATGTCTCTATTTTAAGGGCAGCTGATTAGCAACTTTAATTCCATCTGCAACTTTAATTCCCCCTTGGCATGTAGCATAAAACATTCATGGACTCTGGGCACTAGGACTTGGACATCTTTGGGGGTACCATCATTCTGCCTATCACAGTGAGGAAGGATTAAAAAATCTGCCCTTTTATCTTCTGTGTTCCGGTTACTCTTAAAACTTTAAAAAATTCTCAAAATTTATTTAAACTAGTTCACAGGCTTCAGAAGTGGCACATTAAATTTTTCTTTTTTTCAAGTGACTTCGGAATGCAAGTCCTTGTGCTGGAAGCTATTAGGGGTACAAAGGAGAACATGTGAGATTGTATTATTTCTAAGAAATTTTTATACACTTTTGAGTGGATAAGATAGACATGCACAGATAACACAGCAGAGCAGGACGCAATAAATGTCACCGATTGGCTCAGCCAATTGGTGCTGTGGGAGTTCAGAAGAGGGAGCATTGCCCTGAATCCCATTGACCGAATGTTTCCCCTCTTGACCTAAGGTCGGTCCTACCAGTGGAGCATTTCAATAAGGTTTCATAGGAGCAAATTTTCTATATTAATTTTTTATTACAGCAGGTATCCTCCAGCACGGGGCGAGAATGGAGGAGGAAAAGAACAAATGCCAAGTACCTACGTAAGCAGGCCCCAGGTAGCTATAACTTACATGATCTTTCCTTTATGTTACATATTGCAGAAGAGATTTCTTCCTTTTTTTCTAAAGCAGCCAATTTCTCCAGACCGATAATAAGAGTCAGCAGAAATCTGACCAAGAGTGCATCTCATTGGCACTGCAGCCGTGGTAAACAAGGAGAAAGAATTAATTCCTAAAGGGAAAGCCTGGAAAGAAGGAGGATTTACTAGAAACCCATAAGCATTTTTAAATGTGAGCATGGGAAAGAAGTAAACAACAACTATAAATAATTTATACCACAAATGTTTTGGAGTGTTTTCAGCTTTCATCTTTGAGCATCTTCTGGGACCTGACATGACTGGTGAGAAGATATCTGAAGAGGGGATAGAACGAATATAAGTGTCTTTGGAGGTAGCTAGTGTAACTATTTTAAAATAAAATATCTGGGACTTGCTCCTGTTCCTTTTTCATTTGTTGGACAATATACCTACTAATACCAAAAATGTGCTAAGATGACTGCTGCACTTTACCGATGTGATGGTGGTGGGAGCAAGTACATACCTTGCACTCAAACTTATTATCTTCAGCCAGTGTCCTGCAGTAGCACCTTCTTCAGTGTAATGGGATATGGGTTGCTTCTCTCTCCCTGATGCAGATTTTTCCTTAGTCTACCCAAAGGTGTATCCTCTGGAAATGAAAGTATGGAAGCCTGCAGACATCTCAGCCCTCCTAATAAACACCGAATGTGGCTTTAGTTCAACAATAAAAACATTACACTATGTGTCATTTTAATATGTGAAAAAAAAATTCTGAAGAGGAATTCTTTTTCATCCAGAGTGCTTTGGTTTGAGAATTTTTTATTCCTAGTAAATAAGCTTGCCAAAGGGTGAAAAGCATTCGTGAAGACCAGACTTCCAGGTCTGGTGAGGGTTGTCAATAAGAATAAAGCAAGCAGAAGGTGGCTCCCTTTGCACTGTGAACCCAGCTTCCTAAAGAACAGCAAAAGCTGGTGGGCTGCCCCTGATTAGTACCTATGGTTCAAAGGAAGAGCCTGATTTTAGGTGTCTTGGGAAATGCAGAGTCAGCAGCAGATCAGGTTACTGTCCCCTTGGCTACCTTTGAATCTTTTGTGACTTCTTCCCGTGATAGTGCCCTGGTGATGTTTGAAGCCAAAAATCTATTTCCTACAGTTTTCAGAGTGGCAGTAAGCTGTATTAAGGAAGTCAGGTGCATTACCTAAAGCATAACCGTGTAGGCGATGGTTTCCTTTTCTACAACTAGCAATGCTGCCCATTACAGGGCTATCAGTTAAAGACAAATTATTTTTGTCATATAAAAGTAGGCCCATAATCATAGACCCATCCAGAGGGAGGAACTTTAAAGGTTACCATTTTCCCTTTTAAGAAACATGTTCCTTCTGCATCCTTGACAAATCCAGCCGCATGGTAGGCCAGGAGTCAGCAAACTTTTTCTGTAAAGGGCTAGATAATAAATATTTTAGGCTTCTCAATCTTAGGGTTTTGTTGCCACTACTTAATTCTACCTTTATGTGTGAAAGCAGATAGGAGCCATGTGTAAACAAATGTGTGTAGATATGTTACAATAAAACTTTACAAAAATATGTGGTGGACTGAATTTGGCCCACAGGCATAATTTGCCTACCAGAGACAGACTGTTCTCTAGTGGAACAGCCCCCGTTGTTAGAAAGGTCTGTGTTGAGCCCAAACCTGCCTTCCTTTAAATTAGTTACAAGACTTTTTATTCTTTACCATGCATTCCTTTGTTTAATATATATGTTTATTTGATTGACTAGCCACAACTCTGCCTTTTGTACCTACATCATAACATAAATTCTCCAACCTGAATCATTTGTTCTAAAGACAATATGATTGATTGTTTCATTCATTTACCCATTTATCAATCGCTTATTGAGCACTTGAGTAGGTGCTGAGAATATAAAGTTAGAAAAAAATCTTTGCCCACTAAGAGTTCGTCTGGTGGGAGAGGATAACAAGTAAATGGAAGAAAACACTATTGGGGAGCTATTCACTGGGGTCTATGGGAGCACACAGGAGTGGTACCCACCCAGAGGGGAGGCTAGTGCAGAGGATGGGGAGGCTTCCTCAGGAAGGTTGCACTTGAGCTGAGTTTTTGGGAGTTGGTTGGATAGAAATTAGCAGTGCATTCTGGGAGTTATATGTTCAAAGGTATGCAACTGAGCCTGCGAATTTGTATTTCACGAACCAAAGTAACTTACTGTGACAGGAATGCAGTGTACTTAAGTATGTGAGTGTTGGGATAGAGGTGAGGGTAGAGGTGTGGCTGGAGATGTAGGCAAGGGACGAATTTGCCTTCAATCTAAAATTCAAAAGGGAGTCAACCAAGGTAAGTGTAATTCTGCTACTGTTGTTGAAAATATTTTAACAAAGGGTTTTCTGAATTGGTACAAAAAGTTCTGTTTTATAAACAAGACAGTCTTACCTTAAGCTCCCAGCCTTTGCTTTGAAAATACCCTAAGTCTGAACAACTATGATAGTAACTTAAATTCACATCCAGCATATATGTTTGCAGCATAATTTGTTGAATTTTTAGTTTGGTTCTGGAATGTTGACATAGATCTAAAAAAAAAGTTGTTGGGATTTGCCTGAAACTTATCAGAAGACTCAAAACCAGGGTTGGATGCTTGCAGGTTCTGTGGTTCCACCTATGCCAATTGTGACTGAGTGTGCAACACAGACACACGATGTTTTCTGACATATTCTCTGACATCCCTGGAACCTCCTTAATACAGATTTTACTTTTCACTTCCATAGAATGGTCCCTTAGGTCTTCACACATATTCCCTTTTCTTCCAAAGTATGTTTTTCCTTCTACTTTACAACTGCCCAACCATGCTTTCATCAGGCCTGCAGTGCTCTGAATGATTCTCCAGTTCCCGTCTCTTCCTTGCTCATTCTCCAATTTGTCTCCCAGCTCCCAAGACTCCCTGTGCACACACTGTCAACAAATTCAAGGCATTGTATCATTATTGTTTTACTCATTTCTCTTCAGCTAGATTCTGAAAGCAGAGACCAAGTCTAATTTTATTTTGTGTTCCCACATGAAACACATAACTTGATACACGATAATAGTTGCTGAACCAGTGTTTGCTAAGTGAATAAATGAATGAATAAATAAAAGAACTATGGCTATTTACTATACATATTAGCAAGAGTTTTGATTAATCCCGGCTAATACTTTGGTTATTCAGGGAGTACTGTCAATACAGAATGGTGCAGGGAAGAAGGATCTCAGGCGGTTTTTTTAGTATGGAGTTGTGCCATCCAATGCCACCGTCACTAGAACCCATGGCTGTTATCCTTTCACACTGTCTAGTGCATAGTAGCTGTAGTGTAAATGTTGTGGAATAAGTGAATGGATGAACAAATGAGTTAATCTATTGTCTGAGAAGAGTAATAATTGGCAAGAGAAGTGGGTGACAAGACTTCTTTATTCAAATACCGCTTGCCAAATTTGCATGCAAATGAAGACAGAGTGTACATATCATTTACGTTTGTATAATGACCACAATTAGAATAACAAACAACAAGAGGCTGTTTATATATCCAACTGGAATTCCTGAGGCTCCCATATCCATCATAAAGCACTGTGTGGAAATGCTTTAATGAGTTCCTAGATGTGCTACATGTGGTGGTATAATTTACCCCAAGCTTTGCAGCCTCCAAGGGGAAACTCCCATAGGTCCCAAATGTCACCTGTGTGTAAAGCCACCCAAGAATAGTTAGAGTATAAGTGATAAGGATAGGCATGTAATTCTACAAAGTCAGTTCAGCTGTGGGCTACCAGTTTCTTATGCTCAATATATTTTCTATGCTATAAAAGGCAAGGCAATCTAGCTGGACAAAGAGAGGAAAAAACAACACAGAGAAGTTCTTTTTTTCTTTTTTTATTTAGAAATTACTGGAGTTTTATGCCACCCTTGCATTTACCCAACTGTGGGATTTGAATAACACTTGAAAAATGTAATGTAATTCATGTATTTTTATTTTTCTTGCACTGGTGCAGCCATAGTTTTCCAGATGGTTGCATATATAGCACAATAATACAGGTAGGTGCACACTGCTATGGCCTAAAGTAAGGCCATAATAGTTAATAGTCAGGCTACAGCTTAGGGCCCAGAGGCATGGATCTAAGACTTTTTACATTTGCTTGCTTGCTTATGGGTTTTGATATCTTCACACTGCATTTCGTGAATGGTATATTTCTAGAAAAATAGAGAATTTTGGTTGTTATAGAGGTTCTTATCAATTTTGTAGACATTCTTTTAATACAAAGGAAAACAGATTGAAGTGAGAAAAGTTCCTATGAAGGAATAAAGGGCCTTCTGTTGTAGTAGGGTGTTGTAGGAGAGGGAGGGGTCGGAATTTTCCCAAGGTTTATTGACCTACAAAGTACATAGACCTGAAAACATTAGAAGGAGAATGCCATTTTAAAACAATTCAGGAAGAGGCTTGCTTTGTGCCATTTCTCATGATTACAGTCTGGGAACTCGGAACAAGATATCAGACTTTAATACCCGAGTTAGTTTATGAAAATCACTAAGCAGCAGGCTTTGTGCTGTAACCCTTTCAATATTCTGGAAGCTAATTGTCCAGTCCATCTCCATCTTCCAAGTTAATGAGGTGGCTAATAGCCCACAATAGAAAATGACTGCCCAGTCAAATTATGACAAACAAGGAAACATACAGAGACAGAGAGAGAGAGAGAGAGAGAGAGAGAGTCAATGAGAGAGAGAGAGAGAGAGAAACAATGAGAGAGAGAGAAACCCAAATAGAAAAGTCTAAAGTTGAATAGGAGTTTATTGTCTTCTATTCTGTTGTCTCCTTGTGATCGATTGCAAAAAGAACAAGAAAAGGCACAACATGAATCTGCTCTCAGGACAATGATTGTAATCAAAATAGGAAATGGTACAAATGTAAGCCATTCTCTTTGCAGTTTAAAGATTATAAATCCCTTATTCATCTGTTATGATCCAGGGCCTACTTGTGATTTTTATAGTTCTGTATTCACTCAGAATTTTAAAACTGTAATGTAAAGGGGCTACAGCTGTTCTCTTTCTGATTTGGATGTTTTATCCCGCTCGGAGCGTTGCGCCCTGGTCTCCCCTCCCTCTGCCCATCTGTAGCCTAAGCCCAGTGCCAACACCTCACACATGAGAAATTCAGCCCACCACAGCCTCTTCCCCTACAAGTAATTAAAACACAGCACCTACCCCTCCAAGGGGCTCTGGAAAAATTTAGGAGCACTTGCCAAGGGTTTTGCTCTTTCTTGGAGAATTGAACTAAATATGTGGTGACAGAAAGAAATCTATGGTCAGTGAACACACAATGCAATATATATATATATCCCTTACTGTAGAATTGCACACCTGAAACTTACTGGATTTTGTTAACCAATGTCACTGTAATAAAAACAAACAAACAAACAAACAAACAAATAAAATGGTAGTGGGAGATGCAGAAGGTTCGGACCCAGAAGATCTGGATTTTTATCTTCAATGTGCCTCTTTCTAGGAGTATTACCTTCCTTCTTTGAGCCTTTATTTTCTCACAGGAAATCATGGTACCACCAACTAGTTGGGCTGTGTCGAAGATGAAAGAAACTAATACTTTGGGAAGGAGGATCAGCTTTTCCAACGTAAAGGGTTGTCCACACTCAAAGTCAAAGGGGAGATGATAGTACACTTGATTTTAGCTGAAAGGCCGAGAAATGATGGAAAAGGGAGATAGTAGTAATAGTGATTTGTGGCTTTGTAGATTTCTTAAGTAACTTGAATACGTTACGCTAGATTTTTCCTGTTTGTAAAAGACTCTTAATGGTGAATAAATTTTCTTGGGAGATCCAGTTCTTCTAGTACACCTGGGAGACAGTGGGTATAAGAAAATGGATTTTCTTAGCTGTGTGCCAGGCATGATGAGGTGCTCAGCTTATACCCTGGAAAAACCTTGTTGTTGAGTATTTCATTCTCACATACATTTTTCATTTTTTTCAAATTTAAATTCCTCAGAGATGATCAAAATAAATATTTACATCCCCCAATATTTACAAATACAAAGCATGAAGTTTTATGCTTATTATCACAATGCTTCTCAATTCGAAATGCTTTCTATCCATCACCATAGCCATATTTTAAAAATGACATCAAAGCTAAATTTTTGATACACATTTACCAAATGCATTGTGAATGAAAAAGGGGCTATGTAATAAACCTGACAAGCTCAGGAGGGCCACATGGCAGGCCTGACAAGTTCAGTGACCAAAAGTAACCCCACAAGATGGTCTGATCACAGATTCCTAACTGTGCAGGTCATGACAGGTAGTCATGTTTCAGGCCTACAGCTTCCTTAGCAAAGGTCAGTCTTGACCATTAGTGAGCCCTGTCCCTTGTTCTTATGCATCTAGGATAACATATCTTTAAAATATCAGGGCAATTTTTATTCTAGACTCCCTCAAAGGCATAACTGCAGGCACCAGAGCACAAAACCATCAGAGCATGAGACCACAGAACCCCTCATGATTACCTTGTCCCCTGCATTCTCTATCTATGCACTGTAAATGATAATTATTAACTCTCCTGTCCTCGCAAATGTAATAGAAATGTTTATTATTTTGCTTTTTATCCAGTTCTAGAAATTTTTCTATTTTGCTTTATCCTGCTTCCTTAAACCACCAATGGGATTCTTGTAAGCATATTTACATTTTCTCCTTTGGTTCTAAATGCATAAAAGGAACTGCAAAACTTCCACTCTCTGGAACATTTTCTCAGTCCATTGAGATCTTGCTTCTGGGCATGTCCTCAAAAATTTGGCTCAAATAAACTCTTACGAAACTTTTCTCTAGGTTTAAACATCCTTTTCCTACTCTTCGAGAAACCACTTCTTTCTAGAGTGATGATCCTTTGAACTTTATGGTATTTTTGCCTACTGTGATACTTATGCCTTGTTAGCAAGTAAGTCATGTTTTTCCTGTGCTGTGATGTCACAATCCCTGTTTTGTAGTCCCACATTGGTCCTTCACTTGCCGTTGAGCCTTTCTCAGTAACCCAGGCAGTCTATGCATGAAGAGCTTCTCAATGTCCATGATCACTGCTGGCCAAGAGTCTAATACTCATTATGGGCATCTTTGAGTGGGATGCCCTGATACTTCCACATTTGGGGAGCATATTTTATTTTGTAGCTATTTTGCTTTTGCATTTTCTAATTTTGTTTGTTTGTATGGCTTTTATTTCTAATTTCTATGGAGGCAAAAAAAGTTTTAAGCCTGTCTTTTACCAGGTGGTCTTGAGGTTTTAAAGAATCTTCACACATTAAAATTCCATTTTTTATGTTATATAATTTTAATAGAAATGATCATTTTTTTCAAATCTATTTAATAAACAGAAGTTTATCAAAGCCCCAAGGATTCTTAGGAGCTTTTTATGCCCTTTTTATTGTCTTTCAATGTGGCTTAATTCATTGATAAAGGAACGGTGGCATGTTTTATCATCTATCATTACTCAACAAAAGAGAATATTTTTTTGATAAAAATTTTAGAGCAAATTTCTAATTTTCCTTTTCTGAATAATACATTTAAAAAATTAGATGACCTTAAACTAAATTCAAAATTGAAAATTTACAGCTACTCTTTCAATTTGTTTACTTCCATAAGGGTCCCAAGAAGGTAAGTTTTATTATTATTGCAACGTAAACACATGACACATCAAGAGAAGTTTTAAAAGCAAGCGTTTATTGGGAGAGCGCTCCCGGGCAAGGTTCTCTGGTCCAGAGAGGAGAGGGGCCAGAGAAGTTGTGCCCTGGGGTGTGAGGGCACAGCTTTTATGGGGTTATGTGGGGGTAGGGGTATAGAGTGGGGGGTGTTAATTAAATGTTAGTTGAGCATCCAGATTAGGGTGGTGGTGCCCAGGGCTCTAGGGTGGGCCTTTATCAGTTGGGCGGTCCAGACTTCGGACTTCCAAAGACTGGCTGGAAGGTCTGGATTCCATATCAGGTTGGGAAGTCTCCATGCAGGCAACTGGCTGGCCCTTCCTCCCTCCCAACCTTACAATTATTATTTCTATTTTGCAGACAGGATGAGTGACATTGAGAGAAACAATGTGGGTTGTCTATGATCACAGCACAACCACTTCATCTCCAGGAACTAGGCGAAAAGCCATTTGTGGTAAACATACCCGTTCTCTGTCCTTCTCTCTTACCGTACTTATTTTTCTTCTTTTCTGTAAATATTTTCAGAGACTTCACTCTCTCCTAGACACTTAAAAGAGGCTTGGGGATAAAAAAAATGTCACTTTTCTTTAAAAGTCCTCAATGTAATGGAAAAAAACAATTTACATTATATTCTTATTTGATACGATATGACTAGAGTTATGCCAATTGTAATGTAAATGTTGAGAAAATATGATGAAGGCTAGTGACTGGAGAAAGGAAAAGTGAACAGATAAAGGTTTTAAGGGATAAGTGACTCTGAGCTGACGCTTCGAAGGCCAAGTAGAGAAGAAGGGAAAAGTTGTAGGGAAGAGAGAACACAAGTTAAGGAAAGCAGGAGATTGTCAGGGTGTGGTGTCGTGCCCAGTATCACTGAAATACGGGATGGCTACTCAAGAGATGAACAGAAAATTCATCAGGACTGGGTCTCGAAGTTTCAGTGAATCTCACAAAGTCTGGTCTATTCTGCAAAAATGGGTTGCTGATGACATGAGAAGCAGAGCAGTGACTGACACTTGTGAAATTCTAAAAAATTGCACTGGTCACAATGTGACAGGGATTAGAAGGAGGAGAAACTAGGAGAATGAGGCCCATCAGGAATAATTACAACACAGGGGAGATGATATAAAGCCTAAGCTAAAGCAGTGACCATGGATATCAACAGAGTGGGGTAGACAAATTTGAGACTTGAGATAGACTAGGAATAGAAAAAAAGACACCTAGTTTGTAAAGGGAGAAGGCAAGTGTCTATTTTACAAAGATCTAGAATTATGGAAAAACAAGCATTTTTAGTTTAAAATTGTGATTATTTGAAACACAGCTCATTAAATATCTCAAATAATTGGCTTTTCCGAGCTACATATTTATGAGGAACTCAAATGACAAGAAAACAAGCTGAGAGCAATTTTATTCTTAAGGAAGCAATTCCTACTTTTTGTTATGTCATCACTGCCTATCAGTTCAATTTCTCACATCTTTGGTGTCACATTCCTGCCCTCTCTTACCTCTGAACATCCACCTTCTAGTTGTCCTGCATTCACATGCACATGCAGCAGTGGCCCCCTCCTTTCTTCCTGTCACTGTAGAGGTGCACAATTACCACTGGCAACAGCACTATCTTAGGTGCCTGTCTGCTCCACTGGTTATAGGGCAAGGACTGTTTTTTACTTTTATCTCTCAGAAGGAGGGTGCTAAAAAAGAGTCTCTTCTATGTGTCACACACTGTCCAGATGAATTAAAATACACCATCGACTTAAGGATCTCAATACCCACATGGGCCTATTACCATCATTTCAGGGATTAAGAGACTGAGACCCAGATCACATAATAAAAAAGCCAATGCCTTTTATGTTAATTCACATTACTGTTCTAATATCTTTATTATGTCCTGGCACATAGTTGGATGCTCTCAACAGACCTTTAATTAGCAATATACAGAGGTGGGTCTTCTCATCAACAGGTAGCTCTCTGTCATGCTTGCTGGTGGGTAGGGAGTCCCCTGTCCCTGGACTATATAAACAGTATTGTGTTTCAGCTTTATCCTGGGTTAAATGCAGTATTGTGAGTTAGTACAGGAATTTTACTTTGCCGTTATTTATGTTTTTATGGGATAATGTGACTCAAGGGACTAATAGTGGTTACAAAAGTAGCCAGTATGTCCTTGGCTTGTCCTGCGGTAAGTATACATGTGTCACATTTACAATAAGATCACAGATCTTAGTGCTCTTTGAGTGTCTATCTTCCTATTAGCAGGACAGTTAGTCTTTTCCTTGTATCCTTCTCTCCAAGCATTCCTAGGGCCCCCTGTTGCACAAAGTGTGTTCCTTTGCAGTTCCTATCTGTCCTGCTGAGCCAAAGCAAATTCTACGGTTCTAGGGTTAGAAAGGCTTTATAGGGTTCATCAGTGTACGATGTACATGACATCCACAGAAAGGTGTGCTGGGTGTAGGACACTGTGCTGGACACACTGGGGGTGTATATTCCAGAAGCAGGACTGCCTCCTTGTTGATCCCTCATCTTACAGAGCAAACTCATTGAGGGGAATACAGTGGACTCGGGGGCTTTTCGTGGTCAGTTGTCTGGGATAGCAAATTGCCTTGCCTGTGGTAATGTACAGACAAAGTAGGAAGTCCAAGTTCCTGTTAGCCCCGTCTGCAAGGAAGAGGGGAGAACATACAATGTTTGTTGGCTTTTTCTATCAGGCCAGTGCTGGTCAATAGAAATATAATGTAAGCCACATATGTTATTTTAAGTGCTTTAGTAGCTACAGTAAAAAAAAAGTAAAAAGAAACAGTTAAAACACAATTTTAATAATATATTTTCTTAGAATCACTATATGCAAAATATTTTTGTTTCAACATGTAATCAGTATAAAAATTGTTATTGAAATGTTTTACTTTTTCCTCCTTAATACTAAGTCTTAGAAACCAGGTGTATATTTTACACTTACAGAATCTCTCAATTTAGGCACTACATTTTCTTTGGAAATACTTGATCTGTACTTAAATTTTACAAAATTTACAGTTAAAAAGTAGATTTTTCACATCCAAGCTGTTCCAAATATACTTCAAAGTTTCCTAATAACTGAATTATCGGTTTTAAAATTTAACTTTAAAAAGTTAAAAGACTAAAGCTTATATTAAAATTAGTTTTTTGTTACACTGGGTATGTTTCAGCAACTTGATAAGACCATGTGACTAGTGGCTTCTATACTGAACACAGAGTGAGCTCCTGTGGTCATTTCTGGGCAATTCTGGGTAGGTATAAAGCTAATGTGACCCCAGGACCCACGAGGCCTTAAAAACTAACACAAGGATATAACACAGAGAGACAGAATACCAAGTCCCAACTCCGAGTTTGAATTCCAGCTTTGCTACTTTCTAACTATGTGAAATTACTTCACCTCCCGGGCCTCAGGTTACTCATTGTATTTCTCTTCTCAACTTTGTAGTGAGGAATACATGCTTGGTTTGTAGTGAGTTAACAGTAAAGGCAGAGTTTAAAAATTATTTTATATTCATCTTATTTTCTCCTTACTGAGACCTCATTAGGTAGGAAAATAATTACTATATCATTTTACAAAAGAACTAGGACTTGAACTCAGGTCTTCAAAATCTAGGCCCATTTTGCTTTCCGTATTACAATTACCATCATCTTAAGCCTCTACCTGATAGTAGACACCTGTGGGTGCTACAAAGCTATACAAGGTTGGTCGCTGCTTGTGCTAGACCTGGAGGCACTTGGGAGAGCCTACATGGTGAACCAAGGCTGGCTGCAACAGCAGAGGGCCTAAAGCAGCTTAGCAAAATGCTCACGGCACCCCAAAGTGTGAAGCTGCTTGCTGGCTGCTCGTACGGCTCAGCAGCTGAAAGATCCTCAGGCAACATGTAAATTAGATGAGGCACTAGGCAATAGGCACTAGGAAGACACCACACCAGGATAGGGCAAGTTGTGTTACCCACGTTAGTGCAGATTTAGATTTGGTGCCAGTGCTGAGCCAGAGACCTGCAAAAGTCTCAGCTCAGACCAAAGCCAGCTACCGCCCATCTCGGACCCATAGACCACTGAGATTTGCCCAAGAAATGCCACAACTAGGGCTGGGGCTGATTGTCTGCCATCGGAAATGTCTCCCGAGGTGCATGAGCTGATGCCCGCTGACTGCCACTGAGGAGCCTCCTGTTGAGAGCACCAACAACTTGTGAGTTGGGTGGGATGGGATCTCAGGGAGTCACAGGGTGGGTGGAGCAGAGCTCACAGGCCAATGCAGATTCAGATTTGGCAGTGTAGGGGGAGGGCCCAACCCAGGCAAGTTGGCGCCTGCCTGTAGGCAGCACAGGAGCTGTGTTCAACAAACGGATAAGGGTGGCTGTCTCTCCAGCCCTTGCCCTGAAGCCACACAACTCAGTCCTTTCCTGTATGTCCCTGGAACTTCCCGAGCTGCTATCCCCCCACTGGAGCCCAGGACGAGTGCCTGTGAGTGAGTGTGTGAGGGCCCTTTAAGGGGATGTCTGGGTTTCCTTGTGGTCAGAATCCCTTCCGATTTTCACAGCCAGTTTTTGTGGGGCCTCTTCTTCCCGTACTGGAACCCTGGTATGGGCTGGGGACCCTCGCTCCTCTGGGGGTACCTCCACAGCTGAGAGATCCCTCCCGATGCTCAACTTCCGTTGGTGGGTGTGGGGCCAGCTCGTTTCATCTCTCCATCCCTCTGACTGGTCTCCGTATGATGTCTTCTTTATATTCTTAGTTAAAGTTCTGTTCAGTTGGTTCTCAGATGGTTCAGCTGGTTCTCAGGTGGTTCAGTCTTCAGATGGTTCTCTAGGTCAATTGTTTTATAATTTAGCTGTAATTTTCACGTGGTCATGGAAGGAGGCAAGCAGGGCATTTACCTACCTTGCCATCTTGACTGAAAACCCGACACCATTTATTAAAGAATGTACATGGAAAATGAGTTTGAGTTCTAATTATCTCATACAGCATGTTTCTGGCTTCTTTTCATTAAGGCACAAGCCGGATATGCTTACATTGATAACTTTTGGGATGTGTTCTGGGTCTGTTTTCTGATTTTTCCTTCCTTCGATGGTTGCCAAAAATAGGTGCCTGTCTCTAGATGTGATTATATTCCATCTTGATAATCTGGTACTTGTCAAGGCTGCACAATAGTCCTTTGTATCCATGTTCCAGGAGCCCAGGGAACTGCTGAGTGGATCAGGCAACTTGCGAAATATCTGATTGAACCTGGACTCCATCACACTATTTCAATAAATCAAGCCAGCGTAAATCAAAGCTTTGCTCTGCTAGTGGTCTCTCAACTTTCAATACATTTTGATTTAAAGGACTTTGGTCTGTGATCATTTCATATTTTATGAGATTACATCCTGTGACTACAGGGTAAAATGAAGGAAAACAGTCAGAGGAGAAGATTATGAGGAAGACAAGCAAGGGAGATAGGAACAAACTATATATAGTACCATGTTGTTATTTGTAAAGGCAGGTGAAACACCACAATTAGTGCTCTGTGTAATAGTTACTTGAGTGATCTTTTGGACTGCGTGTCCCAGGGTTGTTTGATGAAGGTAGTCATAAAAAAATTTTATATCACGAATAATTCTGTAAATAAAATGCTTCTACTGGTCTCTGTCTATGCAAATATATATGTAATGCAAGTATCAGAATATATATATTTGTAAACAGGCAAAGAAAAGCTGATATGAATTGGCCTTTCTTCGGCATGATATTAAATAATAAGAATATTTTAAAAGATTTTTTCCTTGTTATCAAGAAACATATACTTATTGTATAATATTATAGAAAAGATAATAAAATCACTCATAACTTACTCTACTAGAGAGAACTATTCTTAATATCTTATTGTATTTCCTTCCAGTATATACATATAATACATTCATATACTTTATAACCTATATAATTGTGCTTTATATAGTTTTATACCTTACTTTTTTCTTTTAACATCATAAAATTTTTATATGTTATAGGTTAAGCATTGGTTCAACTGCCATAAATCATTTAGTCTATTACCTATATTAGAAAATTTTGGTTGAATTTTATTTTTCTATTTAAGATAACTGTGTGATGTCTATCTTTTAACTTTTATCTTTTAACACACATTTGATTATTCCTCCAGTATAATTTCCTAAAAGTAGAGTTATTGGGGCAAGGGGTATAAACATCTTTAGGGCTCGTGATACACACTGATGAATTGCTTTCTAGACAGGTTTTTGATTTATCCAATTTTCTGTTCCATCACATGCATATAGAAGTGCCTGGCAAGATAGATTTTTTAAACAAACATACTGGCATGTAGATATCAATGCACATGTGGTACTCTCTTCAGAAAAGTCACCTTGGCAAGCTGTACTATTTCAATGCAGTTGCTTTTATGTGTGCCATTACTTCAGCGATACACATGATCTTGGACACAGAATAGTATTATTCAGTTGACCAATGACTCTATTCAATTTGAGTTCTGAGTAATTTTTTGCTATTTATAAAAATTGCATCATCTGTTCTCAAAGAAAAAAGATTTGTCACCTTTGGAGATATTCAAAAGTGTGAATAACCAGCCAGCTTTGAGGCAGTATCTTGCCTTTGCTACTTGCTTTTCCTTCTTCAAGGACACTATCCCTGCCGACTGCTGCAGTGACTATCAAAGAAATGCCATAGAAAGGCCAGCGGTGTGGAAGGGAAGGGGATGGCGTGGTGTGTGCATCTATAACCTCTTCCCCCAGCAGTTCCTCCATAACTGTGGTCACTTGGCTAATTGTATGCACAGAACAAATTTTGACCTACAAATGGGAGATTAGCATAGAATTCATGATAAGGTAATTTAATTAAAAGAAACAATTTGATTTGTCTATGAAATATGTAAAATAGATTTTATTTGGTGGGGGGAGAGAAAGAGAGAGGGAGAGAGAGAGAGAGAGCGCTACAGGGGCAGAGAGAAAGAAAGCAATGATGCAAAATGTTAATAATTAGGAAAATCTGTGTGAAGGGTATATCAGTTATAGTTGTAATGCCCTGGTTTGGAACTCCACAAGCCAAGAAGGAGACTGACACCGATGCAAGCACAAGAGGGGGTTCATTGACAAACTCAGGTTTGGACCCCACTCATTCACTGATGCAGCAGTGGGTGAGAGGAGTCCTGACCGGGGGCTTGGGACCGAATTTAAAGGGTAAAACCGTGCGCAAGAGGGTTGTGTGCACAGAGTGCCATGTGCAGCAGGGCCGTGTGCAAAAAGGGCCAGGTGCAGAGAGAGCTGTGCGCAAAAGGGAAACAGGGTGTGGGTGCCTTAAGGGCTTACTTATTAAAGGCTATGGTAAGCTTGACCAAACGGCAGGGTGTTGTCCCTAATTGTTTTTCGGGGAATTTTTCTTCATTGAATCTGGAGTCTACATAGCAAAATGCAGTTACTCTAGTCCTTCATAGTATTCTTGCCAATTTTCCATAGGTTTAAAAAAATTTAAACTGAAAAGCTGAGAAAAATAAACATCTGTTGGGTAGGAAACATAATTTTTCTTCTACTCTTATAGGTTTTTGGCTGAGACACTCCTGTAATAAAAAGAATAACAAGAGAAAAACAAATTTTATCATGTACATACTAGGGAGCCCCACAAAGATATGAGGCCAAAAAAAAAAAAAAAAGTGACCAGAACAGGAAGCTTATGTACCTTTTAGACAAAGAAACAATAAATCTGTGTAGAATTGACCAGGCAGAGGCATTTTGTTAGGGGTAGTGAGTGGTGAAGAATTAACAAGATTTGTTTATACAGCATTCTCAGCTCTCAATTCTCTGCCTCTGGTGAAAAAAATGTCTTCTTTCCTCCTGGACTGGGAGGGTGTCTTTCACAGGAGAGATTTAGTTCCTGCATTCGGAGAGATAAAGGAAGGGCAGAGTATCCTTCTTGCATCGGCTGTTTCTCAAGTAATTTTAATTCAAAATAATCAGTATGCCAGTGTAGCATATTTTAAGGTGACATATTCTGAACCTTTACACATACAAACCAACACCACCAAAATGCCCTGAAGAATGATCAAGGAATGATGGAGAATAATCGAGTCCTGCCATTAGCCAGACATAGATCAGCATGTGTATGCTTTTCCTGAGGTCATGATAGGCTTCCTTTGGGATTCCTCCTCTGGGAGTGGGATTTCTGAACTTGAACTATTTTCTTACAGAAGAATACTCGGTGATAGTCCCTCAAAATACATTTTATGGACAGAATTTATTAGGCTAATGTAGACATATTGGGAAGAATTGGTTTAGAAATTTTGAAAGACAAGTTGCCCCTTGTACTAGAGATGCATCCAGATGTATCAGGAAGTGATAGAAGGACATGGAAGTAGAGGAAGATGAAGGAAGCCAAGATTATGGAAGCACTTATGGTGTGGATCAGCTACACAATTAATAATATTTAAATTGGTCTGATTATAAAATATATATCTTTTCAGCCAGTATGTATTTTTTTTTTGTTTCGCTTAATGTCTTTAAAATATTACAGTATAAAATTAGACATATCTTCAAGAAAATGACAGGAAAAGAGAACATATCCTATTATCATTAAACTTTTAATTTTTCTTTTTCTGTATATAAACCTTTGCAGGAATGATCATATTAGGAGATATTCATTTGGACCAAAAACTAAGAGTGGCTACATCAGCAGTCTCTGCGTCAGGTTAATTTTGAGCTGACAGAAAAATATTTTCCAATATGGTAAAGAAGCAATTCTCAAACTTTAATGTGCATATAAATCACCCAGCCATCTTGCTAAAAATGCAGATTTTTACTTCAGTAGGTCTGGGAGGAGCTTAAAATTCAGCATTTCTCAGGAATTTTCAGGTGATGCTGATGTTGCTGGTCCACGGACCAAATTTCAAATAGTAAGTAGAGGAGAGAACAAGTCTTGGAGTCAAGCAAGGTCTTAACTCTCTTTCTTTAATTGTAAAACAGGGAAAATGCATACATGATGAAATTCTTACGAAGCAGAAATCAAATAAGCATCGTAAAAGTACTTGAAAAATTTTGCTTTCTCTAGTATTGATTTTTTTTTTTTTGACTAATATTGTATTCCTATACAAATCCTTTGCAGACAATTTAAAAACAAACAAGTGATGAGAGGCCAGGTGTAGTAAATTATACTGTATTATTGTGATTTAAGGTTCTTGACACTAATACAGAAACCACAAACAAAATTTATTCCTAATGCACATTGTTACTGTACCTGTCAAGAATTCTCAGGGTTTGATACTTTGTTGAAGAACTATGAATGTTAATTTTTTTTCTGAAAAATAGTTTCTTTTGAAAGTTTTGGATACTCATTTTACATCATCCTTTTTTACCTACACAAACCTCAGCCAAAAAAAAGCAATGGATATTTAGGATTGGATTTGGAGAAAATGATCAAAGATTGAAGCCATAATCTAAAAATTGTAATTGTATTATTTTCGAATATAATTTTTAGGCACTGCGTGAGAGAATCCTAGTTTTCAAAGAACAAAGATAAAGCAATTAAACAGCTACTGAATATCAACAGGACTTTTAGAAAATAGCCGAGTAAAAAAACAAGCAGTGTTAAAATTCGATCCAAATAAAAAAATTTTACAGAACATAGAAATCCTTTTGGAAAATAAAATTTTAACACTAAAGTTAAATTTAATTTTCTAGAGATATTATGAGGATTTTTTTTTTAATAATTGGAAATTCCTAGACAATGGTCAGAAGTGATAAAAGTTTTATCACTGTGGTCAGACAGGAGGCTTTGCTATTTACCCACACTTGGGTAGATTCAAGTGTTTATAGAAAGAAATTATTTGCCAGTACTTACAAGAACAAAACCGACATGCACTGCTGGTGTGAGGTTAGAAACAAAAAGGAGTTTCTTAAACTCTATTGTTTTTAACTGACTACAGTTGTATTAATGACTAACCTGAGGGAAATTGGTGGTAATGACTGTGTTCTCTGGGTGGAGTTGGATAGAAAAGATTATGCAAATTGTTCCCAGGATAACCAAGGTTCTATTTTTTTTTTTAAAGATTTTACAATATTTATATCTTGCATAATTGTTATATGCAAATCTAGCATACATTTAAGGTTAAATTATAAATCTATTCTTTTATAGTCTCATTGTATGAAGTATAGAGAATCATTTGGCGTGAAGTATTTTATTGCCTCTTTCCCTTTTCGTGTTGTTTATTATCAATGTACTCTGAGATCCTACTCATTTTTTTTTGACTACTTTTACAAATTTTCTTTTCCTGTCTATTTTACTCTGTATCTGACTTCCTTCTCCTTACCCTATCTTCAAAACGCCTTGTTGGTGTCAGCTGAAGTCTTCAGTGATGGCCATTGACTCACTACCTTGTCAAATAATGCATTGTGTTAACTCATTTAAGGGGAGGGAATATAGGATCCAGAGGAAAGAACTGAGATTTTAATGAGATAACTAACAGTGTCAGCCATACCACATGTGATTATTTCTATAAGGATTGAGAAAGTCTATTATCAGTTTTATAATTTTTAAAATTTGCATTTATATTGTCTGTATCTGTGTGTGATATGAGAACAATTCTTAATAATGGCACCTGAATATGTGCATACACTACAAGCATATTTGGGTCATCCTAGTATACCTTAGTCAATTTCAAAAGAACAAGGTAGGTGAAAGAGGTAGCTGTTTAAATAAGATGAATTTGAACAAGAGTCAAGAGAACATTTATTGCTGCCAGTCAAGATTAATGAATTATAGACTTTCTTTCCTAAAGATGAGCCAAGGGGAGTGCCACCTCATTCCTTTGGCAATAGGCCTTAGTTACCAAGCTGTCACTGTCAGGCTGGCAGGATGCCATTGCCCCTTTCTCTGAAACGTCTTTTGGTAATGCTCACTCCCCAGTGTTTAGCTTTGCTGCACAGTTTGCAGTCGCTTCATTTTTGTTTTTTGCCTTCGAGCAGTTCTCAGTTTTTTAGTTTTTAAGAAACTATCTTCTAATTGGTATAGAAAGTCTTCAATTCGTCCAACCTGGAAGAAATAAATAGATATAAGATTTGTTGTTGTTTTCCTGTGTTTTGTGTACTTAGGAATATAGTGAGGTATTTAAAATTAAATGGCACGTATAGGTCCATGTTTAAACAGAACTGGCAGAGATGGAATGACTAAACATAAAAGCCTCCTTCTGTCTCCATTTCAGGTTTCCCTGTTTTAAAAACACAAAGCAGGCATGAGGGAATTTGATTTACTTCTCAGTCATACATGCTGGGTATCTTTAATGATCAGTAAAACCAAGGATTTGAAAAAAAAAATGAATGGTGAAAAATTAATCATTATCAAAAAGAATGAAAACAAAACAGTTCACCTCCCTCAAGCCAGAGATTCTAGCATTTGTATGCTCCTGGCCTCTCGGGAGAAAAATGAATATTGTTCATTGTCTTAGCAAGTAACATTTCTCTTTTAAATCAAAAGGAAATTTAGAAAGAGTATATTTTCTTAAAAAAAAAATGCCACACCCAGGGAATAAGATAAAATAATGACACACAAATCAATAACTCTTAAAAATAAAGTATTAGTCTTTCTCCAAAGAAAAACTTGTAATTATTCAATGATGATTGAATGTATTACACGATTTGTCTGAAAGAACTGTAGAATAAAACAATTTACGTATGTGCTGAGTTGGGACCTCATGAAAGTCTGTAGATATAATAACTCATACTTAACCCTGACTCCCAGGATCTTTTCATTGTATTAGCCTAGTCATTCATTGAAGAGCCCATTGTTATAAAGTTAGCTCAAAGCTAGAGCACTAACTACTTAAGGTGCTTGCATATATCATCTACTTAAGGTAAAAGCACTTACAACTTCAGTTTTCCAATTTTGAGCTTTACTTTTAAATCACTTGATTTATTATTCACTTTAATATCCAAAGATAATTCAGATTGTCACGAGAGAATAATAAATAGTAATACTCATCTGTATGTTATGCTTAGGTCTTATATCACCCCAGTTGATGTGAGCTGTTCTCTGGTTTCCTTAAGAAAATAAGACAACTAATCTATATGAAAACAATTCTTTTTGAAAATTTAAAATTATTTCAGGTGAATTTCTCCAAAAGCATGTTGTTATTTATGATGTCTGATCATTGCAGCAATCATCAAAATATTTGACAGAATATTTTGGGAACTTGTCATAAAGTCAATGCACTATTCTATGCATTCCATATATTTTATACTATCCACACCAAAATCATAAGTAAAAATTAACATATTGCAGCATCAAAACAAATATAATGAATGGCATTTTACTGTTGCTTCTGTAGTTGATGACTCACTCATGTTATCTGCACTGAAAATCTATCATTTAAGTCAAAACTCTTTACAATTAGAATGTTTGCAATTAACCCAAATACAATTTAAAATTACAATCCTACTGCATCCAAAATACTTCCTTCAATGATACAAAAAAATTAATTATTTTAAAATACCCATTAGGTAGCTGCTGTCTTTTTTTTTTTTTAAATTGTGTTTATTAAGAGCAGTGTTGAGTAAATGGGTTGCCTTTTATTACAAACATTATAGACAAAGAAGAAACACAGTATGCGTCATTGGACTAGAGAGGACTGCTGAATTAAGCTGGGAGGTACTGAGTACAAACCACTTGCATGTCTCACCTGGCCTGTGTTCACTTCCTACCTGGTCTGTCTTTATGTTGACCTTTCAATTCATTCTCCTAATGATACTGGACTAATCTTTTAAAAATGTAATCCTGTTCATATTTATTTCTTTCTTAAAATACTTAAGTAAATTCCCAAGCCCTCAACATGGCTTACACAGCTCTGAGTGATCTGGTTCATTTGCGTCTCTAATTTTGTCTTCTATCACTCCATCTGCCTCAGCCGTGTGATACATCTCTTAGTTATCTAAGTACAGCTGTGTGGAGTTCTCTGCACCCTTGGTCTTCCTAATGCTATGCCTTCTGACGGAATACTCCCATTGGAACCCTTGTACATCCTATAAATTTCAGGTTCCACATTAGTGCCTCAGGCAAGTTTTCCTTGATAGCCTAGACCAGATTGGTTCTCTCAGTAACATATTCCCATAGCAGCCCATTCATCTCTTTGCATATTGTGTTTTTGTAATTGTTTATAATGATTTATATAATATCTGTCTTCCCATCTGGACTTTAAGATTCCTAAGGCAGGAATTATAGCCATGCTGTCCACTATTCCCAGCACCTAGAATATAGTAGATCCTCATTACTTGTCCTCTCTGTTAATAGAGCTGAAGACATTCAGAAACTAATGTGTTTGTCCATGCTCAAAGTGATGCCTAAGATGGAGCGTATCAAAAGGTTTTCTTTTCTGTTTTAGATTAAATAACCACTACTCTCATACACCTTCATTCTATTAACACTGTTTAGCTTTGAGGCTCTTGAGGCAAGGTAATAGCAAGGTGTGGTCTCCATAGTTGAAACAGCCAAAGGTAGAAAGGGTACTGGATAAGGAGTCAGTATGATGAGTTCTTCTCTTGGCTTGATTTATTTTGCTGATCTGTGACCTCAGAGAGATCAGTTGGCCTTTCTGAGCTTCATTGTTCACCAGCGTTTGGTGAGGAAAGGGTTGGCCACGCTAATTTCCAAGGATACACCAAGCCAAAAAATTCCAAGACTTGTACTCACATCAGATCAGTTAGTCCAGTCTTAAGAAGAGCCCTCACATTTTTCAAATCAGAGGTTATTCTCTTAGAGTATACTATTAGATGAATGACCCCATATGAAGTAAAGTAAGTCAATTTTAGCTTCTGTACTTACTGAAGTGTAGGAGAGCTGCAACATGTTTTTAGTAAAGCTGGTTCTTTATTTTCTTTTTTTAAGTCAAGGAAAGAAAAAATGCTGGTTGAAGAGAAAATAGATGCATATAACTAAGACGAACAGATTGCAAATGATAGAAATTTCTATAAAGCCCTTAGGGAAATAAAACACAAAGAAATACGTAAGCATATAAGGAAGGAAATGAGCCAGTTTTTGGAGCAGAGGCCTTATTAGACTTTCTTTTTGGTGCAAAATCTACTTGTTTAACTATATCAGATAGTCTACTTGGTCATTCTGGGTCTAATTTTTCCTTTTGCAAAATGGGCAGATACCATTTTCTTGTGTATCTGTATGCCAATGCTGACTTGGCATTACAGGGATATGGACAGTTGATGAAAAAAGAATTTTGCAGAGAATTTTGGAATGTCAGATGATGGAGGAGAACTGAAGGTTTCAATAGGAATTAGATTCTCACCTATCATATGGCTGTCAGTCATATTCTACTTCAAAGAATAAGGAAATTATTATCATCTAGTTTCTTAGGATCTTTCAATTCTTAGGCACAAAAGTCTGTCAGTCATGATTTACTGTAGATTCAAAAAGTTCAGAACAAAGATGACTACGAAACTCTAAAAGAGAAGATAGCCTGAGAATACAGGAGATCTCAAAATTGAAATTCCAATAGTACAAAAGCAAATAATATCAATTAGGAAGAAATGTGGAGGTGATTAAATAGACTGATACATATTACAGGAAAAGTTCTACTCAGCCTAGATTTCAAAGGAAGTACATTCATTTTCTCATGCAAATATTTATTGAACATCTACTATGTATTTGGCATGCACTGGACTAGGGTGATAGGAAAAAATATCAAAATGTTTGTTTATAAAGTTAATGATAAATTTTTACAATAAAGCATAACAGTTTATATAAGAATGATGTACAAAAAGTCCTATTAGCAACAATGTCGAAACAGTGACTTCTATCTGATGGGCTGTGGAAGTGCACTAGAGGTAATAGGAGTTAGGTCTTTTCCAGGGAAAAAACACATTCCAGACAGAGGAAATGACATCCATAAAAGCAAGGTTGTGAGAGAATCTGGGCTATTTGATAGGGATGAGTTACTTATAGCCTAGCTATAAGTATGAGAGCACTGGGAGTAGAGGCACATACAGCAGTAAATATAGAATGAGGTCAGCTTGTAAAAATTTGAAAAATATTTAGCTATGTGGTTAGAAAGCTAAATCTGGCGTTATTGTGTGGAGTAGAATGCAGTAAGGGAGACTAGAGGCTGGTGGATCAATTAGCGGGCCAGTGCAATAGGATATGAAAAATATGTTGAGGGCCTGAATCGAAGATTTAAGAAACGTTTAGGAAGTAAGAGTTATAGACTTGATGAAAAATTCTGTGTTGGGATAGGATGGCAGGCAGAATTAGAATTGACTGTAAAGTTTCTAATGAGATAATGATCATATCTTAATGGGGCAAGGAATACAAACAGATGAACAGTTTTAGGGAAAAAGAATGAGTTTACTAGTGACATATACAAGAGGTAGAAAAAAGGCTGCAATCAGAAACGTTTTAATAAATAAACCTGTAATAATAGCCTAGGCTAGAATAATGCAAAACTCCAAAATGAAAAAAAAAAAAAAACCCACTGTTTTATAGTCGACCATGTAAAAAGAATTCTAGAAGTTAAAGAGTACTAAGAAAAACAAACAGACAAAAAAGGATGCTTTTAATTATTCAGAACCAAAAAGTGGTCATGGCAGAGTTATGGACTACTTTTGAAGTAATAATATATCTAAGTTAGAATCCCATTTCCAGCTTTTTCTTGGTGAGTGACTTTGGGCAAACTTATTTAACTTCTTGGAACCTAAGTTTTCTCTTCTATCAATTTCTTCACTGGGTCCTGGTGAGATTAAATTAAACAATGTATGTGACGTAGTTACATAAGTTTGAATTGCTATAATTTAGTAGTAGTATTAATACTTGAATCTGGAAGTGTACACCCCATAAGTGGGAAAAACATAAATGAAAAAAAAAAATATATATAGAAAATTGAAATAAAATAAAAAGCGAACAGCTTTATTTAATAGTTACTGTGTTTTTGGCCTCTCCTCTGTGAGGGCTGCTGCCTCAGTAACTGTGCTAAGTGTAGGTGTTTGACACACATTAAAGTCTTGTGATTAGGTCTCAAAATTCCACTCTATAAAAAGCAGAATTAGAAGGGAGCAGAAAAGGTAAGGGAGAGAGTGATTTCTGGAAGTACATGTTAGCTGCAGGTTCAGTAAAAATCAACAGTATTATCTGGATGCCTCTCAGAAAACTGATCTGAGTACAGATTACAATGTTTGAAATATGTCTGTCTCAAAGATGACAATGGTTTTCCAAACCCTTCTCTGCTTAGGTCATATTACAATGGGCTATCATACTCAATTCTGGATGTGTTCAGGGTCTCAGCTACAAATTGTATGAAGGCAAGTTGAAGGATAATGTTTAATATGGAGGTGTTTAATGTGGAGAAGAGAAAACAACACAAATGTGTAGTGTCCTTAGGTCAATCAAGGTTGTTATGTGGAAGAGGTGATGGATTTATGTTGTGTTAGCATACACAGTGGAGAGTCCTATCTAGAATTAGAGCATGAGTTTGATCTTGATTCTACTAGTGACTTAACTTCTAAATTTTAATTTTCTCATCAGTAGAGTAAATCAAAATGTAATAATAATAAACATAGTCTACAGGGTTTTTGTGAGGATTTAATGACTTGATGTTTGTGAAAAGTGCTTCATAAATAGCTAAACCCTGGTGGTTTCATAATAGATGCTCAATAAACCTTTGTTGAATTAATGAATAACTGAATGGTTAGCCAAATGAATGGAAAAGTAGATATTATATAAATATTACATAAAATTGTTTTTTACAACCATATTAAAATGGAAGGGATTTCGGGATGGCAGATATGGTGACCTCCGTTACTGGAGATTGGAAATCAAACATTAGATGACTTCTTTGGTAGGTATGGAGTATTTGTGAGTCATGTGAAAGCTAAGGGTTGGATTAAGCAGACTTTTAAAATCTATTCCAACTTTAAATTACTAATTTTATGATGTTTAATTTGGCCTGCATTCATTCTACAGAAAGATTCTCAGTGGAAGGACACGTTATTTACCTTGTATTATTCAGAGAAGCAGCACGATGGAAATGAGAGGGATCTAACCACTTATGTTATAATTTTGTATGTGATAAAAAGTACTGAACTGGTTAATATAAACACCCATAGATACTAGGATTCTTGGGCCTCCTTAATACCCCACTTATGACATGCTGATACTTATAAGAAATATTCTTCTCCAGATGCAACAGAATTTTACCTTGCGTCCAAAGGGGCCCTTGATTAACATCAGAAGGTAGTTCACCTCACACTTTCTTTTTCACCCTATATCAGACTATTTACTGGTATGAAAATATTTTTCAGTTAACTATTTTATGATTTTATATTTTTTACAGCTTATTGAGATTTATGCTTTTCTACTGGACTCCAGGATAGACTGTAACAGTTTTACAGATTAAAATGATATTTTTTCCATATCCAACCACTTTATGGTCACTTTTGGTATAGGTATGGTAAAAGTTACGTGAATATTTTCTCCCATAATCTCTTACTGTAAAATGGGTTTCTATCTTATATACCCAACTTAGTCTTATATATAGGTGAAAAGTATGGGGATGCCTTGGGGTCAGGTGACTCTCTGTTCTCTTGAGAGCTTTCTTGTGATGGAGGATTGCTCTTGACTCTACACAATATTGTGGTGCTGACTGTAGCTTGATTTGCACATAGATCCAACCTATTTCGTTTGGTAAGTGAAGGCATGTGAGTCAGGGGTGAATATAACATTACTCCCTTTTATTTATTGTATGCAGGCTGGCCACGACACAGGGGGCATTGTTGAGCAAGCACCCGAATTCTAGGACAATAGGGAGTTAGAAAACTATTGGGGAACCTAAGGAAAGAAATGACACGACTCTTAGCATAAGCAAAGCTGGTCAGAGATGATAACAGTAAGGGACAAGACAGCAGTGGCCTAATGTGGCAGATGGGAAAGAGAGTCACGGTGAAGATCTGGGTGGCCTTTTTCCTTTTTAAAGTCATTTAAAATCAAACATTACTGTGATGAGTCGAATTGTAGTCTCCCATAATTCATATGTTGAAGTCTTAACTCCAAGTATTTCAGAATGGGGTGTTTATAGAGGTAATCAACTTAAAATGAGGTCATTAAGGTGGGCCCTAATCCAAAATGCTGGTGTCCTTATAAAGAGGGGCAGTTTACACCCAGATACACACACAAAGAGAATGCCATGTGAAGATGAAAGCAGAGATCAGGGTGATTCTCCTACAAACGAACATACAATAAAGGTTGTCAGTAAACCACCAGAAGCTATGCCAGAGGTGGAGAGCTGATTCTTTCTCACAGCCCTCAGAAGGAACCAACCCTGATAACAGTGATCTTAGATTTTCAGTTTCCAGACTCCAGAGACAATAAAATTCTGTTGTTCAAGCCACTTGGTTAGTGGCACTTTGTTGCAGCAGCTGTAGCAAACTAATGTCACCAGTAAGCTGTAAAATAAAAGGGATCTCAATTATGTTCTAATTCTCCCTTCCAACTTGACTCGGATGCTTTCCTAGTATTCAGTTTTCCTGCTGTTCGATGCTTGCTACCTGGTTGATGCTCCCTGCACAGGCTGAGTGTATATACCCTGGGAACCATGGTGGTTTCTTTCCAATAATGGCAGTGAGAGTAAATAGATTTAAAACATGAAAGTATGAGTAGATTACACTGAGAAGTAAGACGCTGAACTTGAATTGTAGCTTTCACCTCGTCTGGATCAAGGAGGGAGGATTAGCTATGTTTGTAGGGGTTTGTTTGAATATGGTCAGGCCTCAGAAATTGGGTGTTCGAAGAATTTATTTTTTGTCTTTTAGTAAAGCTTTAAAAGATGTCTTTTAAAAAGAAAAAAAATGTAGATGAAATAAGAATTGCATCCTTTGGGAAGAAATATCGGTTTATACGACTAGTGGTGGCTACAGAATCAGAATGTGTTTCTAGCGATTAGCGGCGTGGACCAAAATCCTCTCGGCAAAACAGACATTCCCCTCCACTATGGTGGATTTGATAACGTTAGTTTCTTTGCTCTGTTCCAGTTTAGTTTCCAGACCAAATGCTTTTAAATATTTATCATCCAAAATGGTTTGAATTTTAATTCTAATTAGAATTACAATTGTTTTCAAACAGGCTTGAAATTAATTTCTAAAGTAAACTTAGTTTCTGAAATGGAAGTGTTTCTGCTATTCATAATATAGCAGTTTTCTTTAGCTTTTGGCTAGCACTCAGACAAACAAACCCCATATTTCTCCTTTTACATTTAGTGAATTTGGTATGGTATTCAGTGTTTTAGTCATAAAAGTACAACGTAAGATCTGAGGGACCTACCACTGAGATGTTACAAAATGTGCAAAAACACTTCCTGCTAAACCATTTTACCAACTCTTAATTGAAAATTCCCATAATGATACCACCTTTTTTATGTTTAGTATAGATTTAAAGAACACTATAGAACCTTGCTATCACTCTGTCCAGGAAACCATGTATCATGGTTGTTTAAAAATTTATTTTTCAACCTTTAGTGATGAATTATTTGAAGGTTTAAATATACACATATAAACTTTTTATTTTGAGATAATTGTAGGTTCTCGTGCATTGGTAAGAAGTAGTACAGGGAAGCACTTGGTACTCTTTATGAAGTTTGCCTGAGGGTAGCATTTTGCAAAACTGTACTAGAATACCACAGCTGGGATACTGACATGGATCCACTCAAGATGCAGAACATGTTCCATGACCAGGAAGATCTCTCTTTTGCCCTTCTGTGGCTACCCTCATTTTCCTCCTGGCCCCACCCCCTTTGATCCCTGGCAACCACTAATCTGTTATCCATTTCTCTGTCATTTTAAGGAGATTATGTAAATGAAATCATGTCGTATATAACTCTGTGCTTCTCTAGAAAATGGACTTGTTCTGGTTGTTGCATACATCAATAGTTTGTTTCTTAGTCGTAGTCCACATATGGGTGTACCACAGTTTAACTGTGAACACTTTTATGGCTATATGAATTAAGTTACTATAAACATTTGTGCATAGGTCTTTGTGTGAACATAAGATTTCATTTATCTAGGATAAATGCCCAGGAGTCAGGAATATAAATGCTAGGTCATATGGTAGTTGTATATTTAGTGTTTGTTTGTTTATTTTTTTTATTTTTTATTTTAAAATTTTTTTTTTTAGAAACTATCATATTGTTTTCCACAGTGGCTGCACTGTTTTCCATTCCTACATTTAATGGATGAGTGATCTAATTTCTCTGCATCCTCGTCAGCACTTAGTGTTGCCATTGTCTTATGCTAGCCATTTTGATAGGTATACACTGACTTACCTCATTATAGTTTTCATTTGTATGGTTTCTATTGCTTTAAATTTGTTAAGGTGTGTTTTATGGCCTATCTTGCTGAATGAGCAATATAATAATAGCAAGAATGTATTTGATTATGTATGTTTATGTACATGTCATATATATATATGCTTATAACTAAAATGAATGACAGCAATGATAGACTAGAAAAAGGAATTAAGACTGTTTTTTCATTATAAGGTCTTGTGTAGTGATATCATATAATTTGAAAGTGGACAGAGATTAATTGTAAATATATATTGTGAACTTTAGGACAAACACACACAACAAAGTAAAAAAAAAAAAAAAAGTGTAACTGGTAATGCTAAGGAGAAAAATGGAACCATAAAATTCTCAGTTAAAATTTCAAAAGGCCAAAAGAGAGTAGAAGACTGTTATGTCTTTGTTAACACTTGTTAAGTAGAAGACAGGGTGTTGGAGGTTTATTACTTGTTGGTCCTGGAGGAAGTTCATGGCATGCCCTGAGGGGCCACACAGGAGCTCAAGGCAGAGTATGAGCTGAGAGACAGATAGAACATGGGTGCATGTCTTTATTAGGGTCTATGGGTGTTGTTCAGATGGGATAATTTCTATTATCCTATATTTATTTCACTGATTCTTTCCTTTGTCTCCTTCATTCTCCCGTGAGGGTTTTTTTTGTTGTTGTTGTTATTGTATTTTTCAGTTCTAAACTTTCCTTTTGGTTCTTCTTATAGCTTCTATTTATTTACTGAGACTTCTATTTCTTTGCTAAGATTCTTTTTTTTTTCATTCATTTTAAGGTGTTTGTAAATTGTAATTGCTTATTAAAACATTTGTGGGATGGCTGATTTAAAATCTTAGTCAGGAAATTCTAATATCGCTGACATCCCTCTGTTAGCATCTATTAATTATCTGTCCTTATTCAGTTTGAGATCTTCCTGATTCTTGATCTGATGAGTGATGTCCGATTGAAAACTGGAAAGTCTGGGCATTAGGTTGTGACACTGGGTCTTATTTAGACCTTCTGGTTTAGCAGGATTCTTTTGTAGCACTACCATTACAAAATGGGAGAGGCACTGCCTTGTTATTGCCAGGTAGGGATAGAAGTTCAGGTTTCCCGCTCAGCCTTCGCTGACACTTGGGGAAGGGATCCCTTATTACTTTTGGATGAGGATGAACATTTAAGCTCCTCCCAAGGTTTTCCTAGCTAGGAGAATTAGGAGTACCTCATAGCTGCTCCCTGAGTGGTTTCCACTGATATCACACTCATGACTTTTGGCGGGTGTTGAAAATCCTGACTACTAAGTCTCCTCTGACTCCACACCAGCAGGAAAAAGAGGGATGGGGGTGCCTTACCACCCATGTGGAATTAAAAGCCCAGGCTCCTATTTTGGTCTTCTCTTACACCACTTTTTAGTGTGGGAAAGTTTGGAAACCTCCTTATAGGCTAATGAGGGTAGAAGTCTCACTCCTCACTTGCCTTTACGGGCATGGGTGGGGGTTGGACCACCATTTTTTTTTTTCCTGTGGTACTTGGTTGGAGTAGAATGATCATGGTCTAAGAGTTTTCTGTCTTATTAGGCTGTCTCTTTCCTGTCCTTTGGCTATAGGACAAGGAGGGGCTTTTTTTTTTGTCTGCATATCTTAGTATTTCTGGTTACCAGCTTCTTCAGCAATGTGTCAGATGTATGAGGCAAAATAAAATTCAGTGAACTCACCACTATATCATTCCTTGGGTCCCCATGTCCCAAGGTTGTCTGCCTTTTTCATTCTACCTTTCAGAGACTTGTATTTGTTTTACATATAATATCCAGGGCTTTCAGTTGTACTTGATGGGAGGAATAAGGAAAGCAAATCTACTCTGTATTTCCAGAAGTAGAAATCTTCTTTCATGGCTTTTTAAAAATGGTTTTTGAACCTCATACCTCAGGAAGATGTACTTTCTTCATTCTTGAATTAGTTTTCCCAGTTGCTTCTAAATGTCTTCAACAATATGATGAAGCGGATTGTTGTGAAGGTGAAGGAGTTTTTTCTCTAATTAAGAGGTCTTGGAAAGTTATAAAGCCTCTCAAATTTTTTTTTAATTTAATAAGAGAGGGGCCTAACTATTAGGCTTTCTCTAAAATAGGTCCATATTCATCTTTTCACCAGCATCTTTTCTTATGCTCCTCTCCATAATCTTTTCTCCAGCAGAAAGTCATTTTAGCAGAGTACACATAAGTTTTACACACACAGAGTTCTGATGATGGTAAGAGATGTGGGTGTGTTTGTGCTTAAGACATTTGTATGTATTTTAAATTACAGTTTTGTCCCCTCTTCTACATGCACCATCCTAATAAAGTCATAATTAAAATGACAAGGGATCTATACCTTTCTTTAGGGCTGTAGTTTTGCCCTTCCCCAAAAGATGGAAGGTATAATGAGTGCACTATAAATGCCCGAATGAGCTACAAGTCAATTGCTCTGAACTTTGTATTAATCCCAATTTCAATACAGAACAGAAGATGTCCTATGGTTCATTTAGCTACCAAGTGGTGGAAGCTGTTATCCTGTTATTCTCCAGAATTATAAAGAATTACAAAACTTAATGTATAAAATACACGTAAGAAAGTGTTGGGCTGCCAAGCAAAGAAGACACTTTGGTAATTTAAAGATGGTAGCTTTTAGAATGAACTGAAAACTTACTCTTCAGTTCAAAATACAATTGAGACATATGCTCTCCTCCGTTGCCCCAGAATATTTCACTAAACTTCTGAAAGATGCATCCTGAAAAGCTTTTACAAAGATAAAAACACCAATAGGTTTTGGGTAACATGAGCATTTCCAATTTCTGTGTTATTCACCTCCTCATTAGTGGGACAGGCAGGGAGAGATCGATCACAGGAAGTGAAGGAGGGTAGCAGGGTGCTGTCTGGCTCCAGCTTTTAGGTCTCTGTGCTGTGAAGGTAAAGCTTGGAGGGGTTATGGCAATACGTGCTTCCGATATTGGGTTTTCACTGAGACCCTAGTGCATTTCAGAACGCTAATTCAGATAACTCATGAGAAAGTGACCCTCAGAGTGACAGTAAGTATGCTACAGGAATGACTAGATTTTAAGCTGTTTTCGTGAAGTTCTAATGTTTCAGGCAGTGTGAAAATGGTGAGCTATCAAAGCCAACCTAAACGTGATATGTCTATAAATGGGAAAGGGGAGTAGGGAAGAGGGGGGAGGATGGTGAGGGAGGACAGTAAGAGCAGCATGATCCAGGGGATAGTGTGTGCTAAGGTTTGGATTTGGTCAAGAAGGTGCTGCGACGTAGTCTGGGTAAGTCCTCAGTTGGGTCAGTAAACTTTGATCTAAAGAAAGACAGAGGATGCCTACAGTAGCCTCTGCTGCTTCTGTCCCACTCACTGGCCGAAAGCAAACTCAAGGGTTGTCTTGTTGGTTGTATTACAGAATCTGAGCTGGGGTCAGGCAATGCTTATTTTTTATTTATTTATTTATTTTTGCCATTGACTTTTAGTAGTTGCATTTGGTTTAAGCTAAGCATCCTAGCTAGTGACTAAGAACAGAGCCTTGGACCCGAACAATCTGATTCAAAATCAAACCCTGTCACTACAAACTTGGGCTTGTTTTCCCTGTTAATTCTGCAAAGCTCTTTTTCCTCATCTTTCAAAGGAGAGATAATGATGCCTCCCTCACAATGTTGTGCAACATTAAAATAACTCAAAAGTGCTTGGCACATTCTAAAAGGTCAATAGGAATCACCAAAAATATTTGTCATCGTTACGTTATTGACTTAATTATCTGAGCTAAATTTTTCTGTAGCTTGTTTCAATTGTGATATCTGAAAGCAAACCCGAGGTTACCACAGTTTGACAATTTGTTGGGTAACAAAGTATTTTATTAAGTACAAGAGCACAAAGGTAATTACCTTTGTCTGCCCCTTGCTAAACTCCAAGTTAAAAACAACAAAACTTCTGGATACTTGCTCCCTAGATGAGGGGCACGCTAGGATTCCAGTCCTGCATATAAACGCTTCTGCTGCAGAAATGTCCTGCCAAATCATCAACGTTTTAGAAGGCAATACTTTCAGCCAGCAAAGTACATAAAAGAGGTATTCTTAGTTTTGGAGGAAAGGCTAAGTAGAGGTGGGAAGTGAATGATTAACAAATGCCGTTGTTGAACATGTTTAACAAATTAACCACATATTTTCCCTTTAAGTCAAATGGGAAGGGTGCCATGGTTTAAGTAATAATTAAAATGTGCCATTTAGATTTGGAGTATCTCACAGTATCTTGGGGAGATGGGCAGAACCAAGGCTTTTTGCTATTTTGCCTTCTTGCCTTCCCAGGCTAGACCCAGCTTGCCAATGGGTAGCATTTAAAGATCAGGTTTTCTCCTCATATCCAACTGCCCTAGGACTCAAGCCTCTGACCGCAACAGGAGGTCTGCCAGGGCTTTAGTGGGAACCCCTCCAGTACAGCTGCTGGCCTGGACAGCTATTGGCACAGACTCATTTATCCCAGAAACTGCAGTGATTTACTCTATGTACCTGTCCTCTTCACCCCTGTGAACATTGCCTCTCTCCATGTGCTCAGACTGCCCCGCTTCCCCCTTGGTTATCAATAAGAGCCCTTAGGTTGCTTTCCATAATTTGTATTATGCCCTGGACGAAACTGCTTAGCAGTGCTTGAAGCATATACTGTAAAGGAATTTGGGGATATGTTAATGCAGAAGCCCATAACCAGAAGCTGAGAAGATTCATAATCAAATTGAAATAAATCTGCAGAGACTCCTTAAAGAACAAAACACATAGGAAAAGCATGATTGCTAGGAAAACTGCTTTGCAAATGAGTGGTACGGCTGCTGAATCTTTGAAAAGAACAGTAGTTCTTTCAGAGAGACACAACTGCATGCCCCAACCACATATTAGTCAGCCCAAACGACTGGCCGATGAATGATAGTGCCGCATGTGCAATCTCTCTCAGCAGAGCTTCAGGAAGGATTCAGGTTTGAATGCTGATGTGGAAAGTAAATAAAATGTTCCGATTTGCTCTTCCCTCTCTCTCTTCAACCAACTGCCCCTGGCCCATCTCTCGAATTTGTATTCTCCCCTGCTTGCTTTGCCTACATCAACAGCCTTGAACAGAACAGATTTGCTAAGTGACACACAATTCTATCCCATTTTCATCCTAAAAGACCAAATTAGTATATCAATGAATGTCATTTCTGTGTGATGACAAGTATGATTTATAAGATTTCAAGGTAAAAAGGAACATAAAAACCTAAATAATTTTGAATATGTTCATATGAATGGTTTAAAGATATCCACCTATACTCTATGAAAGTTAGAGCCATTGAAGGTTATGATGTACTATGTTATATTATAATAGTC
Source organism: Cynopterus sphinx (assembly GCA_030015415.1). NCBI lineage: Eukaryota > Metazoa > Chordata > Mammalia > Chiroptera > Pteropodidae > Cynopterus > Cynopterus sphinx. The sequence goes on from CM057380.1 coordinate 32,764,650, forward strand.
AATGAAATTTAAAAGTGGCATTACTTCTCTTGAAAATTCACAGGACCATGATTATATGCTACAGTATTTCTTGCATTACTTTTAAAATACAAAGTTTCATTTCTCTCATTTAGTCTCGAATCAGTGATCTGGAGACATATCAGAATAAGTGCTTTTTGTTATGCCAGATTAAATTCTGATCTTAGTGCACAATTTAGAGTTTGTAAATAAAGAGCAAGTAACTTTTCCTCTAAGTTGCAGATAGAGTGTTGCTTAACTGTTTCTCTTAACTGATTTTCTGGTGAGAAGAAATAGGAATATTCCAATTGAGCAGTTGGTGCATTTTTTAAAAAGATTTTATTCTAAAGACTCCTTTTTCTCTTTATCTTCAGGCCTAGTTTATACAGTTGCAATAGGCCTTAGACTGCAATGCTAAGAAACACAAAATCACAGACTCTGAAGGTGGTAAGGATATGAACATATATTTCTTAGGAGGTTGTGACTTGCCTGAGGTCCCATGAGTGGGAGCTGAATTAATGGTCAAAGATTTACAGATTTAGGCTCTGTATTGTTTCTGGTTATAAACAGAAAACTAAGGAACAGAGGGGGAGGATCCTATATAGATGGATTACAAAGACAGAGTAAAAAGTCCTTAGTGATTTCCTTGGCTCAGATGAAAAGAACTTTATTTTGAGAATTAAAGACCGACAACTTGGGCTAGTTTATGGCCAAATTCCAGTTTGGTTGGAGGTCACAATAACTCTCCTTTTGGCTTTACATCTGAATGCTCATCTATACATAAAATAATGCTTGTCAGTCAGGCTTTTTTAGATGACACAAAGTATGGACTTCTATGGAGAAAGAGTTTAGGACATAGGTCCAGATCAAATCCTGCCTCTACCACTTGCTGGCTGTGTGACTTTAGGTAAACTGCTAAACTTCTCCCTTTAATAAGTTACTTCTTTTACCTTATGTGAGAATGAGTGAGTTGGTATAGGTAAAGTGAAAAGGAGAGTACTGGCACATGTTAAGAGCTCAGCAAACATTAACACCTATTCTTTCAGTTTGATAGTCTGGCTTTCAAAAGACCCATTCGTTCAGAGCTGAGAGAGGATTTAGAATCTTCCAGTTCAATATCTTTATCTTACAGATGAGAAAACTTAGGCCTAGAGGAAGGAATGGCTTCTGAGTTAATCCTGACAGACCAGGTCTCCAAATTATTAGTTCAGGGTGCCTTGTTGTTGTTGTTGTTGTTGTTGTTGTTGTTGTTGTACTCCTTCTGTTTACATAAGACTTTGTCCTTCTGAATAGAAGACTGGATCTGGCCACTTCTCACATCCACTGCCATCACCTGGGGTCTGGGTTCAAGCCATCCAATCTTGGGTTCAAGTCCCACAATTGCTCTCTTGTATCATTTTAATAACTTACTAACTAATCTTCTTGATTCTACCCCTGCCTCCTTCAGTCTATTCTCAACTTGGCAGTTTAGATTGTTTTCTTGTTTGACAAAGTGTTATGTCTTCTGCTCTCCCACTTCATTTCCTATTACTCTTGTTCATTCTACTCCAGCCATCCTGCACTCTTTGCAGTTCCCTGAACATGCCAGGCACACTCCAGTTTCTGGGTTTTGCATTCGCTGTTTCCTTTACTTGGCATGATTTTCACCATATTTGCATGGTTTGCATTTTTTTTTCAGATTTTTCTTCAAACTTCACTTCAGTAAATCCTGCCCTGACTATTCTATTGCAGTTGCAATCATTTGGCACTTTCCATTTTCTTTTTGCCACCTCCACTCTTGGCATTTATTACTTATAACATGTGCCATATTTATTCAGGTGGGTTATTGTCTAGTTTTCTCTAGTAGAAAGCAAACATCAGAGGGCACTACTTTTAGCAACCCAGAGGAGGTGCCAGGTAAATGTTTGATAAATATACTAATGAGCTGTGTGTTAACAGGACATGTGGGGGCATTCAAAAGGGTGTGTTTTCTCAGGCATTTTTGTTATAGACTATAACTAAGCAAAGTGTGATAATCTTAATTAAAGACTCCTGCTGTGGTTTGGGACTTGGTAACACAAGAAAATTTACTTTTTTTTTTTTTTTTTGATATAACCTGCTTAATTTTATATACACACAACTAAACCAACATACATATATCTTTTTTGAGTTAATTACTGGAAAGAAAAAAATAGTATTCTAAACAGCCAAGCCAAAACAACGCCAATTTCCTAAAACCCCATAAAGAATGTATTTTAGTTCTAGTGAATTAGGAAAAAACACAATTATCTCATATTTTTCTTTCTGGGTTCTTAGAGAAATTGCAAAGAAAACAATAATAGACAGGAGGTCAGCATTCATGAATCAGATTTCATCTTGATAGGCTTTTTATAGACCTATAACAAAGCGGAGCCTTGAGAATTGGGTTAGGTAATGGGGATTCTGACTGTTCCTAAAACTACGTGAAACTAGGAGGTGCTGCTATAATTCTGCCGCTTCTGATGAAAATTTCAAGTGCTTTCATTAGGTACAACAGCTGTTTCTATTACCGATAACAGATCTCAGAGGTGGTGGTGCTGATATCAACTTCTAGTGGGCTCAGAACACAGTGTAGCTTGCACAATTAGTTTTTTTTTTAATTATTTTTTTTCTGCACACACAAATTAACTCTGTAGCAATAAAAGGAAATTACTTACTTGCTATCAGAATTGTCTGAAAGTGATAGGATCATCTTTTCTGAGTTACATTAACCAAATTAAAAGCCCTTGGGAAAAATTTGGCACCCTGTTCCTTCCCATTCACATCTTCCTAAAGACCTCTCAGTAGCTTCCATTTAGAAAGCTAGGATTATTACCAGTGCTTTTAATTTGGAAAGACTGGCTGCTCACCAGTGAGTCTTTCGAGACACCCAATGGTTGGGTGGAGTGGCTCTGAGTATTCCAATCACAGTAGCCTTGACTTGACTATCCCTTTGACTCCTGCAAGCTTGCAAATAAGTTTTCCAGGGCAGGCACAGTAAGTTTTCACAGCTCTGCTGCTGAAGCTTGTCTCAAAGACGGACACTATCCTTTCATTCTCTCATGGAATGCACATCTCCTTCGTGGGAAAGTGAAATCTATTCCTCCAGCCCTGGAAATCTGGCCTGCCCTGTGACTGGTTTGAACAACAGGTGTGGTGGAAGTTGCTCTGCCAATTCAGGGTCTTGCCTTTAAGAGAATCCGTGATTTCTACTTACTTTCTCTTGAAATGCTTCCTCTTGGCACCCAGCCTACGTCATATTATACACCCCAGTCAATTCTCTCAGCTGACTGGTGTCAACTGTCAGCCATGTGAGGGTGCCATCCTGGAGTCAAGTCCATTTTACTTTCAAATTACCACAGTCCCAGGCACAGAAGCCATCTGACTGAATGGCATGGGGGACACTAAACAAGAACCACCTGGCTGAGACTGGTCAATCCAACGAACTGTGAGAGGCAATATTGAATTGTTGTTCTCAACCACTGTATATTAGGGTTGGTTTGTAACACAGCAATAAAAAACTGAGAGGTGAACTGGGAAGACACAGGTGAAGTGCTCCGATGAATGTGGGCATCAAAAAACTCGCTCAGAGTGAGGTGGTATTGGTGGTTTTTGACAAGATGTAGACAGATATAGATAAATGTCAGTCTGTCTTCAACCTTTCGGCTGGCCATTGAAATTTCATAGTTGGACTACTACTGTTCTATTCTCACTTAGATCTGTAAATACACATATTACTATACAAATGATATTTGTATGCTGTAAAAACACAAATAGTACATTACTGTACAAATGCAAATATTTCTAGGAAGAGTACTGCTCTAAACCAAGGTACAGCAAACCTTTTTTTATAAAGACGAAGAGTAAATGTTTTAGGCTTCATGAGCTATTTGAACTTGGTGGTTTACAAACATAGGTGGTCGGCCAATTTTGACCTGAGGGCTATAGTTTGCCGACCCTTCTTCTAAACAAGTATTTCTATATCCAACAGAAATATCTGATTATATTGCTTGACTCTCATCAGCATTGGATTTGGTTTACCTCTAGCTCCTTTCCCTCTTGCCATTCCTTCTTAGTGTCCTTTGTAGGGTTCTCCTCCTGAGATTGAAATGTGCTCCTCAAGGCTCTCGTCTTGTTCTATGCTCTTTCTCAGCCAAATCACCCACTCAAATGATTTTAGTTACCCCTAATTTGGCAGTGACTACTAAGTCTCTATCTCTGTTTAATCTTTTATCCAGAACCCCAGAACCCTTGAATATCTCATCAGCACTGTACATTCAATGTACTTTTGTGCCAGTTATTAGCCTGTAGTCTCTCAATTCCAAACCCACCCTTCTATAATTAGTTCTTTGATGCTGAGGCTGAAACTCTGCAAACCCTATTCCTACTTTGCCAGTTCTTAGTCTCTCATCAATAGAGCAGTAGAGAAACATTCCAATGCCAAAAAAAACAAAGGAGGGACTTGCTGCTTCCTGTTTATTTGCTGCTGACTTCCTGTCTATTTGAGGTGCCTGTGAGAGTGTCTTCAGCAAATCTTCTTTCCTCCAGAAATGTTATCTTTTTTTTTGAAGCAGCAGTTGAATTTAGTTCTTCAAAAAGTTGCAGAATTACCTCTATTACCACTCTCTCCTTCTTCTCATCCTTGCTGTCAGCACCAGTCGGTTAGTACCTTCTCCTCAGAAGTTGGGATCTCACATCTTCAGGACCCCTCCTCCAAGCTCAGATATACTAGCAGTGGCTAAGCAGCATCTCCTAGTCGGGAAGGCTGAGTGCTGGCCCAGCATAGCCCTTCTCCAAGTTTCTATTTTAGCAATTACAACCTCTTCTCTTTGATTTCCCAGCCTTACTGGATGGTAGATGCTTCCTTTAATCAGTTCCTTTGTGATAAATTATTGTTCTTTGATTTTCCAGTTACCCAGTTTATAATTTTATGCCCAGTTAACTATTCTTTATTTTAAATTCCCTTTCAAATATCTGACTTGGTTTCTGTCTCCTGACTGGATTCTATTCTTTAGGAAAGGAGTTCATATTCTTTACCAAAAGCTTCTCCTCCAACAGTATTTCCTTCCTTAGTACATGCACCGGCAAACCTCTCTTATCCCCTGCCCAGTGGCTCAAGCCAAATATCTGGGCATCGTTCTTAATTCTTTCTGTTCTCTAAACTCCCATATGCAACCAGTGAGCTATAAGGCCTATTGATTTGGCTTCCTGAATATTTCTTATATCTGTCTGCTTCTGTTCATCTGCCACCACCTTGTAACTGACCTCCCCACATTCTGTAGCCCCTCAATCTGTTTTCCTGCTATGACCTTGGAGATGTCTCAAACATGTTTTCCAGTGAAGTACTTTCTGAAACAGTTCAAATTCTTAACATAATTTATAAGTCCTTCTGTGATTTGACTTTTTCTGCCTCTGCAGTTCATTCTCAAATATGTTTTTTGCACCTTTGTCATTCTTGTATGTACCCTGCTTTCTTTGCATTCTTGGTACAAACTGTTCCCTCTGTTTAGAAATCTCCCTTTTTAGCTAGCTAATGACTACATATCCTTTAAATGTTATATAAATATCACTTTCTGAGAGATGGTTTTTCTGACCTTCCAGACCAATTATATTCCTCTATTTGCCTCTACAAATCATTGGACATCTACTTTTTTCACTGTAATATTCAGTAAACTTATAACTAACTGTTTAACAACTGTCTTCTTTCTAAGATGGTAAGGCCTATACAGGCAGGGGCTGTGTGTGTCTTGCCCAGCACAATATCTGTAACATCTTGTGTTTTTTATGGCATAGTAAATAGTCAACAAATATTTGCTTAGTTCAGTTGATTTCCATTTTAGGCATTTATCATAGGGCCTCTAAATTGATTACAGAAGACACACATTTCCTCACATGTACCAGAATCCCTCATGGTTGACTGTTACCTCTTAAACTAAAGGCTTCTTTGGTTTGCTTCTCTCACATCTCCTGACACAAGTTCTCCCTTTGTGGGTTCTTACAGTAATTGAAGGAGACTATGTGGGGAGTAGATTGATCAGAATTTATTAACTTTAGCTGGATTGGGGATTCAATATTATTCACTCCTATGTCTATGTTGTCTCTGGGCCCTGTAGTATCTATCTCACATGTCTCCTGACTACCTGGAGCCAGCTACATCTTGGTGCTTGTTTTGTTTAAATTCTGGCAGCCAATGAAGGGGTGTTTCTCTACTTCTTAAACTAATATGTTACTCCTCCTCACAAAAATATCAATGTGCTAGTTCCTCTGTAGTTCTCTGGAATGTAGCCTTTTTTTTTTTTTTTTACCTCAAGTGACAAAAAATGGGTAAAGAGGTTAGGGAATGGGCTAGAATACTAATGGAGGGGTTTTGAAAAAAATCTATAATAACCAATAAGGAAGAAGCAGATAATAAAAATAGAATATGAAAATAAGCATGATAAGAAGACCCATAAAAACATATGACCACAGCCTGTTGGAAAAGAAGCAGACCCAAGGGAATAGGTTAGAAAATCCATATTTGATTTTGGTTACACTTCCAGAGAGAGAGCGAGCTGCATTTATTTAAAAAAAGAAAACAAATAATAAAACAACCTGAAAAACTTTCTTTTCTTTTTATCTTCTAAACAGATTTGACCTAAGATGAACATTTTCTTTGAGAATAACATATCTTTTCCTTCAGTTGAAAGTTTTACCTTTTGAATTGTATTCCACACACGTTCTTTATCACTTCTTCTTCCTTCAAGGGTGTCCATAGCATCTGCCATTAGTGACTGCAGCTGTAGCACCAAGATAAAAATTATCAGTGTGGAATTCACACAGAAATAACTTCTCTAAATACACAGATTAAAACCTAATTAAAAAATCATTTGTACGCTGATGATTTTATTACTCATCTTTCTGACAATGAACATTGCTACCTCATTTTTGCTTCAATCATTACTGAGAATTATTGCAGATATAAATTATTGAAACAATGAAAATATTCTTCTTGAAAATTTGTAGAAAACATATAGGTTTTAATGTAGTAAGTGCTGATGTTTTATAAAAACAGATTTGGGTTGTAAAGAATGAAGACAGTAGTTAATTCTCTCAGGAAATGGCATGTAGTACATGACCATATTTTAGTATTTTCTCCTGAGGCTAATGTATCATAACTTTAGGCATCGTGCAAAAGCTCACCAGAGGATGATTCTAAAACTGTGCTGTTTTATTGGCTCTTAAAGGATCTAGCATATTTAATTTTTTTTTTTTTTTTTTTTTACTATTCTTTGCTTCTTGAAAACTTCAAAATAACCAGGTTTTCTTTTTAGGTTTCATTCAAAGGAAAGTTTTAAAAATTCCACCCTTTGCCATATTCCAATTTAAAACAGTCTTATACACATGCTGCATATGCACCTGCAAAGTAATGAAGCCATGTGACAGTCAAAGCTAAAAAACAGAAAGTTCTGTGAACAAGAACAAATGCCAGTTCAGCTCACTGAGGTATTAAACAGTATGAACCCTTAGATAATCTCTCTGTACTTTAGACATTGCAGAGATTAAGCATAAAGGCAGAGAGTTGAGTCACTCATAACTCTTCTATTGAGCAGCTACTGTTTATAAAACACCATAAAAGGTATTACTAGAATTTATTTTCTAGGTTAACCCATGCTTTGAAGTTGAAAAGTAAAATCTATTACTTAATAGTGCTAAAATTTTGCAAGGTACATGATTTAAAAATATTTGGCCTGTACACATACATTTATGTACATTAAAAGTTTTTTCTAGTAGGCATATAAATTATGAAAATATCCCATTAAATCCTATTTTCCAGGGTTTGAGATGGTAGAATATTGCACTAACCTGTTAAGAAGGGATGTCAATAACACTAGTTTGGCACTCTGTCTATATTTTGAAATATAAGTATTTTCAAAAAAAGGAAAGCCGTAGATGTGCGGTTAAGAAGACCTAAGTGCAGAAAAAAAGTCCCTTGTATTTTTTATTTAAATCTTGCATGTGCTTTTCAGGAAGACATGATCAACATTGTGCCGGCTTCTTAAATTAACATTTTCTTTGCTTCCTCTTATCTCCGAAGAGCATTAATCATCTAAAATTGGCTATAATATGCACTTTGAAAGCTCCATCCTTACTGCACTCCTGAATGCCTTATGAATGATAGGGTAAACACTTAGCGTTTTAGAAGGCGTTCCGCTGCACACAACCATAAAGATTTTGAAAGTATTACTGCCAGTTTTGACTTAGTAATTCCTTGATTAATAGACTTCCCTCTTCCCCCCATAGTTGGAATCGTTAGTAAGCATAGTTTTATTATTTGGCTAGTCAGATCATTTTACATGCTAACTTCGAATATCATTATTTATTTAATACATTTTTACAGGTTCAGATGAACATTATAAATGTTGACAGTTAATGTCTTGATTAATTTGTTAAAACTTTAAAATATTCAAGGAAGAGTTTCTTTACTTATCTGAAAATTACAGGTGATCACTTTGGGCTGTTCTCATTTTTGCTATGTGCATTCAATTCAGATCTATAATTACTTTTAGCTACTTTCAATTAAAACCTTTAAGTAAAGAGCCCTTCCCAACAACACATTAAGACATCTGTATAGAGTATGTATTTCCTTTCCTTGAATGGCCAGCACATTGTTAAGAAATTGTTTTTCAAGCAAGATGCTATCATTTCTAATATTAAGTTTGCTTGTACTACATAAATCTACTTGAAGGTGGTTTGTGATATTCCTTCAACTAGTTTTTGGCTGGCTCCGTTTAACTGGTTGATTCAGTTTAAAAACACAGCCATTTGGCTAACTACATTTTCCCCTCAAATAAAATGTCTGTTTTATACTAATGTACTAGAGTGTGTGTGTGTGTGTGTGTGTGTGTGTGTGTACGCGCGCATGCGTGTGTATGGTAGTGCCAACATATATGTGACACTGGAAATGAATAAGAAACCTCAAAACACTATTTTGTAGGCTTGATTTTCTATACTGCAATTACTTTTACCTCTCACTTTTCTATAGAAAAAAACCCATATATTAACACATATTGGAGTTTAAGAAACAATTTATTAAAATTTAACTTAAAACAAAAAAGACACACAATATGAATAATCAGCCCTTCTCCACATTTTAACACATCACATAGTTCTTGATATAAAAAATGGAAGCTAGTTAATGTGAGCAAATAAAAAAAGACACGCTCACTTTCTATCTTTCCCAGTTTCTTCATTAGAATGCTTCATGAGAATTAAAGAGTTAGCCCTCAGACTACATTTGTTATGACAAATTTCTTTCAGACCATATCGCTATTCTGTTGGCTCAGGGCCTGTGAAAGGCTAAAACAAAGAAAAACAAATACTTACCAATTCTGCCTCCTGTTGACTGATGTCCTGTAGATAGGGAATAGTTGCTAGCTCTGCCATTACTTGATTGATCACCTGGGCCTGCTCCTTTACTCTCTGCAACCGGCTGAGGAGGCTGGCGTATTGCAACTTCTCCATCACACCTGAACACGCACAGAAACTCCCCTAGTCTCCCAGTAAAAGGAAATGTTTTAGAATAAAATCACAGACATAGATAGAACTTTCTCTGGGGATTGAAGTCAGGGTTTGTTATAATATATTTACTTCCTTTTAAGCAATAGTATCTAGTACAAACAAATGTTTCCTTCTATTATTTTAGAGGATTATCGGTGCCCTTTCTTCAAATAGATGAATGTATGTGAAAAGGAACACTTTGCAGGACTGCCAAGAAGAATTTGCAGGTGGCTCTGCATAAAAAAGTTGGGCCAAGGGAAAAGAAGGGTCTAAAATAACCACTCTCCCAGTGGCAATTTCACAGAGCCTTGTCTGTTTAGAGTGGGGGGACTTTATTTACATCACCAAGGCATTATAAGAGCTAAGAGTGGCCCACTATCTTGTTTATATAAAATAATATTTTTATGTACGTTGAATCCTGAAAAATATTATGCATATTAAATTCTGTTTACCCCTATGGCTTACACATCAAATCTTATCTCTGCTTTTATTTTTGATTCTCATTGGATGGCATTAAACTCCGACTCCTATCTCGTGGTATTATAGCATTTTATTCTGACTCCTAGGACCATCCCATCAACTGACATGATCCATCTTGAAATAGACCATCTTGTAACCAACCACCAGTTGCCGTGAATCTACCGACTTTCTTAAAATGGGGCATGCTTATAATAAGGTGGCCCATTTATGTGTTTGCTGCTGCCAATAATAAACGGTAAACTTTTAGCTTCTCTAAAAAGTTTAATACAAATTGTAATGCTTGATAAGAGAGGCAAAGTTTGTCATAAATATCTTACATGCATATTTATAAAAAAAGTATTTCTGATGAAAGGAAACCTCTGAGGGTTAAAAGAAAAACCCAAATTTTTACTGTTTGAAGGGTGATGAGAAATTGGAAGTCACAAGAAGATTTAGTTTGGCAATATAATAAGAGGAAGGGAAGATTTGATGATCAGCATCCCTTCATGGCATGATTCCTCTTGGACCACCTGCAACAGACTTGCTAGGCTTGTTTGTTAACTACATAGAGTCCTGGACCTTACTCAGCGAATCACAATCTCTCGATATGTGCCTTTAGAAATATGGATTTTAGCAAGGTACTTCTCCAAATATTCTGATAAACAAAAGATGAAGAACAAATCACTACTTTGGAGCTTAGTATCTGAGTAAGGACTATTTTAGTTCATGCATGCTTAAAGAACAGATTTCCTTCTGCCCCTCAGAAATTAGAGAAGGCAGACATAATTTTTCTGTCTTAAAATAGAATCTCTTCTAAAGAGAAAAATTATTAGAAACGAGCATCTGAATTTCAACTTGAATTTAGAAAGCAGTTCTTTCTGAAATATCATCCTCATATTTTGATTGACACCAACCTTCAGAAGTTAGCACTTTTCTAGAATCTTGGTAATAAAGAAAGGTTGGGTGCCATGGCATTGTATTTGCTGCATTTCTCCCTAACAGCTATGTATGCTGCCATTTGACTAATGTCCCTCTATCCCAGATAATTTGTTCTTTAAGATTAATCATTTAGCTGCAAATTTATAAACCTATAGGAGCAATGCTTGCAAATTGTGAATTTGGGGTCCCTTCTCAGAATTGACAAAATAGCTAGCCTACCTATTTAGTTTAAATGTGTAGCTAGCTGAACAATGGGATTCTGTCAAATAGAGGAAAGCAAGTCGCAGGAGAAACAGTTTTCTTTCTGAAGAAAAATTGCTTTCTTTGTCTTTTAACAAAATAAACAATGGGTTTAGTTGTAGAAAAGTGGTGTAGTGACTGAACTCCAAACAGCAGAAACAACTGCAGCCTGCTCAGAAACATAAATCTATCAGAGTAATTTTCCAAAACATTAGGACAATAAAAATAGTGGAAGGCAATAGTGCTTTGTTAGCTTGGCTCTTGGATGCGTAATAAAACAGGAAGTGCTCCTTGCAAACAAAATGCTAGGAAATTTTTATAAAACAAAATGTTATAATAAAAATAAAATACTAGGAAAATTAGCAGTTGACTCATAATAGTTAGCCATTCCCCCCAAGCCAAATGCAGTTTGGTTATCACAAACTACAGATGAATATTTTATGTATACAAGATAGGTGTCTTTGAAAGATAAAGTGAAAAAGAAATAAAAATTAATATCTAATACCAACAGGAATGTCTTAATGCTATTGCTTTTAAAAAAATAAAAGCAATAATGAGAAATAAAGAAATTATCTTAAAAAGAGCTAAATCTAAAGGGAAGTAGCCCTCCCAATGAGACCTCAAGAGTGATCAAAAGGCTCCTTAACTGCTGGAGAGAGTGTAATAAAGAGGCGATGACTGAAGCTAAAACCTCACACAAGTACAGTGAAGTTTAGGTAAATAGCAAGTTCAAATGAAGTCTTCAGTCAGAATTGCCTAGATTTAATAGGAGGTATGGATAAATGTTTGGCAAATAAATGGCACTATATAATAGCACTGAAAAGCACAACCCAGGTATTTGGAATGTATTTTCATTTGAAATAAGATATAGAAACATTAATCGCAATAAAGGGGGATAAGAAACACATATTATTGTTCTTTTCAAATGTGCATGTGTAAACATTTTTTATGCTTCGCTTGGAGGAAATTAAAAGTAAATCTAATGAGATATTAAAATCATGGTTAGTTAGGTCATTTTTTGGCAAATCAGCCTACAAAGGAGGTTTCATTCATGGCAAGAGATTTTTTTAACTCTTTAACATTTAGCTCAGGAAGTACAGTGCCTAAGGTTTGAAACTGACAGCAACCAATAAAGGTAATGAATGGAAAAGCACAGCGACATCAGGTAGCATGTGAGATAATGAGTACAAAGATCCAGAGAAAGAAAATACCATTAAAGCAGAGTTGCTGGTTAAAGGAGGGTTGATGTTCAGTGGGATTAAAAGATACCAGAGAGGCAGGTCATAGAATATTTTAGATTATAATTCTTAAAATGCCAGAATCATTCTTGTTTGGCCATATGTTGTGTGCCTAACAGAAGAACCTATAATAATAAGAAAACCAGTGTCAGAGGGTAAAGAGAATCATTGCTTGAGACATAGAAACCTCCTTTATACCAGAATGTCCTTTATCTCCTTCACCAACTGCGTCTACCAGCTCATGGCAAGAAGTGAACATCCATGTTTCCTGGAGGCCCTACTATGGGCAGTAGACCTACTCGATGGCTGGAGGTGACACCTCTAATTCTGCCTTTGTGACACAAAGCACAAAGGTACTTAAACTTTGTGACATGGGACACATCTGTGATCTAAGAAAAAAGGTTAGAAACCCACAGGACACTTGCACAACCTTCATTTGAGAAGAATATGTAATTTCAAAGTATACTATTTGTAGAAAAAAAAAGAAAGATCTGTAAAACAAATTTTTTTTGTCAAAGGAAACTAAAACCAATACAAATAATTAAAACTTCTAAAATTCGTAATACTTTACAAAGCACTTCAACATGGATTATGGACTTTTAGTCTCATGACAACTCTGTGAGGTGGGGCCTGGGAGGTATCAGTCTATTTAATAAATGAGAAGAAACTGGTCAGAGATTAAGTAACTTGCCCTGGGGTTACCAGCCAGAGCACAGCCTTGGACTAAAGTCTTCATCGACAGTTGTCACAAAGTAAGGTAACAGCTAATTAGGACAACACAATGCCTAAGCATTCTAGTGGATGGCATTTGATCTGACAAGAAAAGACACACCTCAAGGGATCTTAAAAATGCCATTGAGGGCTGCTTGTGTCACAGTTGATGGTACCATGTAGGAATAATTTCTACTCAGCAACTCATTACTTGCTTCATTAAGCTAGGTTACCTTTACAGCCAATTTTATTCGCTCCTGCTTTATGAAGCTGTGGTTGGGTGTATAATAAGAAACCTAGAAGCCAATATTTAGATATACTTGTGGTCCCTGGGTACCTTCAGGATCATTCACTTCAATTCCATTAAAACTCTCTGAGACAATCTTTTCGTAGAGGCAAACATAGGAAAGTTGAAATTCCTTGCAGTTATTAAAGTGGTACTGACTCGTTCTAAAGAAGATTGAGTTATTAATTAGAAGCTATGAATCTTAGTTACTGTATGATTTTCAAATCTCCTTTATAGATACAGAAAGATACACGTATATACAAATTTCCAAGTGGCCAGAATGCCCTTTGAAAAGTGAGGAGAAAAGGAGGTAAGAACATTTTTAAAGTACATAATGCCCAGATGGGCCCAACCTCTATTCATAACATTGTGAGATCTGAGCTGGAAACAGATGATGTGGTTATTTTCCTGACAAGTAACAGGTATGGCAGGTGTCATCCCTCAAAAGCCAAGGCACAGACAGATCACCTCCACAACATCCAGCATACTGGTTCAACTAGGCTAATCAAGTGTGGACAAAATTAAATAACGCTACCTGGTGATAGTTCTTGTCAGCAAAGCTTTCACTACTTGCAAGGGCCTGGTGATGACAATGACAATAATGTGTGTGGATCTCCAATTAGGATGGGAATTTCTGTGTGTGTGTGTGTGTGTGTGTGTGTGTGTGTGTGTGTATGTATGTGTGTGTGTTTGTCTGGAGGAGGCTGTGATAGAGGGTGCATAGGGGAACAGTACCCAAAATTTGTAGTGGAGCTAAGTGAGATTGCTGTAAAGTATTTGTGTCTACCTGAAATCCATATGTTGAAGCCCTAACACCCAGTGTGATGGTATTTAGAGAGGGGGCCTTTTGAAGGTAATTAGATGAGGTCATGGGGGTGGGGCCCTTACAATAGGATTAGTGCCCTTCTAAAAAGAGACATCAGAAGGCTTGCTCTCTGCCATGTGATGACATAGCAAAAAGGTGGCCAACCGCAAACCAGGAAGAGGGCCTTTATCAGAACCTAACCATCTGGCACCCTGATCTTGGACTTCCAGCCTCTAGAACTGTGAGAAAATTAAGTTCTGTCATTTAAGCCACCCAGTCTGTGGTATTATGTTCTGATAACCTGAGATGACTAAGATAGACATGGATTTCTTATTAATAGAAACACAAGGGAGATAATTAGATATAACACAGTTTTGGAGCTATGTAGTAGGAAAATCAGTAAAAATGTGCTTTTGTATTGTAATGTATAGAATTTCAAATCATTCAACTGTATTAGGAATTTTATAGCTTTTCTAAAATTCTGAATAATGTTACTGAGCAGATAAACTGTTGAACAGATGCTAAGTTGCTATTTGTGATGACCGCTTGGTTTCTCTTGTAAGATAAGAACATCAAATCAATGACATAATGCTAAATACACAAAAAGAAAATTCTTTAATATTTTCTGTTTGCAGGCTTTTTAAAAAATACAGTAGTTCCCCCTTTTGCTTAGGGGATATGTTCCAAGATCCCCAGGGGATGCCTAAAATCATGCAGACAGAACCAAACTCTATATATGTTTTTTTTCCTATGCATACATACCCATGATAAAGTTTAATTTATACATCAGACACAGTAAGAGATAACAAAAATAATTAGTAATAAGATAGAATAATTATAACATACTGTAATAAGAAATATGCGAGTTTGGTCTCTCTCAAAATATCTTATGGTACTGTACTAGCTCTTCTCATAATGATATGAAATGATACAATGCCTTTGTGATGAGAGGGAGTGAGGGTACTCAGAATGGTGTCAATTTAAGACACAAATTATTTATTTCTGGAATATTCAATTTAATATTTTTGGATTGCGATTGACCTGAGGCAGTTGAAATCACAGATAAGGGGGGCTACTGTATTAGAAAAGAGAAACCCACAGCTTTACACCCTGAGAATGAGAGATTTCCTTTATGTGCTTTTGGTACAATAGTTTAAATTCTATAAAATAGTACAACATGATCCAGGTCTAATTTTGGGCTTTTTAAGGCTAAAAAGAAGATGGGACATATTTCTCCTGGATTAGAAAAAATGGGATTAGATAATTTACATTAAAGGTGTACAAAGAGTGATTGCCAGTGTTTAGAGAAGCGTTGAGTTTATCAGTGTGGTGTGGTGATGCTAGCTTAAGCTCTGAATTCTTGTTAGGTAACAAGATGGTTATAAGCAAGAGCTTATTGGGAAAACATGTATTTGCTAAAAACTTGTTATTGATTTGAAATGAGGAATTCACTGCAACCTTGAATTAGATATTAGGAAGGCACAAAGAAAGGCTCTTTAAAAAGATACTAGCCTAATAAATATAGAAAATTGCATAGCGTTGTAATATTTTTAAAATATAAAAGGAATAAAATCATTACCTAAACTTTGGTTGGTTTTGCTAATGCAGTTTACTATGAAAGTTTCTAAAATTCTCCAGTATGTGCAATATTTGCACCATAAACTTTCCATTCTTCTAGAATTTTCTAATATTTGTACATTGGACAAATACTAACAAAACCCCTCATATACCTACATTCAGTTGGGTGCCTCTAATAAAATCCAGTATTGGCAAGATTCTCTTCCCCATTGTCTCCATATGTCTCACTGTGTCTTCTCTGGTCAGCAGACAGAAGGGAGTTTTATGTTCTAAAAATTGTAACAATAAACTTTTATACTATTTTCCCAGACTTCCATTTCAAAATGCTTTCTTTAGCAAGCTATAAACAGATACCTCAATGTTAGCAGATATGAAACCAGTATAGAAATCAGCCCCATCCCTAGACCACATGTATATCAATGAAAGATCAATAAGGAGAAAGGCGGAGGAGACACTGCCCTTTAGAAACTATCGTTTATGCATTTTGTTGTGTTTCCTGATTGAGAGATCTAAGAGACAGCCTACAACAATTCACTTCTCTCTGTAGAGTCTGTTTTTCCTGAGTTGTAAAAAAATTGTTGTCATAAATGTGTCTGATTCTTATCTTGTTTCTCCCAGGTATTATTCCAGTGTGTAGATCCCACTGACTTTGAATGTAGCTCAAAGTTAAGATAAGCTTTAGAGGATACTGTGCCAAACAAAACACAAATCCTTGATTATGTAGGTAGAGCTGAAGGAATAAATTTACCCCGGTCATAAATTTAGCCCACAATTTTGAGACTTTTACTCTCTGCGAATATTTTCTGAATTTTTTGGAAGTCTCAACTAGAATTACTGAGCACCATTTAATTATAATACCCTCCATGAGAGCTAAGCTCTTGGTTAATTACATAAAAAAAGAATAGAACAATATAAATACAATAGCAGATAATCCAAGTGATTTAAGGTTGTCACTGGCTATATTTTTTATTTCATAAAAAAGCTTTATTGTATAATTGTCTTCTACATTTGCTAATTGATGGTAAAAGCTTGTAAGCCTTAAGTACGCTATGATTAGATGTTGGTAAGAGGATGGTTGGGGTGAGAAGAATGTGGACGCTTTGGGATTGTGTTTGGTTTCAGGGAAAACTTTCCTGGAACCTGAATTCCAGGCATTGTTAACTAACCCACAGAGAAAACTGGAAGAAGTTAATTATAACTCAACAAACTTTTTTGGGAGCCCAGATGCTACTATATGCTAGGCCGTGATGAATAAGACTTGTACAACTCCTGCCTAATGAAGGTATTAAAAGATAATAATGCCAGGTGATTTACCTGTAAATGTTGGAAGCTTCCTACTTGATACTTTTTCCAAAAATTTCCCATCTTCTTTGTTTTTGAATCCAAGAGTTAAGAGATATTGTTGGGGAGGAAAAGATGACCAGTCAGCTGTCTGAGGCAACACGTGCAGTCCTTGAAGATCTGAAATATGACAGAAAAATAACTAAAGACTTTGTTATCATATTGCTTTCAGGGTATTTTTCCCCCTAGATTTCAGGAATTGTACTTGGAAAAAATAAAAAAGTACGGACATTAAAAATACAAAGTAAAAGTATGTGCATCAAAAGGTCAAATAGCTGATATATCATAATCATATTCCATTATCTATATTTTTCTTAAAATAGAAACATACACAAGGCATACTAATAAAATATGGCTAAATGTCATGGTCCTCCTTCCTTATGTTCAAAATAATAGAAAATTCAGGACCAGCTTGTAGTCGTAATATATTTTTTGTGACTCTTTGCAAGAGAATCTGATTTTTCTGTTCGTGGCTTGAGATTTAAAGAAATAATGTTATATAAAAAAAAGAGAAAAATTATTCAATGAGAATTAAAATATAAGGCTAATTAAATTAGTTGACTATGCTGCCTCATTGTAGAAGGAAATTTGAAATGATAAATGTACTTACTTTTGTAATTAGACTTGGAAATGATTCAACTGTCATGAAAATGGTTCAAAAACAACTCAGTTCTTAATGACCGTAAGAGCTCGAGTTTACTGAGTACTTATTTTCTACCTTCTCTTGTTCTAAGTATTTTGGGTGTATTATCTTTTTAAATCGTCATGAAAACTTTACAAAATTGGTGATGTTATTCCCATTGCACAAACAGAAAGTTGAGGTACATGGATGGGAAGTGAATTGCCTGAGAATTCATCTTGTAATTTTCTAGAGACCACAGGCCTAACCACACTACGCTGCTCTCCACTTGTTTGGCTCTGGGTTACTTCTGGGATAGGGACGAATGTCCCACTGGGTCTTGGAACACAGATTCACTGAATTCATTTTCATTCTGCGTAATAAGGCTTCAGTTTATTGTAAAAGGCTTCTCAGATAAAGGATGATGAAAAGGGAGTTTCACGAGCTCTCCCAACTTAACATTGCCAGAAAGGGAAAAAAGCTGAAATTCCAAAAATCCTTGAATTATGATTTAGTTAAAGATCATTTTTTAATGTTGAATCAGAACTTGAGTGGTAACGGTTCAAACATGTCTTCACTGTTTATCTGTACTATTTTTAAAAAAGTCAACATATTAAATCACGAGTGTTTTTATTTACCCTTCCTACCCACACTTCTTTAGCTATAAAACCCTTTGTTCAAACTACAAGTGACTGAGGAGTCCAGAGTTTAAGACTGATAAAATTAGAGTTGTTCCCTGGTTATAGTTTGCTCTTTAATCTGGTTTTGCTCCCTGACTTAGAAGGCCACAGGACCTCTCGGCCAGGCTGCTGCTGAAGTCTGGGGTTGTCCAATGGCGAAGTCCTTGGCTTGCTGGGTAACTCTGGATGACCAGAGGGCCTCTGAATGGGTGTGGGTAGGCTTTATAACTGTTCTGACTGCCCCACTCCTTTGGTATGTCTAGCTCCTTTACAAAGAAGTCTCTGAGATGCCCCGAAGTCTCCTCTCAACTCCAGACAGGATTCAGCTCAGAGAGGACACCTCCAAGACTTTTAGGTCGACACTGATGTTTTCCTGGAGGCTCCGGAGTCCTGATGTTCAGAATGGATTAGAGTGTATTGTGCATGGACTGGTGTTTGCAGTGGATCGCAGGAAGAATCTTGAGAGTTGGCATTTTCTGGTACAGCTCTATTGCCAGAAATGGCCAGATGTTTGAGAGCTCTATTATATAAGTAACCAAGACTTTGAGAGATTGGCATCTTCTTGCTCTTAAATATTTGGTTTATAAAGGGGAAGCCAATACTAATAGTGGCAGTGATTAAATTGATGAGTGAAACTAATGTTAACACATAGTGAATTTATTATAAAAAATGCTTGCAATAATAAAAAGTTTTTTCCTTTTGATTCTATGTTTCATCCTGAGTGTTGAATTCATTATTGACTTCTAGCTTAAGTTTTAAAATATGAGAGGTCCCTACATATATTGTTAAATGAAGAAAAAAATATTTTTAAGTATTCATATTCCATTTGTTTGCAGAGTAAATTGCAGTTGTGTGAACATTTCGTCTAGCAGGTGATCTATGACCCAAAATGATGGAAACACTTACCAGATGTCGTTTATCTCATGTAACATTAATTTGAGTGCTAATTGTTGTCAATTTTATGCTCAGAAACCTGAACCTAGGTCTGAAGAGCCCTGTGCCTCTGATGAATATGAAAGTTAACCACGTTTTATTGTCCTTTGGAGGGAAAGTTGAATTGATTAAAAATGTATTCCTTGCTCCTGTCAAGTCAGAAGAAAACTTAAGACAAATAAATCTTTTCATTCATTCCTTAACAATTGGTCAAAATTGGAGATGAAATTTAGATGACAGTGACCAGATTTATTATTAAAAAACATCAGTTTGCAGGTATGATGCTGTTCCAAATTTTTACCATGAGGCAAGTGGATGCTTTAAAAAAATATCAAAGATAGAGTATGTTGATTAAATTTCTTGCAGAAATATATTATTTTATTTTTCTTTCCAAATGAAAGATGTGTAACTCTCAGCAAAAGAGGATGAAGTTTGCCCTTTATTGAGAACCTTTTATTGTACCATTTAAGGCTGGAACTGACCAGTTTTTATGTCCCCGAGTTATTCATGGTCTTTAATCTTCTGTACAGTCTCCTTCTTCCTCCTTAAAGTCAACTCTTTAAAGTTCAGGACAGTTTTTTTTCTCTGTGTCTCTGTCTCTGTCTCTGTCTCTGTCTCTGTCTCTCTCTTTCTCTCTGTCTCTTGCTCTCTGTCTCTGTCTTTCTTTCTCTCTGTCTCTCTACCCTCCTGTTTCCTGCACACATAGATATATACTGGTTCCTCTTTCTCCCTCTCTTCTTCTGCCATCTTGTTCAGTGCTCCTCCAACCTATCTCTGATCCACTGAATTGTTCTTCATACAAACATTCTTGAGAAATTTCTCTATTTTGTAACTTTAGCTATGATATCTAACCAAAAGATTGGAGATCAAAGATATAATCTTATCTTAAATTATCACCAAATTCCAACACTCATTTCCAAATGCCATCTGGGACATTGCTATTTGCAAAAGTTACCTCAAACATAGCAACTATATTTCTCAAAAGTAATTTTAATAATTGCCACAATTTTTTTTTGCTTTTCACTAATATGTTATAAGTATAGCCATTATTCACTCAATTATTCTGGCTTAAAATTTTGAAGCCATTGTTGATTTTTCTTTTTCCTTGTTCCTTAACATTTAGTGAGTCTCAAAAACTAATTAAATATTCTCATTGTAATACATTTCATATTAACCCCTCTCTTCACATAATCACTGCTAACACCGTGGTCAAATTTCTGATCACATAACATTTGGATTACAGAAAAAGTTTCCCAACCAGCACGACTGCCACCTGTATCATTTCATGCCAATATTTCTCCAAACCACCTCTCAATGCATTTTCTGGAACATTGCCTTTGTCATTGTTACATCTGTCCTTAGGAATTTCAATGCTTTCTTTTGTGGTATTCAAGGCTCTCAACTCTGTGCATATGTTTCACAATCTACAAATAATTCTGATGTTTTCTCCAGTATAAACCTTGTCATCAGCTCTGCTGATTTCACTAAGTTGTACCAGCCTGTGCTTATACTGCTTCTAAACTTTTCTTTATGCTTTTTCCACCCAGAAATACCTTTATACTCTCTCCATTTTTCCTTCACTCAATTGATCACGATTTTTCCAGATGTGGCCAACTTGTCCATGAAGAATTTTCTGAATACATTATTACTCCCATCAAACTCTATACCGTTCACTTCAGAGTGAATCTCTTACTGTTTTGTGGGGGTATATCTTATCTCCCAAAGAGATTTAATCCTCTTCAAGATCACATTTTTATGTTCATGCCCCAAGCACCTAGTAGGTGCCTAAGTAATGCTGAATTAAATCTGAAAAAAACTTTTCCAAATCCTGAATTTTTAATGATCCAAATAAAAATAGAACTTAAAAAAAGCAAAACTAATGAAATGTTCAGAGCTTCTGAGATATAATTTATTTCTCTGTCACTAAACTGAGAAAAGAGAATCACAGTCTTTGTTCTTCGTTTTACCTAAACCATAAATGATTTCTGTTCAACTTAAAAAGGATGAGTGAGGTAAAATTATCTGTAACAGATAAATTAATGGAGTAGATGTTCAAATGAACAGAACAGCTTTGACTGGATGGAAGAATTAGTTTCATATTCAGGTTGTACCCCTGCTGCAGCTTATTCTCTAAGAAATAGGGACTCTTAATCACAAAAGAAAATTGAATTAATAGAAAGAGTCGGGCTTAGTGAAACTGTCAGTAGAACCAGAAAAGCATCTGCAAAAAATAATGACTGAAGATAGGCAGACTCATCTATACATATGAGGGGTAGCTTTATTTGTTATGAAGTTAAACATCCGTAGAATAAAATTTGAGCTTTCTAGAAGTAAAGCACAAAACATAGATGTGATCATCATCAGTATTTTCTGTTGGACACCCCATCATAACCACATACAGCAGATTGTAAATGAATTTTTCAAAGCAATTTTTGAAACAGAAAAATCATAGCGATTTAAAAATTCTTTTAGAAATATGCGAATTTGTTAGTGCTTTTTTGTCACCTCTCTCTAAGTTGCACTTCCTTTTTATTTCCTCATGTCTATGTCATTTCTCTGCCCTTTGTCCATAACAAAATGTTCTGACATTTTGGGTTAGAGTAAAATCTAATTTCTAAAGGTCCCAGTTGCTGAGTGTGAGATGGGACCATGTCAGTTTTATATAACTTCTTTTTACTGATCAGTTGCAGAGTTTAGCTTCAACAGCACCTTCATAATGCCAACACTTTGTCATTACTTCTTTCCCAGTCATTTTCCAAGTTTTATCTTGCATCCTTTTTAATGCCAATACTTCTATCTTGGAAGTTATCCACAATTCACGTCAGTGAGAAAAATAGCAAAAGGCAGCAGCTTTGCAGTTATCATTATTGATGCTCATAAATAATAAAACAGTTTCTACCTTTAAAAACAAATAGCATATTTTGATTTTTGCATTTGATGTGTGAGACAGCTATACGTAAAATGAATCTTTGTATAATAAATTATATTTTCCCTTTGACCTTCATGATAATTTCAGAGTTTTAGAAGTAACTTAAAAAAACTGGTTTTCATTCCCAAGATTTCTAATTTTCACTTCAGGCTACTGGTCTGCTTCTCCACAACCAATCTTTGTAAATTTCCTCTTAAAACATGTATACAAACTTTAAAAACTGAATAATTCCCATAGGACTTTTATGCATAATTAATTTCCATTTCACTTTAAATTCTTATGGATTCCAAAGTTTTATGTTTAACCTGTATCATATTTATTCTGGAGAAGTTCTTTAATTCCATCTCCACCAAAATAAATTTGATATCATATAAACATTGAAGAGACTGCTATTTTTATTAGACTCACTATGTTTATTAGACTCACAATCAGTGAAATAATACAATATTACTATAATTTTCATAAATGGCTGTATTTATGCATGGTGTAAGGGTTGGAATGGACATTGGTTAGTTACCTAACATGCATTTCTTCCTCCCCTCCTTTTTGGCCCTTGGAAAATTCCCTCAGTCCCTACCTGCTCCAAAAGTGAGACCTAATTTACTTAGGCTAATTGATCCATGGTATTACTTCGACCTCAGTTTTGGTTCAGTCATAAACATACAATGCAATCTGGGCCAGTGAGAAAGTGTGAGTTCTGGGAATTGTGTGGAAGAGGCACTCGCTGTTCCTCAGAAGAGTGTGATTTGCAATCTGTAATGATGTTTGAGCATTTTACTATTACCAAAGTGCTAGAGCTTGAGAGAATGGTATAGGTAGGTAGTGGAACACCAGGTAGAACTCAAGAATAATGCTGACTGTAGAAAACAGAGCAGTGTGTGAGCTGTTGGATCAGGCTGTATTTAAAGGCAGTCTCACCTACGGATCTCTCAGTTATATATTAATGTATTTCATGCTACTCCCTACCCCTTTAAAAGTTAAATATAGTAGAGTTAGTTCAATTTGTGAGTCCTACCAGTTGAAAGAAAAAAATTCTGATATAAAGATTTAGCTAGTAGTTCAGTGTCTATAAATATTATAGAATCTTTAAGATGTTAGAGCTGAAATATAAGAAAATCATAAACCCTTCAAATTGAAAGGGCAGAGGGTCAAAGGAGCCTAGGCCTTAAAAATGGCATATCTAAGCAAGCCATGGCTCAAAAAAGATTTCATATTAGAGTTAAAATATTTTAATGTGAAATATAGTAAAATGTTTTTCTGGATTTGTGAGTTGCAACCAGAATCATTCTTGGAGAGAAATTTTTAGTCTTTCATAAACAAAAAGGAGAAATGTTGAAAACTGATGAGCTCAAAATCCCATGAAGGAAAATAGATGATAACAGAATAAGTACCCAAAATGTGAAATAAAGAAAATAATAAATATAAGAGCAGAAAGTAATGAAATATATATAGAGGATCAACAATGCTAAAAAATCTAGCAAAATACAAATAGATGGGAACTTTATTAACCTGATAAAGAATATTTTCCAAAAACCTACAGTTAATGTTATATTTATGGTGAAACTTTTAAAATATTTTGCTTTAAAATTTAGAACAACATGTGAATACCTACTATCACTTTCTCTATTCAACACCATGTTGTGATTATAGCCAGAGAACAGAAAAAGAAATAGAATGAATGAATGTATTCTTAAACAAGACAAAGCCACAAGTCATTAAAATTTTATAACTGACATTAAAATCTAAACTTTAGCTTATCAAAAGACACTATAGAAAAGACAAGCTTCTTAATGGGATAAGATATAAAATTTTCCAATAAATCAATAACAAACTTTCAGAAAACCAAATGAGCGAAAGATATGAACATGAAACTTACAGGAATATATAAATAGTTAAAAATATTATTTCATGAATTTGGAAAGTTTTGAGAACAATTCTGTATATTCTTTTAGACAATGTAAACATAAGTCACTGAATGACATGACAAGGTATTTGAGTTAATTAATAATCAGAGAAATGTATATTTATTTATTTGTATTAAATTTATTGGAATGACGTTAGTTTATATCAATTTTGAAGTGTACAATTAAAAAATATATCATATGTAGGTTGCATTGAATGTTCACCACCCAAACTTAAACTTCCATATTTGACCCCCTTTATCTACCCTCTTCTCCTTCCCTCTGGTGACCACTAAACTGTTGTCTGTGCCTATGAGTTTTTGTTTGTTTGCCTTGTCTGTTGCTTTCAGTTTAGGAAAATATGTATTTAAGAATATGCACTAAACCTATTGGCAGAATTTCAAAAAGTCTGAGAGAACTAGATGGATGATGATATATATCAATAGGCACTCTTGTACGTTGGTATTTGGATGATGAAACAAAAAACCACTTTAATAAGCAATTTGGCAATGTCTAACTAGTCAAAGATGCATATTCTTTATGACACAGAAAGTAATTCTACTCCTTAATATATGTTTCAGAGTATCTCTTGCACAGGTACATAAGAGGCCATACAAAAATGTTCATACCACTCTTGTTTATAATAGCACAATATCAGAAACAACTTAAATAACAATAATCATTAGATTCTGTACATAAATTTCTATGGGGTGGCTCCACAGTGTAGTGGTTAGCATGTCTGATTTGTAAGCAGAACGTCCTGGGTTCATTCCCCAGATGGAGCCATGGACCATACCTCAGGCGCACCAGGCCCTAGGTGCATGCCATGAACAAGTGGGAGGAGATGTCCCCCCTTCAGAGATCCAGTTCTTAAGGGGAAATGGCAACATTCATGGGTTGAGGGTAGAAGTGGGGTAGAGGGAGAAATTAAAGAGGAGAAAAAGAAATTTTTGTAACTAATACAAACACTGAAGATAAATGAATTAGAGCATATTTTATAAATGTGGATGAGTGTTATGATATTGAATAAAAGAAACTTCCAGAAATATGCAAGTAGTAAAAAATAGCATCTATGTGAATTTCAAAACACCTGGAGAACAATTCTGTACATCTTTTAAGCATATATATGTAGATCCATATGTATCTATAGTAAAAGAATGAAGATCTATATAAGAATGATAGACGTTGGAAATGAAAAAAAAAAAACTGTTCCAGTTATAGTAACACCAAAAAGAATAAAATACTTAACAGTAAACTTAACCAAGGAAGTGAAAGACTTGTCACTGAAATTTACAAAATGTTGCTGAAAAAAAATAAAGAAGAAACAAAGAGATGGAAGACATCCCATGTTCATTTATTGGAAGAAAGACAATATTGTTAAGATGTCAATAATACCAGAAGCGATCTACAAATTCAGTGCAGTTCACATCAAAATCTCAACAGTTTTTTGCAGAAATAGAAAAGTCCATCATAAAATTCATATGGAATGTTAATAAACCCTGAAGATTCAAAACACTTTTGAAAAAGAACAAAGTTGGAATTCTCCCACTTCCTGATTTCAAAACTTATGACAAAGCTCCAGTAATCAAAACAGCAATGGTAGTAGCATAAAGATAGAAATACAGACTAATGGAATAGACTAGAAAGCCCAGAAATCAATCCTTACATATGTGATCAAATAATTTTTGACAGAGGTGTCAAGACTATTCAATGGAGAAAGGACAATCTTTACAACAAATGATTCTGGGTAAACTGGATATCCACATGTAAAAGAATGGATTTGGACATTTACCCTACAACATGTATAAAAATTAACTTAAGTGAATCAAAAACACAAATCAGGAGCTAAAGCTATTAAAATTTAGGAAGAATACATAGGGAAAAAGCTTCATGACATTGAAGTTGGCAATGATTTCTTGACATGAAACCAAAAACACAAATAATCAAAGAAAAGTGTAGATAAATGGATGTTATCAAAATTTAAAACTTATGCACAAAGGATACTATCAACATAGTGAGAAGGCAAACTATGAAATAGAGAAAATATTTGCAAATCATATATCTGATAAGGGGTTAATGGCCAGAAGTTATAAAGAACTACTACAACTCAACAATAACAATAAAAACAACAAAAACAAGAATGAAATAACTTGATTAAAACAAAAGAAAGAATTGGAATAGACATTTCTTCAAAGAAGATGTGTCAATGGCCAATAAGCACATAAAATATGCTCAATATTAAAGAAATGCAAATCAAAATCACAATGAGAGATTACTTCTCACCCATTAAAAAGTAATAATAATGGGTGGCTATTAAAAACAAAACAAAATACAACAGAAAATAACAAGGGTAGGCAAAGTATATACACTGTATGATTCAGTAATTTTACTCTCAGATATACTGTAATAGGAAATGTATATAAGAATGTCTATAATAGCATTTTTTAAATAGCCACAAACATGTAAAAAATTAATATTCATCACTGGTAGAATGTGTATATAAATTCTGGACTATTATATAATAGAATATTACGTAGCAATAAAAACGAACCAACTAATGCTCTTTGCAACATGGGTGGATTTCATAAACAAAATATTGAACAAAAAAGCCAGATGCAAAAGACTATTTACTCTATGATTTTATATTTATAATATTTTAAAGCAAGCAAATTGAAGTTTAGAGTTTAGTAATGCGTAGTTAGATGATAACATTATAAAGAAAAGTAAGGAAGTCATTATTCTAAGAAACAGGACAATAGTTTTCTTGGTGGAGGTTAGAGAGTGGTTTGGGATTGGTAAGGAGCCAGTTGAGAATATCTGGAGAGCTGGCAATGTTTTATTTTTGACTTGATGTTTATCCTGTAATAATTGTTAAGCTGTGCATTTATTTTATAAATTTTTAATATTTCATAATACAAATGTTTTTAAGAATACATAAAAAATGTCTTGGATGGGGTTCTACTTTAGGTGTGAAGTGCAGTTATTATCTGTGGACCACACTGCCTAGAAGTTATAAGTTAACTGTGAGCCAAGTATTAAAACAGAAATGAATAGGACTTGAATTCTGAATAGGCAAAACTAAATTTAAAAAAGGGTAACGGTGCAAAATAGAAATTTCTAATAATGTGCAAAATCAACATGTAGAATTTAAAATTAAGAAAGTAGAGATATTATTTCATATATGATTGAGAGTTCAGTCTTTAAAAATTCTTCGATTTATTAGATGGCAGTGCCTGATGATTAGCTATAATACTAGAGTGGCTAGATTAGACAGTAGAAATAAGTGTTTCAGAAAAAATAAAGTTTTAACTTATTTACCTTACTGTTCCCTTAATCTGCTAAGATGAGCTCTGCTTTGAGATGGTTATGGAGCTTCTTTATTCAGGTGGGTAATTAGTGATGGATGAGAACCTGAGAAACTGGTAAAGCTACTGAGATTGACACTGGAAAGGGACTATTCTACCTATTTACGAGGGAATAAATTTGGGGAGAGCATCTGGAGAGCTTAGTGTGGTAAAAGAAACTTGGAGAAAAGTGTACGTGTATGTGTGCATGTGTGTATGTGTGTATTCCAAGGTTCAGCTGAGCGTTATAGATACAATGCCTATAATATCTGCTAATTTCAAATGTTCCTTTTCTCAACCCATCAGTTTTTCTTGAGAGGCTGCAGTAAAAATTTATATTACTCCCAACTTTTAGATCATTGACTACTGTTTTAAAAAATGCAACCCTGTCTGTCTTCATTTAAATCACATCACAAAATATACTAGGTGGGATGCATTATAGTTCCAGGGAGTTCCAGGAGAAATGCAGTCACAGAAGGCGAGAAACAATAGATGGTGGAGACCAGAGGCAAAGTGTGCTTTAACCTGCTACTGCAAAGGACAAATGAACTGCTCATTGAGAGCATTTATTTTCATTAGGCAAAACAGTGCCAGAACACTAAATTCCCATCGGGAAAATCAACATTTTAATATTTTAGGAATAGAGAATTTAGCTCTATATACAAGGATTTCTTTAGTTTGAGAATGATTCTCTATTTTCTAAAGAATTTAGTGGTGTAAACATGAGGTGGTTTATAATCTTTATAAATCAGTCTGGATGTAACACCTTCGTAATAATACTGGGGATGCAGTTTATTTAATTTTATAACCTCTTTCATTTGAGAAAGCAAGTTACAAAGAGGAAAATAATCTGATCTTGAAAACTCTTGAGCATGATAAAATTATATTTTAAAGAAGAAAGAATAAAATGAAAAATTTTAATTTTATGTTTTAGAGAGCATAAGAATGTATTATCCTTACGATAAATGATGACTGAACAAGAACAAGGATATAAATTTCAGTGCAAAGCAATTTTTAAAGGTCTATTTTAAAGCAATACATTATTTCTCTGAACATACATATTTGCTCTTGGGAGTTAAATTGCTTTGGAAAGACAATATATGACTCTATCCACCTAAGTGTTAAAGTAATTGATACCTGATCCAAAAAACTTTTCTATTAAACATTACTAACCACAAATCCATTACTGAATATGTATTTATTTAGCAAATAAATCTTGATATTTTCATTAAGAGAAGACAGGATATGCTTATTGTATTATTTTATTATTATTAAAATACAACCATGCGAGAATAAGAACTATACATAATTCCATTATTTCATTAAAATATATGAATAAAAATCTCAAGCAAAATCTTTATAAATGAAAACATAATAATTCTGGGGCTGGTGAGTTATTATTTGTTTTATATATCCTGACTACTCTACATGAATCAAATTGAATTTTTCCTTAAATAAAAAAAATGGATAGCTACATTGCTAAAAATTTAGTAATTTTTTTCTCCTTGAAACATAATACAATACAGCTCTATTATAATATGAATTTAAGATTTTTGTGTCTTACCAAATTCCCAAAATAGCAGAGGATGCATAGTAAGTTCCTGGGAAGAATAAGCCTGATTGTCCCACAAGGCAGATTTGAATTTTAACCCTCCCTCATCAGTCTTATAGAAGTTATATGGGCATTATAGTTTTAGTACCTGCCACTGAGGGGAAAGTGGGTTTTTCTCATAATCACTAAATTAGTTGGTCTATTCAGCAACAACAACAAAAAAATTAAAAACGTTGAGGGCTAAATGCATTTCAAAATTAATTTGTTGTTTCAGGTTTTTCTTTCGAATCTGTTTTTCTTGTGGAAATTCCTGACAAGGGTGACTTGAATTGGGGGCTGGCTAGATAGAATATACTGCCTGGGGAATCTCTATCATGAATGCTCTTCTTGCTCATTACCACCACCTCTGCCAGTTATTGCTGGGCTCATGGCACTGTCATGTGACCAAGGAGTAATGAACTCAATACTATCTGGGTTTGATGAAGGTGACCTGGAGTCAGGCAGTTTCTGAGTTGGAGGTTTGTCTGCCAGCCCCTGCTGGGAGAATTAAATGTGTTAGTCTCCAAGTTTTAATGATAACAATTACTTATCCAGGAAAACGTCAATAGGTAGGCTGTTCATCCAAGATCAAGGTACAGATATTATGACACTTATTTGTTGACTGTTTATTTAAATGAGCTCTAAAATTTAGAAATGTTTACTATGGCTTCAGTTTCTCTTGCTACAGTGAAAACTACTTAATGTGTTCTATCATGGGGCACCATTGTCTTTCCTGAAAGTTATCTTTCTGGGTGAGTACAAATACATGCATATGAGAGGATCTACCTGCAGGTGTCTGCAGGAGGATGAGTAAGGTAGAAGAGAATGTGCACACATGCTGAGTGTTTCTGTGGATGGAGTTTGTCATATATGGAGAAGTGTTTATTCAGTCATTGAGTCACATGAATTCATTGTGTACACTGTGGAGGGTAGTAAGTGTCTACTTGTTATAATGTAAGGCAATGTATTAGTTAGACTAAAGCTACCTGATTTGACAAAGACCCGCCAAACCTCAGTGATCTAAAGCAGGAGAATTTTGTTGTTTGCTCATGTGAGTATCAGTGGGTGACCTTCCACATGGTCATTCAAGGATCCAAGTTTCTTTTGTCTTGTGGCTTCTTTAGTTCCATGGTCCTATCCACTTAGTAGCTAGGGAAAGAGAGTTCTGCATGATAGGGTCTTATGGGCCAGGCCAGGAGGTGGCATACATTATTTCTATCCATATTTCATTGGCCGTTATTCAGTCACAAGCCTCACCTAACTAAAAGGAAGGCTAGAAATATATTCTAGTTGACATTCATGATAAGAAAAAATAGTTTAGTAATAACTAGTCAGTGTTTGCCACTTTTGGTGGCAAGGATTTCTGTTTCCAAACTGCTTCCTTATTTGCTTTCTCCCCGATAATTTTTTTATTTAAAGTAAGCCTTCCATTCTATAGTCAGAGCTTAGAACTGAAAATATTCTCTAGAAGAAAGGAAATATATAGTCATATATTCACCTTGAAGTTACAAAAGTCAGATTTTTTTTTTTATAGGAGCAGCTATATTCTAGCATTACCTAGAATAGTGTCTGGAATATATGTGCTCAATAAATGTTTGATGAATATATGAATATATTAACAAACCATCCACTTTCATTGTATATCCTTTTTTCCTGAGGCTCTTGGGATTCTGGTGTGTGAAGAAAAGAAGAGAAATGGTAGAATAGCATAACAAGTTGGAGAGAAGGCTAAGATTATTTTTGGTCTCTAGAGAAGTAGAGAGAATTTCTAGAGTAAGACTCAGAAAGTGACTGGGTTCACAAGCCAGCATTGTGTCAGGGAGGGGGTAGTCTCAGAGAGTGGCTCTAGGTTGGGCCAACTTGTGTGGTAGGGTGGTTAGTGTACATAAAAAGAAGTATCTACTCCAAGAGGCAGAATGGGGAACTCATATAGGTGTCCTTGCCTTGGGTCAACTAATATGTCATATAAATGAACCCATTGTTGGCACTGCTCAAGGGTTTATCTCAAGTCGCACTAGTTGTGCAATCAGAAGCTATATCATCTGCACTAGAATTCAAAAGAGGATCCTTTCCTTACATGCTACTGACCCCTTTGAAAACTGGGTACACTTGACCTCTGTGAACATTGAAAGCAAATTAAGGGGAGAAGAAAATCCATGGAAAGAGAGGGGAAGGAAGCTAGTGAACTTGATTAGATATTTACTTTAGTTACTCTAAATTTCTAAATTTTAGAAATTATTGTATTGAACTAAGTCCCCTGGGATTGGATAGACTACATTTTTGGTTCTGGGAAGACCAAAGATAAATATGTGTAGGTAAAAAAAAGTTTCATCTTTCAAACATCTGCTGTGTGATTGTCCAGTCATATCTGTTGCATGACTATTTGTTGAAATAAATAACTGAAAACATTTTTGACAGGATAAAAGCTTCTCAAATTTTATCTACAAGGTAGACAGAAGAAGAATCCTGGTTTTGGGGCAGTGCCAACAAAACAAGGTAGCTACTCTTCTAGGCCCTACGTAGCTCTCTTTTTTGTGACTCACTTTCTAGCAATTACCTTTGGCTACTGATGCCTGCCCTAATCACCACTCTGCATCAGCTGTGAAAGATATCCAGATGCTAAAGATAACATTTCACCTTCCTTTTTCCTGTGCTTTGTGTCCTCACTCACCTTTGAATTGCCTAGGGGAGAGAAAATCTCCAAGACTGCAGGCACAGTAACTGTTTCATTATCATTCCAGCAATGGCTTTAGGGAGGATCTTTTAATCATTTGCAGGATAGACAAGTAATGTCATCAATGCAATAGCCTTGTTAGCCCAAAGTACAAAGATCCTAACCAATCCCAAAGAAATTTAAAATTCTGGACTGCCTTCTCTACTTTTCTTCCTCCCTCCAGATGCTATGTCTTTCCTCTCTAGATTTTCATATAACACTGTCATACTCCAGCAATTAGTAATTATAAAATATTAGAAACAATCATTAGAAACTTATAATTATCTTATCTTCCAAAGTATAAGATCCCTTAGCATGAGTCATCTTGCCAACAGATCATAATACATCTTGATAACAGGTTTGATAGAGTTACATGAGATATGAATCTGGCTTGTTAATATTATTATTGTTTTTAAACTATCGGTGATAACAATGCATTCTAAGTATTAATTAATCTTCATGATTTCTCTGTGAAGTAGGTTAAATATAACTAAATTCATTCTATTAGGAGAAGGATTGGCAAACTGGTGATCTCTTCGATGAATCTCTCTTCATTACTAATAGATCAGAGAATAGAAACAGAAATAGCTAAATCTGATTCATTTTCCATGACAGTAGATAGAGATGACTTTTGTGTGCTTTTAATGCCCCCCATTCCTAACATATCCATAAGAATAATAATAAATGATTTATATCAATTAGCAAAAAATGTGAGTTCTGAAACATTTTTATCTACTTTCTTACAAAATGCTCAAACTAAGTAAATCAGCATCAGTGGTCATTATAGCATGCACTGTACTTTCCTCTTTTCCTTTTCTCTGCCCTCAAAGTCTTATTGTTTCTTAGGGCTTCACTATTTAATCATCACTGGTTAGAGTTACATATTATCTTTTTTCTGAGAAGCTTGAGATATTGTAGGAAAAAAAATGATTCCGCAAGACTTAAATTTAATGCTTTCATTACAGCTCTGCTCCTCACAGCTGAAAATAGTGTAGCTCAATGATAAGGATGTGGGTTCAAATCCAAGGCCTCTTGCCACTGATTTGCTATGCAACTTTGGAAAAGCTATTTTATTTCTTGTTTATAAATGAGAATCATCTTACTCACTTCATAAGTTATAGGAATAAGCAAAGACAATGGATGTAGACTACCTGGCATGTTAAAAGTGATCACTAATGGAGTATATTATTTATCAGATAAATCAGTAACTTGGCCTCAAAGTCCTAAAAAAAGAAATGAAGGAGTCTTAATAGGAAGATGCAATATTAGGTATGTGTATTTAGATATTTTGCTTAATATGGTAGTCATTGTTAAGTGGCTATTAATTTAGTACAAGAAATCTCTGTCTCAATGCATAATAACACTTGGCACGTAGAAGGTATTAAAAAGCATGTTTTAATGAATGAATAAAAGCCAATGGCTTCCAAAGACAAAAAGAGGAAAAAGAATAATACCAGTGTCGTGTCCTCGATGTACACTTGGCTATCCACAGCTCATTTAGATATTAATAATTCAAGGACATCAGGAAAGAGGGAGGTTTGAGTTGTGAGGTAGATGGAGGAAGGAAAGTAGAAATAGCAGGTACTGGGAGTTAAAAAACCCATCC
Organism: Cynopterus sphinx; assembly: GCA_030015415.1. NCBI lineage: Eukaryota > Metazoa > Chordata > Mammalia > Chiroptera > Pteropodidae > Cynopterus > Cynopterus sphinx. The sequence continues at coordinate 32,798,094 of CM057380.1, forward strand.
TGAGGAAAATACTATAATCAGTTAGTTTGCTAATGAAAGTTATAGGGAAAGGCAGTATTTTACCACAGGTTATTCCTTCATTTTTAAAAAAATCTTAGAGTTTCTAGATTTTGCTCCTCCTCTTAAAATGTAGAAACAAGATGGCACAAGGAATGTTGTACTAGGCACATAGGGCCAGCCCTACTTACAACCTTATAATAACTTTCCATTTTAACTTCTTAGATTAAACAATATACTCCCTAAAAGTGAAACGATAAACAAAAACATCAGAAATGGCTCCATATTTGTTTTAATGGAAATGAAGTATCAGCTAATAACTTGAATAAATTGAATCTTACCTGTATAAATATATTCCACATATGCAGGATGAGTTTTTGTAAAAACCTCCTTTACTTTTTCGACTTTATCAGCTCTGATTTTTGTTGCAAACGGTGTGTACATAACTGAGAAAGATTCTGCTCTGGTGATGGCTTCTTCAATCATGGCCTGAGAGGAAGCACACAACCCATTTGGCATCAATAATGACATGTGACTTTTTAAGAATGTAAAATAATATAATTACCTTTATGGATGATTTAAAAATCTATATACTGTACTGCAAAGATAACATATTTTGGTGTTGAATATTTATTAGAATGAAATTTTAATTAGTTCTGGAAACACTATTTCATATTAAGAAAACTAATTAAATGAAGAAAGTTTGTAAACAGACACCTCTAAATTGAACTTACTTTAAGATAAAAATAAAAATTCTACTTTCTACAGTATCATTTTGACTTGATTTTAAAAATAAAACTCTTAAGCCTAAGATAATTATTTTACTCACAAACAGATGTTGATGAGTAATTTATATTTTAAAAAACTAATTGAAATATCTAAATCTAAATATCTATATATAACATGACAAATTAGACAATCTTGAATTTTTTTTTTCTTCCAATGTCTTGGAAAGCCTTTTAGAACAAGAAAAGCCTTTCTCAACTTCCGACCAGCAAAGCTTCCCTTTTCTTTAGATCACAAGAGCTGTTTGAGATGAATTTGGCTATTTAAAAACTTCTTTAAATTTCTTTGCTCATATACTCATCTTGATAAAGCCTGCCATTACCTCGAACTTCCTGTTTTAAGTAGGTCCATTAGTATTTGAAACAGACCCAAAAGAAAGTTATGTGAAGTTTTAAAAGGGATTTATTTCTTTTCTACAACTTTTCCTTCTAATGAGGCTTGGATATTGAATTAAAAGTAGAAGTGTCTACAATTATTTTATTTTTTTCTGAAAACAGCATAAAAGCATATTATTAAAAAATCTACATTTATTAATAGGAATAAATTTTTTACCTGACAACTAACAGTACCAACACCAATAAGGAAAAATAATAGATCTGAACTTCCAACAAAAAGTACACCATTTTATATTATTACAGCATGGTTTTTTGCAAACAAGTTTCAGATTACTATAAAAAACAACAAAAAAGTTGATTTTAAACTGAGAAACCTAATTTAACTTGTTCATTGCCTATTTCATGTATCTGTAATATCAAATGGCCTTTGTGATCACCTATATTGTATATAAAAGAGCAGCTTTACAAACATTTTCTGGGTACAAAGGATCCTATTTTCTTTGCGACTTAAATTAGAAAATTATGTAAATTTTCTAATTTGCATTTTAAATCCATTGTGGGGCAAATATCTGAATGGGTGAATGAAAAAACTTCCATTGCTCACCACACTGTCCTTTCCAGTTATGAAGAACTGCAAGAGAAATAAAGAATATGATTATGATGCCAAACCGAGAGAGAGTGATGGATTTTGAGTGTGCAGCAGGGTTTGGATGCTAAGGCCTGGATGACTACTTTGGAAGTCTAACAGAGGCAATACAAACTGCAGGTTTGGAATTCAGAGATATGGATTAAACACAAACAAAGACCCTTGGGATTAAACATGGTGGGGTGAGAGATGTCCCCAGATCTCTACCTTTGAAACAACAATAAGCTGAACATCTAAAACTCAACAAAAACACCCAAACTGCACACTAGCACATCTGAGAGTGGGATATGTGCATAAGAGCTACCACAGATCAGAAACCCAGGTGTTGGGTGGTGGACTAGGAGACAAAAAGAAGCTGCCTCTTGTAGCCAGAGCTCCCTATAGGAAGAGAGAGAGGGGTGAAGGTGAGTCGACTTCCCTGGCAGTGCTGTGAACTCCATGCAGCTGGCGGCAGTGGCCAGTCATAAGGGCAGAAGATAGAGAAATGGGGATGGCAGAGAAGCGTGGATGGCAAAGAAACAAACAGTTGACTTTTACTGGCCGCAGTTGCAAAACTGAGGCTGAGCCAGAGCCCCATCTACCAATCCAAAGAGTTCCTTTCCCCATACCCTCCGAGACTGATCACTGCAGAACCCCAGGGGAATCTGAGCAACCACTACCAAAACTGTTGCTAACACTGACAGGAACTGAAACTGAGGATAGCGAGCATGATTAACTATAAGGAAAAGGAGGCATTATTAAGACTTTATATGAAGCAGAGATCCAGGAGGCTTAGATGCCACCTACTGGAAACCAAAAGAAAAACACCTTCTTTGCAATGGTTAGGGACCATTATATTATAAATCTTTCTGGAAAAAAAAAAAAAAAAGCAGAACACACTTCCATTAATACCCAGGAGAAGAAATAGTCCATTAAACACCATGAACAACTGAGGTAACAAGGCATCTCAGAAAGAAAGAGAAAACTCTCCAGAAAATAAGCTTACAGACATAGAAATATGTAACTTAAATGACAGAGAATTTAGGATGGTAAAAACTCAGTGAGATCTGAAATGAATCATATCAACAACTTCAGGAATTGAAAAAACGATGAGTAGAATGAGTTCTTTAGAAAGGAGATTGAAACCCTCAGAAGGAACCAAATAGAACTTCTGGAAATGAAGAACACACTGCAAGAGTTGAAAATAAATAAGAAGCTTGGGAATTAGTGTCGACTAAATAGAGAAAAGGATCAGTGATATCGAAGACAAAGATCTAGAAATAAATCAGAAGTAAGAAGAGAGAAGCCGAAGAATAAAAATAATGAAAGAAAAATACAAGAACTAGCTGATACCATCAGGACAGGAAACATAAGAATAGTATGCATTACTGAAGGTGAAGAAAAGAAGCTGGGATTAGAAAGCATTTTCAGACAAATGTAGATGAGAATGTCCCAAATCTAAGAAATGAACTAGAGCTTGGAATTAAAAAAGTCAATAGAACACCCAATTATCTCAACCTGAAAAGGCCTTCAACCAGGACACATTGTATTGAAATTATCAAAAATCAACAACAAAGATAGAATTCTCAGAGCAGCCATGGAAAAGAAGATGGTAACCTATAAAAAACACCCATTCAATTATTGTCGGACTTCTCAGCACAACCTTCAAGCCAGAAAGAAGTGGAATCAACTCTTTAAACTATTAAATGATAGGAGCTATCAGCCAAGAACAATGTATCCAGCTAAGCCCTCCTTTAGATATGAAGGAGAAATAAAGATCTTTGCAGTCATACAGAAATTGAGGGAGTTCTCCACTACAAGGCCTGTACTACAGAAAATACTAAAACAAAATGACAACAACAACAACAACAACAACAACAAACATAATTAGTGGTAGGGTGACTAGCAGGCTGATAAAAGCAGAGGAATGTAATTCTTACTAGGTGCAGGGCATTATAAGGTTAAAATAAGAAGAGATTTGCTATAGCAAGATAGTAATGAATGTTCAGCATACACAGATTGAGAAAAAAATGACTAAAAAGGGGAGAATTCAAAAATCCAAATTTGCAAAAGGGAATGGAGATAAGAAATGCACAGAAGAAAATGCTTGACCATATCTATATAACTATCCTTTACATATTCATAATGGTAACCACATGTCAAAAATTCAGAACCAAAGTATATAACATAAAATAAGAAGGACCAGAAGAAAAACAAAGAAAAGCCAACAAAATAAAGAAAACAGAAACTCAAGAACAGGGAAGCAATGGAAACACTGAGCTACCAGAAAGCAAAAGATAAAATGGCTATGAGAAGACCTCATATTTCAATAGTCACCCTAAATGTAAATGGACTGAACTCACTAATAAAAAGGCACAGAGCTGCAGATTCAATCAAAAACAAAACCCAACCATATGCTGTCTCCAGGAGGCACTTCTCAGCTCCAAAGACAAATATAGACTCAAAGTGAAAGGGTGGAAATGATGTTTCAAGCAAATGGCATTCAGAGAAAAGTGGGAATACTAATACTGGACAATATAAACTTTAAAAGAAAAAAGTTAAAGAAAGATACTGAGGAATACTTCATCATGATAAAGGGATTCATGTGCCAAGAAAACAAAACACTAATTAGTATCTATGCTCCCAATCAAGGAGCCCTGAAATATATAAAGCAATCACTAACAGAACTAAAGGGAGAAACAGACCAAACCACTATCATAGTAGGAGGCCTAAATACCGCACTGTCGGCTATGGACAGATCATCCAAACGGAACATCAATAGGAAATAACATCCTAAAATGATACATTAGACCAACTGGACATAATTGACATTTACAGAGCCTTTCATCCCCAAACAGCTGCTTATACATTCTTCTCTAGTGCACATGGAACATTCTCAAGGATTGACCACATACTGGGACACAGAGATAGCCTCAATGAATACAAGAGGGTTGACATCATACTAACCATATTCTCTGATCATATGCTTTGAAACTAGAGATCACCTGTAAAAAGAAAGTGGAAAGGACCACAAATACATGGAGATTAAACAATATGCTACTGAAGAATAACTGGGTCAGGGAAAAACTAAAAAGAGAGATCAAGACATACATAGAAATGAACGATACTGATAGTGCAGCATATCAAAACTTTTGGGACATGGTAAAAGTGATCATAGGAGGAAAGTTCATATCATTACAGGCCTAACTCCAAAAACAAGAATGAGCCCAAATAAACAACTTAACACTTCATATTAAAAAACTGGAAAAGGATGAACAAATGAAGCCTAAAGTCAGCAGAAGGGAAGAAACCATCAAAATTAGAGTAGAAATAAATGAAATTTTTTTAAACAAAAAAGCAATAGAAAAAGTAAATGCAATGAAGAACTGTTTATTTTTTATTTTTTATTTTTGAAAAGGTTAATAAAATTGACAAACCCATGGGTAGACTCACTGAAGAAAAAAGAGAAAGGACACAAATAAACAAAATCAGGGATGAAGGAGGGGAAATTATAACAAACACAGCATAAATACAAAAGATTATACAAGAATACTATGAAAAAGTATATAAAACCAAATTTAATCACCTAAAAGAAATGGACCAGTACTTAGAAAAAATACAACCTTCTAGACTGAATCAAGAACTGGAAAATCTAAATAGACTGATCAGCAGTATGGAAATTGAAACAATCATCAAAAACCTATCAAAAGGTAGAAGTCCAGGACCAGATGGCTTCACCAGTGAATTCTACCTAATATTCAAAGAAGATTTAATTCCTTTCTCCTCAAATTCTTCCAAAAAGTCGAAGAGGAGGCAACACTTCCCAACTCATTTTATGAGGCCAATATCCCCCTGATACCAAAACCTGGTAAAAATAACACAAAAGAAAGCTACAGACTGTAAATTTTCATGAACATAGATATAAAAATCCTAATAAGATACTATCAAACCTAGAACAGCAACATATTAAAAAGATTATACACCACGATCAAGTGGGCTTCATCCCAGAGGCACAGGGATCATTCAACATATGTAAATTGATTAATGTGTTATACCACGTAAACAAATTAAAAAATAAAATCATATGATCATATCAATATGTGCAGAAAAAGCCTTCAACAAGATAACGCACCCATTTATGATCAATACTAAACAAAATTGATATAGAAGGAAAATATAATAAGGCCGTATGTGACAAGCCCTTAATATAATAAGGCCGTATGTGACAAGCCCTCAGCCAACATTATACTTAAAGGTGGAAAACTAAAAACCTTCCCTCTAAGGTCAGGAACAAGGCAAGGCTGTCCACTATTTACACTGTTATTCAACATAACATTGGAGGTCTTAGTGAACATAATCAGGCAAGAAAAGATATAAAAAGCATCCAAATAGGAAGCGAAGAAGTCAGAATGTCCCTGTTTTGTGGATGACATGATTAGCTCTGTAGAGAAAACCCTAAAGACTCCACAAGAACACTACTAGAAACTACAAGCAAATACAGTTAAGTTTCTGGATACAAAATCAATGTTAAAAAATCCATTGCATTCTTATACTCTAATAATGAAGTCTCAGAAAAAGAAGTAGAAAAAATAATTCCTTTTGCAATTACAATAAAAAGAATAAAATACCTAGGAATACCATCTCCTATGGGCTATTTACCCCAAAGACTTGAAAACCGATATCTAAAAAGATATTTGCACACTGATGTGCATAGCAGCACTATTCACAGTGGCCAGGACATGGAAGCAACTGAAGTGTCCTACGACAGATGATTGGCTGAAGAGGCTGTGGTACATATATACAATGGAATATTACTCAGCCATAAGAAGAGATGAAATACTGCCATTTGCAACAACATGGATGGACCTTGAGATAATCATACTAAGCGAAATAAGCCAGACAGGAAAGGTCGAAAATCACTTATCACTTATATGTGGGATATAAACCTAAAAGCAACTAATGAACAGGACAAACGAACAGAGACTCATGGACATGGCCAATGGACTAGCAGTTACCAGAGGGAAGTAACTGCTCCAGTTTAGTCCTTACATATGTTCTCCAGTTTAGTGCTTACATATGTCCACTGCTGGAACCAATCCTGGGATGGCCTGTCTAGACCAAAAAAATAAGTGGTTATACCTAGATGTGCGCAGAGTGATTTGCTGAAGAGGGAAGCTGTTCTAGGCCTCAGTTCTCATGTCACGCTCTGACTTTAGTACATTTTATAAGCTGTTAGCCCCCCGCCCCCCGTTAGTTTGCTAGGGCTGCCATAACCAAATATCGCTCACTGGGTGACTTAAATAACAGAAATTATATTCTCGTCATTCCGGAAGATAAAAGTCTGAGATCAATGTGTTTGCAGGATTGATTTCTTCTAAGGTCTTTCTCCTTTGCTTGTAGATTGGCTGTGTAGCTTCATTCCATGTATTCACATTGTTTTTCCTCCATGTCTGTGTTTGTACTCTAACATCCCCTTATAAGGACATCAGTTATATTGGATTAAGGCCCACCTAAGGACCTCATATTAACCCAATTACCTCTTTAAATACCCTATTTACAAATATAATCATGATCCCAGCACAAAGTTAGCATATGAATTTTAGGGGGACACAATTCAGCTCATAAGAGTTCCTACCACTCAAACAGCTTTTCTGATGGTCTTTCTGAATATATTAGTGAAGGGTATTTTCTTTTAAATTCTGGATCAAAAAATTTAGTGAAGGTATTTAATTCTCGAGTTTGCTTCAAGAAAGACATTAACAGTATTCCAGTAAGGCCAGGATAGAAGAAAACACTCTCTCCATCTATTTCTTTTCTAACTTTTGGCAGTAAGTGACTTCTGCAAGGCAGCTTTGCTAAGCCATTTCTCAGCAGGGACCATAAGACTCATCCCCAAGAGCCTGTACTAGCTTTTTGCAAATGGCAGAAGTGTGGTTTTTTTTTTGTGTGTGTGTGGCAGCTTGATGTGCTTCTTTTAGGCACTGTCCTCTTGGCATGATGCTCAAGGCATTGCATCCAGGCTTTCATGGGTCTCTCCACTCAGGAGGGTATGTTCTGGAGCAAGGCCTCCCTCTTTCCCCACTCAAAGGCAATAGAAATGGGGTTTCTTTGTGGCTTCGGTCCTCCATCTCGAAGATGGGTGAATGAGCAGAGTGTGTGCATAAAAATAAGAACTGAATTCTCCATGGATATAGTGTCTCAAAGGAAATTATTATAGCCCCAAGAAAAATTCTACAAAATAGAGTAGAAATGAGAATACAGATTACCCTTTTACTATATCCTGACACATCTTTGTTGTGCTTTCACGTATTAACATTTTTTGCTCTTCTGGGATAAACAGTCTTGAGCCTTTGAACCTGTCTCACGTGCTCTTGTAAAAGAATGGACATATAAAAGTATAAAAAAATATATATTCCTGGTACATTATTGAATGAATCCTGGTGAAACAACCTAGAACAAATTTAGCTTTGTAAAAATACTGAGAATGTTGGACTGTTTTGGGTTTGAGATGAATATGTCAGGTTTTCATTTTGTGATGGTAATAATTTGATAATTCAGAGTTAGGCTTGTCTTTCATGAAGAGTTTATTACATACACATTGAAAATTATACTTAAAAAATTTAAAACTAGAATATTATAATAACAACAGATATTAAAATATAGGTTTTAATTTACTTATCATCATTCCAAGATTTTCCTTGATCTTGAAAATAGAGGAAGAGACCAGATGAGGAATTGTAGCTTGTAAAAAGTAAGCTGATTAAAAATAAATGCAGATTTCAAATGATAGTTTTTAATTTGACAAGAAGTTTTCTGCCATTAGGTCATTCTTTCCCAATGTATGAGTTTCTTAGATGTCAATCAATGTTGCACATGTGCAGAGAATGAGCAAAACAATCAGTCCATGTGTCCTGTTGTTATGTGTATATTGCTGTTAATTATGCTTCCTCTGCTGCTATACAAAAAGAAGCTTTGAAATTAGCTGTTGACTTCCCGGGGTACTAATAACTCCATTGTTATCCTCAGATTTATTAAATTTTAAAGCTTATAGTAACTTCAAGCAAGAGTATATGTGGGCAACTCATTTCCTCTACAAACAATAACTTATAATAATTTCTCCTTGTACTTTAGCTACACAAAGAGAGCCACTTGCTACTTCAGAAATCACCTTGCCCAGGATAATTGTAAAATGAGAGACTGTGAGAGACAGGGAGAGAGATACTCCATGAAGAGTAAAGGACAAGCAATCAAAGTAGAGGGAAAGATGACTAGCAAAAAAGAAACAAAATTTATCTCCTTCTTCTAAACCCAAGAGGGTTGATTCTTCCTGGTAATTTTTAAGAGCACTTAAGGTACCCAGGATAAATCTGGCAGAAATTATAAACCCCAAACATTTTCAGCATGATGGCATTATGAAAATTTCCGCTTATCTTTTTGCTGGAGGATTTGGATAAATTGTAACCTTTAATTACGCATTCCGTGATGGTGGCTCAGTAAGTTGAAATCTTGTCACTTCTAATTAGAAAATGTGATCAAATTATTATAGATTATTATCAAATTGTGCCTTTAATGCTCTCCAAATCAGGGTTGACCATAATTACAGTAAATTGCTTTACTTTCAAGATTAGATCTGGAAGGAATCTTGGGAATTTTCCAGCCCAGTTCACTGAATTGGAGATGACTTAAGTGACTCGAAGAGGCTTAAGTGACTTTTCTAAGGATGAACAACTTTTTAACTTTATAGAATTTAGAATTAGAGTCTCAAATATTATATTTCACTTTGTCTCTTGAAAATTGTGATTTTAATTCTTGGGTTTTAGCCTCCTATTTAAAAAGTCATAATAAATGCTACTTTAAATTTTAAAGTATTTAATTTACTTTAGTTTTGCGGTATATGTGAGTGCTGTAGAATTTTAGAATGTATATATGTGAGCATAAATATGTATTCTGGGCCCATGATTAGGCATTTTTCAGACAACCTTGTGGTCATGTGGCCGAGTGTGGGCCAGTGGAATGTCGGTGGGAATGATGATCTTTCCTGGCCTAGCCCATACACCCTGCCTAGTATGATTCTCTATTTTCTTTCTCTATCAGCTGCCTGAAGAGGGAGGACTCCCAGGATAAAAATGGAGCTGCGAGATGGAAGGAGTGTGGGTTCCCATGTCGCTGACTGGAGGAGAACCAATCAGGAACATACGTTGGACTACACTGTGAGTGAGAAATCAAATTTTATTGTTTCAAGTTACTGAAATTTCAGAGTTGTTTATTGTAGCAGTCAGTCTATCCTAATACACAAACGATAATAAAGGAAAATTGGAATTTCTCTCATAATTCGTTTTTTCTACTAAGCTTTATATATAATAAAAAGATAAAGATAAAAACCATAATATTTTAAGAGATAAAATAACTTTTCACTTAGCAAGGTGAGAAATGCTTTTATATATCCTCTTTTCTTTAATTCTCATAAAGTCCATGTAAGTAGGTATTACAAGTGAATGAATATTACGACTATATTGTTTTATTTTTAGAGTTAACATTATTAGATTCAAAGGAAGGAGTGCTGTACTTGCAGGTTACAAATGACTGAGATGGGAACCTTTAGTCTTTAGTCATTAATATGGTTCTTTGTTACATTAATAATGATGAAATTTTGAATGATGACTAGAATTTTCTAGAAATGGAAAAATAAATTTTGTGAGCAATATTATTCAAATTAATCCCTTTAAATATACATGAGTTTAATTTGAACAATTTTAATTTTTTTGAAATTTAGAATTAGCCTTAAGAGCAGATTTTCCTAAGAGCAGAATATCCTATCTTAGACTGCCTTATAAACATATTCACTGTATCATTTATGCAATAACCAGAATTGACATTTTTATGATGATTTTATTAATATAATGGTATGTCAGAATAATATATGTAATAATTGAATGCCCTTGCCTTGATGATAAATATTTTAATGCTGAAACATTACCTTAAATTTACAAGAGTTTTTTATTAAAACCATTTACTATAAGGTCTATATTTTTCTAATATAAGGGGATATTTGTCATTTTGTCCTGATATTTATCAGCCCAGTGATGTGAAAGTTGTATTTTCATGAAGTTTAAATTAAGATATTTAAATTTTTATTTGAATTTATTTGCATTGTCTGAAAATGTCCTAAGATTATATGAATAGGTAACTTGTACCAAGGTAAGCAAATTTTTATGTAGCTGTTTCGAATTCTCTACTTTGTAACTCATTCTGTTTAAAAACGTCATAATAAATGTCATTTTAAATTCTAAAATATTTAATTAATTTTAGATTTGCTGTGTGAGTGCTATAAAATTTTGAAACATATACATGTGTGTGTGTATATATATATATGTGTATATGTATATGTATATGTGTGTGTGTGTGTGTCTACATTCCTGTTCACTATCCAGTCTGGTTAGCATTAAAGTTAAGGTTTTGATTATATACAATGCTTTAATTAGCTGAATAACTTCAGTATTTAATTTCTAAAATTTACCCTGTATTAATTTTTAATTATTTATATTTTATAGCAAAATTTTACTTTCATGTCTTTTTACCGTAGAGCTAAGGAGATGGAAGGGATCTGAGATATTTTAAAATCACTCAACTTTATAACAAAAAAGCTGAGGGTGATGAGTTCTGGTGACTCACCAAAGGTCACAAAAATAGAGGTGGAAGCAAAATAAGAACCCAAGTCTCCTAATCCACTGCTTCATCTTACACTGAGTAACTTTTTGTCCTTCTAAATAGACTTTAAATTCCTGGGAGCATAAGATTAAGTATTACTTTTCTTTTTATTTTTCCATTACTGTCTTATTCCTGTCTTCAAAGACAACAGGAATTTGACTCTAATACTAATAGAGATATAAATGAATCACATCAAACCTAAACCAGGTCAAGATCCTCTTCATAAAATTAATTCTAACACAAAACAGAATATTCATCCTCATACTTCCTGGCCACAAGAAGACTGTTTTGTCCACTGGTTTCTCATTACATTTAGGATATGCTATCAATTAGCACACCTGCCTCAAAAAGAAACATTTACAAAAATTAAATGAAAGGCTTCTTGATAGGGAAACTTAAATAATGTGCTTGGCTTGGTCTAGTTTATTTAATGGCAAAGCACATATTATTTATAAATAGAAGTTAAAGTATGTTCTTTTTCTAAAGACCCTGAATAATTTTCTGCTTGCACATTAGAGAAACACCAGCTGATAGCAACTCAGAGTTACAAGTGTGGGTTTTAGCAGCCTCCATACTCTTTAGAATGCCACAGAGCTTTTATTCTCGATGACTTAAAATGAATCACCAAAAGGTATCACAGGAATAAATAGTTATATTACTATAATTATTGCATAAGCACAACTGGGTATTACTAATAAGTTTTAGCCTCTGTATTCAGTGGTAAATGTCAACAGATTTTGAGACCTTTTTTGTCATTGCACATTTCATCTCTAGATTTCTTTAGTTATTTGAACGTAGATAGTCCTTCGCCTAGCTATATGTTGTTTCCTGATGGTATTTCTTGACTGGTGATTTTAGATTGAGGTATGGCTTGTTGGTGCACACAGATGATTAACAACAGCAGGGCTGGGACAAGAACCTGATGACCTGGTCTGGTTCCCAGACTTGTATTGCTTTTTCCATCAAACATCTATTTTATCTTTTAGGCTAATATGCAAGATGAATTTAAGTGGAAAAGTCAAGGATGCCCTTGAAAAAGTGTGTATTGGAGAAGTCAAAAGAATTCAAGGATGTTTAATTTGGAGACAAGATGTAGATTGCAGGCACTAGCTTTCTATCATCAGAAAGCAATTTGTCTGTGTACTCAACTATGTAAACTTTGTTTAGTTCATTGATAAATCTGTAAAACTCATTTATTAATTAAATGCAGTCACTGCGCATTGGCTAAGTGCTGTAAATAAATTATTCTGTTTATTAAGACAACATTGAAAAAAAAAAACAGGCATTATTATCCCATTTTACAGATGAGGAAAACTTAGTCTTTGTATTATACAATATGCAGTAGTTCATATGGCTACTTTGTGACAGAGCTGGAACTCAAGTCAGCTGTTTCAGTCACAGCCTTCTGCTGTAAGCTGTTTACGCTGTGCAGATGCATAAGGGAAGTCTATGATCCTCTCCAGCACTAATATAGGATTCTGAATACAATAAGGGCTTCACCATAAAGCTTCATGAGGCAGGAGTGGAATCCTCAGTAAAACGAATAAAGTTCTAAAGGAGCCTTCCAGTGAGGGAACCATTCATCTTGAAAGCTAGTAGCTCTATGGCCTTGGTGATGCACAGACCAAGGAGGGACAATGGGATATATGAAATCCAGTAAAAGGACTACTACTGTGCCATGTGGAAAAGTGTCTTTATAGTGCTAAAGTCCAGTACTCAAAGTTTGTATTTAGTGTATTTCTATCTCCACATAATTTATTTTTTTCTTCAAGTTTCAGCTTTGCTTAGCAACCGGACACTTTTTTTTTTTTCTTATATCTCTTCTGGCCTGTGGCTCCTCCAAGGGGACTTTATATTTTAGAAGACAACAGATTATAGTAGGATAATATTATGGGACAGATGTCCTCCTCTAGGTGACTTCCCATCATTGAGATGTCTCAGAATGGGGATACTTGTATTGGTGAGAAAAGTGATGGACTTGCCAAAGAATACATATACATACTCTGTGACAACAACAAGGGAGTACAACTTCAAGTGATATTAAATGACATGAAGTGTTATCTTTAAGATATCTGCCACTATACTTCCAAGTTATCTCTGTCCATTCTCTGGTTTTATCTCTGGTTTGTGTCTTGTATGTGAATGTTAAAGCAGGCTAATCCCCACCTGATGAAGAATAAATAAAATAAAGACTTGCCATGCTTATTATCATGTGTTCCATCTCTGTAAATTTGGTTTTGAAATAGTCCTCCCTAGGTTTTCTGGAGGTTATTGTTCCTCAAATGTTGTTGATTGAATCCTGGTTTAGACTATACTATGTAAAATAGTACCTGTGCTTTGTTAGATAAAAATAGGTTAGCTTAACAGTTACTTTATAATCCTGAGAAAAAGTAAATCATGCCATTTGTTAAAGGTTGACATTTAAATGCCAAGGTCTCATTATTTGGAAAAGGAGAGGTTATGAAAAAGAAAATGATTAAACCAGGAACTACAGTACAGGTAGAGTAGGTAGTCTTCAGTAATTAGTAAGGAAAGTACAATCATGTTAATTCAAGAAAAGCGGAGAATTTATTTTTAATTGGTGTGAAATACCATCAAAAGGATAGCTGAATATAAATAAAAATATTAAAGCTTTGAGCTTTACAGACTATCTTATACCTGAGTGAACACAGCTTTGAAAATTTCATGATTTCATGGAATAGTTATTCTATATCCCCAAATGCTAAAAACGACAGAGAAACATGACCCTAATTTCTCTATAAGCTTGTAAATCAATAACCTATGAAAATCTATGAAAAATATAAAAGATAATCACAAACTCTCTAAATTTGGTTTTTATCATAACGATTTTTGATTTTCATATGCAAACAAAACCAAAGAAGGAATCCACATGTTCACAAATTTAAACTGGAAGGCAGAGTCTCTGTGTAAACAAAATAACCTCATGGCAACCTAGCAGAGTAGCCACAGGACTCCTGGGAATCGAATAGCTATACCAAATTTGTTCAAGTAAAAGAAAGCCCCAATTACCTTAAGTCTCTGAAAACCCATATCATTCTCAAATGAGAGAAAATGAAAAGAAATTTAGAGATTACTTTTATTCTCCCTTAACAACTGTCAGAAACCCAAAAAGCTTTTTAGGAATGGGCTGGGAGGAGAAGATGACTGTTAAAATGGTGTGAGTTTTCTCCATCACCTACTGATATTATGGCAAAACCAAACCAGCACCATTTAAAAAATAAGAAAATATTTCTCAGGAGTGGTTGTAGATTAATTTTCTTGTTTGATACGGTGCCACCATTTTCTAAGGGGCTTGAATTATCGACTTGTAAATAGAGTGCTGATGGTCAAGTGAAGTATGCTGCCCACTGTGGGGCACATTCTGAGGCACATCTAAAACATCAGGAGACAAAGCTGTTTATTTTTCAGTGACAGCTGGGGCTTCGAAGGTGGTCAACCTTGGAAAAGGTGACACTCTAAAATTCACATGGAAGTGAAGTACAGGAATGTAGGACTCATTTTTGAAAGAAGGCTTTGGCTCTTGGCATGCCATGTACAAGTAGGGTTGAAGAGGAAGGACAGTGTGGAAAGAAGGAAAGGATGGGTCAGGTAAATAGCGACCTTACCTACTTGACAGTCTGGCAAAATCAATGTCACAAAATATATATAATAGTAGTACTGGAATGTATACATTAGTTTAGTATGTGCATGGTTCAGGTGCCTTCCTTCATTTTCCCCTCCCTCCTTCCCTCTCTCCTTTCTTTTCTTTCTTTATTTCTGCCTTCCTAATGCCTGGGCACTTACAGAACATCAATAGAAGAACTACTCAAAACTATACAAACAGAAAATAATGTCACGGTCACTATCTCCTTCACAGGGACACTCAACCTTGGATCAAATACATGCCTCAATTACATCTTTCATTTAAAAGTGAACCTTCCTCACTGGTATACTACCTCAAATAGCATCAAAGCAAAATGAAACACAGGCAACATTTAACAACGCTGGTAACCATGGAAACATATCATTAAAAAATATATAAACAGGAATGAATAATTAGATGAAAAATTCATTTCTACATTTATCTTTTTCCAAGATCCAGGAAAGGAAGCTCTTTTTTACCTCTCATCTCAATTTGGACACTTCCTCTAGAGCCTGTCTTTTAACTCAAAAATATGAGAATTTGTAAACTGAGGATTTTAACATTGCCTATCTTAATGAACAAATCTTTTTGTAGGCAAAGAACTAAAAATCTGACAATGCCCATTGTTTTCTGGATGTAACACTGAATGTATGAAAGGTTCATAAGGCAGTCAGGGAATTTGCTTTAGGGATGTTAGGTGGGCTGGAAAACTTGACTTACAGCAGTTGTTAACCTTTAAAAATAGGAAGTTTAGGTTCCCTCACTTATTGGAGGTTCTACATAATGAGAAGACTGAGGGGATCATCGGGGGCTTATGCATTATGTCAGTGGCATTGTCAGGTAGATGGCATCATCTGTGGAAGTCATCTGACACTCTACCTTTGCATCTTGAAAAGTCCTAGATAAACTCTATGGTAGGCTAAGTTGATCATTAACTTAAAAAAATGATCAATGGCCATATAGCCCAGAACTGTGCATTGGGATAACCTTGTTTGGGGGCAGTAGAAAAATACAGTTCTCAGCACCTCACCCAACTCTGGGAGGCTAATATTTTAAGTGTTTTCCCAAGTGACTCTGATGCAGTTGGTCACTGACCAGTGTTTGAGAACCACTGATCTAGCTAACTTCCTTATCATACTGAGGCAGAAACTAAAGTCTATAGCCGTTGTGGTAGATTGAGTTGTGGCCTCTCTCCCCTTTTCCCCCATATAAATATCATGTCCATACCTTTGTCATGGATTTGCAGGGAGCAGATAAATCTTATCCCTTGGCCTTGGGTTTGGCCATATGGCTGGCTTTAGCTAATGGGTTGTTAGCAAGCATGGTATGAGCAGAGGCTTGAAATATGCTTATACAGTTTTGTTTTCTCTCTTAGAACCCTGCATTTAACCATAAGAAGAACAGACATCAAATAGCCATTGGTCAAAGGAGGGTGAGAGGCATGTGGATCATACTTGGGCATCTTGCAGCTTAGAGCTAATTCTAGTCAAACCCAGCCAAGACCAGCCTAGATCAGTTAAATCCAAGCTAACCTGCTTATTATCTCAAACCGCTGCATTTGAGAGTGATTTGTTACACAGAACTATTGTAGCAGTTGCTTTCTAATACAGAAATACAGTAACTTATACAAAATTGAATTTTAGCATCGGAACTAGAAGTTACCTCTTGTGAATCTTGGGCCTGACCTCTTTCTATTGTCTGTTTTATTTCCTTTCCTTCCGAGTTAAGCTTAAATAGCCACTGCCTTCTTAAGGGCCTTCTGCTCAACTTACACTCCCTATAATAAAACATTCCTATATTCTAAACCTTTGCTCTTTAGAGCTTGCATCTGTCACCTTTTGTCACCATGGTTTACTTTTCATTTTGTTCCTTCAGGATTGTGTTTTCATGTATACAAAGAGATTAAGAAATCTCAGATAAACTAGTTCCTAAATTTATGTTCAGTAGTAGTCACTCATTAATGAGTTAAATACTTCCAGATAAAATTTTTTCACATATGATTTGGGGATGACTAGAATATAAGCATAATACAGAGCAATTGTTAGGGAAAATATTTTTAGGTGAATGGGTCTGATGCTCCTTAAATCATACCTAATCTAAATACTATAAGGCCTGGGTTGCTTTCAGATACTCTTTGTCCAAAGATTTTATGAACTCTCTGCTTGACAGGGCCAAATCAATCAATCAACCAATAGATAGATAGATAGATAGATAGGTAGATAGATAGATAGATAGGTAGATAGATATAAATTTAAACCATTAAGAGAAATGCTCATATGATATTTTTATTTTGTTCCTTTCTCTGGAAACTTTTTCACATAAAAGCAAACCTTTAGAGAGAACACATTTTTCTTCTTTAGAATATGTAGGTGTTTTGTTAAAGATAATTTTTTTTCTATTTTCTTGACTTACTTTGCCTGTAATTTCATGTTGAAGATTTTATTTTTATTCTAAGATTGAGATATTATAAATTTTACCAGGTAAATGACTCATATCAGAGTGATTTTGCAATATTAAAGAAAAAAGCAAAGAACTAGAGTAAAAATATTAGTCTTCATTATTAGTATGAAGAATCAACTTAATATTCAATGTTTTGCTTAGCAGAGAGAAATTCATTATTTTGGTGCTGCCTTGATTGTCATGTTTGAATGAAGAAGCTAACAGCTAAGACCTTGGGATTTATGTGGGGACACCCAGAAACCAATGAGACAAAAGACTCTTGAAAATCTGCAAACCTCTTCCAATATTCTGATGAATCCTAAACTCAACTAACGCACAAATGTTGTCCACAATTGTGAATCTAACACACACACACACACACACACACTCACAGAAATACTTGTTGAATTCATATAAGCACTGAACTGAAATCATAAACAAAACCACTATTCTGAAATATTCTTGACATTATTGGTTCGAGCTTCATGTCAGTTCGATATTTATTCTGGTTGATTTGGATGGTACTATGAAAGGAAAACAGAATAAGAAAAAGTAGATTCTAATTTAAGTACCTGTTTTTTTTTTTTTTTTTGGTAAATATTTTGAGTTAGAATATATATTCCTTGAAGACAGGGCCCTGTCTATTTTGTTTACTGCTGTATTTCTAATATGTAGCACAGTGCTTGACACATAGTCACTAACAAGTGTTCAATAAATGTTTGCTGAATGAATATGAATGATACATAAAATCTGAGAGTAAAGAAGAAAGGTATACATTAATTTAAGAGGCGTCTGGAGACACTGGATTGGAAAGACTTCAAGCTCAAATGACTACAGTGCAGTGTAAGGAGGCACTATGTAACACCAGCACTCTGGGTGCTATTTTTTGCTTTGAATACTGGAAGCAGTAAATGTCTGCGGCTAAGCCCAATACCAAAGAGAAAAAGGGCTGTTGCAAAGAGAAAGAGTAGTGCAAGTGTCTTAACTAGTGGTCTGTGAACCCCTGAAATCCAAAGAAGGACGTTAGTGGCCCAGAGACTGTGCACCATCTTTCTTTAGCATGTGGCTGGGGAAAATTTTCTCAATGCAGTCAGCTCCTGATTTTGTCCTTTGAGAATAATTATACCAAAATAAAATTCCTTTTTGGTGAGCCCTCTTTGGAAACGTTTATGCCATCAATGTCTTTAAAATGGTGAACATTTCAATGCCAAGTACAACTTGAATTGAATGCAAAATCTTGGTATTCTCTGCACAGATGGACGACCTGTGAAATTGGCATATCCTCAGCCTTTGCTACTTCACTAAGGAAAGATGCTCCACATGTCAGGCTTTGTACATGGGCCTGTGTTGGTGTCAACAGCCCTTCCAACAATCCCAAAAGAGGTCTTTCTACTGCTGTGAAAGTCTTCGACTTCCTCAGAGCCAAGAACCCAAATCAGTGCCTCTTCAGTAGGTCTTTGTCAAGATACAAGAACATGCACCATGAGGTTCTTTCCTATGAAAGAAGTTTGCTGGAAATCCAGAGAAGAAATTTAGAAGTGACTTGGTTTGGTTAATTCTTTAAAAATTTTTAAGATAAAAGAAAAATCCCTTTTTGGAGCAAATTGATAAGTTCATTTTAGGACTAGCTTTATAATGGATGATATCTTAGTCAGATAAATGAGACGAATCTCTTGATTGAAGTGCTGCATTTTCGACTAGAAATGCTGCTGAAAAACTATGAGCTTTTTTTTTTTTCTTTTCTTGTTTGGTCAAGCTGCTACATTAAATGAGGTAACTGGAGTCTAACAAAAATATAAATTTTCCAATGCTAGAAGTGAGACTGACAAAGTTTTGAGAGTTTCTTTGTATAGGAGTTAATAGACACTAGGCAAATGACTTATCTCTTTTAAAAGTTGTTTTTTGTTGAGGTAGCTTTAACACTGACAAATGGCTGACATAGAGCGCCTTGATGATATAGACTTAAAAATAATTTCATTGATGTGAGGACAAAGGAAACTATGTAATATGGAGTTTGGTATTTTCTGATGTGTGCCTACCCATATGAGATACTGTGAGCTGCAGGAGTCCTGACTCCATTTACTGTTTAAGACTTTGTGGACTAGGGTTTTACCTCTTATCGCTGTTAAACTGAAGCATTGACATTGATGAGATGTCAAATATAATATTTCAATTATAATATTTCTCATTCTCCCCAAATTGTGTAACCTCCTCACAAGAGTGAGAAAGTCATAATTCTCTGTAAATGCTGCTTTGGTATTCTGACTATGTGCAGAAGATCTATTTCCAAAGCAATGAGATAAATAGTAAGCACATTTTTCTCTGCATATGTGTTTATGAGTATTGTTTCTAGGTGGCTGCTCGTAAATTGAATCAGATTATCAGAGAGGTTTGTGACTCAGAAAAAAAAAAGAAATTTAAAAAGAACAATTAAGGCAAGGGATTAGCTTATCAAGCAGATTGACCATTTAGTGGGATTCCTTGGCACTTGTTTCAGTGGAGTTCTGCAATAAAATTAACTGCTATTGCCTTTTTTTTTCACTCCACTGCTGAGTGGTGCTGACCAGAGTTGGCTCTATTATACACATTCGCAGAAGATAAAGCCACACCAAAGACAACCCATGTGACTGAGAGCATGGCTGAAAGTGAAGGCGGGAAAACAGTAAAGGAAACCAAGAGTGGAAGAGGAGGAAATCTTGTTTGTTTTCTGATTTTATTAAATGTAGCCCTGGATCTAGTGGACAGGGTCTTGGGAGGTGAACTAGAGTTTACTATAAAGTTCTTTTTGGAATAATTTTATTACTTTAGGAGCAATATATAAATATAAATACATAAAGGTTGCTGCTTCAAAATAGCTAATTCTCGGCCTGATCAAGACTTTCTATTTTGCTAATTAGTTCAGAATTGTGGTGGCTGAGAAGAGGAGAGTTGCCGATAACAGAAGATGGGTGATCAGCATGCAGAGGCATGCTTGCAAGTTCAGTCTCGTGACAAGTTATTTCCAACCTTCCCTAGCTCTGATGAGGTGACACTGTTATAGGATAACATGTGCAAACACTTTTATTCAAAGTGATATATCCCAGTTTCAGCTGTCATGTAGTGTAGAACATTATGTCCTTTTTTTTTTTTTTGCTGGGTCGATGATATGAAGAATATTCTTAATATAATCGAAAGGTGTTCGCAAGCTCACCAAAGATAAGGTCTGTTCTTTTGCATGTAAGAGTTTTTAAGTCAGTGATCTGTGAGAGTGGGTGTAGACTGGTTCTCAAATTTTACATTATGAAAACTTCCATTTTCTGTTTAAAACCTTTAAAAACAATAACTGACCAGAGTGGTAGGGATTTTGTGCAGTTGAAAGGAAGATAGTAACTTTCCCACTTACAAAAGCAGTGAAAACAGCATGTGTCTATTTGAGCCTTAATGGGTGTCTACAAACATAATGCAAATATGATTTTTAGTTTGTGATGTTTGGGGGCATTCTTAAATTCAACAGTGTAGTGCCATGGTGGTTTGGGTCGTGGGGCATCTCTGTCTTTAAAGTTGGCATGAACTGGGCACTCTCTGGCAACGTTTAAACCCTCTTTTGATTTAGAACAGAACAAAGTTTGGGAGGAAGATGTATATATTTGAATAAAGATCAGGGAGAGGCTGCTGGCAGATGGAAGAACATAACTGGTGAGACAATGGTGTGGTGTGCTGATGTTGGGGCTAGCTAGTTGGAGGGGTTTAGTTTATAGAACTTATCTTCAGGATACAATTTCTAATTATGTTACATCTTTTTTTTTCTTAACATTTATGACATTGTTTTTTGATGTGCTTAAAAATATGAGACTTTTGTGCTAAAATGAGCTTAAGAATAGGCCTTCTCAAACACTTTATGCTAGTCATCTCTTATTTTTTATTTGAAACTCCTCTAGAGACTAACTTGCTTTAGGTTAGATAACTATTTGGTGTTAGAAATTGGTCTGAATCAGACCCGACTTCCAGACAAGAGGTCTTTTCCAATATACCCAGTTGCCTCAAATTAAAGTCAAAAAAGGGCATACAAAGAGAAATATATTTTTCTTGCCTTTGTTAATAGAGAATAGTAAAATAATAATATTTGTTTTATTCCTTTTTTAAATATAGCAAGCATGCATGTATTGGTTCACAGAGATAATTTTCTTAGTTTGATTTAAATAGTGTTATTAGTACTATTTGAAAAGTAAAAGAAATAAAAAAAATATTAGCAGAAATTTCAAGGTCTTAATCTGTCTTAGGCTGAACCAACATTAGACCTGTTTTTTCATAGTTCAATGTAGAAAACACAATAACTACTCATGTTTGTTTAAAGAATGAATAACCTAAAAAACTCTCATTCATTTGGGACATAGCATATACCGGGCCTGCTAAATATTATTTAATCTCTGAAATTCAACTCCCTTCCCATCTCTCTTCAGAAGCCTCTAAAATCCTTTAATTAAAAAGTCCTCTCCCTTTACTATCTATATAGTATCCATAGCTCACATTATTTGCTTATTCTTTACATCTAGCAATTCTTTCCAACTATTTACTTTCATGCCTATAAGCAACTACTACCATTTTGTGTAGTAGTTCCAGATTCCCTTAGGAAAGTTTTAAATTTAGAAAATTAATAGTTTTTTTGAGACTAAAATTTTGTCTAACTGAATTTCAGCTTAAAAAAATTTGCAAATCTCAATTATGGTAAGACTAATTTACATTTTTAATTTTTACAGTAGGTAAGTTGAACTCCAAACATTTAGTTGGAACTATATAAATTACTGAGAATTTCACATAGTAAACCTAATACTTTACTGTCTAATGAAGATAACGTGATAGGAAGAAAACTAGGGGCAAAGACACATTAGTGAACACGTGGGAAGCATCAGAAGACTTCATTATTTTTCACTTTCATATTAGTATTTTAACAGATCTTATTCAGATTTTATTCTAGAGTTCACATTCATTTAAATTAAACCATCTTGAAATATGAAGAACAGCCCCACATAGTCTGGGGGGCAGAAGATCTGAAGGAGGGGGTTGGCCTTTTTAGTTGATTTTCAAGTATTTGAAGATTTTTCTTTGGAAATGGGTTTCCATTTGGTCCATGTGTCCCCATGGGGAACCACTTGATGGAAGTTTAAGGGAACAGGAAATCACTTTAAAAGAGGAAAATAGTTCAATAATAAGCAAATTAGATGATATTTCTTGGGGTTAAATGAGTTCATCATTTTGGACATATTTCACTGACAGTTTGTGGAGGGAAAATGGGACAAGACTCATTTGTATGTTGTGAATGAGATTAAACTAGTAAATTCCATATTTTCTCTATAATCCTAAGAAATTATGCCTCTCTTCTTGACACCTAGTTGAAATTTGGTATGACTTTTTGCTGCCATTTTGAATAACATATAAAAAGATCTGCAGTTTTTGTTATTGGTTAAGAGTCCCCAACAAATACGACTGATCTTTGCATTTTCCTTTATTCTGTATTTGGTATTACCTCTAGCATCTGCTTTTATAGGTCACAAATCAAGAAGAATTTATAAAAATATAATGTTGATATTTTAAAAGATCAAGTCATTATAGCAGTATGCCTGGGAAAATAGTTCCTGGGACGTCTAAAATTTATATTGTATGGTAAATTGAAGTGTGTGCCAAGGGTTAACCACCTTGAATTTCGCTCTTAAAATTAGTTTCGAAAAATCTACCTCATTATAAATACATTACTACTCAGTAGTGTCTTTCTGATTGATATGATCAGAGCTACCTTTTACAGCAGTCTTTTAAGCACCAATTTTTCATTTTGTTTCTAAAACTGAGATAGGCTCCTCCTCCCTCGTTCAGACATCAATTTTTACCTGCCAATACAGTTTGATGAGCTTGCTTATGCATTGTTCACTTCCTCCACAGAGCCAGAACATGTAGTCAGCAATCATGGCACTCCTAAGAACAAGAACAGATTTTTCAGAAAGCAAATTTATAGGACAGAAGGAAAATTATAACAGGCAGAATGTATAAATATTGAGGAAAAAGACTGTAATGTATAAATTTGACTAGACTAGTATTAAGCAAAGCATAAAGCACAATTTAGAATGTAGAAAGTATGGTTGATTTTTTTCATCTGTAGTTAAACTAAAACTTTGAAGAAGCAACAAGTCATTTGTTTTTTAGATTTTTTTTTTCTCTGTATGGTATAAGAATAGTATTTAAAGACTACATCAGAATGTTTCGTTTTGGTTGCCTCTTGTTAAACTTCCAAGCATTTATGGACTAACATGTTTTATGAACTCTAAAAGGACTTCAAACTTAGTATAACACATATAGTTGACTATTACATTGGCATTTAAGCTTATCTCAGACTTTACCTGAATTAAAGATTATTCACCTCTGATTAAATTAGCCTCCTTAAAATAAAGAATAAAAAATTTCCAATTCAACAGACACTTCCCTCTCCCCAAACTTTGTGTTTAATTGAATTGGTTTTAGGATCTAGCATGTATAACTACTACATTAGTCTTATTAAGCTGAGGGGATATTAAAAACCATTGTGCAATGAATATTAATTCATTGCTTAGCACCCTTTGGAAAAACAGTTTACTTTTATGACTGTTTCTCTGCTAGGCCTCTCTATTTCTTTTCTCCAGAGATTCCAAATCCAATTAAATGTGACTAGAAGTAATTCCAAATTGTCACGTTAGCCAATTAAACATATAATAATCCTGTGTACCTAATCACTAGCACCAAAAGTTTATTTATTTAAGTAGGGCTATCACTGTGTATCCCTGAATGTTTTCCTTATCTTTGCCTGCAGATACGTGTGGCTTCTTGACATTATTGTAAATCGAATTAGAAATTCTCCTTCCCTAAATGTAGGTTGTCTAAGGCACAGCAGCTACAAACTTACTATGGTACTCTGCTGAAGGAATTAAACTGTTTAGATTCTTGCTCAGAACAGAAAAAAATTAGGACTGTAAAAATGAACAATAGAAAAAAATACCACCATTTGGGGGATTATTCTGTTCAATATACATATTTTTTTATACATGTGATGTTGGAAAGAAGCTGTCCACTGATATTTGGACATATATGACAATAATTTAAGGATAACTAATCTTTTAAGAATGCTTTTATATTTTTCAAGGTTCTAGTTCAATAAGATTACGTGAGCTAGGAGACCATAGTCCCTCTTCAATATTTCAGTATACTGTTTTCTCTTCAGGGACAATGTATACATTGCACTAAAATTACTGTGCAGAGTTCAGGAAAGAAACTTTACAATTTTGAAACATTCAAAAAATATAAAAGATAATCCTAGCTCATAGACCCAGTGGCTTGAATTAAATAAAGCTAAACTGATAGTTTCTATTATGTTCATGATTGTCAGTCATCTGGTATTGGAACAATTTTGAGAGAAAAGGAGATAGATCACCACAGTAGGTTTCTAGGGCTTTCCTGCCATTTCTGATGCTTTAATGATTTGGTTTTGAGTTCCCCATTCACCAGCGTACATTTAGAAGTTTCACTATTTTTATTAATATTTTCCAGAAGTTGCTTTTTCTGTAACGATGTGTTGTCAAATTGCTACATTCTTAAGTATGATTTTATTACACCTGGGGGCTCAAGTCTTTTTCCAAAGGAACACATCTCCAAATTTATACTGAAACAAGTGAGGAATTAAGATTCATTGAAATTTGTTACCTGCCTTCAGTGAAGTGCATTATCATAATAGTAAAAAGATGCTGATATTAAATAACAAAATATGGTTTCATAAGGCTACATTTTTCTTAAGTATAATGTGTTTCAATACCCGGCACAGAGCAGTGCTCATTTTAGGAATACAACTTAGACTGTAGTTGCTCCAATGCCATTTTCTTTGCAGTGGAAATGGGAGTTATGCCTTTACCATCCACCTTCCTTTGTCGGGTTCCCTGCCATAGCTTTTCCCTACAGCTTAGCCTTTATGAATCAGTATAAAAATCAGGAGAACATGAAAGGAGCATGGAAATAACATTATGCCATGTAATATTTGTGAGGCAAGAGACAGGGGTTTTTCATCATGCGATTTTATAAAGGGCAAAGACAATTATTTAATCAACTCAGAGCATCTACGAGGAGTCAAGTATCTTGTGGAATCCTGGTTCTGGCTGACTTACCTCATGAATCGAATGTAATCAGTAACCTATCACTCTTCCTACTTTCCTTCTGGTTTCTCCATTTCCTTTTAGAGCAATATTCTGGATGCTAGATAGTGTGATTCAATGTTGCTTCTAAGTGTCTTTGTTGAATTGTCATTATTCTATTTAATTTACCTTCATTAATCTATTGAAGGTTGTAGCTGCACTGGAACTATGTGATCATACTAGCTCGACCCTTTCATTAACAGTTGGTGTTTTAATATCTGTCAATTTTGAGCCTTTCATTGCTAAGCACCATGTTAAGCTCTTTGCATAGCAGACTGTGAATCTAACCCACCCACACTTCTGCACTAGAACTCATCCTATTGTGCCTACCCATGGAAACTGCTCTTGCAATAGTCTCTCTCTGTCTCATTTCCGTTCTTTTTTTCAATTTTCCCTTTTCTCTTGAACTTTTCTACTAGTACACAAAAATGCTATTCTTTCCATCATCTTAAAACAAAACACCCCCAAAGCTGCTTTCTATCCACTTCCCTTCCATTTACCATCTTAATTATTTCTTTCCCAACAAACAAAACCCTCCTTGAAAAAGCTGTGCGCACTGCCTATCTATAATTTTTGTCTTCCTGTTCTCTTTTGTACTCACTGCAGCAAGGTTCTCATTCCCACTGCTCCACTGAAACTGCTCTCAGCAACGTCACCAGTGGTCTCTATGCTGCTTGATGCCATGATTGAAATCTCGGTCTTCATTTTACAGGGCTCACTGGCTAATTTTGCAAGATTAAGTTGACCTGGGTCATCTCTTGCTTATGCCTCTGAAAATGATAAGCAAAGCCTCAACTGTTTTTCAAGGTTGATATGAGGCCACTGCTGACCAGTTCCCTATTATTTAAAAAGTAATATGGTAATCAATCACTGTGAAGAATGAACTTGCACTGTTTTCTCACTGCTTTATAACAATGTACCCCTGAATCTCATTCCATGTTTTGGTTTGAGTGGCTCTGGTTTGCAAACTATCTTTTTGGTGTGTGCACAATAAATTTTTACTAATTACTTACTTCAGTGATTCATTGATTTTACTTTGTCTATTTCTGAACCATTGACAGATACCTAATAGATATTTCAAACTTAACGTTTCTGCACCAAAGACTCTGATCCTTTTTTATTTCCCCTGCCTTGAATCTCTAATCATCTTCTCTGTCTATCTAATTTCTTAGGCAAAACATCATGGAGTCATCATTGACTCTCCGCTCTTTCTTTCACATTTCCTATCCAATCCAAGATAAAATTCTGGTCAGGTTATTTTTAACCTATATCAGAATCCCGCCACTTCTTGCCACCTCCAGCATTACCATCTTGTCCATTATGTGTCACCTGGGTCATTGCAATAAGCTTTAGAATGGATTCCCTGCTTCCCCATTCATCTGTTTTCAACACTGCAGCCAGACGATCTCTAAAATTAGTGCGGTGGAGTGGGTCACCACTGTGCTTAAAACTACAAAGGCTACTACTTATCTCACTCAGAGTAGAAACCAGTCTTCAAAACGGCATTTGAGTCCTATGCCATCACATGTTACTTTCCTGATCTCATTTCCTATTTATTCTGCTCCAGACAAACTGTTCATTTCACTTTGTTATTCTACAAAAATAGTGATGTTCTACACTATTGCCTCTGAGATTTTGCACTTGACAGTACATATTTTAGGATGTTCTTTCCATAGACAACCCCTGACTCTTTTGTTCACTTCCTTCAGGCCCTTTTTAGGTGTTACTTTCTCAAGAAAGACTTCTCCAATATTCTCCAGTACTCCCCATACTCTTCCTTTGTACTTTTCTCACATAATTTTATTTTATTATTATTATTAGCTTTAGTAGTGTTTATTGTTGTCTTCTTCTATGGCAGGGGTTAGCAAACTTTGTGGCCTGTGGCAAATCTGGTCTGCCACCTGTGTTTGTAAATAAAATTTTAATGAAATGAAGCAATGCTCATTCATTTGTATATTTTTATATATTACCTATATTATCTATTTTATGTATTGTCTATGGCTGCCTCTATGCTACACTGGCAGAGTCGAATAATTATGAGAGATCTTATGACCCACCAAGCCTAAAATACTTGCTTTAACTACTGGAATGTAGTCTCCCCGAGGTCAGGGATTTTTGTCTGTTTTATTCAATGCTGTAACTGCAGTACCCAGAACAGTGCCTGGTACGGTAGTCACACAATACATGTTTGTTGACTTATCAAGCAAACATTGTTTAAACTAAAAAAAAAAAAAGATTCTTGTTACAAAGAACCTGAGTTACTTAGTTTATTAGAAGTCCAACATAAGCAGTCTGGCCCTAGGATCTCCTTGTCCATATTAACAAATATTTTTGTAGTGGGGCTGGCATAAGAATGGAGTGACAGGGTGGACTTTGTCAATTTAATTTGTCCAATGTAAAATTCAATGCAACATTTAGCTCATATGAGAGCTTAATAAATGCTAATAGATGCTGATGTATTTCTTATATAAATTAAAAAGGAAAGACACCAAGAATCACGTCCGCCTAATATGTTGCATCTAAAATTATTTTGAACATGATACCTTTAATCATGTGTCAACAATTATTGTTCTTTTGCAAAAAAATCTACCATTCTTTATATACTATTTTTGAATGCCTTTATGAAATTGTTCCTGAAGTCACATTTCCTTAATACAGGTGTTAAATCTGGCTTTTAAATACATATGCATCTAAAATAAAAGATTTTAATGTCATGAACTTAGCTTAGCAAGTTAAATCCCATTTCTACAGGATGGCAAATGCACAATAAAAGAATTTGACATGTTATTATTAATAAGGTAGGTACCGGTTTTGTTTTCCAAATTAGTACTATAAAAGGATCATGATGTATAAGGAAATTCATACCAGGTGATTTTATACATTGCATATTTCTGAGTAGACTGTGCAACTCTAAGGATATGAGAACACTATTGACATTTCTCAAGGCATATGTTCAGATGTAAAATTTATAAGATTTCTACTCAGCATGGCCACATGGTGGTGTAAAACAATAAGATATGAGTAAACAAAAGAAAATCACAACACACAATTAGCTGTATGGTCTCATCGAGCTGATTGGGTAGGACCTTGAAAAGTCATTTGGTTCATCACCTTGCCTTTAGGCAGGATCACACTTAAACCTTTCAAATGAGACTGATGAGAATCTATTCTGTTTTAAAGACCTCCACAGAAGGACATTGCTCTCCTCTCTTCACTGATTCCAGAGTTTCACAGCCATAAATAGTATCTTCTGCACTTTAGTTTGAGAGCTTCAGTTCTCTCCCCAGTGTTAATGCAGCCAAAGTAAACTTTATCCTCTGAATAGCAGTTCTACACATCATTATAATAATTTATTAATGTTCTCTTCTCTAGGTTAACTAATTAACCCTACTTGCTTTAGTCTTTCTCCATGGGTCTCCTTTTCCAGACATTAGTCAGTTTCATAATTGTCTTTTCAACTTGTTTGAGTTCCTTCTGTTTTTTCTTCCACGACTGGAAATTGACCTCTCTCAAGAACCTAAGGATAATCTTGTTTATGTATGCAGTTATTTCATTTATATAACTTGTATAGGTAGTTTTTAAGTTTGTCTATTGGATAATTATAACTACAGAATCTTTCCTTAATATCAACATATTTAGGAGGTTGTTTCTTTCCTCCCATATTTAAAAAAGCTCAAGCAATATGTATATCATATTATTAATTTTAGATTAATTAATATTGATGCAAAGCACACATTACTTTTACATATGAATACAAATAAGATTAAAGAAATTATATTCTGAACAGAAAGAGAGCCAAACTAGCAAATTCACCTAAGCATCCGCGTGCGCACACACACATACACACACACACATACACAGAAAGTATCTTTTCACAGGCTCACATATTTTCCATATGGCAATCAGTCACAATGATCTTTTAAAAAAATTTAAATGTAAATTATGTCAAATAAAATCTAAGCTCCTACTGTGGACCACCACTACTCCTCTCATAATTGGCGGCCCTTGTTTTCCTCTCAACACGTTTTCCATCATCCTCCAGTTGATTGTGGCTTATTCAGTAGCTCAAAGCATATAAGGATTTTCTTACCTTGGAGCATTTGTGTATGTGGTTCCTCCTTCCTGGAATCTATTCTTTCAATTTTTCATCTGGCTGTTCCTTCTCAAGATTTGGGCCTTTAGGCTTTAGCGTAAACACTGACAACCTCTTCAGTGCAGCCCACTCTGACCACTCTAACTAAATAAATCTGCTTATCATCCCTCAACCAGAACTTTATCTTTTTCCTGAATAAGCCTCAACATTTTATAATTACTGTTGATTAGCTTTTCCCTTCTATACCTCTGTACTGTCCAATATGGTAATCACTAGCCATATGTGGTGATTTATATTTATATAAATTTCTATTTAAATTTAAAATTCAGTTTCTTAGGTACACAGGCACATTTCAAGTGCTCACTTGTCACACGTGGTTAGTGGCCACTATACTGATGGACACAGAACACCTCCATAAACAGTGGAAGTCCTGCTGGAAGCACTGCTATAGATGGTAAGAAGCAGAAGCCTACATTTACAATGCCTCGTGCAAAACATAGTAAATATGGGGGTTTGTGATGGTTAATTTAATGTGTCAACTTGATTGGGCTACGGTTTGCCCAGATATTTGATTAAATATTATTCTGGATTTATCTGGGAGAGTGTTTCTGGACAAGATTAACATTTGAATTTATAGACTGAGTGAAGCAGTTTGCCCTTTCCAGTGTGGATGTGGCTCCCCCAATCTGTTGAAGGACTGAAGAGAACAAAAGTACCCAATAAGGGAGAATTTGCTTTCTAATGGTCTTTGAGTTGAGATATCAGTCTTTTCCTGTTTCTGGACCCAGACTTGGAATTGAATTTATACTAGCAACTCTCCAGCTTCTCAGGACTTTGGACTCACACCAGAACAAACCCTTGGCTCTCCTGAGTCTCCAGCTTGCCAACTACAGATTTTAGGACTTTTCAGTCCCCCTAATCACATGAGCCAAGTTTATCTATCTGTCTGTCTGTCTATCTATCTATCTATCTATCATCTATCATCTATCTATCTATCAATCATCATCTATCTATTATCTATCTATCTATCAATCTATCATCTATCATCTATCATCATCATCACTCTGTATAGATATATATGTATATCCTATTAGCAGTTTCTCTAGAGAACCTTAATAGAGAGGTCAATAATTTGTATTTGCTTTTGCTTTCATATTTTTCTGGTTATCTTCTCCTCTCACTCTAGTTATTTGTTGTTCAACAGAAGGCAGAGTTCCTATGCATTTCAGTAGTGGATGAGCATTGAAGAAGTTACAGTGTGGTCTCTGAACCTTTATAACAAGTCTGTCTCTTTGCCTAATTTCTTTATTCTAACAGTTGAAAGTTGTCCCTGAGACTGTCTCTTACATTTTGTAGACCAATATAGTTAATCTGTTTCTGCATTGATTATATTTCCAGATTTTGATTATTACTGGGATTCTAGCCAAGCTTGCTCCTGCATGATTGTCCAGGAATGAACGAGAGTTTTTCTTTAGGTTTACTGTCTGCCAACTAGTCTAAAATTTAAAATATTGTCTGTCCTAGATTCTCATTTGATAACACAATAATAGTAGTACTATTACTATTTGTAACAGCAACTGACATTTACTGAGTGTTTACCATGTATATAATAAATGCTATTACATCTCAGTTAAATCTTACAATTGAACTATGAAATGAGGAAGTCAAGGTTCTTTGAACTGAGAGGCTAATTTTTCAAAATTGGTGGCACTGTCAGGACCCAATCAGATATACTGGTCACCAAATTTTGGCCTCTTAACCATAGTTCTATAATACTTCCATGTAGCCTTTTTTTTTTTTCCTGTACATCTTTTGCAAGACTCTATTATCTTTAGTTGGACTTCCTGATGCTAATTTCTTTCTAAACTTTTGACTCCTGGTGCACTCTCTAAAAACTATATTTTTGTAGTTGATCAAATGTGTGTGTGTGTGTGTGTGTGTGTGCTAATTATTATTGCCTATTGATACCCGTTCCTCTTCCCCTATTCTCACCCCATGCTTATTCCATCAGCATACATGTATTTTTTTTTTTTTTAGTTCTGGTTTATTAATCTGACATAGTCAAATTTCTTTTCCTGGCCATTTGTTACTTCTATAGAAAATATATGTCTGGTTGAAGAGGCCTAGATGAATAGGACTTATCCCAGATTATGTATGGTTTGAACTTTTGTTTATTATTTTTTCTGCATAGAGACCAAAAATGTGGTTATCAGCATTATCAACAAATGTTTATTATGTTTATTATAACAGTCAAGGTTTGGAGTGATGGCAACATGCAAAAATGTAAGGATATAATACTGACCTGTATTAGCTACCAATTCGACTATTGATAGAACAGTCATATTTAACAAGGGTAATTAAAATATAAAGCAGTTTTATAAACATAAAGAACTATGTAAATGTTAAGTATATAATATTAACTAAGAAGTATAAAGCCTATGTGCTATAGAATTTTAAAGGAGGAAATGACTACTTTTGGTTTTAGTGGACTGATTAAATGCTGAGATTTGAAGAATGGCTAGCATTATTTTTAAGTGGTGATAAAAGAGATTTTTTTTTTTTTTACCAGAGTAGTATAGCACATGCAAGGGCATTAAAGGTCGAAAGTATTAATTTAGGATCTGAGGAGAGGCAGAAAATTTGTTTAAAAGAAGAAGAGAAAAGACCAAAAATTATGTTGAAGACAGATTATGGTAGGCCTTGGATTCCAGGCAGATGAGTTTGAACTTTGTCCTATAGATGCTGGGAACAACTGATAGATTTTTGGCAGGGAGAATATGAGAACTTCTAGTTTTAAAAATCTCAGCCACTGCTTATCTGGATTCCATGTGGAAGAGGACCTATTAGGAACCTCTCAGGGACAGTGACAGCCTCTCACCAAGCTGGGAGTATTCTAGGGGTGTCTCTACTCTGCTTTTTAGGCATGGGTTTATAAGTGTCCCTTGATATCTGGACTTCGCTTGTTCTCCAGGGTGAAGAAGAGGATCTGGGGACCTGGAGTCCTGACAGGGCCATATGGATATAGAAAGTGGTCTAAGTGCATGTTTTATTAAACTCATATTTTCTACTTCATGAATTTATTTATTTCACAAAATGAATTTATTTATTTCACAAAATGGAAATTACAAGATGAATAATCAGTTTCTATCATTAAGGTCTAATGGGGAGGTAAACATGCACACAGATAATTATATCACAATGAGTAAAGTAGAATAATTGATACATACAGTAATGTAGCTGAGAAGGTTGATGTGTTCAGGGAGGGGGACCTAGAGGAGTTGAGAACCTGGGTCATCCTCAAATAATGAGCAGGAGTTAGGCAAACAAATGGAGGATAAGACTGGGATGGGCATTCTAGGAAAAGGGTACAGAGTGAACATAGGTGCAGAGGTTAGAAGTAAGAAGAAGAGTGGGAAATCCCAGTAAGACCATCTTTAGAGCAGGCAAAGAAGACAGGGAGAAGTCGTGAAGAAGCCTGGATTTTACCCTCTGGGTTTTAAGTACAGAGTGACATGGGAAGTTCTGTGGTTTAGGAGGAGAACCTTGGAAACTCTTTCACAGATGCATTTGAAGACTAGATAAGTGAGGTCATTTTAGGAATTCTGAGACAGTGGGTGAGCCTAAACTAGGTAGTAATTGTAGGCAAATAGGAAATTGGGATACTGTACCATTTTTAAGGACAGAGTCAAATGACAAAGGCATGTGAGAAAGTATTTCAGTCCTTAAATATGGTAATATCCCAGGCCTTCTGGAGACTCAGTATCAGACACTAAGGTTAGTTTCCATAGAGAGAGGCATATCCTATTGATCATGTGAGAAAAGAAAAACTCAAAACTGAAATATATTTTTTCTAAATAGATGAACTACTATATGATTCTCAAGAAAATTATAAATAATCAGAAAACAGTGATGGACTTTGCCTGGAGATAACAGTATATCTCTTGGGTAGATACTGCCTGGTATCACAGATGAGCATTATATTAAATAATGAGCTATCCTGATTCTCTGAAGAGTGTTGATGAAGAATGATAAACCTGAGAGGCTTTCTTAGTGCTCATTCTTGAAGTTTTCCTCCTGGAGCATTTCTCTAGGGAATGTATTCACCAGTGACCGACAGTCTCCTGCCCCACCGTATTCCAGACTACTCTCCCATGACCAACAATTGAGGCCCAATTTTGGAACATTTCATTACCAGCAGAGGGCACCCTCACCTTTTGTTATAAGTAAAAATCCAGAACATGTTTTTCTAATCTTAAACAGGATCCTAAAGTTTATCCAATTTCGGCTGGGAGCAAAGGAAGGGGAAAGATTAAGAAAAAAACAAAGAATGTCATTTTAGGTCATCCTGAAGAGGGAGTAAAGCTAGAGGAGAGTCTGGCTGTACAAAAACAGACAATCCTGAATCTAATTTTGCTTTCAGTAGTTCATAGCAGCAGTTTCTCCAGCCAATGTAAAATGTAAAACAGTTGGAAAGAAGAGACAGAGCAGAAAATAAACCCATTCACAGCAGAGGAACAGCTTAACTGCAAATGTAGCCAGAACTGTCTTGTTATACCATAGAAATAAGGAAAATGTACAATCTTACTGCTTGCCATTACATCTCCTGATTTCTGATTGAGTAAGAAAAATCTCAGAATATGTAAAGATTATAAAGTCTGATAAAACATTTTAATTATTTAGCATATTGTGCAATCAGATTGCAATCATAAACTCAGCTGCCTATTTCTTAAGAGACCTACAGATAAAGGAGAGAATGAGGAAAAGAATGGTTAGCTAGCTGAGGCAGTATGGTAAGCTGGATTTTTGGAACTTTTAATCAATTTTCCAACAGAACCAAAGTAGACATTCATCGTATGAGGTTTGTAAGGCAGCCTAGAGACACCCATTTAAAACACAGTTTACTGACATGATATGTTTAACAGTTATGGAATGCTTTGCTAATAAAATAGAACCAAATAGGGTAAAGCTATTTAATAATTTTGAATTTTGAGCTGAATAGAAATTGATTTCATTTCCAGTGTCTATCAATAGCGGTCACCCTTGGCAATTCTAAACAGTTACATTTTGTGTTGTGTGGGCCTGTCCTATGACCTGCAAGAGGATGTGCACCATTCTCTCTATGCCATAGTGCTTGCTGGTTACTTTGATGACCCAAACACCCTCACTCACTTCCCACCAGGTAGAGTGGGGCTGAGAACCACTTGGAGCTGTTTACAGAGGTTCTGAAAGGGAGTCACAGTCACATTAAAGGTTGGTGAAATGAATTTTAATTATTTTTCATTGAGTTTTACTTTATAACATTTCTTAGTTGAGACTATATCTCCAAGAACACTTTTCTTATCAGTCTTGAGCAGGATAATTTTTGGGCTCCCAAATGAAACAAAAAGGACAAGCAAGAAGAAGTCTGCCCAATGCTGAAAGAGTATGTATTACCTTAGTAAAAGTTTCCTGAGGTGTAATAACTTGAGCACCAAATAGAGAAAGAAAAAAGGAAGGGGGAAGCATTATTTACATGGTGCGATGTAAAGGCAGAACTCAGGCCTTGGAGCTGTGCCCCTTACTCTTTTATGATGCACTTGATCTTGGATAAGTCACTTAATGCTAACATACTGTGGTCCATCTCTAGAATGGAGAAGATTTTAATAATACCTATATTCTGGAAGGGAATGTATGTCTTTAAAAAATATTATATGTAAAATAATTTGAAACCTATGAAATACTTTACAACTTCTAATTTGATAGCATTATTATTAATATTATTTTGTCAACCTGAGAGTGAATGTGAAGATGGTGATAGTCTGAAGTGGAGTCAGATGTTCCTAATGCAGGCAAGCTTGGTGCCTATACTGGAGAAATAGGAATCGTGTGAAAGAAGGTTAGAATGAGTTAGATGTAGAGCTGGGAGAGGTATACTTTATACCTGGGGAATGTCTTTTTATTAGCATGGTCAAAATTGTTGCACAAGACACTTGAGACCCAAAGCAAATGGATCTTTAAAACAATTTTATATGTAACATTCTCAATTTAATCCAAATAGCAGAACTATAACAACATAACACCATCAGTGGTACCACTACTATCAAAAAAACCCTTTTGTGAAAATCCCACGAAGATACAATAGTCTGTTCTCCACGTGCTAACAGCTCACTGGTGGAGGACTGGCTTACTCTTCTCTGATAGGAGAGGGCTATAAAAGCAGCATATAAGCATTTGATAATTTTTATGAGTGATATAAATTCAGGGTAGACATTAGGCAAAATTATAATGTGTTCAGATTTGCTTTCTGCATTTTTCTAGATGCCTTTAAATATTTTATGCCTTTGTTATGGCATCTCTCCATCTCCCTCTCTCTCCATCTCTGTCTCTGTCTCTGTCTCTGTCTCTCTCTCTCTCTCTCTTTCTCTCCAATGTACTCTGGTTGTATTCTGGCCACCAAAGATACCTGCAGTGAAACCCAACTTCACCTGGCCTCAGGTCAGCACTACAGGATTCAACTTCTCCCATTCTCACTTTTTCTTTTTCAAGCATATTCATTCTGCTTCTAAATTTTCAAGGCAACAGTATATCAAGAAATAAATAGGCAACTTTTAAGGCATCAAACAATCCTCTGCCCCCAAAATGTTCTCCTCAATGACTTGAAGTACCATAAAATGACAGATTTAGTCACTTCTTTAGGTTGAGGTATTAAATGTATTGCAGATTTGTGTTTTCTCTGAAGGTAAAGACATTATCATTCATTAATTATTTAGAATTAATTATTTTCATCAGAGTAACAGAGGATCAATACAGCATAGGGGTTGAGAACTCTGACATTGGAGCTGGATTGCCTTTATTTAAATCCTACCTCTTCCATTTGTTATCTGCATGACTTTGGACAAATTACATAACTTCACTGAGCCTCAGTTTCTTTATATTACCATACAGATAATAATAGTTGCCAACCTCATAGGATTGTCAGAAAGATGAAAAGTTCTATTATACAGAATGTGCATTGAATCATACTTGATACCTGGGAAGCATTCAGTAAGTGTTAGCTTGTGAATTATTACTCTGCCCAGGCACTAACAATAATATTTAGGAAAATGAAATACACTTTGCTTCGTTGAGAAGCTTATATATAAACAGGCTTATTTAGACTGCTTCAAAAGTGTATTGATTTTCCTATTGTTATTAAAGTTTTTTTTCTTGCATTTAAAAAACTTATAGAGGCTTATAATTAATATAAGTAGTATAGCTTTGTGAGCCTCCAATGAAATACCACTCTCTTGACGTAGGCTTCTTTAACTTTTGTTATATTTAAATGTTCTTTCCGTTCACCCTGTCATAACACTTCACTTATAAGTCTTCTCTGAGAGCCCTTTAATACTCCCTTGTAGATTAGCTCTTGGCATTCTTTAAAGGCATCACTGATATAGTATAATTTTGTAGAAGGCCAGGATCACATCTAATTCATCATTATGAATTCACCAGAGACCAAAGACTTGCATAGTGTAGGCTCTTGTTACATAATTATCAAATGAATGAACAACTGAAAGATCCATAGGGACAGATAATTTTGAAGATTTGCTCGTCACTATATCCTCAGGTATCTAGTGATTGGTACATAGTAGGTGGGCAATGAATATTTACTGATGATTTTATTAATCATCAGTGAGGGGAGGAATAGATGTGCTGGTGAAGTTAAAATGGTATTCTATATATGAAACCAAAATTTCCACTGAATTACATTAAATATTTTGAGCTCTATTCCTCTAGAAAAACTGTACATCTGGGAAGCAAACTATAGTGCATAACCCAGGATTTTTGCTTGCTCCTTTGGAGATATTTCTCTGCAGGGAGGAGAAGGTAGTAATATTTATTATCCATTAGCTATATTTTTCTTTTTCTAATCATAGCTACTACCTCATAGATTCACTCATTCATTCAACCAAAAGTTACTGACTACTTGGTTCATGAAGGATACTGTCTGATGATGAGGCAAGAAGGATACACAATGATGTTTATCACAGAGTAGCTGAAATAAAGTGTAGTGCTCTTGCCCATTATGATTAAAGTTTGATGTTCTCAGTCAGTCCTCTGCTCAAAGAAAGTGCCTTGTGATTGCCGCCTGCTGAAGGAGCAGGATTAGGTGATCCTGATCCTCTATTATATTTGGACGAAGATGGGAAGTCAAGTTTTAAGACTGGTGACATGATCCAGACCAAGCATCCTGGCTAATATATGCCCAACTAGCAATCGCAGATATGTAAAAAGTAGGACATTTAAAAAAACACTGTGATTCCCACACTCTTGACTTCATGCTCAGGGAAACTGTACATCTAGGTTTTCCCAGGAGAGTTCTCGTCTATTTGTATTGTCCTAGGGTAATTAGTAGGATCACTTTTACTATCAAAATTCATATGGTTTAGATAACAAATGATGTGGTTTTCTATTATTCTCTCAGGGGAGCTGTTTTAGAGCATAAATGCATGTTGTACAGCTATCCTCTATGATTAAATATAGCTGTTTACTATTCTGTAAAGATAATTGTTTATCTTATCTCTAGTAGGATTGTAAGCTCTTGAAGGCAGGAATCTCATTTTCTGCTTCTTCTTCTCCTTCCTGGCAGGAGTTGATTATATAGTGCAATAAATTCTTATTAAATTATACTTAACTTTTTCTCTGACAAGATTCTGTGGAAAAATACATATGCATGTCCACCTTTCCCTTCTATAAGACATATATATTTTTTAGCATACATGTATTTATCCTTAGTTTTTTGCTGGTTAACTTTCTCAAAGAATTTATCAGGAGATGTAATCCATATGAACCCTGATTTTTATGCTAAAACTGTGCTTTCCAAATGTTCATTTTGTAGCTTTTAATTTAC
Source organism: Cynopterus sphinx (assembly GCA_030015415.1). Classification (NCBI taxonomy): domain Eukaryota; kingdom Metazoa; phylum Chordata; class Mammalia; order Chiroptera; family Pteropodidae; genus Cynopterus; species Cynopterus sphinx. The sequence continues at coordinate 32,836,772 of CM057380.1, forward strand.
AGATTGGAATAAAAAAGCCTGGCTAATAAACATTAAAATTCATTTTCACCAGTTCATAAATTATCCAATATATACAACTATAGTAACATAAAGTAAATTTTTTATATACTTTTCCTTATCAGCGGTCTCCTACATTTTTGGCACCAGGGCCTGGTGTTCCTATGAGAATCTAATGCCTGATGATTTGAAGTAGAGCTGAGGTGATAATGCCGGCACTGGGGAGCACTGCAAATACACATGAAGCTTCCTTTGCTTGCCTACTGCTCACCTCCTGCTGTGTGACCTGGTTCCTAACAGGCCGTGGACTGGTATTGGTCCACGGCCCAGGGGTTGGGGATCACTGCCTTAGATGAAAAAAGAACACAAGCAGGGTTGAAGAAAACAAAAAGAGAGATTCCAGAGAGGAACAGCAGAACGGAAGTTATAGAGTTGGGAATTAAAATGGTATGCAGAAAAGCAAACGACTATTTATTTACTGAAAACTTACTATGCACAAGTTACAGATAGTATTTGTATTATTAAGCTGTTGGGACAGAATACATGGAAGACCTTAAAAGCCAGATGCTAGATTCTAGCACTACAATGTTGAACTTACAAGGTAATCACCCTTTCACTCTGAGGAAAAGCTTTTGCATCATTGAAATGGTTCTGGTATTGATTTTAGGATACTTTTACATTTCTTTAGGGGCACAGTACAATATCCATCTGTTTAGATGTTTGTTTGAAGGGGGTTTAACATAGGCAAAGATGATTACTTTTTTTTTCTAAACTACAGTTTGCATGATGTTTGTCTTATTTTTTTATTTGTGTTTTTAATTTTGCAAGCAATAACAGCTGGCAAGTATTTTTCATGTGAGTTGTTTTAAGGAGAGAAATGAACAGTTCTATAGGCATGAGGAAACCAACCATACCAGTTCACAGAAGAGTAGACTGTACAGCAAGAGCCTCTTAATAAAATTATAAATTTTTCAAAAGCCTGAAGAGAATAAGTGTATTCCTTGAAGAAATTTGTGGGGCTCTAGGGTGCATTTAGGGCTGGTGAGGGGACTGAGGTCTAGGGATGTTAGATACCTTATAAGGATAAATACTCATGGTGAACGTAGGGGAGACCCTGCTTCATACTGCACTCAAAAGTACACTTGATTCTGGATAGAAGAGATTTAATAGCAGCCTTGTTAATGAATTTCTAAGAAGTTTCTACTGCCCTGGGGATGCTCAAATGTGAGACCCAGGAATTCTTGGGGCTCCGTATAAATGACATCTATTTCTGCTTTCCTAATTCAGGGAACAACTCTTCCCAACAACTCTTCCCAACAGAGATTACATCCTGAAGAGACAACGTAGTCATTTGTGCTCCAGGGAGAAGCAGCAATTTAGGAATTGACTGCCATGGCCAGGACTTTACAGAATTTATTTGAAGAAAGCAAAATCTTTCACAGAAATCAATTGATAGAGACTCATGACTCAAAGATACTTTTTTTGAGCTATTACACTTAGAAGCCCAAGAAGGGCTTTAGAGGTGAACAAAGAGGGAAGAGCTGTTCTGAGCAGAGAGAATTGAATATGCAAGATCCCTAAGAGAGAATCCAGAGTACACTATCAGAGAGGGAACCCCTTAGCCCCCAGGGGTTTGGGCTTGCTCTCAGTTCCTTAGTGTAGAACTAAGAGACTGAAGGCTGAAATAAAAGCCCAGTAACAACAAGGTCTCATTATGTATGCATTTCATCTAGTTGGATTTCAAAATATTGATGAAAATACAAAGGAAGAGTGAAAATCTAAATAGCACCCAGTGCCAACTTGCCATTTTATTCAATAAGCTTAAGCCTACAGGCAATGAATTGAGTTCGTCACATCAGCAATAACCATTGCAAATTTTAAACCTATTTTTAAAACTTGAGAAGGATATTATGGTTTTCCCTGATCAATGACAAAGATATACATCTGCCAGACAAGTGGGTGGTCTTACGGGCCTTGCAGGAAAAACTTAGATAATTAATTGAGAGCTAAGGAAGAGTTAGATGGACTGATAAAGTCATCTATGGATGATGGAATGATGACAATGAACAGGAAGGGCCAACAGAATAGAATGTTCATTAATTTGCTGAAGTATTCCAAGCAGAGAAATCTTGGAGTGACAATTTTTGAATATAACATCTCTATGGAATTATGTACTGAACATTACAATAAACATTATATGCTTCTGTGAGCCTATTTGTGAAAAGATTACATGCATAACACTATGTACATGCCTTAGAGGCTGACATTAAAAACTAACCTCTTCATATCATGCTATTCCACCCTATTCTTTTCTGGAGTGTGTGTAAGTCAGCCCTTAGGAATACCGAGTAAATTGGGGGAGAGGTGAAGTCTTATACAGTTAGGGATATACATATTGAGTTATTGCCATTATCATAATTTGATTTGTGTTCATAGATGTATGATAGGCTTGGGGAATTCAAATAATATGAGATGTACAGTAAAAATCATGACGTCTTCATTACAGAGTCTGGGTCAAATTATTCCCCATAAATCCTTTTGTTGATGTTTATAAAGTTATAGAGTAGGGAGCTCCCCTGTTATTCTGTATTTGTTTATATAGACACCTGGTCTAAGGGGCTAATACCTAAGATTTTGACACCTAGGTTATGTTAATTTAGCTAAGGAGCCCCCTTTAAAAGACTGTTCCTTACAATGCTGACTGAAAATGTCAGTGTGTTATAGTATGAATTTAAATGGCAATAATCCTATCTTTCATTACAGAACACTCTATGTGTCATGCTTTCATACGCATTCTAATTTCAGTTCCACAAATATTTATGCTGTGATGAATATGATTGAACCATGAAATTAAATAGTGAAGGTAAAATAGGTGAAGTGGTCAGTTCCTTCTCTTCAAGAAACCCAAAGTCTTTTAAGATAAATGGACATCTAAGGAAATAATTATGACATAGAATATGCATTAGTAGCAATAAAGACAAGGCAGAGAAATAGTACAGAAAAAAAGAATAATTAACATTGTTGGGAGAAAATGGAATCAAGGCAACTTTACCAAAGGAGGTGGCCCCAAGAAGGGCTTTAGAGGTGAACAAAGAGGGAAGAGCTGTTCTGAGCAGAGAGGATTGACTATGCAAATGTGTATAAGCATTAAACAGAATTCTGTGTTTGGCTTTGGGAAGTATTTCAGTATTGAAAAGTGTGTGTGTGTGGTGGGGGCCGGGGAGGGGAGAGGAGGCCAGAGAGACAAACAGAGTCTTAATTATGAGAGACCTTTTAATTTTTTTGCTGGGAGTTATTTTGTAGATATGGAGAGCCATTTAAAGTAATTAGAGACAGATGTGTTCAAATTTGCTCTTTAACTAAAGCATAGCATACATATTATTTTTGAACCTGCTTTTTAAAATGAACAATAAAGTGAGAATATCTTCCACATTAGTAAATATTCATCTGTGTGTGTTACATGCCATTGAGTTGGCTTCGTACTCCTGGCGATCCTGTGAATGAGTGATGTCCACAATGCTTTGTCCTCAACAGCTCTGTTCATTTTCTAAAGACTGATGCTTATGACTTCTTTTATGAAGTCAATCCATTTCACATCTGGTCTTCCTCTTTTCCTGCTGATTCCTATTTTTCGCAGCATTGTGGTCTTTTCCAAAGAACACTGCCTTCTCCTGATGTGGCCAAAGTAGGCACCTCTGTAGCATTGATTAAAATGGTTATGTTGAATTCTACGGGTACTTTTATTATTTAATTAATCAGTCCCTCATGTTAGGCAATTAAGATTTTGGAAAGTTAAGTTTTAGAGAATGCTAAAGAGTTCAGTTTAGAACATTTTTTGATTGAGGTGCTTATAGAACAGCAACATTGGAATATCCTGAAAGTGCTTGAATATGTAAATGTGGAGAATGAAGGTAAGAGCTGAGAATGTAGGCATAAATTTGGGAAGGGTTAGTATATTGATTAAAGCCAGGAGAGGAAATGTAATGGCTAAGGAAAAGTAATTGCACAATTTAAAAAAAGTAAAAGGTATAGAATCTTTGGAAATACTGATTTTTACTGCAGTGGGTTGAAGACTAAGAGATTGGAAAGAAAAAGAGATGTAAAAACTGGAGAATATGATGTTAGAAATCAAGGAAAAAGGAGAGAACTGATTCTCCTAACAACTTTTGGAGACATGAGACTAGGTACTACAATTATTATTATTCTCATTCACAGAACTAAAGGTCTTGCTGAGGTCAAAACAATTGTAAGTGATAAAACTGGATTGTGATGTTGGTCATCTAGCTCCAATTCTAATGGAATTAGCATCAGATTTTATGATTCAGGTAACTAAGAAGAGCATAAAAGAATAGCAAAATAAGCTTCAGAAGCTGAAATTAAGATGGGTCTGTAGGAGATATAATTTGTAGAAAAAGAACATGTTCTTAAATTATAGCAGGGAAAGGATATCCCAAAATAGGCTGAGAGAGAAAGATGATAAAAATGTCTTTAAAATGTTAAGTATTGGCTTTCAAATTTGGGAATATGGTAGATAAGACGATCTGAAAAACTGTACCTTGAACAGTTGATACTCTTATTAAACAAAAAGAACTGAAAACAAATGTAACAGGTGCTTTTGAAAAATTCATTTTGGAAGAATTTTAAATTTACAGAAAAATTGCAAAAATAGTACATGCAGATCATTAATGTATACTCTCCCCCCAGCATCTCCTAGTTTTTTTCTAATTTTGACAACTTATTTATAACCATAATACAATGAATAAAGCCAGGAAAATAATATTACTACATTACTATGAAGTAAACTACAGATTTTAAAAATGTTTACCAGTTTTTTCCATAATGTCCCTTTTCTGTCCCAGTATTCAATCAAGGATCCCACAATAACATTTAGCTGTTTCTCCTTAGTGTCCTATAAGTTTTGACATTTCTTTGTTCTTGTCATTCATGGCCTAATTTTTAATGAGTATTGACTAGTTATTATGTAGAGTGTCTTCCAAATTGGGTTTGTTTGACATTTTCTCATGATTAGATTGAAATGATTCATTTTAGGCAAGATACTACAGAAGCAATGTGGTATCCTCATTACATACTTTCAGGGACACATAATATTGATGTTTTATTACAGTTGATATTAACCTTGATCACTTTGTTAAAGTGGTGTTTGCTGTATTTTCATCATAAAGTTACTAGGTTTCCCTTTCTAATTGAAAAAAATTGGGGGAGATAGTGTGAGATTCTGCTGATATCATATTCTTCCTCAAAGTTTTATGTACTGATTTTAGCATTTGTTAGTGGATCATTTTTAAAATTTATTTTAAAATGTTTAAAATTAATAAGCTTTTTTTTTTTTTCAGAAAAGTTTTAGGTTCACACAAAAAGTGGGTAGAAAGTAGGGAGATTTCCCATATCGTCTCTGTTCTTATACAAGCACACATTCCTCCACTATCAACATCCCACACCACATGACACATTTGTCATAAATAATGAACTTACACTAACATATCATTAGCATTCAGTCTGTAATTTATGTTAGGGTAAATTCTGGGTGTTGTACAGTCTATGAATTTTGACAAATTTTATAATGACATGTATCCATCATAGGAGTACCATAAAGAATCGTTTCACTGCCCTAAAAATCCTCTGTGGTCTGCCAATTCATATCTCAGATAATGTTGAACATTTTTTCAGTTGCTTCTTTGCCATCTGTGTATCTTTTTTTGGGAGGGGGGTGTTTGTTCAGATTCTTTTTTAAATCAGGTTGTTCATATTCTTATTGTTGCGTTTTGAGAGTTCATTGTGTGTTTTAGATGATACTTTATCAGATACATCTTTTGTCAGTATTTTCTCCTAGTCTTGTCTTCTCATGACAATGTGTTTCATAGAGCAGAAGTTTTTAATTTTAATGATGTCCGGTTTATTAATTCTTTCTTTCATGGATCATGACTTTGGTGTTGTATCTAAAAAGCCATCACCATACACAGCATCACCTAGATTTGCTCTTATATTGTAGGAGTTCTATAGCTTTGTACTTTACATTTAGGCCTATGATTCACTCTGAGTTAATCTTTCGGAAGGGTATAAAGTCTGTGTCTACATGTTCATTTTTACTGTGCATGTCTAGTTGTTCAAGCACCCTGTTAAAAGACTATCTTTGCTCCATGGTGTTTCCTTTCCTCCTTTGTCAAAGATCAACTGATTATATTTACATGGGTCTATTTCTGGCTTTCTCTTCTGATCACCAGTACTTTACTGTTTTTATTACTGTAGCTTTATAGTAAGTCTAGAAGTCAGGTAATGTCAGTCTACCAACTTTCTTCTTCTCTGTCAGTATTGTGTTGGCTATTATGCATCTTTTGCCTCTCTACATAAACTTTAGAGTCAGTCTATATCCATGAAATAACTTTCTAGAATTTTGATTGGAAATGGGTTGAATCTATAGATCAAGTAGGGAAGAATTGGCACCTTGACAATATTGTCTTCTTATTTATGACCATAGACTCTCTCTTCATTTATTTAGTTCTTTGACATATCTTGTACACATATTATTAGATTTATACCTAAGCATTTCATTTTGGGGGGTGCTAATATATAGGGTAATAAATATTTTTTTAATTTCAAATTCCACTTGTTTATTGCTGGTGCATACAAAAACAATTGAAAGCAATTGACTTTTGTATATTCACCTTGTGTCTTGCAATTTTGCTATAATTGCTTAATAGTTGCAGAAGTTCTTTTTTTTGGTCAATTCTTTCAGATTTTCTACACAGATGATCAAGTCATCTAATAAGACAGTTTTATTTCTTCTATCTCAATTTGCATACCTACTATTTTCTTATCTTATTTCATTACCTAGGAGTTTTAGTATGATTTTGAAAAAAAGTGGTAAGAGAGAGCCACCTTGCCGTGTTTCTGATCTAGTGGGAAACTTTTGATGTTAACTATGATGTTAGCTGTAGTGTTTTTGTACATGTTTTTTATCATGTGAAGAAGACCCCTCTATTCCTCAAGAGTTTATATCATGAGTGTTTGTTGGATATTATCAAATGATTTTCTGCATCTATTGACTTAATCATGTGATTTTTCTTGTTTAACCTGTTGACATGATGAGTTACTCTATTTGATTTTCAAATGTCGAACCAATCTTGCACACTTGGGATAAATCCCAGTTGGTCAGGGTGAATAATTCTTTTTATGTTATTGGATTCAATTTGTTAATATTTTATTTAGTATTTTTCATCTATGTTCATGAGAGATTTTGATCTGTAGTTTTTTTTCTTGTAATGTCTTTGTGTTATTTTGAGATTGATGTAATCCTGATTTCATAGAATAAGTTAAGAAATATTCTTTTGGTTCTATCTACTGGAAGAGATTGTAGTGAATTGGCATAATTTATTCCTTAAATGTTTAGCAGAATTGACCAGTGAACATATCTGAGCCTAGCCCTTTCTGTTTGAAAAAATTATTAACTATTGATTCAATTTATTTAATAGACATAGGCCTATTTAGATTGTCTACTTCTTGTGTGTATTTTGGAAGACTGTGTCTTAATGGAATTGGTCCATTTCATCTAAGTTAACAACTTTGTGGACATAGAATTGTTCATAGTATTTCTTTAATATTCTTTTAATATTAATGACATCTGTTGTGATGTTCTCTATTCATTTATTATTTTTTATCTATTTTTAACTTTTATCTATCTATCTACCTATCATCTATCTATCATCTATGTATTTATTTATTTATTTATTTATTTATGATTTATTTATTTACATTTTATTTTTTAATTTTTCCCCTTCCCTTCTGGTAACCACTAGTCATTCCATTGCTCATGTCCATGAGTCTCTGTTTGTTTGTCCTGTTCATTCATTACTTTTAGGTTTATATCCCACATATAAGTGATATCATGTGATTTTCAACCTTTTCTGTCTGGCTTATTTCACTTAGCATGATTATCTCAAGGTCTATCCATATTGATGCAAATGGCAGTATTTCATCTTTTCTTATAGCTGAGTAATATTCCATTGTATATATGTACCACAGCTTCTTTAGCCAATCATCTATCATAGGACACTTTGTTGTCTTCTATGTCCTGGCCAATGTGAATAATGCTGCTAGGAACATTGGTGTGCAAATATCTTTTTAAATATGAGTTTTCAATTCTTTGGGGTAAATACCCAGTAGAGAGATTGCTGGATCATACGGTAGATCAATTCTTAATTTTTTGAGGAACCTTCAGACTGTTTTCCATAGTGGCTGTACCAGTTTGCAGTCCTACCAGCAAGAGGGTTCCTATTTCTTCACATCCTCTCCAGCATTTGCTACTACTTGTCCTGTTGACTATAGCCATTTTAACAGGTGTGAGATGGTATCTCATTGTGGTTTTGATTTGCATGTCCCTAATATCTAGTGATGTTGTGCATCTTTTCAAATATTTGTCTCCTAGGGAGAAGTGTCTGTTTAGGTCCTCTGCTCATATTTGATTAGATCATTTGTTTTTTTGTTGTTATTGAGTTGTATAAGTTCTTTATATATTTTGGATATTAGACTCTTATTAGAGATGTTGCTTGTAAATATATTTTCCCATTGAAATGATTGTCTTTTTACCTTGTTGACTGTTTCTTTTGCTGAGCAGAAGCTTTTTAGTTTGATGTAGTCCTATTTATTTATTTTTGCTTTTACTTCTCTTGCCTTTGAGGTCAGATTCATAAAATCCTCTTTCAGTCCAAGGTCCTTGAGTTAGTTCCTATGTTTGTTTCTATGCATTTTATTGTTTCAGGACTTATATTCAAGGTCCTTAATCCATTTTGAGTTAATTTTGGTGTGTGGTAATAGAAAAGAGTTTAGTTTCATTCTTTTGCAGATGGCTTTCCAGTTTTCCCAGCATTATTTATTAAAGAGGTTTTCCTTTCTCCACTGTATGTTTTTGGCTTTTTGTAGAAAAGTATTTGCCCTTATAAATACAGGTTCACTTCTAAACTCTCAATTTTGTTCCACTGGTCCGTGTGTCTGTTTTACTGCTAACATCATGCCATTTTGATTACTATCACTTTGTAGTATAATTTGAAGTTGGGCAGAGTGATGACTCTAGCTTCATTCTTTTTCCTCAGGATGGCTTTGGCAATTCTGGGTCTGTTGTGCTTCCATATAAATCTGATGATTTTTTGTTCTGTTTCTTTAATAAATGCCAATGAGATTTTGATGAGGATTGCATGAAATCTGTATTATGCTTTAAGTAATAGGTCATTTTAGCTATGTTGATTCTTCCAATCCAAGGACACAGGAGGATATCTTTCCATTTCATTGTATCTTCTTCACTTTCTTTTAATAGGGTCTTATAGTTTTCATTATATAGGTCCTTCACATGTTTTATTATATTTAATTCTAGGTATTTTATTTTATTTTTTTGTTGCAACTGCAAAAGAAATTATTTTTTCCACTTCTTTTTTTGACACTTTATTATTAGAGTATAGAAATGCTATGGATTTTTGAACATTGATTTTATATCCAGAAACTTGACTGTATTTGCTTATTGTTTCTAGTAGTGTTCCTGTTGAGCCTTTAGGGTTTTCTCTACAGAGCTAATCATGTTATCCACAAAACAGTGACAGTTTGACTTCTTTGTTTCCTTTGGATGCCTTTTATATCTTTCTCTTGCCTGATTGCACTTGCTAAGGCCTCGACTATTATTATATTATATTAAATAACTGTGGCGATAGTGGACAGCCTTGCCTTGATCCTGACCTCAGAGGGAAGGTTTTTAGTTTTCCACCATTAAGTATAATGTTGGCTGAGGGCTCATCATATATGGCCTTTATTATTTTAAGGTATTTTCCTTCTATATCAATTTTGTTAAGTATTTTGATCACAAATGGGTTCTGTATCCTGTTGAAGGCTTTTCTGCATCTATTGATAAGATCATATGATTCTTATTTTTTAATTTCTTTATGAAGTGTATCACATTAATTGATTTGCATATGTTGAACCATACCTGTGCCCCTGGAATGATGCCCATTGATCATGGTGTATAATCTTTTTAATATGTTGCTGTATTTGGTTCACTAATGTCTTATTTAGGATTTTTTCATCTATGTTCATGAAAATTTACAGTCTGTAGTTATCTATTTTTTGTGTTATCTTTACCATGTTTGGGTATCAGGGGAATATTGGCCTCATAAAATGATTTGGGAAGTATTGCCTCCTCTTCGACTTTTTGGAAGAGTTTGAGGAGAAAGGTATTAAATCTTCCTTGAATATTTGGTAGAATTCACAGGTGAAGCCGTCTGGTCTTGGACTTTTACTTTTTGATAGGTTTTTGATGATTGTTTCAATTTCCATACTGCTGATCAGTCTATTTAGATTTTCTAGTTCTTGATTCAGTCTAAAAGGTTGTATTTTTTCTAAGTACTGGTCCATTTCTTTTAGGTGATTAAATTTGGTTTTATATACTTTTTCATAGTATTCTTGTATAATCTTTTGTATTTCTGCAGTATCTGTTGTAATTTCCCCTCTTTCATTCCTGATTTTACTTATTTGTGTCCTTTCCCTTTTTTCTTCAGTGAGTCTACTCACGGGTTTGTCAATTTTATTACCTTTTCAAAAAAAACAAAACAAAACAAAACAAACAGCTTTTCATTGCATTTACTTTTTCTATTGCTTTTTTGTTTAAAAAAATTTCATTTATTTCTTCTCTAATTTTGATGATTTCTCCCTTCTGTTGACTTTAGGCTTCATTTGTTCATCCTTTTCTAATTTTTTAAATATGAAGTGTTAAGTTGTTTATTTGGGCTCATTCTTGTTTTTGGAGTTAGGCCTGTAATGATATGAACTTTCCTCCTATGACCACTTTTACCGTGTTCAAAAGTTTTGATATGCTGCACTATCAGTATCGTTCATTTCTATGTATGTCTTGATCTCTCTTTTTAGTTCTTTTCTGACCCAGTTATTCTTCAGTAGCATATTGTTTAATCTCCATGTATTTGTAGTCCTTTCCACTTTCTTTTTACAGTTGATCTCTAGTTTCAAAGCATTATTATCAGAGAATATGGTTAGTATGATGTCAACCCTCTTGTATCCGTTGAGGCTATCTCTGTGTCCCAGTGTGTGGTCAATCTTTGAGAATGTTCCATGTGCACTAGAGAAGAATGTATAAGCAGCTGTTTGGGGATGAAAGGCTCTGTAAATGTCAATTATGTCCAGTTGGTCTAATGTATCATTTTAGGATGTTATTTCCTATTGATGCTCCGTTTGGATGATCTGTCCATAGCCGACAGTGGGGTATTTAGGCCCCCTACTATGATAGTGGTTTGGTCTGTTTCTCCCTTTAGTTCTGTTAGTAATTACTTTATATATTTCAGGGCTCCCTGATTGGGAGCATAGATACTAATTAGTGTTTTGTTTTCTTGGTGCATGAATCCCTTTATCATGATGAAGTATCTCTCAGTTTCTTTCTGTAACTTTTTTCTTTTAAAGTTTATATTGTCCAGTATTAGTATTCCCACTTTTCTCTGAATGCCATTTGCTTGAAACATCATTTCCACCCTTTCACTTTAAGTCTATATTTGTCTTTGGAGCTGAGAAGTGCCTCCTGGAGGCAGCATATAGTTGGGTTTTGTTTTTGATTGAATCTGCAGGTCTGTGCCTTTTTATTAGTGAGTTCAGTCCATTTACATTTAGGGTGACTATTGAAATATGAGGTCTTCTCATAGCCATTTTATCTTTTGCTTTCTGGTAGCTCAGTGTTTCCATTGCTTCCCTGTTCTTGAGTTTCTGTTTTCTTTATTTTGGTTGCAGGTTTTCCGTCTGATCTTTCTTGTTTTTTATTATAACTTTGGTTCTGAATTTTTGACATGTGGTTACCATTAAAAATATGTAAAGGATAGTTATATGTATGTATCTATTTTTTATCATTTTGTTTTAGGTGAGCTGACCTCTTTAAGTACTTCCTGTAGTGTAGGCCTTATAGTGGGGAATTGCCTCAATTTTTGTATGTCTGGAAAGGTATTTATTTCTCCTTCATATCTAAAGGAGAGCTTAGCTGGATACATTATTTTTGGCTGGTAGTTTCTGTCATTTAATAATTTGAATATTTGATTCCACGCTTTTCTTGCTTATAAGGTTTGTGCTGAGAAGTCCGACAATAATCTAATGGATTTTCCTTTATAAGTTACCATCTTCTTTTCCCTGGCTGCCCTGAGAATTCTGTCTTTGTTGTTGATTTTTGATAATTTCAATACAATGCATCTTGTTTGAAGTCCTTTTCAGGTTGAGATAATTAGGTGTTCTATTGACTTTTTGAATTCCAAGCTCCAGCTCATTCCTTAGATTTGGGAAATTCTCATTCACTATTTGAAAATGCTTTCTAATCCCTGCTTCTTTTCCTTGCTTTCAATAATGCCCATTATTCTTATGTTTTCTCTCCTGATGCTATCAGCTAGTTCTTGTATTTCTCTTTCACTATTTTTTATTCTTTGGCTTCTCTCTTTTTACTTCTGATTTATTTCTAGATTTCTGCCTTCGATATCACTGATTTTTTCTTCCATTTGGTTGACTTTATTTTCCAAGCTTGCTATTTCATTTTTCAACTCTTGCAATGTGTCCTTCACATCCAGAAGTTGTTTTGGTTCCTTTTGAGGGTTTTAATCTCCTTGCTGAAGAACTCATTTTGCTCTTCAAGTTGTTTTTTCAATTCCTGAAATGTTGATATAATTTGTTTCAGATCTCATTTAGTTTTCAGAAGTACCATCTGAATTCTGTGCCATTTAAGTTGCATATTTCTATGTGTGTAAACTTATTTTATGAAGATTTCTTTCTTTTTGAGATGCCTTGTCACCTTGGTGGTTCATTATGTTCATGGAGTATTTCTCCTCCTGGGTATTAATGGAAGTGTGTTCTGCTTTTTTTCCCCAGAAAGATAATTTATTTTGTAATGATCCCTAGCCTGTTGCTAATAAGATTTTTTTTTTTTTTTGGTTTCCTGTAGGTGGCATCTAAGCCTCTTCATTTCCACTTTATATAAGGTTTTAATAATACTTTTTTTCCCCTTATAGACTTTTAATCATGTTCACTACTGCCAGTTTCAGTCTTTGTCAGTGTTAGCAACAGTTTCAGTAGTGTTTGCTCAGATTCCTCTGGGGCTCCGTGGCCTGTCTTAGAGTGTGTAGGGGGAGGGGCCCTCTGGGTTGGGAGATAGAGGCTGTAGCTCGGCCGCTGTTTTGCCACTGCAGCCTGTAAAAATCAACTGTCATTTTTCTGCTGTCCTGCTTCTCTGCTCTCTGTCTTGATGACTGGGCCCTGCTGCTGGCTTTGTAGAACTCACAGGACTTTCAGGCAGGGCTATTAGGGAAGTTGCCGCATCTTTTCCCCTCACTCTTCTTCTTCAGGAAGTTCTGGTGGTTGCGAAAGGCACCTTCTTTGTTTCTCCCAGTCCACTGCCTGACACCCAGGGTTCTGACATGTGGTAGCTCTGATGTGCAGATCCCATGCTCAAATGTCCTGGTGTGTAGTTTGGGTATTTTTGTTGAGTTTTAGATGTCCAGATTATTACTGTTTCAAAGGGAGAGATGTGGGATTGTCTCTCACTCCACCCTGTTTAATTCAAGCTATTCATTTCTGGCTAAAAGCTTATCAATTTTATTGATCTTTTCAATAAACCAGTTGTTGGTTTTGTTGATTTTTCTCTATTAACCTTCTGTTTTCAATTTTATTGATTTGGCTCTACTTTTTATTGTATTTTTCTTCTGCTTAATTGGGATTTAATTTACTCTTATTTTTTTAGGTTCCTAAAGTAGAACCTTAGATTGATTTTAGACCTTTTTTCTTTTCTAATATATGCATTTAACATTGTAAATTTCCCTCTAAGGTTTGCTTTTGCTACATCCCACAAATTTTGATAATCTACATTTTTATTTCCTTTTAGTTGAAAATATTTCCAAATTTTCTTTGAGATTTATTACTTGACTTGTGTTATTTAGAAGTGTGTTGTTTAATCCCCAAGTATTTTGAAAATTTCCAAAATTTTTCAATTATTTTTCAATTATTTTTTTCTAGTTTTAATTCCAGTGTGGTCTGAGAACAGATGTTATACTTTTTATTCTCTTATGTTTCTTCTCCCTTTTTTCTCCTCTGGTATTTTCATTACATGTGTGTTATAACACACATGTTATACAGCTCCTGGATATTATATTCTGTTTTGTTTTTTCAGTTCATTTTTCTCTTTGTTTTTCAGTTTAGGAAGTTTCTATTGTCATATTCTCAAGCTCAGCCATTCTTTATTCAGTCATGTCCATTCCATTAACGAGTGTATCAAAGTTATGCTTCACCTTTATTATGGTGTTTTTGATCTCTAGCATGTCTTTTTAATTCTTTCTTAGAATTTTCATCTCTATACTTATATTATTCACTTGTTCTTGAATATTCTCATTTTTTTTCTTTATTAAAGACCTTAGTATATTAGTTACAGTTTTTTAGAAAAGTTTCTGTTCTGATAATTTCAACATTCTTGCCATGTATGATTCTGGTGCTGTTGCTTGTTCAGGCTCTTCAAATTGTTTCTCTCTCTCTCTCTCTCTCTCTCTCTCTCTCCTTTTAGTATGCCTTGTAATTTTTGTTGAAAGGTGGACACGATCTACTGAGTAGAAAGAACTTCAGTAAATAGGCCTTTTGAATGTAGTGGTAAGGTGTGTGGGGGAGAGGAAGCATTCTAAAATCCTATAATTAGATCTCAGCCTATGATTTAGGTCAGGTGAACCTGTGCCCTTGAACTGTGGTCTTCACCAGTGTTTCTGTTAGTTCTCCTCTCCTGTAGGTGTGGGAATGGCGAAAGGGGATTGGAATTGGGTATTTCCCTTTCCCCATGGAGAAGGCTAGAATGAGCTGGAGCTTAGTATTTCCTTTTCTTCAGGTATGTTAGGTTCTGGTGAAATTGTTTCTCTTGAGGGCAGGCCTCCTTGAGAATAGAATGCTCTGGTATATTTCAAAGTGGTCCCTTTTTTTCCTCCTGCTAAAAGCATGAGGCTTTTTCTCCAATATTTACCATGAGGAACTGGTAGACCCACGAAAGGTAAAACTCACAAAAAAGTAGTGATCTCCTTATGACAGGTTCCTCCTAAAATTTTTAGCTCTCAGAGTTGTTTGTCCCGACTGAATCTCCAGCAACCTGTCAATTATAGTTTAGATTTTTTTCTACCTCAATATTGATTCCTGGAAATGTTTCTGCTCAGAGGTTTCTCCTCCAGTAAGTTGTGATTCTTTGTATCTGTTTGTCTCTCTAATTTTGGGACAGCTGATTAGATCTGTGACCTAATTTCTCTTGTAAATCTAAGAATAGTTATTGGTTTTTCAGGTTGTTCAGGTATTTACTTGCTACCACGACATAACTTTTACTCCAGACTGCAAACTGGAATATGAAAAACTGATGTAGAAAGAGCCAATATTGAAGATCAATAGCAAAAGAATTTAAGCAGTTGATGTCAAGATAGATGGCTATCCACTGAGGAAAAAACATGACAATAGATTCCTACCTCACACTTTATAATTTTATATTAATATAAAAATCAATTATTACAGGGTCAAAACTTTGAAGTAAAAAGGAAATCTTTATAACTTTAGAAGACAATATAGAAGGCTATCATGATGAGCTTGGAATAGGAGAAAGTTTCTTAAAACTCAAACAGTGTCGATCATACAGAAATTTAACTATATTTAACTAAACTAAAATCAAGACTTTTAGCTTATTTTTTATCAAACGATTTCATAAAAAGTATGATTATATATCATAAATTGGAGGAAATTACTCTCAACACATACTTTTAAAAATTATTAGTACCCAGTATATATAAAAAGTCCTCTGATTCAATGATAACAAGGCATTTGCTATAAAGTTTGGCAAAGAGCAGAGTATCATATATGATAGCTGATAAAATTAAGATAAGTTGGGGTGAAGTCCAGGAATGTAATGTTTATACCAAAGTTTCCCTTAACAGGATTAATTTAGAGTTAGTGTATTAGGCTTTTAAAGATGATTCTTCAAAGCTTGTAACAACAACAGTAATAATTAATTGAGTGCTTACTGTTTGCCAGGCACTGAGTTTAGTGTTTTTTATTTATTATTTTATTTAATCATTATGCTTACTTTGTAAAATAGTACTATTATCTCCATTTTATGGCTGAAGAAATTGAAACTAAAAGAGCTCACTTCATTAACTTGCCCAAGTTCACAGAGCTAGTTTTTGTAATCCTGAGAGTGTAGTAGAGGCCGTTCTGGTTTGTCTGTAATTCTCTAGTGTAGATGATTCTTCTTTAGTAGACAAACATGAAAACATAATTTTTGACTGATAAGCAATTTTCACAATTAGTGGCATCAACATTAATTTATATGCATAATAGTGTAATGAACCAATGCCTGTATTAAAAAAAAAGGATGAAGAATTTCAGAGTTTCTAGAATGTGCTGTTAGGATTTCCATTCTAATCTTTTATCATGGTATTGTTATTTTTGACAGAAACGAGGAAAGGAAAAAAGGGAGAACTGGAGTCAAGAGCAGGTTACCTGAACATTTGTCTTTCTCTGTGTTATTTGAAATTCCTCCTGCCCACTCCAGGGAACTCTGCACTATCACGCTCTTAGGATTAACTGGAATAACACTCAGAATAAAATAGGATGTTAATGATGTATTCATACACCAAATTTTTTAAAAAGTCAGAATCTTGCCCCTTTTAACTCCTTAAAGCAACCAAAATCTTGCCCTTCATCTCCTGTGTTATCACTGGGCTTTTCCCAAATGGAGACATGTTCATTCTCAAAGTGAGACAAGATCTAATAGTCTTGTGTGCAGTCTTGCCTCTTATAGTGCAGTATCTGCTTGACATATTCTGGTTTCAATTTTGAGAAACTTATTGTCTCCTAAGGTAGTTCCGTCTTTCCTCAAAGAGCTCTAATTGTTAACAACAACAAAAACAATGATAATAGCTCATATTTTATTGAGAGTTTATGATGTGCTAAATGCAATACATAAATTTTCTCATTTATCTCCATAATAGCCTCCATGACATAGATACTATTATGATCTCTAATTTACTGATGAAAAACATGGATGTTTTAATCTATTTATCATAATTTTAACATCTGCAGACTAAACTCTAATTCACCTGGCAATGCTTAGATATTAGGAAACAGCACAAAACATTCAATTAAACTTCCTCCTTTGGATTAAACTTTTTAAAAATGTTTAATTGATTTTCAACCTTCCATTATTGTAGAAAATGTGGAATCAGGTGAACATCTGATTGAATGGAAGAAGGAAGGAAAGAAAAGATCTTTATTTCTTCACACTGTCTTCATGGCTCCACACACTTTTTCTAAGAATCTAGGTTAGATCTATAGAAAAGAAAAAATTTTTCTGTACTCTGCCATAAGTTTTCTACATCAATATTTGAAGAAATTGCACAGATTCTAAGAATTATGCATTTCTAAACTATTTTAGAAATGTTTGTATGTAATCATTCATAAGAAAATAGTGGCTAAAATAATCATGACAAACAGCAAAATGGAGGCATTCATAAAGTCAGTCAATGTTAGTTTCTCTCTGATGAATTTTTGGATGTTCTTTTTAACAGCCTGAGTTAATTTTTTCTATATTTATGTAAAATTATGTATCTTTGCAAAAATCTACTTATAATTTGGACCATAGCTAAGGGATTCAACTTTTTTTTGTTTAAGACAACAGAATTACTTTTAAACTACCTGATGTCATTATGACCTTAAGGATTAGTAGTTTTGTCATAAGATTAGACATGTATAATTTTCAATTTTGAATTCTTAAGAAATAAGAGATGGCTTGAAATTTGAAGCTATAGTATATTTTAACCTACACTTTTTTTTTCTTAAAATCACAAACACTATACCTAACATACATAAAAATTGGGTGAGCTGGGGTCTTCTAGTTGGATATTTAATCTAAGCCATGAGAAATGATTAAATCTGTCTTTATTAATGCCTATTTTAGAAATCATACACCAAGAAGCAATATTTTTAAATTCCTAAGGTCCATATGGCTCTGTCAAATCTCAGGAAAGGGAAGGTCATTTAATGGTAGAATGATTGTGTCCATTTTACAACAAACAGCCATATGTTACATGTGACTGACTAGTGCCAGCCCACACTAAAGCTGTTCTGGCAATGGTGAACTGTCTCCAAGAAGAGAAAGAAAGCCCTGCAGGCAGATGGCCAGTTTAAAAATAAAAATTAGGCTACAGTCTTCATTTATTTTGTTCTTAGGCATAAATGGAATCTTAGTTAACCAAAAAAGTCTGAGATGTATTTTGAGCATCTTACATGGTAAGTGAATGGGTTCTACTTACACTTCCAGTTCAATCAGAACTAAGTTAAAATAACTCTCAACACACTATCATCTCTTCAGAATCACTTGTCTTGACTAGACCTGTCAGTATATTCTCACTCCCTTGCAAAATACATAATAATCTTATTTAAAATCATAGTTTCATGACACCAAACAAGCTGACACAGTTTCTTGCTGCTCGCTGTTATAGTATTACTCCTGAGTGATAACCTTATCTATAGCAACACTATTGTTTTATATTACCTGATTTCTGAACAAACACTTCAGATTTTTTGGGTCACTCTTTTGGCAGATTGTGATTTATTTATGCATTATTTCCAATTTCCAGGGATCAATTTTGGTAAAAAAAACAACAACAAAACCAAACATCCAAATTCCCTACTGAGTTTCAAGAACCCCACTTATTCCAATGTCTATTAACCTTTGTTATCTGGTTTATTAATCTGGGTAGTCATAAATTAGAGTAAATATTGTGTCTTGATTTAGCTAAATAGAAAACACTGGTTGGAAAACATATACACATACTATAAACAACAACAACAACAACAACAACAACAACAACAAAACTACTACTACTATCTATTACTACGACGACAACAATGGGATATTTTGATGCTCATATTGAGCCTAGACCCTAAGTGTTTATACTAATTCTCATTCAAAAATTGATTCTCGAAAATGTCACACCTTAGGCATGGCTAATTATTCATTTCTAAAAGAATCTGTTTTACAAGAGATTTATCATTTGAGGTTTACATTATACATTCATCTAGAGAGCGGATTTCCAGAAAGTCAAAAATATCTTAAGTAGCCTCAAACTTAGAGTACCAAAAAGAAAAGAAAAGAAAAAATGTAATCATTAATCAGTAAAATCAATGGTAATCACCAAGGAAGGCCAAAGGTTTATAGACTAAATGCATTGTGAATGGCTTATTGATGACCAGAAGGAAGGGATGTTCACAAGGCAGGGAGAAAATTTTGAGAATAAGGTAAGAGTCGCGGAACAAGAAAAGAGGCAAGTAAATTGCAGAGAAGGAGGATGAGAGTGGCAGGTAGTCAAATGGCAAAATAGGAATAAAGGAAAGGTATTAGTAGAGATCAAGAATGAGAGAGACAAAGTTGAGAATTAGCAAGGAGGGAGAGAATTTTCAGTGTAGCAACAAGCAGACTAATACAACTTGTTGGCATTTTACCAATTTTCTTCCTTTTTTTTATCCTGGAAGGCACAAGTAAAATAAAATACCTCTGAAATTCAGCATGTCATTTAGTGCATTACTTTAAGAAGGATGATGAAAATTTTAGACTCCATATTTTATTATTTAATCTATTTTTCACAACATTACATACTTTACATTATATTAAATAATATTGCAAAATAAAAGCTAAAACATACTAGATTTGCTGCAGATAGTAAGTTAACTAAAGCCATTGCACTCTGTTAAAAGCTATCTTTTTCTAATAGTGGACTACTGGTTTTAGACTAAAATCTTTCCCCAAATGACCTAGCACAAAATTGACATGGGAAGGAATACTCTTGCTGGTAGAAAGAAGCTCAGCTTTTATCCATGAAAGATTAAGCTTCACTATTTACTGAGAGCTAAAAGAGAAGATTTGATTCTGGCTTCATGTCTAATGCTGTGGCCCACAGCCTTCTGTGGACTCTAGGGCAATTCCTAAAGTAATGAATTTGTCAAATGACCAATTTAATAAATTTATAAAATATGTATTTACTAAAACTTAGTTTATTTTAGCTCTTTAGAAAATTTTTAGCAATATTACAGATAAATTTGAAGGGAGCCACGACTCCAGGGCTCTGGGGCCTTTAATTTCTCTCTGTTCTTCAGTCTCCCCCTCTGCAGAGTCCATATCTCAGGTTGTGCTGTGTCTAGCTTCAGGGATAAAGCAGAGAACTGTTGAAATCATCTCATTTGATACAAATTGTTGTCAATGCTATAAGTAGTTAAAATACAGTTTATTAAATAGGTAAATTTGATCACTTTCTAAAATTGGGAAGGAAATTCTAAAACTGTTAAAGTGTCAAAAATAAAAAATGCCAACTTTAAAATATTAGAAAAAAATCAATATAAACTATTTAACTTCCAAATTAAAATTATGGTTATGTTCATAAAAGAAAATAGTAATAGAATATATTCAAGAGCAATAGAGTCATAATCATACACACATGAAGAACATGCTCATTAGAATAATCCATTCAGTGGCTTTGGCTTTTGAAATTTTAGACCCCTTCTAAAATAAAAAAATATATTTGCTGAATGTTTCATGAGGAATATGTACACAAGCAAATGTATTTATATTAATTATTCAATAAGATTATTCCTTAAAAAATAAGTTTCCAGTAAACTTTAAATTTGGTGAATTCTATAAATCGGTCATTTGGCAAATTAGTTCTTTGGTGAATTACATTTCCATGAATGAATGGAACTACTTCAACTTTCTTAAGTTGACACTGTGTTTCAAAAACCGAAATAATTGCCAATATTTAAAAGTCAAGGATTTTCTTGGAAAGCTCTGAATTATAATACTATCTCTTAAAGACTCAAAAATATGCAACACTAAACTTACATTTTTACTCACCTATGTTAGCTGGACTTAAATATGGACACTCCTTGGCAGGGCCAGTGTCAGGTTGACCATATGGCCAGTGCGCTCATGACAGTTCTGGTTTATGCTTGTTTTCCTGCTATAATTTTTAGTAGTGCTCGCTTTCACTATTGTAAGTATTCAATGTGAGAGGTAAATTATATGATCACTCTACTTAGTCATCTCCAGTTCTCTGTAGTAAGTTCATATGACACCCTTTTACCTTATATTTGGCATCCTTCACACCATCTGCTTGGGCTTTGTAAGTGTTTGAGTATGTTATTCCTGATCTTCTAACCAACTATCTAGTTCATGTATGAAGAAAAACACAGCTAGTCCTTTTTTCACGATGGATAAAAAACTTTTAAGCTTTTTTTCTTAGATTTATCTTCCATTTGATTCTTTTTACACAGCATAGTCTTAACTAAAGATTCTGTGCAATGTTGTCTATTTTTTGCCTTATGGATCTTCACTATGAGGGGCATGAAATGATCACATACATAACTTTAACTACTATGTGAATACTTTCATATTTATCTTTCAACCAGGGTTATACTAACAATTTCATGTAATATTTTCTTACTGATAAAGCTAAATGGTTACTAACCACCAACTCCAAAACTAGTGAACTTAATTTATAAACCCTAAGCTGGTGCTTGGTATGTGCCAAACCCTATGCTAAACACCGAGCACACGGAGATGAAAGACATTTTGTCATTTGTGTCATCAAGGAGTCACTAATTCTCTTTACAAAATAGTTGGTCTTGGCTTTTGTTTGTTTTTGTTTTACATCTTGGCATATTATTTTTTCTTGTTTATCATCTTTCTTATAAAGATGTGCCAAATGATGTGCACGTGTGTGTGTATTAGTATTGGGGGAAGAGGGACAGATTGTAGCAAAGACGTTCTACTTCAACATGTACACTTTTACGTGCATAGAAACAGAGAGGCGTTAAATAGCTAGACTACTTACTATTGCAGGTAAGGCCTCAGAAGTTTTTTGTTTTTGGGGGGTTAGAGCAATCTCAATTTAGATTTGTGTTCTCAAAATGTGATTTCATTGCTTTAACTAGTGCCTATTGTCTCCTCAAGGGTGACTACCATCCTTGTGGAGCCTAAACCGAAATAAGTATTCTTAATTTTGTTCAGTTTTGTATCATCTATATATTCTTGCTCTTTCTTCTGGTAGGATGTTACTGAAAAGATATTGACCCATAAAATAAAATAACCTGCCAATTGTCGTAAAACTGACTGATACCACACATTCAACAGGAAGTAGCAATTCCTCTAGCTTTGCTAGTTGAGAATCTGGGCTTTCATGATACTGTCTTGGGAATCTTTTCTGGCTTATTCACTAGAAATTTCTTCCTAGGTAGAGCTGGTTAGGCTCAGAAAACTTTAGACATCCTAATTTCCAGTTATTGGTTATAAATACTCTAATTTGGATCAGATAGAACATGGGCCACATTACTGGGAATCATGATTTTAAAACATCATAAGTGACATTAAAATATCATGCTTTTTTTTTGGTAGGTGCTTCTCAATCTCAGAAACATGATTACTTGGCATCCTAGAGGAAACAAGCTTAATTTGTTGGCTTTTCCAATGAGTTTTAATATAATGTGCTTATAAGAGACCTGAACCAAATTACACCAAATCTCTCAAGAAATTAATTGATAACATGAAAGCTTTATATATTGATTTATATTTACTGTTTTACATTATAACTAATAATTAAGAGATACTAAGATTTTTATGTTCACAGTTCATAGTTTCCCTTAGGGAAAGAGAAAGGATGATCAATACTCCATGTTGAGGGCTATAATGTTGTGCATTGAGGGTTTACCAAGGACATTAAGATGAAAAATACTTGTATCTGAAAGTAATGGTATCTAATTCTCAGTTTGAAATTCCACACCAGTGTAATCAAAAGTTACCAGGAATGTTCTCAAGGAGCATTGTCAGTCACCAAATGTTATTAAACAGATATACTTATTACACCGCAGGGATACACATGTCAATGGTGATGGATATTTAGTAGCAATTTTACATGCAAATGATAAGAAATTTCTAACTTTCAAGTTTTTGTTTTTTATTTGTTTGTTTTAGGACCCATAAATAATTTTTGTCATTATTTTAACTCAAACAGGCTGAACACAATTAAGTTATAATCAATGATATGCTGGTAACCGGGCTCTCCCCCAAACCAAAAAAGCCTGGTTTTGTAGCATTTGCTGATTTCCATAGTTTTTCTCCGAGAGTACTAATTTCTTTTACAGTTTTCTAGAATCTGTACAAGCTGACCCCAGCACACCACCAGCAGCATTTTACTAGTTGAAATCTTTTTCTGAGGTTTCAATGAGCCTTCAGCTACTGATCTTTTGCTTAGATTATGAAGACATATTAATAAAATGCATCTTAAGAAACATTGTTTTACAGATAACTATAACATTGATAAATTGATAAGAAAAGATTAAAAAGAACTATTTCAATTTTTAAAAGTGGACATTAAATAGGTATTGTGGCATGTTAGTTGTCTGACTGCAAAGTGAGAAGAGTTGGGGTTAATTTTGCCTTCAATATCCATCATTTAATTGAATTCAGATAACACCTATGGCCATTTTACATAAACAGAATTCATGTCAACCTCATGGTATCAATTTTATGGAACCATTTGATTATCTACTTAAATTTCTTAAACTTCATTTTCAAAGAAAGTGTTATTTGAAAATGTTCTAGAGACAGTAGCCACCTGCAACCTAGGCCTTTCTCCCTCACCCCTAGTAGAAACCACCGACACTTTCTTGCTAAATCCCTGATGTGGTAAAGTGGATGACTAAGCAAAAGCATGTACCTTCCATTGGAAGATGAGAAACATTTTTGAGAGAATTAATCAAAGAGAAGGAAAGTCTGGTATGGTAAACTTGATTAAGGAAGAAAAATGCCTTGGTTGTCACAGGTGAGAAGGAATTCTGAATATGGCATTGAGGCTGTTGCACAATTCTTGCAATCTTTTGCCATAAATCCAGGTTCTAGGGATGAGAATATTAAGAGCTATTTCACTAAGTTTTTATGAAATATATTTAAATTCAAGAGACAATATTTCAGGACACCTCTAAAAACTCTTGGAGTTATAACTGATGCCATCTCCCCAGAGTGGGCTCCTGGAGTCCTTTTTATGGGGCTAGATTTCATTTTTAGAACTCAAAAAGGAGATGGCCATAGAATTGTGTCATTATAACCAGTACTAGGAATGTACTTGAGAGTAAAAAGTCAAGTTCATTTCTAATCTTCCATGGAAGTTTTCCCATCGTTATCAGTGAGCTCATGGCTGGAAATTTTGAGTTTTACTAAGAGCTATGAACACAGAATAGCTTTAATTAAAGAAAAAGATAGTCAATAATTGTTTGTTTGACATTTATAAGACAATAATTCTGGTAAAATTATATTCTGAGAGAAATGGAAAGTTCTGTTATGCTATTACCAGAAGCTGAGGATAAAATTAATTTAACTTGAAATAAATCTTCACAAAAGTATAACAAACATACCGAGCAGCTTCTGAATATCTCTCCAGACATCTAAACACTGTTGCCTGACGAAGATGATTTCGGAAATAGGCAGGGTTTAAAACAATGCTCCTGTAAAAAGATAAAAGAAACACAAATGTTATTAGGTTTTAAAAAAGCAACTACCAGAAGTGTATAGGAATGAAATAACATGCATCCAATTTTATCTACTATATATTTTAAAAAGTACTAATGAATGAAGCTTTTTTTCCTCCCTGTAATTGTCAGTGAAGACAAACAAGCATTATTAAAAAGCTAATTAAGGTTGCATAATAAAAGCATTTTATTTATGGAACTTGAAATCTTTTATAGATATGACAATGATAAAGAGGTTGAATTCAAGTTATATTGCATATAAGATGTGATCTTATTTTATTTGCTTATGTCACTAATTCAGGCAAAAATCACAGGTTCTTTATGGCATGTCCACCTATAATGAAGGAGAAGGTAATAGATGCTGAATATCAGTTAAAGGAACTGGAATTTGGGTGACATGTTCATTCGCACTTCATATTTAGTTTCTATGTCTTCCCCTAGCTGGATGACATAGTGGAATGGAAGGGACACTATACTCTTAAGGACTCTGGTCTTGACCTTGCTACTTTTGGTAAGACTGTTATTCACTTTGGATTTCCATTTTCTCTTGAAATAAAAAGGATTGACTTGTGGATAAGATGATCAATCTATGCTTACTTGCTGATTCCTCCATCATTTCATAGAGCACTGGAGCCTCAACCCAAGCCCAGATGAGAAGATAATCTCTCTCCAACTGCCTTCTTCCCCTCGAGATAAACTGGTAGACATTTTTTTTTTTTTGCTTTATTGAGAGCTAAGCACAGTTCAAAGCATTTGATATAATGAGGTGAAATGGACAGATAAAGTCCATAGCCCATCACCGAAAGAGGAGGAGATAGCCATTAGTAAAAGTTTGAAATGTAGTTTATGTTAATAGTGCATGGTATGTTATTGACGTGGGGTACAAAATGTTACAGAACTAAGGATTATTAAGTAACCTTTTTCTGAGTCTGTTTTTATAAATTGATGATAATCACTTGGAATTATTTTATTATTGATTTATGTGGTCCTTAATATTTTTTTTGAGAGATTCATAGGGCTTTCTGAGAATCAGGTGAAGCTGTAAACTTCTGTCCAGTATAATATACATAAACATAATTGCCCAAATTCCAGAAATTCATATGACCCCTTATGTCTATTTATGAACTCCAGATTAAGAAACATGCAGACAAAAATAATTCCATTCCCAGAAATATTGCTTATGGAAACAATAAAATAGAAAAGAAATATTTATCTGGCCCATGTAAAATTATAAAATTATATGATAATGAGATAGATTGATTAAATAACTTAGCTAACTTTAAGCACAAGTAAACAGAAATCAGGGAGGTTAAAAGACCTTTCTAAAATTATATACAACTAGTTAGTTGAAGAATTTTAAGTTTATTGTATTTGCCATCTCTAGCCACTGCACATTGTATTATACATTTCTGCCTCTCCTATAATGATTTCTAAATTAGATGGGCCTGAGTTAGTGAAATTTATTGTATTTTGTGACTAATAATTTGTACAAATAAATACATTAATTCCCCCAAGAACAAAGATTATTTGCTTTGGTGATTTCTGATTAAAATGTTGGAAATTAAAAATCCATTTTATGAGTTTATTCCATGTCAGTACTGAACTGCTAATATCTATGATTAATTAAGTTAATTCAGAAAAAGAATATGTTTATAAAGCATGTTTGTATATTTTATCCCTGTGAAAATAACCTTATAAAAGTAGATCAGAGTGAATAAGAGCAGAGCTCTGTCTAGAGGCCTGGGTCTTCCAAGTCTAATCAAAATATTTCCTTTCACATCAAAGATATTTTTTTCCTCTTATTTTGTAATCATTCATTCCCTTATACATTTTTATTAGTGCCTAAAAATGGGACAAAATCCTTACTAAATGGATGTTTCTAGCCTTTGACATCGTTTGCCCATTACACAGTGTTCTGGCTTTGTTAAGCTGTTCTCTAACAATCTTGCTCTGCCCAGATTCTTTTGCCCAAAATGGGTTAGACTGGAGAGAAGAATAGGAAGTGGTAGGCAGGAGTAGTAGTGAGGGAAAGGTTTAGTAAAAGAAGGCAGAATGGAGAGGAAGAGTCATTAAAGTGGCTCTTGCTGTAGGTGGAGGAGGAGAGTTTTGTGGGTAGTAAGGGTTGGTGAAGTAAACACTGAGCATGATGTTAAAAAAGGATGAATTTTTAAAAAACTGCTTGTAAATTCAAGTTCTTTTTACAGTCTTGAAAAAATATAGAGGACATGACTTTAGAAATCGCTATTGCTAGACTAGATTTGTTTATTTTAACCATAACACCACCCCCTATGATGAATCGCAAGAGGGGCGCAAAGAAGACCTGGGCCCAGTCTACCCTAAGAGGTGGAGGTATAATTATAAAAAATGTTTAGAAATTTGGGACGAGATATTGTATCTGGCAATTTATTATCTTTGACTCTCTTATAATTATTGCAGCATTCACTGTGTGCTTATAATATGCTCTGTTAAATATTTGGCAAGGAAATTCTAATGGTGATTGTGAAGCCTAGTGTTTACATTTATTACTATTTTATTTGATGCTTTATAAAATAACATACTTTTTGAAGATGTATTTTACATAGTGTACAGCTTATGGAGGAAATGTTGATTCAGCCTTTAAAAAATTCTTAGTCATTTATCGTTTGATTGCATTTGGGGAGGTGTAGGAGGCTATCGATGACCAAAATGGACGATCTAACTAGACTTGTGCTGTAGTGAAAACAAAAACAAAACCCCTACAATTATAATCAGAGAGAGAAATTTTCTGTTCTGGGAGGTCTGATTTTATCATAGAAGAAATAACTCTGAATTAGCTATGTTGATAGGGCTTTTGATAAAAAAAGAGAATCATGTTAGAGAAAATAACTAAATTATAGAAGTCATTGAATTTTTGGCAGAAGAGTGGAGAGATAGTGTTAACAATGGGCCATGATTAGTCACTCAATTGACTAACTCTTATTTTAAGAGAATGAGGTCATGTAAAGTAATAAATATTATAATGGATAAAAGTTTATTTTCTTAAAAATTAAAACAAATTTTTAAAATTACAGTTGAAATTCAATATTTCATTAGTTTCATATGTATAGCAAAGTGGTTAGACATTTACATAACATATGAAGTAATTACCCCCAATAAGTCTAGTACCTTCCTAACATCATACATAGTTATTATAATATTATTGACTATATTCATCATGCTGTACTTTATATCAAATGACTATTTAGTGACAGCCAATTTGTACTTCTTTTTCACTCAGCCCACCACCCACCTGGTGGAAGTTTATTTTCTTTATCAATTTTGTCCCTGTGGTATATATTGTTTTTTGTTATTTCTACTTATGAATGCTTAAAATTTATCTTTTATATTAAAGTTAACATAGTTTTATATGTGTATGCATGCATGCATGTGCATTTGTTTTAAATCCTAAAGTTATAACGCTGTGAGGCCAGAATATAAGTATATATATAAGTCTACTGGTGATTATCTGAGGTGTCTCAAATCATTTGTTAAATAAATTCTCTCAGTTATTTGATATATTGCTTTTATTATATACAAAGTTCATATGCATGCTTCGATTGAGGGCTAGATTTCATACTCCATGCTTTTGATTGTCTGTTTCTGTGACAGAAATTGTTTCAATTATTGTCATTTTAAAATACACTTTAATTTCTGGAAGGGAAAGAAGTGCTGAATGTCCTCTTTGTGAAAAACTTTGTTATCTAATACGGCATATTTATTCTTCCTGATGAGCTCTATGATCTTCATTTTTTTTAAAGCTGCAAAAAACAGCATTTAGTGGTTTTCATGGTGTTAAAAGCATTAGATTAATTTTAGGAAGAAGAGATATTTTTATATTTGTATTTCCATCTGAGAATGTGATATTTCTCTCCCTAATTCAAATATATATTTTTTGCATCCTAGTAATATTTTTCTTGTTAATTCTTAAGTTTTAAAATTATATATGAGAATATAGGTGAATATATGTATATACACACATATATGTTTATATGTACATATATACACCTTACCACTCAAAGCATGATTAGATACACCTGGATTAGAAATGTAAAATCTCAACCCCCCTTTGTACAAACCTACTGAAGCTTCATTTTAGCAAGACCCTCAGGTGATTTGTAGGTACATTAAAGTTTGCAAAGCATTACATATATACATAATAAGAATGAGATTTTTTTTCTCCTTATATTTCCTAAGCTATTGTTAGCATTTAGATATGTACTTTAAAAATACTTATTATTCATCCTTATGACTTAGTGTTGTAATAATTTAATTTATTCCCATCATCTGCAAATAATGATGCTGGTACTGCTTTTCAATATTTACATCTTTTTTTTTCTTACTGCATAGGATAAACTTATTTATTTATTTATTTTTAATTTTAAAAATAAATTTATTTATTTAAATTAGTTTCAAGTATGCTGTACATTGGTTAGACATCTATGTTGTTCATGAAATGATTCCCTCAATTGCTCCCTCTGTCCCCTGGCCCTCCATTTAGCCATCATATTAATGCTAACTACATTTCCTGTTCTGTGCTTCCTGTACCCAACTGTCAACTACTAATTTGTACTTCTTTAATCCTTCACCCCATTCTCCCAGGCCCCCAACCCCACTCCGTCTGTCACCAAAGTGTCCACTATATTTGTGAGTCTGTTTTTGATTAGTTTGTTCTTTTTTTCCTTAGATTCCATGTGTAAGTGAAATAATATGGTATTTATCTTTCTCTACCTGACTTATTTCACTCAGCATAATAACCTCTGGGACCATCCACGTCATTGCAAATGGTAGGAGTTCATTTTTTTAATGGCTGAGTAATACTCCATTGTATATACAAACCATCGTTTTTTTTTTATCCAATCATCTGTTGGTGGGCATTTATGTTGCTGTTATATCTTGGATATTGTAAATTTTGCTGCCACAAATATTAGTGTGCATAAATATTTATAAATTATTGTTTTGGTTTTCTTTGGATAAATATCCACAAGTGCAATCGCTGGGTCAAAAGGTATATCCATTTGTAATTTTTTGAGAAACCTCCATACTGTTTTCCATAGCAGCTGTACCAATTTCCAATCCCACCAATAATGTATGAGGGTTCCCTTTTCTCCACATACTCACAAACACTTACTGTTTTTGATTTATTGATGATAGCCATTCTGACGGTATGAGGTGCTATCTCATTGTGATTTTTTAAAAGTTTATTGGGGTAACATTGGTTAATACAATTATATAATTTTCAGTTGTACATTATAATATGACATCTATATATTCTATTGTGTGATTCTATTGTCAAGTTTCAGCTAACATATATGTGATCCTCTTTTCCCACTTCATCCTTTCCCAATCCCTGTATTATTGACCCCCTTTATCCTGTCTAACTCTACCCTCCCCCAGCTTCTACCCTCTGGTAACCACTAGTCCATTGTCCATGTCCCTGAGTCTCTGTTTGTAAGATAAAGTTTTTAAAACAGAAATTTAAATAAGTTAGGTGGTCTAGGGATGTTTTACTATGTCACTGATGATTTCGAGTATGAATTTAATAGAGTAAAATTTATTATTTTTCAAGAATTAATATTTTTCAAGAATTAATATCAGTATAAGTTTTAAAACACCTTTTGGATCTATCAACATGAATAATTCACATTATTCTTACAAAAGATAATTTTTTGTAGGAATAATTTGAATTAATTCCTGATTCAAAAGAAACATTGACATTGATAAACAGAATATTAAAGTTAAGAATTAAGAAAGTGAATGATAAAAGATAACTACATTCAGGACAAAGGGTGAACAAACAAAATTATTATTTTTGTTATAGTGTGAATTTTATAAAATATTATGCAGGAATTGAATTGTCAGAGGTTTTGTACTTTTTAATCTTTTGGTTTTTTTTTCTAAATAATAAAAGCATTTGAAGTTATACATTTTTTAAAATTGATTTCAGGTTTTACTACCATATCCTTAAAAATGATAGAGTATATTTTATTCTCAGTTTTTTCCTAATCTCCAATTACAGATTTTAATTCCTCTTTGACTGAAATTTTACTTAGGATTGATTACACTGCTCAATTTGTACAGGGTAGTTTTTTTATTATGACTTTAGTTGTTAAGTTCGGATTTTACTACAATGTCAATAGAGAATATGTTTTGTGTGTTTCTGCTTTTTAGATATATCAAGAGTAATAAATAACAGAGTGTTGAGAATATTTTAATGGCATGTGGAAGAAATAATACAGTCTTCAGTTGTAAGGTATTGCTAGTGGACTTACAAGATTTTCAATGATCCAAATTAAATGTCTAGATAAATACCGTTAAACTTAACTCAAATTCCTTGGGAGATCTTTCTAGATCTCAATTTTAATGGTAATCATTACCATTTAAAATTTCAGTTTTTAAAAAAAGATATAATGATTTTCATGTTGTTTGCTTTCATCTTTTTATTTGTTCTCTAATTTTTAGAGAATAAAATTTTCTATTTTAATACTTTTATTTAATTCAGTTTTTTAAGGTATAATTTACATGCAGTAGTATTTACCTGTTTAAAGTGTACAGGGTTGATGCATTTTGACAAATTTATAATCATCACCACAATTAAAATATACAATATTTCCAACAGCAACAAAAAGTGGTATTAGAGGCATGAGAGTTTCTTACCTATTCCCTCAAACAGAGATGTGTATTGTTTCCACATCTCCACCAGAAGCCATGGATTTTAGCCTGGACTCTGTAAATAAGAATGTTAGCTATCATTCCTTCAACAGCTTAAGGTTTTAGTTTTATATGAGATCAAGGAATCAATTTCTTATTTGGGCAACAATGCCTATGTCAAGTACCGTTTACCTTGTTTAGTTATTAGTAAATTAATATTAATTTATCCTTCTGAATGAAAATCTTCTTACTCTGCTAGTAAAGTGCTGACATATTGTTTTAGAAACAGTTGGTAGATCTAGAGGATACCAGGAATTTGGAATATTTTAATTATACCAAAGCATGATATCCTTGTGAATAAGGTGGTGACATTTATTCTGGATAATGGCATCATTAAGTAAATAATAAGTAGTTGAACAATTGATCAGTAATATTGGAGTATTGCCTGAGTTATTATGAAAGAAGGAATTTAATGGCGTATCTTTAGCTCCCCCCTTTTTGTGGACAGTACATGTATTAGTGACCAAGATTAAGAGATTGAAAAAATGCCTATCAAATTTTCAAGTGGCATAAATTTTGCCTAACAAAGAACTAAAATCACTGATGACAAAAGCTAAATTCAAAATCATCTGGACTGGTTAAAAATAAAAACTTTATGTTATAAATTTAAAAGATCAGTTTTATAGATATAATCACAGGTTAGTGTGACCATGTAGAAAAAGTTTTAATATTTAAAACTAGTCACAAGCTTAATGTGATATGACAAAATGATAGAGCTACAAAACTATACATAAAATTTTATATTAAACCCATCAAAGGTATTGTGTCCAAATATAATATTTTCAATCAGTTGGGCCTTACTTATACAGTCTCTTGAATCCATCTATATTCCAGAGCATCTGTGAGAATCATCACATTATTGGAATGTGTCTAGACTGTTCTATGGGTCTGGAAAACAGTGTGTTAAAAATATGGAATAAAAATGATATGTTTAGAGAGTTAAATAAGATTAGTAGAAACTAAGTAAATACTTTCAAATACAAAGACCTAACACACAGAAAATAGAATAATTATTCTATATAATAGCAGATGAGGCCAGGCAAAAACCAGTATTATAAAGTTATAAATAGTTCAGTTCAACATACGGAGAGACTTATTAACCAATGATGTAACAGGCTTTGAGGAGAGTTTCCTATTACTGGAATCATTTAAATGATATTTAGAATGCCATCTGTCAGGATATGTAGAAGATATTCTTGACTGATCGGGAGATTAGACTAAATGACTTTCAAGTATATCCACAAAAATCCCTTATAACATATTGTCAAGCACTGTAAAGGGTCTGAGGTTTCCCTACTTTCAAGTTAACAAGTTAGCATAATATAGTTTCATGGATGTTTTAGGAAGACATGAACCTCCAGGGCCAGAGACAAAGGAGAGTTTCTTACTCATAGCTGTATCAGTAACTACTGTATCAGCCTTTTGTTATACTGCTACAATTTCCAGATGGCAATGCGAAGAAGGTCCGGTGATACCTTCATACACAGCAAGTTGCTTTACAGGAGAGCTTAGGGAATGCAAATCTTTTACAGTGGGCTGTAAGCATGTCTGTCCTTAGCTCTGGAGGGAGACATCCCTACATCTTCCAAGGCTATAAGCGGACTTGTCTTTACTTCTAAAGCTGTTTACCCCACTATATTTGAAAAGGTAGTTTAGAGCAAAGGCCAGTCAGTGCTTTTTTCAAAGGACATGCAAAAATGCAGAAGACCCATGGAGAATTGTCTCCCTATGTAGATAATTTTTGTTCAAATATGCAAATACTCTTTGTTTTATTCATGTCATTAACAAATAAAAAAGTATTCATAACAAGGTACAAAATATTTAAATGTAATAGGAAAGTGATGGATATTGAAAAGTAAATGACTACATTGTTTTCTAGTTATATTCTGTTCTAGGATGTGTTTAAAGTAGCTTATAGAATACTTAATAGGTTAAGTAAAAGTAAATATAACTCACAGGGTACAAAAGAAAAAATAGATACACAGGAATATATCAAAATTAAAACTTTTGTACATTAAAGGATACTATCAACAAAATAAAAAGGCAGCTCGTAAAATGGTAGAAAATATTTGCAAATCATATATCTGAATATATCTGATAAAGGATTAATATCCAGAATATATGAGGGGCTCCTACAACTCAAAACAAACAAATAAACAAACAAACAAAAAAACCCTCGATTAAAAAACAGGCAAAGGACTAGCTAGAATAGATATTTCACCAAAGAATATATACTAATATCCAATATGCACATGAAAATATGCTCGACATCACTGATCATTAAGAAAAAACAAGTCAAAACCACAATGAGTTACCACCTCACAATCATGAGAATGGGCACAGTCTATGGGGGTGCAGCTGCTATGGAAAACAGTATGGCAGTTCCTCAATAAATCAAAAATAGAATTACAATATGATTCAGCAGTTCCACTTCTATGTAAAGAATCAAAAAGCAGGGTTTTGAAGATGTACTTCCATGTTAATAGAAATATTATTTATAATAACCAAAAGTTGGAAACAATACAAGTGTCCATCAGGAGTTGAGTGCATAAACACAATGTGGCATATACATACATTGGAATATTATTTAGTCTTTAAAAAGAAGGAAATTCTATTATACATGCTACAACATGGATGAATCTTCAGGACAGCATGCTAAGTTAAATAAGTCAATCATGAAAAGACAAATACTGTATGATTTCATTTACATGAGGTATCTAGAGTAGACAAATTGATCGAGACAAAAAGTAGAATGCTGGTTTTCAGGGGCTACAGTGAAAGGGGAATGGAGTGTTGTTTAGTGGTATAGAGTTTTAATTCAGCAAGGTGAAGAGAATTCTGGAGATTGATTGTACAGCAACGTGAATGTGCTTAACAACACTAAACTGTACATGTAAAGAATGAGTAAGATGGTAAATTTTGTTATGTGTGTTTTGTCACAATTAAAAATAAAATAAATACTGAATGAGGAAAGCAAGGTTAAAAGTAGGAGAGTTAAGATAAAGCCGAGATGAGGTTAGTACACAAAATATATGTGATAAGAGTCTAAGAGTTTGGTTGAAATGGGCAACACTTTTTTTTTTTCTAGGTTTGTTGGTGGCTAATGGAAAGAGGGATGTATAGTTTATTTTAAACGAGACAGTTGCTCAATTTACATATTACTTGTAGGATAATCAGAAAGATCACTTTATCCAAAGATGCCCTATAATGTAACAATCTGTGTCCTCGGTAACAGACTTACAGAAAAATCAGCAATTATTCTATATAGTTGCTTCTTAGAGCCTCTTTCAGCATGTGTTATTGGCATAAAATCCCAATCTGGTAACCTAATCTGGTAGGGAGAAAGAATGGGAGTGTAGAGGAAACTAATGCAATAGTGCTATCACTACACAAGGATTCAGTGAAATTTTAGTGACTGTGTTTTATTTAGTCACTTGGTCACTACAAAAGATTGATGATTAGAATTAAAAGCTAAAGTAAGTTATAACCGTCCTCGGTTTATTGAGAAGAATTTAAAAGTCCATTGCTCACTCTCAATGTCTTACACTGACGAGCAAGACAGAACAATAGAGTGACCCAATTTAATTTACATGGAAGAAATGGAACTATTTTATAAAGTATTAGAGCATAAAATTAGAATTAAAGGCATTGGTTTTCAAAATAAGAAAATTATAGTGGATTGTTGTCAAATAAAGTACATAGCTCTGCCAAAACAGTAGCAAAGTATGTTTTTGCAAAGCCATGAAAGTAAAACCTAGTTCTTTAGGGAAACAACAAGAAGAAATAATTCACACATTTCTTGAGATCCCAGCATGTGCATTGCATAGAAAACAAGCTTAGAGAAGAAGCCAAACAAGAGAGTAACTCAAATATCCTCTCTGATATTTTGCCCCTAATCAGAATTATTATATGTGGAAAATATTAAGTATAAAATTACTCAAGTGAGCAGCAAACATTTTTTTGACATGATCAAGAATTAATGGAATAAGTACTTTATAAATTGCTATATTGGCACAGTACTGAAAAAATATATAGACAGGGGGAGATTTTATATTGTCATCTTTCTAGAGTTATGATGAATACACATTAAGGAATAATTCGAATCTATGTTGAAGTATATTTTACTTTAGATTTTGAGTATACTATTTGTTTAAAAAATAGAATCATTAGGTTATTTTGAAGATTCATGAAAAGATACAAAGTGCTAGTAGATATTTAAATTTATCATAGAGTGTTCCCTTATATTAAAAATAAACTGCAGTTCAATCAAGAAAAATTCTAATAGTAAACAAATAGTAAAACAAATTTGCAAATAAAAATATTTAAATATTCCTCTAAATTTGGTGATCTATAAATGAGAGTCAACCAAGTGCAATGTGTAGATCTTATTTGGATCCGATTTAAAATCACTGCAGTAAAAAGATGCTTTGAGTGAAGTGAGAAAATTTTAATATAGGCCAAATAGTAGATAGAATAAGGAATTAATTACCTTTAATTTGTTAGCTATGATAATGACACTCTGATTTTTTAAAAAAGTCCTTATTAGAGATTCAAATTAAAGTGTTATGGGTAAAATATAATTTAAAATACACCAGGGAAAGAAAAGTATGTATGTAGGAAGCACAGAACAGAACCAAAAACTGGCAAAATATTGATAATTATTAAAGCTAGGTGGTAACTACATGAAGGTAACTTATATTATTCTATTTTTAAATGCAGTCAAAAATTTCCATAATAAAAATTTCTGGATAAAAATTTCTTTTAATAAAAATAAAAAATTAAATAGAATAAAAATGAATTTAAATAGCAAATTCAACTGGTCATTACTGCTAAGAAATAGGAACCTTTAGAAGCTAGCCTCTCCTAGGGCTTTTATTCTTTCACATTCTTCACCAACATGAATATTGTCAGTTAACATGCATCAAAAAATCATCAAAAATAAATACGACACACTACTGGATCTTTAGAAGTGTGCAATGATGTTTTTTTTGAGCAATGGAGAACACTTTTTTCCTCTACATTTTTTAAAAACTTTTTTTTACTAAGGTTAATTAATTACTCTGTATCTGTTGGAAACCTTGCCACCATAGGAAGTAATGCTCATCAATAATAATTATATGTGAAGCACCTAGCAAATGCCTGACATATAATGGGTACTCAATGAATATTTATGGAATAAAGCAATGTTACTGGGTGACTGAATGGACTCTTTCAAAGGAGCCACCAAAGACCCTAATCTTATCTCTAAGATTCTCCAATGAGATCTACATCTATTATGAACTGAATATACCAAGGGCCTCTCTCCATTGATTTTGCACCTATATCCTAGTGGATTGTCAGGTTTATACTCATAATCCCTAACTATATGCATATATGATCAGGAATGAAAGGCAGTTTATGTAATTAAAAGATATAGAGATAGATATAAATAATTATGCTCTTTGAAAAACATTCCCGATACAAAATTGTTTTTCATAATTTGAAACATGAAAAAAACCCCACGTTTTTAGATTGTAATTGTGTTTTTCCATATTTTCTTTCTCCATCTGTCAAATGCCTGGCTAAAGTAAATGTGAAATGAATTCCCATTTATTTTTCATCTATGTTGAAATACAAAGACTGTCCAGTAAAAGCTGTTAGTAAACAACTTGGTCAGTTCTGCCAACAAAACAATCTTTAAGTAATACAGTACATCAACCTATCTTATGACATTTTCATTTTTTGCTCTTGACATTTTCTCTTAAAAAATAATAGTGTTGGTCCTATTATCTTTTCTTTAGGATTCATGAACCAAATACAAGCTATCAACTCTCTTGTAGAAAAACTATCAAGATTCAGAAACCAAAAATGTAGATATAAAGCCCTATTCATCTGTCTATGTAATATTGAGGGGGAGGAGGGTAAAGTAGTGAGGCTGGTGGTGGTTCAAGAACAGCATGACAAATATATATTTCTTCTATTCTTTGTGTTACTTGGGTGGGATGCATTTTAGAATCATTACTTTGAAAAGGACATTTCATAAATCCCTCTCTGTTCTAACCTACCAGAAATTACTTATGATTCATTCAGCAAAATTACTGATTATAAACTATGTCCCAGACACTGTATGGTTTCTAAAAGAAAGAAACAGAAGGGTAAATATAAACTTAAATTAATATTTTGAGTAGACCTATTGTATGGAAATAAATGTCTTCTTGCATTCTATTATTTTTTATGCTGCCTTCAATTGGCAGTTATTCAAAAATCTTTAAAGAGAACTGAATTAAATTATAATGAATTCTACCAGATAGTTTCACTGGACAATGAAATGGAATGCTTATTTCTTTTAGAATCTGAGAACTAGAGGGATTTTTGATAGCAAAATCAAAACCAGTTGTATATTATCTGGTATTAAATTGCTCACATTAACATTATTATTTTTTGGTTTGGAGACTAATACATAACATCCAGATAACAATATTTTACCTTCTATAAAGCTTCTTATAGCTCCGTATAAGAAAAGAGAAATGTTAATGTAACTCTTAGGCTCTATGAAGTAATTGGACTTCTGATAATTGTCTGTGATTTCCTTTTGTTGAATTAACAAAATTAGCAGGATTGCACCACAGTGGGTACTGTATTTATGTATTCAGTGTTCATCCTGGCAAAACCTGAGATTACATACAATAGTTTTGCAAATTTAACTGTCAAATTTTGAATTGGATGTGGACTTCGATTTTGGAAAAAGCTCTCAATGTTAGTGTCAATGTTTAGTTATAGAACCAAATTGCTATTACTCAAAGTGACCCCAATTAGAGAAGTCTACTAATTACTAATACTATAAATGAAATGTTAATAGTTTCTCTTCGAAATACAGATGGATTTTCTAATGTGTTTATTAATTCTTTACTGACAAATATGACTAAATCTCTCATTTTGACATCCTATTCTTTTTGGCTCAAACTGTTGAGTCGCAACCTGTTGTGACTTGTAGCAAATAAAGTGTCATAGCACATTACTTTGGAAAAAATACAATTTCTAGATATTTTTAAAAGTGCTGCATTTCTGTGAATATAATGACAACAGCATATGTTGTGCTTGTTTCATTTAAAACTATGTTTTTAAGGCACTAAACAACTAGCCCCCCAAATAGAAGTATTAACTCAATTGTGAAAAATCTTTAAAAAATATACATAACCAATAAGAAATGCACTGAAACTTGAAATAGTTAAATTGTGAGACACATACAAAGGAGATGAAAAAAATGGTTTGGGAAATGGCTTTTCAATGACAGAAAAATATAAAACTTGGAAAGAAGGAAGTGAATTTTGAAGCTGCAATTTGAAATGGTCACAGGAAAGGAAGAGTGGTAGAAAATCCAAATCGAAAGAGTAGCCTCCAAATGACTTGGCAATAGAGGATGGTAAACCATATTAAAAACTGCCATGTAAATTTGCTTGACTAAAGTAATATATTGCCTATAGGGGAAGGCAGGAGCCTATTAAGCATCTGTTCATTAGTTAAAGGGTGTTTAACATTGTAGAAGAAATTACTGATACTTCAGAGATTACTAAGCAAGCGCATGATGGAAATATTTTTTTTTTTTAGTTTTATTAAATTTATTGGGGTGACATTGGTTAATAAAATCACATAAGTTTCAAGTGTGTAATTCAATAATACATCATATGTATATTGCATTGTTTGTTTATTACCCAAAGTTAAATTTCCTTCGATTACCACTCATTTGATCTTCTCTACTCCTAACAACTATCCTCCCTCCCTCGTTCCTTCTGGTAACCACTAAACTATTGTCTGTGTCCATGCTTGTTTGTCATGTTCATTTGTTGCTTTCAGTTTTACATTCCACATATTAGTGAAATCATATGGTTCTTAAATATTTCTCATTTATTTCCCTTAGCATGATAGTCTCAAGATTCATTCATTTTGTCACAAATGGCAGTATTTTGTCTTTTCTTATGACTAATATTTCATTGTATATATGTACCATATCACCTTTATTTGATCATCTATCAAAGGACACTTTGATTGTTTCCATGTCTTGGCCATCATCAGTAATGCTGCTAATATCATCGGGGTGCATATGTTTTTCTGAATAAATGTTTTTAAATTTTGGGGGTAGATGCCCAGAAGAGGGATTGCTGGGCCATATGGTAATTCTATTTTAAATTTTTTGAGGAACCTCCATACTATTTTCCTTAGTGACTGTACCAATTTACATTCTCATCAGCAGTGTATAAGGGTTCCTTTTTCCCCACAACCTCTCCAACACTTGTTATTACTTGACTTGTTGATAGCCATTCTAACAGGTGTGAGGTGGTATCTCATTGTGGTTTTGATTTGCATTTCTCTAATGGCTAGTGAGTTTGAACATCTTTCCATGTATGCTGGCAATTTTTATGTCTTTTTGGAAAAAGTGTCCAAGGCCTCTGCCCAATTTTTTAGATTTATTTATTTATTTATTTATTTATTTATTTATTTATTTATTTTTTTACTGTTGAGTTGTTTGAGTGCTTTGTATTTGGGACATTAGGCCTATATTTGTTTGCAAATATCTTACTCCCTTCTGATGGTAGCCTCTTTACCTTGTTGACGGTTTCTTTTGCTGTGCAGGAGCTTGTTTGATAAACTCTCATTCATTTATTTTTGCTTTTACTTCTCTTGCTTTGAGGTCAAATTCATAAAATCCTCTCTATATCCAAGGTTCATGAGTTTAGTACCTATGTTTTCTTCTATGCTATTTATTGCTTTAGGTTTTATATTCAAGTCTTTGATCTGTTTAGAGTTAATTTTGGTGTGTGTGATAGCAGTCTAGTATCATTCTTTGCATGTGGCTTTCCAATTTTCCCAGTATCAGTCATTGAAGAGGCTTTCCTTACTTCATTGTATATTTCTAGTTCCTTTGTTGAAAATTATTTGCTCATACATACAGAGTTTATTTCTGGACTCTCAGTTTTGTTCCATTGTTTGTTTTGTGTGTCTGCTTTTCTGCCAATACCATGCTGTTTTGATTTACATTGCTTTGTAGTATAATTCAAAGTCAAACAACGTGATACCTCCAGTCTTTTTTCTCAGGATTGCTTTGGCTGTTTGGAGGTCTTTTGTGCTTCTAAGCAAATTTGATAATTTTGTGTTCTACTTCTTTAAAAAATGCTGTTGGGATTTTGATGGGGATTGGATTAAATCTGTATACTACTTTGGGTAATAAAGTCATTTTAACTACATTAATTCTTCTAAACCATGAACACAAAATATCCTTCCATTTCTTTGTGTCTTCTTCAATTTCTTTTAATAATGTATTATAGTTTTCAGTGTATAAGTTCTTCACTGCTTCTTTAGGTTTATCCCTAGGTATTTTATTCTTTTTGTTGAAATTGCAAAAGCTATTATTTTTTCATTTCTTTTTCTGAAAATTCATTGTTAGTATATAGCAATGCTATGAATTTTTGTACAATGATTTTGTATCCAGAATTTACTGTATTTGTTTATTGTTCCTAATAGATTTTTGGTTGGGTCTTTAGGATTTTCTATATAAGAACCATGTCATCTGTAAAAAGTAACAATTTGTACCAGAGGGTGGGAAAAGGGGGGAAGGGGCAGGTAGAGGGTAAAGGGGGTCAAATATGTGGTGATAGAAAGAAATCTAACTGTGGAAGGTGAACATACAGTGTGTGTGTGTGTGTGTGTGTGTGTGTGTGTGTGTGTGTGTATGCCTTACTGTTAAAGTGTACACCTGAAACTTACTAGATTTCATTACCCAATGTTACCATAAAAATAATTAATTAATCAATCAATTAATTAATTAAAAAAATTTTTAAAATGACAATTTGATTTCTTCATTCCCAATTTGGATACCTTTTATATCTCTTGCCTGTCTGTTCTAGCTAGGACTTTTTCTTGTCTTGTTCCTCATCTCAGAGGGAAAGCTTTTAGTTTTTCACAATAAGTATGAACAGAAACATTTTAAGAAGACAATCATTGCAATTATTTTAAAGATGAGAAATATAAAATCTGAGAGAATACTAAAGCTGCTATAGACTAGATAATGGTCCTCAAAGTGTGGCCTGCAGATTCCCAAGGGTTCCTAGACACTCTCAAGGGGGCTTACAATGTTATCATTTTTAATTGATATTAAAATATTATTTTCCTTTTTCATTGTATTGATATTTGCACTGATGTTGCAAAAGCCTTGGTGGGTAAGACTGCTGGTTCTTTTGTGGAAATCAAATCAGTGATATCAAACTGTTCTAGTAGTAATTCAGGCTATTCTTCACCAATTGTATGCAGTCATTCCTACCTCAGACAATTATAAATCTCAACCCTTGAGTACATGCCTTTTTAATATTTAGCATGACAAGTTGGGACATATGCATAAAGCATCTCTTCCTGGCATAATAGAATATGATGGGTGTCTTGAGGAAAGCACTGTGCCCTTGTTTGCATTTGTGGGCTGACTTAGTCATTTTCCATGGAACAACTAAGAAATTATGATTATCTGACTTGAAATTTGGCAAACATTTTTTGAAAATGAAATAAATGTGCCTGCCACTTAAAAGAACACAAGTGATAGTATTTATTGACAGTGATAAAAGTTTGAGCTTTTAAGAAAAAATTAGAATTTTGAAAAACATGTTCCTGTGAGCTTGACAACCACCCAATGCTTAAAGACTTTTCTGATGAGATTGATGATATTAACATGCGATTTTTAAAAATTTACTGTTACACAATTGAATGCTGCATAATATAAATTTGCAAATGATGCATTATTTTCCAAATAACCAATGTGTGATAATAGTAACTCAAGCATGGGTAAACAATCTATCCTCAGTGTAAGGAAGATCAATGGCTTTTAAAGTAACAGTATAAGTTGGTTGATATGGTTTTAGAATTTACACTGTAATTAATCTTTAAGAAACTACCACTTGTCAAGTCTTGGTGTAGTATAAAAGAAGAATATTCAGGATTTTCTGAAAAATCATAGACATAACCCACATAAAAATATCTCTTTGGAATCTTCAGTAAAGTTTAAAAATATAATGGGGTCATAAGACCCATTTGAAGACCACCATGCAAGTAAATAGTCAAAATTTATTTGAAGGCTCTAAATGTAAGGCTGAAGATAAAGAGGCACAATGGACATACTTATTTAATAATTTGCATTATATCACACCATTCTTTTGATCTCTCTCTTAAAACCTCCTCCTTTATTGGGCTATATACATTGTGATTTCTCAATGTTATACTCAGATTATTTTCTTTCCATAAAAACTAAATACTGCTTTCTCAGAACCTACATGTGTTGAACAAGTCCTACAAGGAAAGCTGACAGGAACTAACGTCTAAAAAAGCAAAAAGATTGAGGTTAAATATATAGTAAAGTTATATGTTAGACTTCTTTCATCCGCTAATCTCTTACTGAGAAACACCGAAAAAAAAAAAATCAAATTCTACTATGAAATCAGCTGTCTTCTGTGTGGAAGTCATTTTGCTAACAAAAGCTTAATAATTGGTGATAGTAAAAGAACATTTATAGCCTGTTACAAAACTATTTTGCTTTAGGTAACCTGGAAGATGCATATGGTCACATTTCCTTCAATGAGGAAGATTCATAGGAAATGCATGTCACAGTTATATTCTGTGAGCAGAGTTATAGGCAGGGCTGTCAAGGAGACATTTCTTTTCAAACTAAAGGTGTTGTGACTTAATATATGGCTGCTCTTCAGGCTTCTGTGAAAAATGAGGACAGGTCACAGGGCTGAAAAGGTGAACATGAGGAATTCTTGCCACAGCAACAGAAGAGGAAATGAAGGAGGGTTTAGATAAATACAGAAGAAGTAACAGCATAATCTCAAGATTTGCAAAATGCTAGTTGAGGATAACACTATGTTGTTAATAATAAAAGATATCAATGGACTATTTACAAAAATATTTATATCCATAAAATATACATTCATGATTATGCAAAATAAAATGGAGTAAGGTAGTCAGCTTTGACATAAAGCATTAGAATG
Organism: Cynopterus sphinx; assembly: GCA_030015415.1. NCBI lineage: Eukaryota > Metazoa > Chordata > Mammalia > Chiroptera > Pteropodidae > Cynopterus > Cynopterus sphinx. Next base: position 32,880,121 of record CM057380.1, read on the forward strand.
AGAGCAAGTCAGGCACACCAACAAGAGATCTCTATCTGGAAAATAAGATGAAATTTGAAACATCAAACATAGATTGGCAGGAGCTATATTGTGAATAGGGGTTGGCATCAAGGCCATGTTTTTTACCTGCTCCATAAAAACTGGTCTGCTCCAAGTTTGTGTCTTTCTACTTGTAGCCCTGTATGCAAGTAGCCTATACAATGATTTCTCCACATCAAAGATCCTAGAAAAGGTCCTTAGGTCGAAAAGGGTGGGAAAACATTGAGGAAAGTTGCTTTGAGAACAAACAGAACAAACGTCAATTTTATAGATTGCTAGAGGGGTGTGGGTGGGGGTAAGGATGAAAAAGGTGAAGGGAGGAAGAAGTACAAATTAGTATTACAAAACTGTCATGCGGATTTAGAGTATAGCATATGGTATATATTTAATATTATTGCAATGGCAGTGTGTAGTGTCAGATGGGTGCTAGAGTAATTGGGGGGACCACTTCATGGATTTTATAAATATCTAACTTTTTAAAATTTAAAATAAAAGAATAAAAAACTTATAGTTTAGCCTGAGTAAGGCATATTCAGTTAGAATAAGCTTTAGTCCCCTACAACACTGTTGGTTAAATTTTGAAATGTGGGTAGTTCTCCATTTAAGAAATAATTAATTCCTTAATTATTTTCAACATTTTGGGATATCCGGTATTCAACTTTTTGTATTTCTCTAGACTTTTCCAGTTTTAGTATTGGTCTTAACCTATTCCGTTTTCTAACTATTTGTCTGGAAATCTTTTTGCGTGAAAAGAAGTTTGTGAATTCTAGAATCTTGTAAAATTTTAAGCTGGTCACCTGATATGTTTGAAAATAAAACAAAGTGGTGACCTTGAGGTTAAGATGTGCACACATATTTTCTGTTTGCAAGAATTTCATATCTAAGTATCATTTGACTCCCTTTTCAAGTGTTAAAGAAATTGTCACTGTCCCTTGATCAGAGATGCAGAAACTGAGGCAAAGAAAAGTTAAGTGACTTGTGAATGTCAGGCCTAGTCAGTGATGTCTCAGGGATTCAAATCCAGACCTTTCCTTGATGAACCTTGTTTCACTACATTATAAGAAAATTTATAGCTCTTCTTTTCTTTTTTTTGTAATTACAGAATCAATCCTGGAAATTTTAGAACTTTCAAAAATCAATTGACCTTGCAGAAAGTAGAAACAAACATATCTCTTCTGTTCTCTGCATTTGTACTCACCCCAGGCCAAACCACTTACATGTTTTAGAACATTTCAAGTACATGAATGCTTTTAATAACCCTGTGAGAATTTACAGAGGAAGCATTTGCAGAAAGGCTAAGTGATTCGTTCAACCCATCAGAATGGATTTTAGAGCTGGTGTAATAGAAAGTAGAAACAAAACTAATAGAATCATCTTAAAATAATACAGGAATAAGCCCACTCACAAAAAGTGTCTATACAGCCTTTTTGTCAGCTTCAAGGACCAAAATGAACATTTCCTGAAGGCAGTACTTAGTTAGCATGGGAGCTGTGCATTAGCACCCCTGGTCTGTTTTTCAGGAACTACAGGGCAATCAAAAGTAGGGGAACAAACCAGCAACCAGTAGATTTATATTCTAAAGAGATCCTGACAGACAAATATGGTGTTGCATAAGAATACAACTCCATTCCATTAAGATGCTACTTCCTCATTTATAAACCATTTTTATATCAATGAATTAATGCGAAAGAAAGATAAAAGCCAAATGGATAATGAGATGTAAAATGTCAAGCAAGATGATTGTAAAATAAAAGCACTCAACTTGAATATAGAGGTAGAAGATGACATGTCTGGGTGAAGAGCCATGAAAGGAATGGCAAAGTGTAATGGAGACAATACAGGAATGCTGTAGGCAGGATTACTTTAATTAATCTATTGCAAGCCCTGTATAATGAAAACTATTACAATTATAAGCATGAAAGTTTGTAAATATATTTAATATAAAGAGTACAATTCTTTTACCACATCTTTTGTAACCTGAACAGGCACCTCAAGGAATCTGATCCATTTTCAGAAACTACCTGTTATAGGAAACTCAAGAGGAGGTCAACATTTCTTTCTGGCTTTGCAAAGTCTTTAAATTTCCTTCTTTTCAGCCCTAGTTATTATCTTCTCTACCTCCTTCCTCCTTATCACCTTCTTTTCCTTCTTACTCCATCTTTCTCTTCCTTTTTTTCTTCCTCCCTTCCTTTCTCCTTCACTCCCCTTTTCACCATCTTCTCTTTCTCCTCTTCCTCCTTCAGAAAAGAAACTTCTACTAAAATGTCTGAGCCATCAGGATTCTATTTCTCATGTTCTTACTAAGACAAGCAAATAATGATTCTTAGATACTTGAACATTTATATTTCTTGGATGACCATATTTAATTATTTTCTGGAATTTATTTGCTTTAATCTTCATTATCTTTTTTCTTACTTTTTTTTGCTGTTGTTGACACAAATAAGACTATGTGTTTACTCTGAAACTGCTTCATTAATTCATGTGATAATCACAAAGAAGAGTCAGGGTTTGAGTAAAAGGAAGGAAGAAAAGTGGTGATGAAAGAGTCTTGTGATTTGTATCACAAATTCAAGCTGTGTTGCATCAATGTTGTACAGTAGACTTACTAAATGTTATTATCCACAAATCATACATGAGGAAAGCAAGCCTTTTTAAAAACAATCAGTGAAGTAGTGGCTGAACTCAGATTTTATGATTTCAGGGACAATGCCCACTACATTCAACTGCTGTGGGAACCCCTCCAGATTTTAAAGATGCTCTAATTTTTAAATATAGTTTTATGGATAAAAAGAGATGCCAGCCAAAATTTTCAGGAGAAAGAAAAATTTCTGCAATGTCACAGGTTTGCTGGAATGTAGTTCTTTCATCTATAAAATAGTAGTATGGAAACCTTCTCAGAAAGTTATTAGAAAGATTTAATTTCAAATTAACTTCTAAATTAGGCATATGAAGTACCCAATTCATGCCTGCTATATGGTGGGTGTTCATAAGTACTTGTTCTTATTCTTGCTTGAGAATTATTTCTTAATGTGGTGAACCTTGCACTGCAGAAAGTTTTGTGACTGTTCTCTGCATTATGGTACAGTGAACATTATCTTTGCTCTTACACAGAAATTGGCATGTTTATATTCTTTTTAGACTTAAAAGGAAAATTTGGAGTGTTTAATATAAACTTCAGTAGAAAAAATTTTATAGGTAAATATATTTTCGTGGAGATAAAACAGCAAGAAACATAAAGGTACAAACTATCCATACAGTTTGTAACTTGCCTAACTTCTCAAAGAGGCAGAGGACTAACTTGGAAAAAGACTAACCAGATATCTTTAAAATGGCAATGCCATGATTTCTCTTTTTCTCCAGACTCGTGAGCTCGTACAAACATATGTGCATACATGGGCACACAAACACATACAGATTGTGCTTATTTTAATCAATTAGAAGGAATGACCAGTAATCTAGTGATCATAGAAGGCTAAAACTAGAAAGTAATAGAGATTTTCTAACTCTCCTTTAAGAGTTGAGAAAAATGAGTATGGATAATGTAATGACTTTATGAAACAAATAGCAATGTCATCAAAACTGTCATCTCTCTGTTTTCCTGAAGCAAGACACTGAAGTTTACTGTGGTATATCCAGAATTTATTCATCTTATAACAAAGTTTGTACCCCCTTTGACCAACATCTCCTCATTTTCTCCACTCTTCAGCCCTGGCAACCACTATTTTGTAAGATTAAAAACACCAAGTTGTAAGATCATTGTATTTAAAATATCTCATTCATGAGATGTGCAAGAAATTGCAAAATTTCTGTTGCTTTTACTATGAACCAGTTTATTCTAAAATTCATTAATATCTATATTACTTTAAGCTCATTTCCCCAAAGTTGTGGAAAATGAGGCCCCAAAAGTTGTATTTTTAGAAGTTTTCTAATTGTCTATTGAGTATTTGTTGGGGTTCAAAAATGATATTTTAAAAATAATAGCTTCCTTAACGTTTATATAAAAATTACCATAGAAAATCTGCATTTGTTTTTGTGGTGAAATTGAAATAAAACACAAATCTGGTATACTGTGAGATTCAAGAATGACTTTAAGAAATTTACTTAGATTTAAAGATGAGAAAACTGAGGCAAAAACAAATTAAGTTACTTTCAAGAGTCAAAGCTAGTAAGTATCAAGCGGAGATTCAAACCCATGCCTTTGGTATTTTATTTTTTTATTTTTGTATGCATGGTTATTTAGATGAGTATTGTTTAATTTCCAAATATTAGATATAATTTCAGTGTGGTTAGAGGACAACCCCTGTCAGATTTTAAATTTCATCAAACCTTATTTTATCTCTAGTAATACTCCTTTCCTTGAGGTCTGTTTGGTCTGATATTAGCACAGGCAAACCTGACATAAAAATAAGTTATAATGCTTACTGTATGATATATAATTTTTCTTTACTTTCACCCTATGTCTTTTTGTAGATAGCCTACAGTTGACTCTTGTGATTTAATTTAGATTGATAATCACTGTCTTTGAAATGGAATGTTTAATCATTGTATGTTTAATGCAATTATTAACATGATTAGGTTTAAGTCTGCTATCTTGCTATTATCTTCCTGTCTCATTTTTATGGGTTTCTCCATTACTCTTTTCCCACTTATTTTCAATTAATTAAATATTCTTTAGTACATAATTTTAAGTTCATTATTTGCTTTTTAGCTGTACTTTCTATATTTTTAATGGCTATTCTAAGGAGTATAACATGCATCCTTAATTTAACACAGGCTACTTAGAGTTAATACTGTAGTCTCTCATGGAAAAATCTTAGTAATAAAATTCCATTTGCACTCCCTCTCATAGGTCTTTGTGGTATTCTAGTCAAATATTTTACATTGAAATATGTAATCTTATTATTTTTACTTTAGATTTTATGAAAAAATGTTTTCTTTAAATAGTCACCCATCTTTAAATAAATGTTGACAAGAATAATAGTGTTTCATATTAACTTGCTTATTTATGATTTCTGGTACTATCCATTTCTTTTTATAAATCCAGAGTTCAGCCTATTGTCATTTACTTCAGCTTAAAATATCTTTATCGTTTCTCAAAGTATACATCTACTAAAGATTAATTTAAAATTTTTATTTATATAAAAGTATATTTATTTATCATTTTTGCTGAATATATATTTTTGCTGAATATATAATTCTGGTTTGGCATTTATTTTTGTTGTTCTGTGGTATTTTGGCCTCCATTATTTCTGATTAAAATTCACCAGTTATTTGTATCATTGTTCCCTTGTATGTAATATGTTGTTTTCCGCTGGCTGTCTTTAATAATTTTCTCTCCATCTTGGGTTTTCAAGAGTTTCATTATGATGTTCCTACATGTGGTTCTCTTTGTATTTGCCCTAGTTGAAACTAACTAGATTTTCCTTTTTTTAAAACCAAACTTGGGAAATTTCTAGTAACTGTTTTTATGTCTCATTCTTTTTTTTCTTTCCCTATGAGACTTCGATTACATGTATGCTAGATTGATGGTTGTAGTCCCTGAGGACAGGTAACTGAAGCATTGGTTAATTTTTTTAAAATCTCTTTTTTCAATTCATTCTTCAGACTGATTAATTTCTGCTGATTTTTCTTCAGGTTCACTAACACTTTCATTTGCATTCTCCAATCTGATAATAAGGTCAATCAGTACATCTTTTAATTTCAGATATTTTATTAATCTATGAGAAATCCTTATTAGATCTTTTCTATAGGTTTGTTTGGTTGGGGTATTTTTTGGTTAGATTCTCAACCTCTCTTCACTTATTAGGACTATCTTTACCTCACAGTCCCTGAAGCTGTTTTTTATAACTTTTTTATTACAAAATCTGGGTATTCTTGGGGGCTGTTTCTATGGACTTTGTAGAAAACTGGATTATGGCATTGTCTCTGCAAACTTGAATTTTTTTCCTATCAGGCAGTTGAATGATGAATGTTCTTATTCTTGTCATGTTTTTAACGTATGCTAGGGAAGATCTATTTAGGCTTTGAGCTTAAACCTAAAGTGTGGTCTTTTCTGAAGGCGTGGTCCTTACCCTTAAACCATGACTTTTCTGAGGTCTCCACTGAATGCCTCACTCACTGAGGTCTCTTATCACCGGTACTCTAGCATCTTCTATTACTGCTGGTCTTCTAGTATTTCTGTTTAGCACTTAGTCCCATAGTAGGAAATCTCTGCTACACGGAGTTTCACTCCTCACATGTGCCAAGAACCTGCAGTAAATCCTCATTCAGACTTCTATCCTAACTTCTGCACATAGCTATCTCTTCTTTGGCCGCCTGCTCTATAAATTACAGTATTTTTTTATTATTATTATTGTATCCTAGTATTCTAATCTCTGCATCCTTAGCTCAGAGAGACTGTAGTTTAAGTTGATTTCCATCTCCTTGAATTAAGGTGGGAAAATAACCTACCCAAAAGCTGAGAAGATCGTGGGGCTCACAATGTATATTTTCCTTCTCTCAAAGACCAAAGTCAGTCCTGTGTGTCCATTTTCCCGTGCCTTAAAATGATAGCCTCATATAGTTTGTCCAGTTTTATAATTGTTTACAACAGGTAGGCAGGTCCAATACCAGTAACTCTTTCATGGCTGGAATAAAAAACCCCATGGGTTTATATTTCATTTTTGTAAAACCCTGTGAGATAGTATTTGTGAAGTAGGTACTCTTATTATAATCAATTTTGTTGAGAATTAAACTCAGGATAATTAATGAGTAGGGGAGTAAGAATTAGGACCTTGGTAGTCAGATTCCAGACTCTGTGCTTTGATTCAATATATTATGCTGCCTCTATAATATGAAATTATGCTTATTTCCTTCATAGCATTTATCACACTCTCTTTTAATATATTTATTAATATTTACTTGTTTTTTTAACTTTGCTTCTTCTACTGTGTATAAATACATATACACACTTTCTACTGCCTGGCACAGGCTTTCGGTAGGCATTCGATAAATATTTGTTGAATGAATAAAAAAAATGTAAATGCCATCATTATAAAATAATTTTCAAAATTGAATCTTTTCTACATATTTGGTATTTTACACTTAATTTTTGCTAGCACCTGTGGCATCAAAATTCTGCAACAAAAACACAAAAAATCTAAAGGTGAGAAATATGGGAAAAAGTGACATGTATCACTAGAATTGTTAAAATTATATACCTCAAGATACAATTATATGATAAGAAAAGAGTTATACCATAATTTCTAATTTTGATAAGATAGCAGTAATTAGGGATCAGTTTTAAGATGTTCAAAACACCTACTGACAAACAATGGCATGCATCTGAAAAAGTGAGCACATAGTTGACGTGTTTGGTGAATCTAGGCATTACTTTTGGTTGAAGTAATAAAAAAATAATGATATCCATGTTTGACACTTGGGATATGTTATTTAAAAAAAGTTTTGTTGATAATTGTCTCTAGAGCCTTTGCATCACTTTTTCATATTTTAAATGGCAATACTCAGCTGAGTATTTTCAAAATATATTTGTTGAACTGAAAGTTATGGTTCTCATATTCTACATGACAAAACAATATGCACTTATTTTTATCCGAAACAAAACTATGTGATAGTTTTAAGTTAATTTTTGTGTTAACAAATCTTCTAAAGATATGCAATAGGCTTCACATTTACATAAAATTAAAGAAAGAATGCTTCAGCAAATGCAAATAAATGCAAAAAAGAAATATTTTAATCTTGATTCATGATTACTACCAAACATCACAACGTGAAAATACAAAAGCAAAATTTTGCATTTAGAGTACAACTAATGGTTGTAAGATATTTATAGACTGAGTATCCTGATTAATTAATTAAGAAATATATTTATTGATTATATTTCAGGATCTGCTTTTAAATCTGACATCTTTAAAAACATTTTAATATTAGAATCATATGTATTGACTTCTGCAGTTATGCAATATGACAAGCCTAGAAAAATGATTTATCTCACTTGGTACATTATTAATTGTATGAATTGACTGTTTAACCTCTATTGATTTGCATTTCTTACTTAATGTTCATTTTAGGAACAGAAGCAAAAATTATTTTACAATAGAAAAAAAGGATACAAAAGTCAATTCTAGCATAATAGGAAAGATTATTTTACTATTCACCATTATATATCCTCCCCCCAGTAATTTTCAAGATCTTGAAAGAACATCCTTAGTTTTAAAACAAAAGTTTTTAAGTCTAAATACTGACTTAATGAAGGTAACTCTTTGTCCTCAGGAATTGTAACATTTAGTTGCTTCTTATATTTGGATTTTAGTGGAATTTTGGATCCATATTCATTATGTATTTTTATAAAAGTGAATAGAACTTTGACCTGTTCATACCCACTGGAAACTTTTATTATTATAAGAGTTTTGAAAATTCATCAAACCATTCTAATATCCAGGAGATACTTTTCTTAAAGTGTAGGCTATATTGGTGGCCTTTCTTATGTGTAGTGAAAGACATGGAGAAGGTGATATATAATTACTTCCAGAATTTCAATTTATTATTGTTTACATATTCCTAGACATTTTGGGGGCTAGTCCCAATTTAAAATAATTTCCCAATGTGCTCACAGTTCAACCAAGTGGCCCAGAAATCCCAATACTTTGACACACTGAAATACATGTTACATTTCCAATATTGGTTCTTTAAAATGGAAATAGAATATAATTCTTGGACAGGCCACATGTCTTGATATTGGATTTGAAAACTATAGTTGCATAAAATGTTTCCAGAAAATACAGAGAGCTGAATTTTCTTTTGGTGTCAAAGAGAATCTGCCTTAGGTTCTGTTATTTATTTAAGCAGAATTTCTTTCAAGCAGGTTATTTTGTGAATTTCAAAGTTATTTTGTTGTCTGTTGGTCCTTGATGTCATGCTTAAGCCTATGAGCTAAAGGTCTCCTTAGGGTATGAAGAATCTTGGGTAGGACTTTTACATTCTTGTGAATGTGAAGTTGTAAGTGACTTTCACTATGTTGGCAGATCTGCTTACTTAATAGGTCTTAGTATAACTGATAGTTATGTTCCCCTGTGGTTATTTAGCAAGGTGAGAGTTTTGCTTTCATGTTTGTATACTTTTGCTATTTGTGTCCAAAAGAGGTATAGGATGTGTGATCAGAGAATGGACAAGACAAAATGATCTAGGTAAATTGCTCTAAGGTGGGAGGGATAGAGGCATCATAATTCTAATGAAAGAGTTATTTGAAAAGCATAACATAATCACTTTACCTTTACTGTAGATTAAACTGATTATTACCCAAGAGAAGAGCAAGGCTTTTAAGAAATAGAGCATAAGAGAGGAATATTTTAATAGAAAAAAAAAGATAGGCATGAGTAACCCTTGGACTTCTTGGAAGTCACAAGGTAAGAGGAATAAAAATAGGAAAAATAAATCTTTAAGGACATAGATAAAAAGTGTTTTGTACCTGTGGACAGCTCTCACACCCTGCATGGCATTCCTTTAAATCAGCCATGGTATTACTAAATACGCCATACACTTTCATGTCTTTGCTCATGTTTCACAGTCAGAATTCCCTTCCACCATTCTCCACATTTTGTGCAATTTTGGAAATCCTCTCATCCTTTAATATCATCTCCCTTACTTACCTTTTTTTCCCTTCTCTTTCCTGTAGTAAGTTGCTACTACAGTTATCTGGGTTTTTATTTTGCCCTGAATTATGAAATAGTTGTTTGTGTCTATTTCTTTCACCAGATTTTGAGATGCCCTTTGTGTTTTTTTGCTGTTGTTTTCTCTTTAAATTTAAATGGAAAAGAAATTGATAATATAAGTTTACATAATATTCTCTGTTTGCATAGATAGTACTTACTTGTGGTTATTATTTCGTTTTACCTGTGTGCATGATTTAAGGCAAGATCTGGTTTCCTCATTCGTAGATAGCATGTAACAAGCTTTGTCTCAATAAAACTTGCCACGCTTGCTATATCTTCAGCAGATGCTTCAAATGGTTTCCCCAGAGCTGCCCCTTTGCTGCAAAGCTTAAAAAAATACAGTACTTTAAATTTCCTAATAAACTTGGGATTATAATTGATCTTTTAAATAAGCAAAACGTGTATGTACACATACTTTTTTGCAAACTACAAGTAAAATATTAATATTTTGATTGTAAATTAAATAAATTGTTCCTATTCACTATTATGTGACTATAATATAAAATAAGTAACACATTTTACTGTAAAATGCTTCCTGTAAAATATTTTTAAAGTATGATATATCTTAAAGGACTGCTATTTGCTGAGAATGTCTGTTTTAAAAATAAAGCACACAATAAGCAAAGATGTTAACAGAAAACCAGGTATAAATCATATTAAATACCAGTGCTTTTATGAAAACCCAGCTGAGCAATGATCTAGCACACTATCAAGTTTGATTTAATATAATAAGGGGTATCGGAAGTAAACTCCTAGGAGCCATTAACATCATCAGTGATTAATTTGAGTCTGAATCATATTCTCTAGGATGTTATTGAAAGAAAAGAAGTAAAAATTTATTAGAATTTATTGGCAGAGGCCACAATATCTGAAAAACATGGCAAGAATGTGGAATTCTTAATAAAAATTCCGGGAAGTCAATGGTTTCTGGGCACTATGGATAAACTATAGAAGAAAAAAATAATTATTTTGGAGAACCCCAAACATTAAGAAGTATCAATATTATGACAAAGTAGATCAGTACTTTTTTTTCCTGTAGAATTTCCTACCATTCCTTGGAATCAAAGCTGATGGGGAAGGAGAAACTCCATCTTCTCTTTAATGATTTTATTTAGGATTTCTGCATCTTTGCTCCTTTTTATTTTCATCTGTGCATATACTGGGGGAAATTTTCTCACCAGGTATTATAATATCTGGAGTTAATATTTATTTGTATATATGTTAATATAAAATTATTTGCATCCTAAATCCTGTTTGTTTAAATGATATAGTTTAAATTTTCTTTTATAGATTAAGTCAAGATTGCCTTGCCATTTACATTAACATTATTGTCAATTATTTTTTAAGTGCAATTTCACTGAGAATGGCTATATTTTGTTCTAAAATGTATTTCTATCACTTTTATCTTTATAAAACTAAAGAGAATTTAGAATCTAGATGTTTACCATCCCTAGTTATCTGATTCTATTATCTTTTGCTGATATCCTGTCATTTCTGAGAATTCATTATTATTTTTTAAGCACTTTACAAATTTGATGGGTTAAAATGTCATTTTATCCATTCAATCAGTAAATATTTATTGAGTGTATATTATTAATTACCAGATAAAAATTACTGCCTTTACATTTTAATTTGCATTAGATAGATCTTTTTCATAAATTTTGGCTATTTTGCTCCATGTACATTCCTTTTTTTTATTCCTTGTCTATTTCTATTGACATGTTAATCCTTTTATTAATAATTATAAGAGCTCTTTAGCTATATAAGCTATTTTTCCTCTTCCTGTAACAACTTCATATAGTTAATCAAATGTAAGGGTTTTCTTTTTCAAATTATCCATTAGAAAAGATTCAACTTTTTCATATTCTTACAAGTACTCTCAAAGTACATATTATAAAACACTTTTCTCAATTATTTTAAAAAAGCAAAGATTATTTGTGAAAGATACAACAGAAAAGACCTCAGTCACTGCTAACTTTGGATGCTTCATAAAGATTACACATTAAAATTAGTAATAAAAGAGAAAAATGTTAACACTAATTTAATAACTATTCCTGAAGTCTGACCTTACACATGTCAATCTGGTTGTAAATAGACCTTAAAATATAATTTGAGAAAGTATTGTAGTTTGAACATGGCAGCTTGAGACAGCATCTCCGCTTTTATACCAATCTGATCCCATAGAACCCAGAACTACCAAAACAGAAAGTTAAACAGAAAAAAAGAGAGATAAAGATTTTTAGATGGCATAGCTCTTTATAAAGCTCAAGTCAGTAGAAAAAATGACTAGAAATTGTGTAGTTTTGTTTTAGTATATCATAATATTAAAATTCTAGAACTTTGTTTATTTCATCTTCTAAATGAACTCAGCATTTCTTTTCAAGCCTTAAACTCCCAAACCTCCTGGATTTATCACATAAAATTTTATAGAAAACGAAAAGAAATAAACAAGCACATTTTATGTTTTCTTTGCCCATTCCTGTCTGCATTCCTCCTTAATGTGATGAGGTAGACAAGATTCCTTTCACAGATATACTTGTAGAATGAATGTGTGGGGCATTTGGGGAGCAGTTGGGGAGTAGCTTCCATGAAGACATTCAGATTCTACACAGCAAGAGGAAGCAGACCTTTGGATTTAATAATTTTAAAGGCTTTGTCTATGAACACATAGACAAAGTTAGGAATAAATGCTTATCTTCTAATGTCTGTAACAGTCTCTACAGGATTCAAGGCCAGAAAAGAAATAAAAATAATCAGTCTTAACATAGTAAAAAGAATACTTCATGAAACCAAATTGTAAGAGAGTAGTGAAAGACAAAGATAATTTTTTAATTCACATGAAAATGGAAAAGAGATAACCTGTTGGGTAGGCTTTAAGTATATTTGTGGTGATCCTGGTTTATTAATCAAGTATTGTAGATAGAGAACTTTCTTGATTTTATCAAAGATAGCTTTATTTGTTCTTGTACATCTTTGAAACAGGCTTTGCAATAAGACAAACATTTATAAAATATATTGAATTTAAAGGTAGAATTATAGGTAAATGTAGAAAATCATTCCAGATATTTTACTGAATTTTTAAATTTCTATGCAGATATTTATAAAGATGGAAAAGTTAATTCTCCAGAAGATGAAGGATTTAATGTGATAAGAATTTGTTTGAATGCAAAAAAGGTGACTTTGTTCAAGTCATATTTGTCGAAAACTATGTACTAAGTCTTTGATGAAATAAGTCATGGAGTTAAGAGAATAAAAACTTTTAAGCTACCTGAATAGTATAACAGTGAGATGACTTTGAATTAAGAAAAAATAATATTAGGTGTTAAATTTTTATTTCAAAATGAAGCTTAAAATATTTTTGAATGAGGCATGGAAGAATTGTAATACTTAAGGAAAATGCAGTAAAAACTCTTATGGGTGTAGTTGTTGTTTTCATGAGAAGATATTAAATGAGATTTCAATAGTGTATTAAAATCACAAGCTCAAATTTTAACAAGAAAATACATATTTTGTAAATATATTCGATAATTTCCTGAAAACCAAAAAATATAGAAAAAATTTTCTAAGGTATCTCAAAGTTCTTTTAAGAATATCAAATCTATTTTCAGAAATTGTGGCTCATGATCTTTTAAGTTTGTTTAAAAACACAGATAAAAATAACATATAGCTCACGAATAGCAGAAATAACCAATATGAAATATGTTCTGGGTACCTTCCCTTTCCTAAAAATGCCACCAAACATTTTTCGATAATTAGGATGATTATTAGCAAGACTGATATTACTAATAGGTTCTCCATTGTTAGAATATTGTATGGTGAATGAGTGCCCACTATATTTCTTGAACATAATTTTGAGTGATCCCTTAAGATCTAAGAGAGAACAAAAAATATTGAAAAATGTGCCATTATTTGAGTTATCAGATATCAATAAATAAGGGTCTATATCCTCCATCCATCAGTAACTTCTAAGGTTTTGATATTGTTTTTGAAAATTACAAAAAATTCTAAAGATTGAGACTAAGTCACCCATAACACTATCACCATGTATATTGCCATTAATTTTTGACACGTTTTTCTATATTTTTCATGTTTTTGTATCATAGTTAATTGTATATTGTATGTAAGTTTTGCATTTCTTTTTATATGCTCTACCTCTTTTCATATGTCTTCAAATAAAAACCTAAAATGTGAGGGAGGGGGAAATGGGCTAAAAGGGGTCAAATATTTGGTGACAGAAAGAAAAATCTAACTGTGGGCAGTGATTTAATCAAGGTCACAATAAAACTTGTAATTAGAGAATGAAAAAAAAAACAGCCCATCTAGAGCACTCTATAACGACACCCAGTCGAAAAGCAACCCCTCACACACAGAACTTCCAATTAATTCTTTATTGCTCCATTCTGAGATAAGAGCAGACAGTGTAGTCACCAGACATTTGAGGAACATTTTTTGCCTTCTTTTGTTTTAATCTGAATAAAATAAAATGGCCCTAAATAAAAAAAACTAAAATGTATTAAAATATACTCATGTTACAATTATAGCTGAGCATTTCAATATCCTTCTCTCAGCAAATGATCGAATTACTAGAAAGAAAATCAGCAAAGATATGGAAGATGTGAACAATACAATCAATCAACATAATGTAATTGACATATGTATGTGTGTATATATACATACATCTATCTATCTATCATCTCTATAAAATACTCCACCCAACAATAGCAGAATACATATTTTCTCAAGTCCTGATGGAAAAGTTACGGATATAAATCATATTCTGGACCATAAAATAAACCTTGACAAAATGAAAAATAACTGAAATCATTGTGCATATTCTCTTATAATAATGGAATCAAATCTTAATAGTAATAAAAACCTTAAAACACTCTATTTTGAAAATGTGCAAAAGACATGGATAGATATTTCACTGAAAAGGACATGCAGATGGAAAATAAGCACATGAAAAAAAATGTTCAACATGTTTATTGTTAGACACCATTAGTCATTAGAGAAATGCAAATTGAACTAGGAGATATCATTACATCCTTATCAGAATGGATAAAATGAAAAAGAGTGATAACAACAAAAGCTGAGAATGATGAGGAATTGGATCAATCACACATTGCTCATAGAAATGTAAAATGATAGAGCTACTGGAGAAAACTGGCAGTTTCTTAAAAAATTAAACATGCCACTGCTGGTGGGACTGCAAATTGGTACAGCCACCATGGAAAATGGTCTGGAGGTTCCTCAAAAAACTAAGAATTGATCTACCATATGATCCAGCAATCCCTCTACTGGGTATTTACCCCAAAGATTTGAAAATCCATATCCAAAAAGATATTTGCACCGATGTTCATTGCAGCATCATTCACAGTGGCCAGGACATGGAAGCAACCAAAGTGTCCTATGATAGGTGATTGGCTAAAGAAGCTGTGGTACATATATACAGTGGAATATTACTCAGCCATAAGAAGAGATGAAATATTGCCATTTGCGACAACGTGGATGGAACTCGAGATAATCATGCTAAGTGAAATAAGCCAGACAGAAAAGTCGAAAATCCATGATATCACTTATATGTGGGCTATAAACCTAAAAGCAACAAATGAACAGGACAAACAAACAGAGACTCATGGACATGGACTATAGACTAGTGGTTACCAGAGGATAGGAGGTGAGGAAGGAAGGGGGAGATAGACGAGGAAAAAGGGTCAAATATAGGGGGGGACGGGGAGGGAGAAGTGGGTAAAGGGGATTGAATATATGGTAGCTGAAGGAAACTGGACTTTTGGTGGTAAATACACAGTAGAATATACAGATGTTAAATTATAATGTACGCCTGAAAATTATATAATTGTATTAACCAATATTACTCCAATAAACTTAAACACACACACATACACACACACACACACAACTAAAGATGCAACTACTATATAACTCAACAATTGCGCTCCTAGGCACTTATTCCAGAGAAGTGGAGACTTATGGTCATACACAAATTCCTGTGTGCATGTTTATAGCAGCTTAATGCATAATAGCCCCCAACTGGAAGCAATCTAGATGTCTTTCAATGGGTGACTGATTAAACTGTGGTAAATTCATACTATGAAATACCACTGAGCAATAAGGAGGAACAAATGAGTAATACATGTAACCACTTAAAAGAATCTCTAGGGATTATGCTGGTGAAAAAGGCAATCCAAAAAGATTACATACTTTATGATTAAATGACAAATTACAGAAACAGAGAGAACCAATTAGTGGTTGTGAGGGGTTAGGCATGTGATGGCTGTTGTGGTTACAAAAGGACATCAGGAAGGATACAGTACAGTTCTGTACTACATGTATCTTAACTTTGATTGGTGGATACACAAATCTCCACATCATAAAATTAAACAGGATTAAATATACACACAGTGCAAATAAATCTGGAGAAATGTTAAAATCAGTGGATTATATCAATGTTAGTATTCTGGTGGTGATACTATGCTATAGTTTTACAAGATCTTACCATTGAGAGAAATTGCATAAAGAGTACATGGGATCTCTGCATTATTTTTTAAAACTGCATATGAATCTACAGTTATCTCAAATAAAGTTTAATGAAAAATGATCATACTAAGATTTAGATGTCTTTCCTTTCATTCCTCTCCCTTTTTTCAAAACACAATTATAATCACCTTTAGCTGAAGTTTTAGATGAGAAGATAAATTCTATTGAAGGGAAAATGTTTGTGATAGGTTTTTCTTGTCAAATTATAAACTGACTTCTATAATGGGAGCTAACAACTCATAATGAGGCTTGCTTCAAAGTTTTATTGGGAAGCCATTGTTAAAGGATACATTCTCATTATGTGGTCTCTTGTTTGAGCAAATTTGCCATAAGATGAGGGTTGTGTTTAGCCATCTACACAAAAGAAAATTCGTAAGTCTTTTTGTATAATGACTTCTGTATAATTTATTTTTTTCTTAATCATCTTTCAGTTTGCTAGCACCCACTTCCAAGTAATTTTTTCAGAAGAGGTTCTTTTCAGGGCTTATGCATACTTGAGAATGTATTTTTGCTGACCTTATACATGTAAATGAACATGGCTGAGTATACATTTCTTGAGACGACAATTTCTCTGTAAATATGTAGTTCTCTAATTATATTCTTTTATTTAGCATGTAGAAACATAATACTTTTTGATGAAATCATACATAATTTAAAAGAACTTCCTTTGTCAAAATTTCTTACTTTTCTCCAACATATAGTGTTTTTTCCTATCTTCTTGTAATTTATTACCATGAATCCCAATGTGTTCTATATTCATCTATTTTGCCTGGAAAGAGGTTAAGTTTTTTGTTTCTCTTGTGTTTCTATACTCAGACTTTTTTTTTTTAAGCTTAGAAGTTTTCTCCAGTTACACATTAGATTACTGGTCCCATTCTAACTGCCATGTTTTCTTTCTTAAGAAAGTAATTCTTAAGTTGCATATTCCACCTCTATTCTTTAGGTTTTCTGACTTGATTATTATTATTTTTTTTTTACCTCTGCATTCTTGGAGAGTATCTCAAGATCATCTGATGCATCATCAACTTTATTTTTCTTATTAGTTACTCTATTTTTTATAAAAGCAGTACTAGTGCTATTAAAGGCAAACATTCAGATAGTTAAATATGCTACAAGCAATGTTCTAAGGGTTCTATATCCGTTACCTCATTTAATAATCAAAATATGAAGCACTATTTTTATACCCATTGTCTCAGTTCAAAACTGCTATAACAAAGTACTGTAGCTGGATGTCTTAAAAAGCAAACTTTTATTTCTCACAGTTCTGGAAGCTAAGAAGTCCAAGATCAGGGTGCCAGTATAGTTAAATTCTGAGGGCCTTCTTTCAGGATGCCGACTGCCAACTTCTCATTATAACCTCATTTGGCAGAAAGAGAGTAAAAGAGCTCACTGGTGTTCCTTGTTAAGGGCACTAATTCAATTCATGAGGGCTCCACCCTCATGACCTAGTCACCTCCCAAAAGCCCACCTCCAAATACCATTGCATTGGGGATTAGGCTTCAACATAGGAATTTTGAGGGGATACAAAAGAGTCCATAGCACTCTTTTCACAGAGAAAACTGAAGTTCAGAGAGTTTAGGTAGTTTTCTCAGACAACATGATTAGTAATTGGGATTTAAACCTAGATGTCTGGCCCTAAAGTCTTCCTTTAATCACTACATTAATGCTACACAATGTCACTTAACAAACTACTGATCCATAATGAGATAAGCACAAAAATAGAGAGTAAGCATTTAGAAACTTTTAAGAATTCAATAGAGAAATATTATGTCTGTTAAAGCTCAGGATAAAAATTAGCTTTTGTAATTTTGTCTCATTTTGACTTTATTTTTCTCTAATAATTATTTTCTACTATATTTAATAAAGTATCAGTACACAACAAATTGAGACAAAAACAAAACAGGTTCTTCACCGCTGGTAGTGAAAAGAACTCTACTAAACTGTTAGAAATTTAGGTAATTAAGAAACCATAAGAAAGAAAAAATATTCACAACTCTATTATTAAAAAATGACCTCGGTTAGATTTGGGTGTCAGTATGTCTACCTATCCATAGCTAGCTAGTTATCATCTATCTCTTTTTCCTTCCATTTATAAAAATTATGTTATTATCCATATTATTAAGTGAACTGATTATTTATTTCTTTGAATATATTAAGACATTTTCATGTTAAATATTGATGTATACTATTTTAAAATAACTGAATAATTTTAATAGATCCCCATTTAATGTTTTTCTTGGTGAGAAATTTCTCTAGTGACATTGAAAGTTCTCAATGTCATAAATAACGTACATAGAACGGCCTTATATATACAACCTTGCCCACACATTTGATCATTTCCAAATCATTATATTCTGCTATAATGTATTCTTACGTTTAGATTTGCCAAGTCAGGAGTACATAATTCAAAAAATTATTTTAGAATATATGTCATTTAAGTGCTCTCCAGAAAAGTTTTACAGTTTTACCAACAAATTATTTAAGTTCTTGTTTCTCTATATCCTCATCCATACTAGGTACTAGCAATGTTTAAATCATTTATTTATTAATCAGATGGGCTCTACCTTACATGTTTATTGGCTGTATGTATGTGTTTTTGTTCATGAATTTTGATTATCTCTAAACTAGGCTTTTTAATTTTTATTGATTTATTTTCATTTAGTAAGTACATAATTAAAATTTTTTTCCCAAATATGTAATTTATTTTGAGTTATGAATGAAGCCAAATATAACCACATTTTGCTTTCAGGTTTATGCTAGCTAAGTAAAACAAATTGGAAAGATTCCCCTCTTTTTCAATGCTTTGGAACATTTTGAAACAGTTGAAAAAAAAATTGAGTCTAACTTCTTTCACCTCTTTTTTTTTCGATTGTTTTTCTGTTTGGTTTTCAGCCTTTTCCACAGTTTTGTTAATTTATATAATTCATATAATACATATATGTTCTGTGTTTTACTCAGAAAAAAATTTATAGCATTTATTTCTATCTCTTTTGCCAAAGCTATTTAAGAAAGTGTGGACTTACTATTCTTCTTGAAAACTTTATCACCTGCTTTCCTTAGTTACTTGTGTGACTATTTTTAGCATATTCATTAATCATGTATATTTCATCAAGTTACAGATTTTTTTGCTCAAATCTTTTAACATTTGTCTTCTATTTCTTACTATTTTATGTGTTAATTTCTGTGAGCTCAGTCATGGAAAAGTGATGTTCTGACATGTTGTGCATTTCTTTCTCCTTCGTACAGAATTGAATTACTCAAGAGAACTGCTTTTATCTGATGTGGTAGCCTTTTTCAAAGTATGGATGCTATGATAGTAGAAACAGTGTTGAGGGACACGTCTTTGCTATAGGGGACAAATTTCTGAGAATGAAGCCAGTAGGAATGAATGAAACCAAATATGGAAAAGCTAGAAAACTTAACACTTTATGAAGATGTTCATTTAAATTAAATAAGAAAATTTAAAAATAATTTTTGAAAAGATTTTAAAATGAGAAAATGAAAAGGCAGCATTTTTTTTTTTTTGTAAAGTGAGATTTGGGAATTGAAAGAAATAAAATTATAAAACAATTATAATTTAAATTGCAGAATAAATTTTAAATTAGAAGCACTAAGTAAAGAACACGTAAGTAATAAAATCAAATCAAAAAATTGGAGGACAATCTCTAAAATTGAAAGGTATTAAAGACTCCATTACTAATAAATTTTTATAATTTCTAAGACACTTTCAGGTATATAATTACATTTATCTTCTTGGTATCTCCATGAAGCAGATAAAACTATTTGCCCCATTTATTAGGTATTAAAACCTATGCTTTTGAAAGTCTGATGATTCTGATGTTAGTAACAGAGGCTAGAACTAATTTTTTTTTAATGAAAAGTTCTTTCCTACATCAGATTCATTGTCCTAAATTATTCTTTGCATTAAATTTTTATTTTAAATCTTAGTTCCTATAACCTCTGTTAGACCTTCAGTAGACCTCCTTACAATTGACAATGATTTTTTTTTGGGGGGGGGAATATGGTTTATGGATTCCACTTGAGTTTAATGCTTTCTTTTTTTCATTATGTATGATCTTTACAAAGACCCATCTTTGCGTTAAGAGACCAGTGTACGTGACATGTTTGCTAGCAATTAGGTTACTGTTTTCTTCCTGACCCTCTCCTTGAATCTCACCTCATTGCTGTTATGCCTTTCATATAAAACTTTTTTTTGCCAGGAGAATTGGAAAGGAGAAATACCAAACCCAAACAAACAAATTTTAACCTCCAGAATTCACTGCTCTTTCTTTTACCACCTCTTCAACTTCATGTCTCAAGGCAAAATAAATCACTGCTTGTCAATTTCCATTTCCCAAATGTTAAAGGGATTATATATAAAAAGAGAGGTATAGTAGTGGAATTATGGGATAAAATAGCACCGAGAGCCCCAGAAACAAGTCTTTAAACAAAGTTGGGGGCTGCTGCACTCTAGTTTTTCTGAATTGGGTATGCAATAGATATAGGTAATCTATATTTTTATCACTGTTCTTCCTTGGGGATTTGTTTTTTGAAAATTCCACCTGGTGTTTGGTAGATATTTGCAGTTATTCTACTTTTTAGAAATTTCTTCATGTGAGTTAATGCATATGGTGGAATGAGAATTAGACACAACAGCTAGCCACCATCCTAACCTGTATGTATTTCAATGAGATCTTTAAAATTCCTTTTTAGATACCATTCTAAATGTTCAGACTGCAAGGGTCTCATAATTAGTAGTTTTCAATTTCAATAAATATCTTTTTATATTCCCTTAACAGAATGGAAAGAAACTCTACACTGTAGAATAACACCCATTGATTTTAAGTTTTCTATCATCTTGTTGCATGAAAGAGGAATGAATCAGAGAGCTCATCACTTATAACTTTCTACATGGTGCCACGCATAGATCTACTAAAGTGTCTCTGTGGGAGAGACAGAGTATGTGAGGCTAAGAGATGCAGAGAATTATGTTCACACATCGGTGGACTTAAAAGTACCATCAGGGTTTCAGAAGCAATGCTTTTCAGCCAAGTAGGCCATGATGTGACCTCTATTAAATTTATGGGAATTGGAAAAATGAGGTTACTCCCTGGGTGACAAGCTGTTGAATGACACTAAAAAGTAATTAATCACTCCTACTCCTATTTGTTAAAATAGCTGTGCTTCAATTTTTTCTTTCTCTTTCTCTCTCTCTCTCTTTTTTTTTTTCAAGTAACCTTCAAATAGAGGCGTGGCTACAGTGGGTTCATTCCACTGTGCTTCACCTTGATATGACCAGCCAGTAATTTGCTTAAGCTCTGAAGCATGTAGATGATACACATTAACCTTCAGTTTTTTTTTCCAGGATACCCCTAAACTCCAACTATCTGATGTGTAAAGCAGATTAGAAATGTGACAGGAGTGAGATGAATTAATACAATAAATCTTTCTTTCTTCTTGTCCCTGCATTTCAGCTCATTAAGGTAGTGATTTTAAAATAAAGATAATGGTAGCAGCATGCTTATTTTAAGGTAGTTATTTGTATTATAAAGTAAATGTATTATTACATACAAACTTAGCTCTTATACAAAAGTTATAATAGGCTAGCATTTATTAAGTGCTGACTATGTGTTTGGCATTGTGCTCAGCCCTTAATATATAGGATCCTACTATATAGTATCCTTTGTAGATGCTATCTTATTAAATAATATTATTTATAATTCTCAGATATGGAAATTGAGTTTAAGAGAGCGTATTAACTTATCAGACAGTAAGTTTTAGAGCTAAGATTCAAAACCAGATCTGCTGTCTCATCCTCACCTTGATCTTATGTTCTAGGTAGAGTGCTCCTCAGATGGCCATTAAAATTAGTCATAGTCAAATTTTATAAGGACCAAGTTAAATCCCAGCAGCTATCATTAACACTGGTTTCTTATTTATGATCACTATATTCATATTTATATACTCGGTGAGCTGTATGTGTGTGTGTCTGTGTCTGTGTGTATACATATGTGTGTGTGTGTGTGTGTGTGTATCACTGGACTGTCCTTAAGGAAATAGTAAATAGTAGGACAGGTAGGATAGGTAGGAAAAGAGGTCAACATTTATCGAGCAACCAGATAAGGCAGTTTTACATACGTTAACTACTTAATTTCTATAATCACACATTTTATACACAGAGAGTGGACTAATTCAAGAAGCAGATGAGGCTAGAACATGTAGAAATGAAGAGAAGAACTAGATAGTGCATATGGATGAGAAAAAGAACAGATGGTGGAGATACTACAGGGAGAAAGGGAGCATGGTTCTAGTGAAGCTCACAGGGGTCCTTGTGATGAAGACCTTGGCTGGGAGCACTGAGCAGCTTGGTGGGCCAATGCTTGTCAGCTAGAACTACCAGTTCCCTAGGCAGGTTGATTTCTGGTCCATTTCTTCACCAACTTTGCTAAATAGCAGGAAAATTAAAATTAATATTTTGGATAACTTGCCAATAATTCTCCAAATTCTGTGGGATTTTGTGAGACCCTTGGTCTTAATTTATAAGCTACATTTTTTTTCAAATTTATATTTATGTTAATTAAATGTTTTTTATAGCCTCATTTTCTCTAAGTGGAAAAAGCTGAGCTGACCAAGATGGTATGTTTTCTTTAGCAATGTTGAGATAATAATACAAGTGAGAGATCAAAAAATTACTTTTGACAGGACATAGTTTTCAAAAACTTAAGAATTAAGGAAATTAAAAAACTCAGTAATTCACAAATTCATTGCCCTATGGTATATCTCTTGGTTTCACTCCCATGTTCTCTTTCAGTCATCATGGACATCCATAGCAGTATTAATTATTTTGGAGCAAACTCCTGTGGAGCAGTACATAAGTCAGCAATTGCCATGAAAACACTGCAAAATAAACTACTCCTAAACTCATTGGTATACAACAATATGACAATATTTTTTATTCACACATCTGCAGGTTGGCTAAGGTTGGCCAATGTAGGTTATTATGTTCAACGAGGCTTGGGTCAAAGATGATAGTTAACTCCAGTTTAACTAGGACTTGTAACAGCAGCTGAGATGTGTTTTTCTCATAGACAAAGCAGTAATATAAAAAGATAAGACAACTGGGTAAACGTATTTCAGGTCCACTAACATCCCATTGGTGAAAGCAAGTCATATGGTAAAGCCCAATGTCAAGGGTTGAGACCATGGCCAGAGTGAGGATGTATAATTAATGCTATGACTGGGTAGGCATAGGAGTAAAGAATTGGGACCAGTAACTTACTACAAACAGAAAAACAGATCTATCTAAGAATTTCTTTTTGCAAATTTCTCATCCACATATCCTCCTGTGAAGGTGTGCAGTGTGACTTATGACACAAGATAAATGCCTAGGTCTCTACAGCTACTGTCTTTCCTTTTAGTACCACAGGTTCTTCAGGACAGACACAATTCTGAAATTGTTCTATGGGATGTTAAGAAGTTGTATCATAAAATTTTTCAGATCAGATAAACTTGTGATATACCTGACTGCAGGGCTGCTAAAACTACGTTACATACTAATGCATATTGCAAATATCTAAGAGGGAGATATAGCATATAATGTTTCACAAACTTCTCTGACCATAGAATCCCATTCCCACAAATTTTTTTTTTTTTAAAGAACATCTTGAGGGCCTAGAGTTTTGTGGAATTCATTTTGTGAAATGCTGTCCTAAGGCAACTTCCATCTTTCTCACTTCTTAGTTCAAATGGGCCTGACATCTGGTTAATACCCCAATTTTGAGATAACTGTTTCTAAAAAGCATTTGAGGAGAGAAAGAAGCAAGCTTCTCACATCTGATCACAAGGCAATATAATTTTATTACTGCTATGAGTTGGTGTACTCTTTCAATCTATATAGTACCCAAGTTACTTTTGAGTTGGTTGAATCCAGGTATGTATCACTGTCTTTTAAAAGTTCCCTTTTTAAACATTTCAGAGATGTTTAATGTTCATATTTAAAGTACACAAGAAGTTAATGTTTGCAGATGCCAAGAGATTTCTATTTCTATTTCCAGAAAGAATGGAGTCATTTAACCCTTACTCTTATATCAGGTATAAAATGCTGGTTAGTATAAATTTTTTTAAATTAGCAATACCAATGGATATTTTCCTTCTCAGAATATATATTTAAATTAACACCTTGATGTTATGCTATGAAGAATAACACCTTTTAATAAAGAAACACCCATGAGGTTGGGATAGTTTTAGCTTAGTAAAAATATTTTTTACACCTAAAATTTTTATGAAATGTTATAAATCTGAAAAAAAAATTATTTTAAACATTTGAGATTTTATAGCCACTCAGAGGCAATAAAAGATTTAAAGAATATGTCATAGGATGTAGATGGGAACAATATATTAGTCAATATTATGACTTTTTAAAAGTTTTCTCTTAAAAATAGGATAAAGGAAAATTATTCAATAATCTTTCAGGCACGTCAGCGTGTTTTTTGCATAATCTGGTCTTGTCAATATATCCCAACGTTCAAAGAAATATTATATGGTGCAGGATGTTCTGAGAGCAATGAACTTCAAGCTTTCAACATGGCAGGGCAGCTCATGGTCCTGATTATAAAAGGCAGCAAACTTTTCAGAACCTTTAAAGAGAGTTTCTGAAGTACAGCTGAATAGTTAATTCTATACTGCTAAAAATGTTTGAATGGGGATCTGGAATTTATAAACACTTCTATGCACTATCTTATTTGCTCTTCACTAAAGCTCAGAGGCAGCTCAGACAGGCACTGACTCCCATTTTCTGGGTAATAAAACTGAGATTCAGAGAGATTGTGTGACACGTCCAAGGTCACACAGTTTATAACGAGCAGAGGAAGCAACTAAAAATAATTCTTCTGATTCCAAAGTCAATACTTTCTCCATATTTTTGTACATTTATTTCTGAAACATTTTGTTCCCAAGGTTTATTTTCTGATTCTAAATATATAGTGCATATTATAAATTAGATCTCTCGCTCTCGCTCGCTCTCATGAGTTTAATTGAAAAATGGTAGAAGGGATGTGAGGGTTTTTTTTTAAGTATTGTTTTCCAATTTAAATATTTTAGGAGAAAAGAGGCATAAAAGCAATGATAAGAGGATCTGAATTCCTGAAAGAGACTTTAAAGCAATATTTATGGATCTATGCAGAGAAAAATACGTTTTTATAGTACATGCAAGTCATTTCCCCATACAAGGATGAAACTTTATTTAAAGCACAGTCATTGAAGTTTTAATGTTAAAGCAGGCATGCTGTTTCCAAGAGCTGGTGGTGAGACATAACAGAAAGGAGTACTTCTGCTAGAAAACTAATCAGGATTTTAAGGGATGTGCGAACAGGTGATAACTTACTTTGATAGCTCGCAGTCCAAGCACACAAGAAGAGAATGATTACTTTCTCTCTCATCAACTAATACTCTCATATCAGAGTGTCCTAAAGGCTCTGTGGAAATGTTTTCTATTTCTGAAAGAAAGGGAAAGATTTACCCAGACAAATAGAAAGTGAGTTTCTCGACTGACCTTGCTTAGGAAATACAGATTTAACACGAAGACATCACTTCCCATCTCCTGTTTGTCTATATGCTGCTAATAATGGCAGCCTCTAGGAGAAAATGTATGAAGAAAAGAATATTTCTACCTCAATATTTTGGCTATTCATATGGGAGGGAAGAAAACTCATGAGGAAATATAATAATTAGAATACTTCTAAAGTAAATTATACTATAATGTAACTTATATTTGTTAATATTTCTTATAGTAATAATATCAATTATTTATTGAATATTTACATATGCCATGGATTGTGCTAAATCTTTTGCTTCTATTACCATGTGAGATAAGTGCTAGTGTCATTTTTACTTTATAGATGATAAGACTTAGGCAGTTTAAATGACTTTCTCAAGGTCACAAAGCTATTGGAAACAGCTAAGCTTTCATTCAGACTCACATAGCTCACAGCTCAGGAGGTATTCTCTTAACCATTGCAATTTTAAATACTCTGGTATTTGAGTACTGGCTACTATAGTACTGGTACTACAGTACTGTCCCCCAGACAGAAAATGCATACACCTTTCTATAAGAATCTATCCCTTATCAGCCCTGGCTGTCGATTCACAAATTGGGCTTCATACATAAAGGCAAAGAGAGACCCAAGAAGGAGACTGACTCCTCTAGATTGGGAGGTGGCAAGTTTAACAAGCAAGGGAACTTATATATGAGGTTTGCCCCAAGTGATTGCAAGAGGAGTAGATCTCCAGCCTGCCCATCTCCCCTGCTCCTTCTGACCACCAGAACCTTAAAAATGTTTATATATAGGCTTTAACAGGGTTCTGTCACATATTCAGTCCAGATACTTTGAACAACACATTAATTTATCAAGACTGCCTCTTGAAACAACTCTGGCTGTGGGAACTATGGGCATAATCTACATTCCAAGAGCAAGGAAGGAGTTGAGGAACCTCTGATTGCCTGGTTCCAGCTCCCAGGTCAACTGGTGGTCATGCTTTCTCAATGACCTCTTACAACAAAGCAAAAGTAAAAAAACAAATGTATTGAGAAAAAAAAAAAAGAGTTAAAAGCATCATATTTTTAGGATGGGGAATTCCTTGGATAAAAACATACCAGCTGGTTAAAATATAGTTGAATAGAAACATGCATTAATTCTGATGTTATTTGCTGCCACTTCATATTTATTGTGAACAGCACCTGAGTGATTCTATGTAAATCATTTCAACACTGAAAATAATATTCAAAGTAGCACAGATGCCTGATGACCAGAAAAGAGAGGTGATATCAAGTATCTACTTTAACTCATCGACTTCCCAACTGTCAGATTTTCACATTATCTTAGTCTCTTTTTACTGCCAAGAAGTGATATCAGAACAAGCCAGATGAATGAGAATTGCTTTTCCCTTGATTAGTATTGCAGACCTCCCTTCAGGCTCTTTGGGAGCCCTGATGCCATGTCACTTTCCATAAACACCCAATGAGCAGCTGCAGACTTTTTCCATGGCCTAGCCTTTACGGCTGTCTTCCGCACTAGAAGGAAATGGGTCTGCAGATAGATAGAAGAAATTTTCATGCTATTATTTTCCATCCATTATGGTTATACTAATTACAAGAACTTGGAAAAGTTTTCAGTACAAACCCATTTTGTCATTCTTGCCTGTATGTGATATCTAAAAATGTCTATAGTTAATGTCATCCTGAAAATGTTTTAGTTTGTTCAGGAATTCCTCTAGGTGCCCAAGTTTATAAAGTTACTGTCTGAAATATGATACTGTCAAAAGATTGACAGTGAGTTGATATAGATAGCTGATATAGTTCAGGTGCAGTTCTTTGTATTTCTTCTGGGCTTGACAAGTCACAAATATCTTATATGCAGTTCTCATTATGACTTGAAATCACTTCTAATTTCAAGGAGTGCGTTGTTGACAATATTATGTTGAACATAAATAAGTAAAACCATGTCCATGATGAGGTCCTCATTTAAAATAAACTAAAAAAAAATATTAATTAATAAAACAATCTGCAGTCTCCTTCCAAAAAACTCCCATGATTGCTCATAAAATAACATTTTTTTCCTTTATAGAAGATTACAAAAATTGCATTTCTAATTTTTTAATGCATTAGAGAAGAAAAATCAGTGATATTATCTTTTCTTTTCTATGTGAATTTACTCTATCTCCTCCTTATTAGATTTTAATCTGCCAACTTTATCTTTTATTTAAATTTAAATAAAAATATTTAATTACTTAGTACTGAGTCAACTAAAATAATCAGCATACACTTATCAACCAATTAGTACATAGTGAAGCTATCACTCTCAATAACACAAAAATGTAAATCAAAATCACTCTCATTTTCTTCATTAAGATACTACTAGTCAATGAGATAATTTTTATACCCAGTGCATGAATAGCAAAATGTTTTCAATTTCCTGAACAAAATTATTCCTGAAATGCAATTTTATTGGTTCTTAGTTTTTGAAAATGTGAGATTATTAGTGAGAGTATATGTAAAGGAAAACAAACCTGTTGGGATTAGAGACGATATGAGATTGCCAGATTTAGAAAATAAAAATATATCACACTCTGTAAAAATTAAATTTTATATAAACAATTAGTAGTTTAATATAATTATGTCCATGTATTACTTATACTACCATAGCACACAGACCATATTACACCACACCATACCACGCCATTTCATACCCTAAAGATTCAATAGATGTTAATCATTGTTCAATCATGAGATTATTTGCAATTCTAGTTTTCTTCCTTTTAATTACCCAGTCAGTGTGTGGGCTTGTCCATGATTGATTTCCTAGAACAGAAGTTCGGGAGGAGACAGAACATAAATCTTGAATTTTGGCATTGCCCATAGTTAGAGATTCCCTAGGCCCAGACCAGTACTCCTTTAACCAGAATCCACTGAAGCAGGGAAGAGCCAAAAGAGTGGAGGAATTTCTCAGACGCTAGGTAGTTAGAGACCAGGCAAAGAGTAGAGAGAGAGAAAGCAGGCAAGCAAATTGCAGAGCTGAATAAAGTGCTCTCCTTCAAGGAGGAGAAACCAAGGAGGATCTTTTCATGCTGACACTCCAAAATGGTAGATGAAATCATCTCAATGCCCTTCACTTGTCATTTGATTATTCTTTCTGAGATGCAGAGCTGTGGGTATAATGGGGATAGAAAAGAAAGTAGGAATGAGGATGCTGAGAAGTGAGGTCTCGTGGAGAATTTGGGGAAGCCACTGTGAAGAATTTTATTTTATGGAACTAGTATCTTAGATTTCGCTTTCATTGTCAAAATTATATTTGATGGATAATAGAAGAATCAGTTTTAGACAATTTCTTATCCTGCCAAGGCTTTGAATTTGAGTGAACAGGGCACCACTAGACAAATTCTGAATAGAATCCCTGATTTGTGAACTTATAAAATGGCACTACAGGGAGGATCAAAAGCACACGTCTTAAAGTCCTGCCTTCTAGTTAATGTAGAAGAGTTCAGCCTAAGTATGCTTGATGTCCAAAAAATTATCACAGGTTAAATCGTTGAGGAGAAAAGACATATATCTTATGCACGCTAGGAATGAGATATTTTTTTTGAAAACATACCGTGGAAATAGAAAGCATGCCATTCTCAAATGTTCTACTGCAAAATCTGAGGTGGTGCCAGAGAGCAACATGAAAACTGCTGTTTTCATTAAGATGTCTTACCTTTCCATGAGTCATTGTTTAATAATGGTCCTTTACCAAATGTTGAATATCAAAACATCAAAATCTTATCCGAGAATTTCCAGTTTAGAAATATGAGGGAGATAGAGAGGGAGGGAGAGAGAGAGAGAGAGAGATTGAGAGAGAGAGAGAGAGAGAGAGAGAGAGAGAGAGAGAGAGAGAGAGAGAGAGGAGAGAGGAGAGAGGAGAGAGGAGAGAGGAGAGAGGAGAGAGGAGAGAGGAGAGAGGAGAGAGGAGAGAGAGAGAGAGAGAGAGAGAGAGAGAGAGAGAGGAGAGAGGAGAGAGGAGAGAGAGAGGAGAGAGAGGAGAGAGGAGAGAGGAGAGAGGAGAGAGGAGAGAGAGAGAGAGGAGAGAGAGAGAGGAGAGAGAGGAGAGAGGAGAGAGGAGAGAGGAGAGAGGAGAGAGGAGAGAGGAGAGAGGAGAGAGGAGAGAGGAGAGAGGAGAGAGGAGAGAGGAGAGAGGAGTGAGGAGAGAGGAGAGAGGAGAGAGGAGAGAGGAGAGATTGAGAAATGAATCTGCAAACACAGTAGCTAAGAGATGCCTGGCAGTGACCAGGCAAAACAACTTTAAAATAGACTTGTATTCTTACTCATATTAAAAATGCCATGTGACTTTGTAATATTTGATTAACTGTTTGTTCATAGCCAGCCAAGACCAGAACCCCTACTACCATTCTCTTCCTTTGCCAAGTTCCTGATTATGTGTTAAGACTGGAGGGTATAGGGAATGCTATTTGCTTCCAGCCATTGCAGATTAATAATCGAGACACAGGAACCATTTGGGAGAATAATGAGTTACTTCCTGATCTAGACACCAGCTCCAGGCAATGGTTGACCAAACAAATAAAAGATCTTAAAGAGGAAAGTGGAGGCTTCTATTGAATCTTGAAAGAGAAAAATCTGAGATAAATTAAAGTGTGTTTTAATAAGAAGGTTGTACTTTTATGGAACTAATGCCTTCAAGACAGGGTATAGACCAGCAACAACAACGACAACAAACCAGAACAAAATAAAAGTTGAGTAAATGAAACAATTCTCACTTAAAACTTTGCACTAAACCACCAGAAAAGGAAAAAATAAAAATATCTGCCAAAATGAGCTGGCTGGAAATTTCAGATCCATGTTAAATAATTAAATAATTAAATAATGCATTCTTGTCTTTGGTTAAATTTAAAGGCAACATTGCTAATACTTACCATTTAAGTATCATGAGGGTATTTAGTTTCACATAAATACCTTTTATTAAGCTAAGTAATTGTAACTCTAGAATTTTAAGAGTTAATCTGAATACGTCTTATTTCTTGAATTTCATCTAATGCATTTTTGGCATCTATTAAGATGAGCTTATAACTTTTTTACCCCAGCCTACAAATGAAGTGGATTAAATAAGAATATCCTATGGCCGAGCTGACTCTGCCAAACCTACTCCTCTGAACTGTGATTTACTCTGACAGGCCTTCTACACACCCTCATATAAGCTTAGATCTCCCTTTTAGGTGTTCCCATAGCAACTTGCACCATGCCTGCCCCAATATTTTCAGGCAAGAATACAAATAGAGGCCCACACTCCATATGTCTAAATATTTTAAAGGTATAAATCAAGATAACAAACCACTAAATAAAATATGTTCCATCCTCCTACCTTGACAAATATATCCTCAAAACCTCCTGGAAATCTAGTTTCAAATTAGAATATTCAGAATCTTCAGAGTTCTGTGCTAGAACATGATTTGGGGAAGAAGTGGCCCTAGCCCCTTATCCCCAGTCTGTGGCCACTCCTTTTTCCTTTTCCACTCCTGCCTCCACCCAGAAATGTGCAGAGCTTCTACATGTGTGAGGATAACGCAGACCATGCATTCAGTCCCTGTTCATAACACCCCCCCACCCCAAGCATTGCATTTGTTTAATCACAAATGGACACATAAATACAACCTTCATCTTTAGGAAGGTAGATCTAGAAAGAACTACTCTGGCCCTAGAAGTGTTTGAACCATTTGATGAAGAAATTCTAGCATCCCCTTTACTCAGAGATGGGTCTAATGGGGGTTGTGGGCTCCTGATGGGCATGCGCAGGATGCCCCACAAATGTCCATGGCCTCTCTGCCTGGTAAGAAGGGGCAGAGTGGAGTTCTCTGAAACCTTGGGCCAGGGGAAAGAGTTTTTTCTTTCCTGGGTCTAAGGATAGTAGTGCCTCAGACCATCCAGTCATAACACTTATCACAGTTTATTTTCAATTTCTTATTCTCTGCTAGACTTTAAACCCCCAAAGGGCATTCTTGGCTCATCAGTTTCTAGCATAGTGCCTGGCATCAATTAGGTATTTATAAATATTTAGGGAATAAAAAAAATGCTGGTCATTTAAAAATGAAACTTTTATAGGCTTCAACCTTTACTACATGGATATCAAACTGAAAATGAATGGCATATGTATAAATAAAACTCATATATATAGAAACTGAAAAATCCTTTTGAATAATAATAGAGAGAAAGAAATATTTATAAATATGGCAAGATATTTAGGAAGAAATATGTATGTATATAATATTCCTAACAACATTTTTTGGTAAGAAAAAACTTGAAACATTTTAAATCAGTACTAATTGGGGTTTGGTTATGGTATATCAAATTAATGGAGTACTATTAAGCTACTGATATCTTAATAATAAAGATTAATGATAGTTTAAAAACATACAATGTAACTTTAAGTAAAAAGATGCAATGCAAAATGTATGCCACATACTTATGATAAAGTCATTTTTATATATAAACAAGATGGGGAAAAATAAAAAATGATAACAGTTGCAGCCAGTCAGTAGAATTGTGGTCCAAAAATTTCCTTTAAAAACAGTTTAATGATACAGCCTCTGTTCAAAAATAAAAGTTAATTTAATAATACTAAATAAAACCTCTTAGCTGTGAGTAGATTTTGTGTGCCAAAGTATATTTCTTATAAGTTAATGACTGCTTTGAATTAGTTTTTGTTTACGCATGCTCTATACTTTGATGTAACTTTATATAGAAAAGTAAATCAACTGAATTATTTATATACATATACACACATATATGATTATATATAACACCTTTTTTTGATATTTACCTAGATGAATTCAGACACATTGGAGAAAGATCAGAGGAAGAGAACTTGAAACTTTTCCTTATGAAAACTAAGGATTTCTAGCTTGGAGAAAACCCAGATTAGTTTCAAACTGCTGTTCTGTAGTAGAGACTACAAGCACGTCATTCATTCATTCATTCATTCATTCATTCATTCACAAGTGTTTCTTAAGAGGCTACTATATTTTAGGAGCCTGTGCTGTGTGTTGGAGGAGCAGTGACAAGCGATATGAGACAGGTGAGTGTTTGACCATGGAAACTATTGTAACATACTGACTGACGGAAGAAAATAGAGAGAGAGGACGGAGCATTCAGGAAGGCAGATTTCAGTGAATTCAGGTGAAACATTTCTTCTGGTTAGAGATGTTCAGGGATGGAAAGACCACTTACTATGAAGTGACTTCCTTTTCAGGCTGGACAACCCACCGGGGATAGTGGCATTCTAAAAAGTGGATGTGCAGTTGGATCAGATGACTTTTGAACTTTGAGATTCCCTCTGTCTCATGTCAAAATCAGAGATAAATTCTCCAGAGGAGAGCACAGGAGAAAAATAATAAGACTCAAAGCACCTCAGTAGAGAATCAGTTTGGACATAAGTGAAGAACTTACTTTTAGAGTAATAATTCACTTCAGGTTGTGACTAGAAGTTAGAGGAAATCCTGAAAGAGGAAATGAGAACACGCATTTTTGTCTGGAATGTTTTCTCCTCCTCCAGAGATGATCCCTGCAAGTTTATTTCAGCTTAGCTATTGAAATGTTCTTATCTGTGGAAAGCTGATGAAATTAGTACTTAAAAGAAGCTTCAGGAAAAAATTCAGAAGCAGAAGAGGCTGTGGAGTTAACAGCTGTGATGGAGAGCATGATTGCATGTATCAAGAATAGCCATCAGCAAAGACAAGGATAAGGAACCATTAGTTTCTGTAAGAAGTGAGCCAGTAGGGGCTCTGAGGAGGGAAGTCTCTGTCACTCGAGGAGACTTGAAGAAATGGTGGTGGTAGTTTGTGTTGGGAATGTGAAAGGAAGGAATATATTATTATAGTAAGCCTTGTTGAAATGGGGAGTGAGAAAGGCACTAAAGAGAAGATGAGCAAGAGGGAAGAGATTGGGACAGCAGACAGGAGAAATGAGAAAGTGCCAGTAAGTTGCAGAAGTGCGGTTCCTCCAGAGTCAGCAGTGTAGCCCTTTCTGCAGAGCAGGGCTGAAGGCCTGGCTGGGATTGTGAGACCTGCTTGGAGATTTCTGACCTGAGTAGGTCATATATTGCGAATGGTAATCACACTCCTTGTTTTTCAACTGTGCTATCTACTAAAAAGCCTGCTGTTAACAGATGCTGAAGAACTCTCTCAAAGAAAATTCCAAAACAAAAGTAAAACAAAAAGAATGAAATTAAGATTTAACAAAACAAAGCAAAGCAAAACAAAACAAAACAAAACAAAACAAAACAAAATAAAACTTACACTTACGAGTTAAGGTGTCACCTTGAAATCAGAGATAGAGCAACACATTTTGTTCTTTTCTTTGCAAATGATAAAACTGGGTCTCAGAGCTGACCAAGATTGGATGTGGAGGAGCCAGATCTAAAACACGAGTGTTTTTATTGCAATTTCTAAATGCCTCCCACTGAATTGCCGCACCATTTTATTTATCAAGGAAAGCTGTTGCAGTTTGTCATGCTCTTTGGCGATTTTCAAGTGCTTCTTTTGTCAGTATTTTCAAATTGATAATTTAACATAGGAGCAACAATTTATTACAGCACAAGTGTATGGTAAAAGTAGGAATAGTGCTTTACTTCAGTTTTTCAGAATCATTAATGCGATAAAAAATTATGAGTGGCCAAGATTGTAATTACTACATATGTAGAGTATAGGGGCAATCTAGTTGGCTTTTGAGCAACTCCCTTTTATGAGTACAATCTGCCATCTCTTCTTGGGTCTGACATCATAATGTTGGTCTCAGGACTATTAGAGGGAAAGTCATCGGCAACTCAGCTTATGAATTACCACTTCTGGGGAAAAAGTTGCTCAAAGAATATGTCATTGATATACATCGATTACCCTCACTTTTATACATGTAGGATAAAACATATTTTTTTTTTTACTTTTTTTTCTTCTGACCTAGCTCATTTTTTATCATTAAATTGATTAATATGTTTCTTGTAGCCTTCTTTGCCCTTAAAACTAGGAACATATGTAATCAGAAGCTTTAACTTAGGAGAATGTCAGAAAAGGGGGGAATAGACTCATTAGTAAATTCTTAAATGTTGAAACTTCTGATGTCAAAGATAATCACCTGTTTATATAATCATTTGTCTCTTAAAGTTTTTGCAGCCATTACCTGCTTTCAGAATAGGTTTGTAATTAATATGTAGAAGTGAATTTGGCCGTTTTCCACTTCTTACTGAAGGTCCTCTCTCAGTCATCGTTTTCATGGAATGACATTTCACATCAAGAGGACATTAGCACCTGGTTTTTCTTCATAATTACCTGTTTGTATCAGGGCTCTAATTAGAAAATTTGCTAATGTTTGTTTTCTCATTATAAACTGAGGCCAAGTTGTCTTTTTGTGTTAGCCATTTGTTTATTAAATTAGACAAAAAGTCAACATGCTTTCATATAGAATTACCTGATGATAAGTCAGTAACAAGGAACAGAGTAGGCACTAGAAAGAAAATTTAACACAATGTATGAATAAATAAATGGAGATTCAGTTGAACAAGTAAAGAAATTGAAAATATAGTATTCAAAAAAGTGTAAACCAAATCTTTTAGCTTAAAACTGATTTTAAAATGATTTTTGAAGAACTAGCTCTATATTCGAGACATTTGAGAAACTGAAGACCAGATTATTAAATGCAGATGCAGCATAAAGACATTAAGAACAATTTGCCAAGTGTCAAGCTTTTTTGCACATCTTGGAACAAGATGGGGACCACCTTTTGTTCTGGATTGTCTTTTCAAAAAGGTTTGTATATTTGAACGGCCCTGGAAGAGAGAGAGGTAATGTCTCCCATCAAAAACAAAAACAAAAACAAAAAAAAGGAAGGCATGCTTACTGACCATTATACATGATTCGGGATCCATAAGCTTGAGATTCCTCTCCTGCAACACAGTCCATGATGTGTGTAGGCATCCATCAGGCCTCACCTATATCACTCCTGTGAGACTTGGAGATAAGGAGAACTTATGCAAATTTGGTGATGCTTACACTGCTTGCTGTGCCAGGAATAATGAAATCCTTTGTGACCCAGGAGTCTCAAGTCTTCTACTGCCATCCATGAACTCTGGCAGGCTGTTCTGTTAGCTTGCAAGGAAAGTAACACTTCAGACTTCATAGTTCTTGACAAATCGGTAGTTCAGGAGGAAGCGAATTACCGCATACAGTGTCTTCCATAGTTAGAGGGTGTGGTACGCAGAATAATGGCTCCCCAGAGATGTCTGCATCCTACTTCCTGGAACCTGTGACTTTGTTATGTAACATGGCAAGGAAGAATTAAGGTTGCAGGTAGAATCAAGGTGGTTAATCAGCTGCGCTTAGGATAAGGAGATTATTCTAGGTTATGTGGGTTGGCTCAGTGTAATCACAAGGGTTTTTTGAATGTGGAAAAGGGGGACAAACTGTCCATGTCAGAGTCAGGGAGAGATCTGAAGATGCTATACCATGGATTTGAAGATGGAGGAAGAGGGCCATGAGTTGAGGAATGCAGGTGGCTTCTAGAAGCTAAAAAATGCAAGGAAACAGATTCTTCCCTAGAGCCTACAGAAGGAAGTTCCATGAGTCTCTAGTTAGTGAGACTAAAAGATAATAAATTGTGTTGTTCAAGCCACTAAGTTTGTTGTAACTTAACCATAGCATGCTAATGCAAAAAATAAATGAATAAAAATAAAAATAAAGATAAAAAATGTTAAGCATTTCTGACAGGGAAAGTTTTGAGGTTTTTCTTATTTTATGTCTGCTTTATGCTTCTTAGAGTCTCATTATAAATGTTCTACATTTTCTGAGTTCCCTGTTCTCTTTTTCTGAAGTAGCCTCTCCTATTATCTGCCATAGCAGTATACTTTTTGTAACATTTCTACAAATTATAATTAAAATTTGGTTTTGTTGTAATTTTTCTTCAACCAAAACATTATATATATTTCAGATTGGCAATTATCTTTGTTATCTTTTTAAAATTTTAAATATTTGCTATTTATTTATTTATTTATTTATTTATTTTGCAGATCTTGATTATCTTTCTTTTTAAATTTTATTTTATTATTTTCGAGTATACAGTATATTAGACATTTATATAGTTTAATGAAAGTCATCTGTTCATGCTAAGATTATGTTCTTCTTATATTTTTAATTTAAAATGTCTTTCAAATAAAATGTTGTTAGAAGGCAGTAGTTCCTCCTTTTTTCTCTTTTAAATATCTTTCTTTGGCTAATAAAATGATGGCAACCTACATTAATGCCCATTTAAAAATTATACTGATTTATGAAATAAAACACCTGGGAACCACAGCTCTAGATGCTGTCAAATGTCATGTCCTGTCATAGCATCTTATTCTTCCTTCACTAGGACATATACCACATTTTATTTTCATTTCTTTTTCTTTTATGAACCAAAATCCTCATAAAGGGAGAGAACATGACTATTTTGAATTTCATCTCCAGAGCCTAACACAGTGCCTGGCACAGAACAGGCATGCGATACAAATTTGCTGAATGTTATTGAATTAGGAAATAAAAATGTCCAAGAGATTAATATATATATGATGATAAGTATTAAGATCATATTCATCATACAAATACCACAAGATAAAAACCTGCAAAAGTTATGCATTTGAGACAAAAATGGAGCCATTGCTTTTGCATATAGCATGTTCCCAAAATTATATTTATATTCCCAAATCAGTAATCTCAAAAGATATTGGCTCTCTTTATGTAGATCCCTATGTAACAACTTTCTTTTAGAGCTCAGTAGTAAAAAAAAAAAAGACTTTACCTTCTCATGATTCAGTATTATTTAAAATTAGTATATGTGAGCTAGCTAAATGAATTCCATTTCTCTTTTCACCTTGGCTCCCAGATAAGCACAGATTGCCACTTTGTGTTAATTTGGTGTACCAGGGAAACACAGAATAGGCTTTCTGATTTACTCTATTTCCTCTTTCCCATCCTACTCCCTTTGCCCCTTCCCTATTTGATTCCCTTTCTGACTGTGTTCCTTGGCTCTTATTTTTATTTCTTTGTAGAGTAAGCCACCACAAGTACTTTCTGAAAAAAAAATTTTTGTTTTAAATGCTAACCGGCTCAGTCACTAACATATTAAGGCCCCAACACATGAGTTTTCACAATTGCTAGGCTTATTCTACATTCCTTCCTCTAGACTTTGTCAGATTTTTCTTTATGGTAAGAACAACATCCAAAGGTCATTTTCTCAAGTTTCTGTGAAGTTTATCTGGTAACTATTTAAATAAATGAATCCTATGTTTTTAAAGTGAATTCCTCTTTTGCATATTATGTACTCTATGTACATTTTAAAAAGGAAAGTAATTATGAAGCAATGGGGAATTGTAAGCATATAGTTGTGAACATTGAATAAATGACCATAAAGGACAGACATATACTTCCCAGCAGATATAGGCTAAAATGTACAAGGACAGGTTTCCTTAAAAAACAACTAGAAAATTTAGAAGTAAGTCTGTATAGAAGACATTTTAAAGGGATTTAAATGAATCTATATCTTTATAGCCAATTACTCAGGAAGAGTACAAATAAGAGTAATATGAGCTCTGTATTTGGGTTAATGCAAACAGTATGAGGCTTTGTGAGAGTTTATTTTCTTTTAATATCAAACCCCAGTTTCTGTAAAGTGAGGATAGAAAGGGGAAATGAAGACAGAATGAGCTTCCTCCAAAGGGATGTGATAGGAAGGTCACAGGGTGAGTCACTGGTCCTGCATGGTGCTGCATAGTAGCCTCAGAACTGCTCCATTTTATCTTTCTAAATTTATAGAACTACTTTTTAGCCACTGGTAGGCATCTGTTCAGATTAGTGTGTGCCCTTTTTATGATTGTTCAGTGATTTGGCTAAGTTGATTATAAAATATTTTGAATATCACTGATGAGTCTATGTAAGATTTTATTTGAAAAAGGGCTCTACTGCTAAGTAGGCCACATGCGTAGTGGTTACAGTTACAATGTGTATGGAATCACAAAAACCTAAATTCAAGCTCTAACTCTACTACTTACTGGTAGGTGATTTTAAGCTAATTATTTGACTTCCCTGAATCTTAGTTTTTTTATCCGCAAAATGGGGCTAATGATAGTGCTACTTCTTTGGATGGTTGTGAGAATTAAAGGAGGCATAGTAAGAAAACTGCTGGCACATACTAACCACATAATAAATGCTGACTTAAGTGCACCAACAACAAAGCAAACTAAAGTTAAGACCATACCTCTAAGTATTTGAATGAAAGCAATTCAGGGCAATAATAGAAAACTATGTTGTTGTTATTGTTGCCGGGTATAAAAGTGAAAAAATGCTTCTTCTCTCCTCTACATTTTAGAGATTAAGGATAAATAAAACAGTTTTAAATCTACCTATGTATCTGTAATCTATAAGTTTCAGATCTTTATTTTTTTAAAGCAATATTAATGAAGGCAATTCATACTCAAAGTACAGCACTGGTCTTCTGATGTTGTGGGATTAAAGTAGCCTTTTTATCAAATCGCTGCCACCATCAGAGAGAATTCAAACTTGGGTATCATGGTTGACTTAGCCATTATTGACAGTCTTTATATTTCTTGTTTTACAGTTAACATGTAGTAGGAGGAATCAAATTATTTTCCTTGAAATCAATGGTTTATACCAGACACTAATTAAAATGTAACACTTTCAACAAAATTTAACAAAGAAAAATTCACCTAGAATTAATATAACTGAGCTACCATATGCTACCTATAAAACACATTATTAGATGAACAGTACAGATGAAATCCACCCTTAGCTTGCTATTAACCTCTACCATATTTTTCCCAGGATTTTCTCAGGGACATGACAGTGCTAGACATGGTTCATTAGGAACAATATCAAAATCTAGATGTTACAGTCTCAAATAATAAACAATTCCCAAATTGTGAAGATTTTATAGTCTCTCAATATATGAGACATAATGCTTTTTTTCTCTTTTTAACAAGAACCTTAATACAATAGCTTTGATTTGTATAGACAAGAAATTTTTTTTCTAAATGTTATTGCTTAACTACTGACCCATTTTTTGAAAATATAAGCATACTACCATATTGTTTATTTTATTAACTTAGAAGACAAACAATGGTTGCCCATGTGGGGGAAAAATGAGTCACTGGAGGAGGTGAAAAGATTTCTTACTGCATACTCTTTTGTACCTCTTGAATTTTGAACTCTGTGAATATATTATCTATTCAAAAAATAAGTAATAAATTTAAAATATATAAAACAAAAGTAGTGAGTGGCACAGAACAGCTCCCACTTGTAATAGTCATTCTGTGTGTGGGTGAGCTGACGAGTGAGTTGAGGATTGCACTCATTGTACATGTTACTGTCACCAGGATGCATGTAAGTGGAGGTCAAAAACCTCTCATAGCTACTTACATCTCTCCCTAATGTCGGTTAAACCTTTTGGAATTCATTTTCATTTTTTCACATTCCTCCTTCGACAAGTTTAAATTAACAAGTGATGATGGCAGCAACTGTGTGACGCCTTAAAAGGATGTACCCTCATATAAGATGGTGTCTCTTGGATGCCACCTCTGAGAACTCTGCCTTAATCTGTCACTTGGCAGTTGGGACCTGCTTTAGAATGCATCTTCAGCATTCAAGGTACTATAGCAGAGGGAAATACACAATAATTCAGTTTGAAAGTATCTGTGAAAAAAAAAAGAAAAAAACCTCTCTGTGGGAGCCAGAAATGTTCAGCAGGCCCATTGGTGCCTGCAATGGCTTCCTGTACTCTAAGATGACATATGTTCCCAGTGTTTAAGAACATAATATTTTACTTCTTTTGCTTAAGTGGCTCCTTGATTGCTGCTCTCATAACATAAAAATGGTAGAGCGTTCTGTTCATTCCTAATTTGAGATCAGTATCAGGCCTGAGATACTTTAAACTCTTCGGGCATTTTATTTTAGTCCATGGCTGAATGAAATTTTAAAGTTATACAATGATTAAAATAAAAACAAAAGAACCACCGGTGTGAAGTTACCAGCCTGCAACATTCACACCTTACGAAGGCATCAGAAAGTGTGAATATTGATTGTTTCATTAATTTTCATTTTTCACCATTTTGCTTGGTATTTTAAAACACTTATTATTTGTGTTTAAAACTTAACATGCAAACAAATAATTATCACCCTATCGAAAACCTGGCTCTAGGAAATATCCCTAGCAGAATGTATTGAGAGCACACAAACAACACACATACGCAGTATGTTAACAAATATTCTTATCAATATTTTAAATTAACTTCTAAACACTCAAGGTAAATTAGGGTGATCTTTTTCATTAAAAAGTTGTTTTTTATATTTATTGGTATATTTCTTCTTAAGTAGTCATAACAATTATTCAGTAATATTTAAAATATCAAAAACAAGAGAAAAATCCAATAAATATAAATAAACATGCCAAAATATACAAATCACCTTGCTGACTAACTTTAAAGGTGTGTTGTAAAAGCAATTTATTATTGTAGTAGTTTACATCATTCTAATAATCTATACTGTTTTTTGATTAGTGCTGTACATACATAAGAAAAAAAGGCGCATGAGGAGTACAGTAACAAAAAGAAGAAAATTATCCTACACTTTGCTGGAAATGAAAATCTCTTTCCTCTTTTCCGTCTTCAGACTAGGACTTACTGAGCTTCCCAAGAAGAATGAGCACAAGTAGATTACATACTGACCTTCACCTGGGCTAGACCACTGACCAGTCAGAATGGATGAGAGGAACAGTCAATACTTACTGCTCCAAGCATGTTTCAA
The DNA here is from genome assembly GCA_030015415.1 of Cynopterus sphinx. Lineage (NCBI taxonomy): Eukaryota > Metazoa > Chordata > Mammalia > Chiroptera > Pteropodidae > Cynopterus > Cynopterus sphinx. The sequence continues at coordinate 32,921,805 of CM057380.1, forward strand.
CCCAACCCCTCATTGCATGAGACACTCCAATAATCTCATTCCAATTGTGCTTTGTGGTTTACTTCTGAAATCTGTCCTCCTACTGCTGTTGCTCTCATGTTTGTGGTCCCTTCTATTAGAAACCAATCACTACAAACAATTGATCAAGAGGTTGAATATTTTTTCCACATTTTTTGATTTATGCTGATTCCCCTAGGAGCCCACATTCCTTATAGCCTCTGTTACATGGATATTTTTGTCCTTCCTGTCCCTTTGCACAGTACTGAAGAACACTGTGCCATCTAGCTATTCTACCCTAACTCTGTCATCAACCAGACTCCTGATTATTTCTCCGCATTTACTAAGAGTTGGTTCTTTGCTCTATCCCAACATAATCCTGAATGGCTTCGGATATCCAGCTGTAGATGACTTAGCAGCCATCCACTAGCATTCTGGCCTCTAACTTTTTTCTTTCTTTTTTTTTTTTTTAACTGCTCAACCATCAACTTCTCTAATCTAGCAATCTAATCCCATAGCACTTAATCTCTCGGATCTCATACTCCAGCACTACTCCTTGACCAAATCTAGCTTTTCAGTTCTTTCACTCCCTTCTACTCAAACACCGTTCCTTTAACCATCAGTCCCTGAACCTCTACATATTCTCTTAGTCTCACAGTGTTCTTCTGTCCTGTCCTACCCTGCCCAGACCCACCATCTACCATTATAACCATTCTCTCAGCATGAGTGACAATAGTTTTGCTCCCTTATCCTTTTCATCAAAACCTCAAGTGTGAATCAGTCTAAAGGTTTGGATTCTCAGAAACACATTGTAGAAAATTATTTGCAGTTTGTTGCCATTACAGATTACTGTTCCCTCTCCTTAGAGAGGACCCAAATCCTCTCCCTTAATCCTAGTTAGCCCTTGTCTAATTTGTCTCTGTTGCCTGTCCAGTCTTCAGTTTCAAGTCTCAGATTCCTAACTGCTTCCAACTCAAAAAATCTAAGTAAGAAGTCTCTCAACTTATGCTCTATCCATAAAAGCTCTGCCTTCCTATCTCAGTGGAATGGGTTTCTTTGCATTCAAATCTAACCTTTCCATCTTTATCCAGGCCCTGATCTTTTCATGCTCCTTTGGGGATCTCATGCCTTTAATCACTTTTTCACTACTTTTTACCTCCTCCTCTCTATGAGCATTTCCAATATTAATCATGCCCAGTGTTCATATTCTTTAAAATAGTCAAATAAGCCCATTACTTTTCATTTCCATCAAACTACTGTCCTGTTTTTCTTTTCTTTTCAAAGTAAAATTTTTGGACACCATATCTACTTCTCTTTCCAATCTCACCTTTGCTTTTGGAAATTGGCTTTGTTCAGAAAGGCTGTGCCTACAAGCAGTTTTCCCTTGATAACAAGCAATGAAATCAGTTAGTTTCAGATGATGGTTTATTCTTTCAACAGAGGTCACTGAGGTTGTATCATATGCTTGACCATATAACGAATACAAAGACTAATTGTGCCTAATTTAGCAAGCAAATTAAGCTTGCTAAATTATAGTCCACATCCTAAACATGGAATATGTGAACACGGTTAGTCCATCTTTTCTCTTAAGCTATTTACTTTTGAGGTTCAGTCAAATCCCTAAATTCACCCCAAATCTTATCATTTTCATGAGCACTTTAAACATTTTTAACTCCTTAATAGTTCCCATCCCACAGGGTTATTATGAGGATTAAAGATATTAATATAAAGTTCTTGCCACAGAGTTCATGCTCATAAATGTGTATCACAAATTCTATCAAGCTCTTCCATCTTAAACCTTTGTTCTACATAGCTACCCTGAACACTTGATAGATTCCTAATTATCTTACAATTATAGGACTTTTGTCTAAAGTGTGAATCTAAATTCCTTGAGAACAAAAGCCTGTCACATAATGTGCTCTTACCCCCATGCCACCCAACAAGTGGATAGAAAGCAATGAAAAATTGGTAACTTAATAACGGGTGTCACATTTATTGATATAACTCATCCCATAAAATTAATTAGTATCATCATCATCATCATTATAGACCAAAACAAGTAATCCAGAAGTTATTTATTTCTGAATAAAAAATATACTTTGGTGGTGGCATTCAATTATGTATAAATCCAATGTTCTAGGTACTCAAAGCAATTCTTACAAAATAAGGAAACCACACTGAGACAGTGCAATAAAAATCTGTCTGTTTCCCTTTTTTATTATCTCCTGCCTAACTGCCTCTTATTCTCCGATTGGAACAGAACCGTGTCTCAGGTGAAAACAAAGTCTCTATTTTAGTGAATGTCAAATGAGGCAACAGAAGAGTTAAATAGCTAGATGTTGAAACAAAACTTTTAACTTTCTTCTAGATCATCTGGGGTTAAAAAAATAACCACAACCCCACTCTGTGTTACATTTGTTTGAATAAATTCAACTGGATCTCATCTACTCAATACCTGTACAGTCTGTTTGAATATCACACTATTTTGTGTTTGAAGGCTGCCAATGAGTGGAGGAAAAAGAGAGGGTTGCTGTCTTTAACTTTATTTGGCTTTGTAAACCTTGTAATAAGTTTGGAAATTTGGATAGCAGGAGAAATGTTGAGCTACACTATCTAACATTTTGATAAAAATCATTTGTGTGTGTGTGTGTGTGTGTGTGTTTGTGTGTGTGTCAATGTTAATGTTGAGTAAGATTTCAATGACTGAGTTTTTAAGGGTTTTGATTCACAAAAATGTGAATGAAGTTATATTTAAAAACTATACTAACATTTACCATCATTTGAATCAAACCCATAGCAACCACCTGTAAACTATGAAAATAATCTTCATGAAAATGATATTATTCAGCTTCCTCTGTATTAATAATTCATTTTTTTGTGAGGGCATTGCTAATAAAACAAATTTAATATATCAGAGATACATACTAACTAACCACTGACTGGACTTTAATAACAATCTATTTCGTGTGTTAATAGGAAAGTAGTCATTAAGTTAACTTAGTTTTTAAGTGAATATGAGATTAAGTCTAAATTTCCAAAGAATAAATTTTCATGGCAATGATATTTACATTTTTCTTGATGTTTTAAAATAGCTTTAGCATGTTTCGATATTAAGTCTCATAGTTCCTTTTAAAAAGGCACATGTGAGTTAATACCAATTGTAGGTGATTTTAAAGAATGAAGTGATGAGCATCCTCTATGTCAGCCATTCTCCACTACTAGCTGCTCAATAAAATGATCTAGGAACTTAAAAATACCAATGCCTCAGGCATGGTCATTGTCTGGAGCCCAGACAATTATATCAGAATTATGTCAATTACATCAAGAATCTATGAGTTTCATAATATTTTTATATAAGATGTAATTCTTTTGTAAAGTGATATATACGATAGAATATAGTTTTATTTATTGAAAATTCTACCCACCCACCCCCACTTTATCATTATGAGAAAACTCAGTTCTCCTTGAGATAGCCAATGCATTCCTTGCAACCCTCAGTTGCCCCACTTTGCCACTCTTCCCCTCCTTTTGATTCTCTTCTCATTCATTCTCACAAGCTCTCCCACACTATGGGTGCTGTCTACAAATAAGGGTTGTTGCTCTTTTTGTTGCTGTGTCAATGGCTGCTCACATGCAGGGAAGGGAGAGGAATTAACAGAAGTCAGATGAGTTGCTTGGTGGGTGTACAATGGCTTCAGGCCATCTGGACAAAAAGCCTCCGTATTAAAAGGGGCCCATTAAATTGGGAAATCACCTTAGACAGCCTTTCCATTTCCCATCCTTTTAAAAAATAATAGCCTGAAAAATATCTTGTGCCTTTAACCAATAATCAACTCTCCTACATCTAGCTTAAAATTTTTAATCTTTTGTTTCCACTGAGGTCAGGACAATGGCCACTGGAGCTAATTAAATGACAATGAAATATGTAGGAACATTTAGAAAAATGTTCACTTGAAGGATACATTTCAGAAAAATAACCTTTTAAGATATAAACAATAGTAATGTACTAAGTTAAAATAATACATAGCTGAAAATGAAAATGAAGTCTTGGGACACAGGCAGTAAGACCCTATGCCTTGTCTCTGATCTCTTGTTTCTTGTTTCTAGGTTTTACTTATATTTGTGTCCTCTACATCTAGAACTATGTTAGGTTGAAACAGTTGGTAAATTTTAGTGGTTTTAACATACTTTTTCTTCTAATGGCAAATGCTGCTTTTCTAGAGATTTGTCTTATTTAACTAGTGTTTAATTATTGGGATATATCTAATTGTGTTATTTTATTTTTGAGGTTAAGAGAGTCATTTATTATGTATTTTCTTTCAATGTAAATTTGCTAGAATTATGAAAATCTTTTATCATTAAATACTTATTAGTTATGGTGTCCCTGGAACAAAGATGACAATAGTCAAGTTATAAACTGAAATGTTTAATTCTGAATGTGAAGAGTTTGATGGTTTATACGTGACAAATAAAATAATTTGAACTGTTTCTAGCATAACAATTTGTGTATTAAAGTGAAAGCTTATATTTTTATCAAAAGCAGTGGAAAGTTCAAAATAGCGTTTGATTTAGATAACTGTTTCTGAAAGGGGGGGTCGAGTAGAAAGCAATGCATTATTTTGACCCCTTGCGTTGACTGAATTTCAAATATCATTAAAAGAAGAGGATACATTTTTAATGTTAATCAAAGGGGAAAAGGGATATGAATTAAAACAATAATGATAAATACTGAATTGGGCAAAATCCTTTGGGGTGCTAAAGTTTGAAGTTAAATATATACTGTTTAGGGAAATGAAGTACTTGAGAAGTACAATGAATGACAAGTTATAAAAGTTGAACTCTGAATCTAAATAGAGTTCATCATTTTTTTCAACAAGCAATCCTATGTGAAAGCACCTTAGAGTTGGGCATTAGTTATTATCATTCATTCTTAATGGCGTTCAAACGATTAAGGAAGTTGTTTAAAGTCACACAGCAATTAGGTACCAGAGGCAACATCAAACACGGATAATCTGATTCCAAATTCGATGCATCATCATACATCACAGCTCTGGACCTATGTGGCCACCTAGGGCTGTGTGAGCTAGATACTACATGGAAATGCTTACTGCTCACTTGCTAGAGGTTGCAGTGGCAGGTATTTGAACTTATCAATGGCAGGCATAAATCCTTGGTCCCTGGATAAGCAGCATGAACATCATTTGGGAGCTTATTTGAAATGAGGCATTTTGTGGCCCATTGGAGATTTAACACATGAGAATCTCCATTTTTTGACAGCATTCCTATACTATCTTTACACAGTTTAACGTGTGAAAGCAATAGTTTAAGATGTGAAAGCAGGGCACCTGAATTCAGTCTCAACCCTACCGAAAAGTAGATGTGGCACTTTAAGACTTTTGTTTAACATTTTATAGTACCAGTTTCCTTATGTATAAAATGGAAACGATAATATCCATTTTTGAGGGTTACTGTGATGATTATCTTAATAAAAGGGCCTGGACCCCAGCAGGAGTTAAGAAATGCATACTGAATTCACGTGCAAATCCACAGATGTATAAAAGATAGCTCAGGCACTCAGAGAATTTGGCAAACTCTTGATTTCTTTATTATGTTGCACTAAGAACTATCTGTGTTAGGATTCTTTTAAATTAAGCTTTCTGGGATGTCCACATTTCATGCCCTAGAGATTTGCTACAGAATTATTCTCAGCAGAGCAATTATAGGTGAGGCTGCCCTATAATGAGATATCTTTGCTACTTCATTAAATAAACCCCCTTGGATGGGCTCCAAAATGGACCTGCCTCATACCAAATTCCATTACACTGAAAGTAATCTCATAAGAAGGCCCTCTACAGGTTCGATCTTCCCAGATACCTAATGTTTACCATAAAGGGAATATGTTCTAGAACAGTGATTCTCACAAACTGGTTCTCAATCCAACACTTTACTAATCCAAGGGGAAATTTAAAAAATAAAGAAAATTTAGTCAACTTTTTATAAAATTAAAAATAAATCTATTTTTTAAATATCCTTCATTCTGCGACTATGCCCTTTCTATTTTTTTTCTATTGTATTGGTTTTAAAGAACTACATATTTTTATTAAATATTGATGGTAATAGATGGCAATTTTGTAATGTTCTTCTGCTACACAAATACAATGTCAATCCTCCTCAACTTAAAAAAAATTATGGGCCCTTGAACTCCAAAATTTCTAAACCATTGTTATAGAAAAAACTGCTTAAAAGGAAATTCTTGCCTTTGAAGGTGAGGGGCATTTTATATAGGGACCAAACTTCAAAGTTTTCATCGGAGGGTGACTGTTCCATGTCAGTGTATTACAGAGTGCTATGCTCCTCAAACTGCAAAGTGCAGATCCTGATTCTGTAGGTCTGGCACAGTCCAAAAGTCTGCAATTACAATGAACTCACAATTGGAGTAGGAAAAGCATAATGGTTAACCTGGTGAGCTCTGAATCACATTGCCCTGGTTCAGCTCCTGGCTCAACCACCTCTATCTGTTGACCCTTGAGCAAGTTAGTTAACCTGTCTATGACATAGTTTTCTCATTAATAACAATAATAATAATGCCATTTCATAGGTTTGTTATGAGAATAAAATGAAATTATAAATGTAAATATTCCAAGAATGTGAAATACAGTATCTGACCCATAGAAGAACTCTGTAAATGTGAATTATTATTCTAACTTCACAGATCAGTGACCAGAGCACTAAGTAAGATATTACAAAAAGACTATCACCTCAAGGGATTCCTATGTGATGAATCTGAAGAATTCAGAGTTCTATTTGTAAGGGATATGCCTTGTTCTAACTTCTTTGGCCTGCTCAGTGGGATTGCTTGAAAGGTGTATATAGATCTATTCTAATTCAAAGTTGGATGCTTCTTCATTACTAAGATCTTATGAGTAAGGTTGAAATAAAAGTATTTTTTAGGTTGCATGCCATGAACTTAGAACTTTTTATAATTTCTTTGAGTGTTTTCCAATAAGTGAAAAGAAAAATCTGTTTAGTATGCTCTCAGACCTTCAAGTTTTCCCAGAGGTCTTTACTTTATTAATAATTATTCTTCCTATGAAAGTGCAGCTGGAATGTTTATTAATTTTTTTCTACTTTTTATTGACTGACAAGCGATTTATTCAAAGTACTGTGTATTGCCTAATATGCAGATACAACTACACAAGGCCATTATTATATATTTCCTTACAGAGGGCCCTGACTATTTTTATAGTGGGTCAATGAATACATGTCCTCTAAAAAGTACAGGGAATAGCATCTAGGCATAAAAAATGTGATTTAATATAAATTTGTGTTTTTATCTTTAGTTTATATTCTTTGCCCTACTTGTGTAACTTGTCATGCGAATAAAAACACAAGAGCAAATGATGACTGATTTTAATAAAATTTAACAAAGATCGATGAGTTGGTAAGAGCTCAGGACTAATTTTAGCTACGTAACTGGTTCAACTTTACATGGTAAAAAGAAAGCATAGCAAAATAAGTTTTACCAAGCACATTTAATAAATGCCTCTAGTGTTCTGAAATCCTAAAAACACTAAAGTTGACCTCTTTTTAAAAGCTAAACCATTGTTTTCTCAATCATTGCATACTCTTGTACCTTAATCATAGTAAATTATTATCATAAATTTACCTATCTAGTTAGTTACTATACTATGAAAATAAAATGAGTTAATACTTTGTCAGGAGCACAGGGAAACTAACATATTAATCTTATATTCCTAATGGGATTATTTGACACATTGGAAGTTATGTCAATTACTAAATATTCACAAATCTCTAGAGCCTTTCCCCAGTTTTCACTTTTGTGTTTCTTTTTTTGTGGTTTTATCTTTACCTTTTACAGTTGACTTTGTACCGCCCATCTGGAAAACATTTTATACATCTCAAAATGCCGCCCAAGTGACAAGCACGCTAAGGGGAAGTTGCTAGGTATTTTTCAATATCTGCTCTGCACTTCCATCTCAATAATAGGACCAGTGAATGTTAGGACCATCTGGAACAAAGACCTTATTTTTCAGCCTCCTTTGTAGGTTTGAATGACCATGTGATTAAATTTGGGTCAGTAGAGAAAAAAATGAAAATTGTATGTGCAGTTTTTGTAAAGTATGCTTATAAGGACACATTGTGTCTCTATCCTTTTTTATCCCCCTTTCTGGCTGGTGAAAATGTGAATGTAGTGACATCAACAGGAGTTGCCATTTTGGATCATGAGATCAAACCTACATCTCACAGAACAAAATAGAATCTGGCACCCTGATGATCCTACCATCAGAAGGTAGTACTTCTCTACCTTCATTTATGTGAAAGAAAAATAAACTTCTCTCTTGCTTTAGTCACTGCTATTTTGCAGCCAAACCTAATCCTAATTTATACACACTCAAACAATGCATCTATTTTTCAGGTATGATTCTTATCATCATGCCTCAATTTTTATTATCCATCTTATCTTACTCAAAGACATGCAAAGACCTAAAAAAAAGGGAGAGAGATGTGTTAAATAATACCTGAGAACACTCAGTATTAAAGAAGTTAAATTTTAGAGAAGTTACAAATCTTTCCTATTCCCAGTAGCTTTGGTTTATTAAGAGACCTTCTAGGTAAGATTTCAAAGTTAACTCCCGAGATGATAAGACAAAAGCTAGGCCAGATGTCTAAGCTAAGTTTTGGTCTCAAAATAATTACCTTTGTTAATTACCAGTAATTAGTGTCAGCATCCAACACTTTCCTAAAAACTTTGGGTAGGGTGGGTGAGAGAGAGAGAACACAAGCATTTTCCAGTACAATTACACCTTGGGGTCATTAAAACTTGATTTAAGTTTTATACTTTTGAACATTTGTTTTATAGCACTCTAAAAACTGGATATTTTCTTCTAGTTAAAGTAGATACCTTTTCTTTCTACCTAGGCTTAATTTGAAGTCTATATCTTTTCTTATTTTATGCCTCTCTTTTTTCATTGCCAAAATGATTATTTTTCTTTCTTTGTAAAATTACACTTTAACCCTACCCCCTTTTCCCCGCAAAATCATCAGCTGAAATAGCCCTAGCAGAAGTGCCCAGGATTCTTCCTGGAGTCTTTCAGCCAGAGGCTTCTGGTCTTTAGTTAAAACAAAAACAAAAACAAAACAAAACAAAAACAAACAAACAAAAAAACCAGCAGTGGCTTGTATATAAGTTGATATTTTTGGCACTTTTTACATAGTTCAGAAGTTTACATAGTGCATCACTCTTCCCTTCTTTGTGTAGTGACCCTTTATGAGGACAGAAGTATTTATAGATGCATCTATTTGTGCTCTGCCTAACCATTTCATGTTCCTTTGGGCCTCCCTTTTTGTACTTAGAGTTTCTTTTTAGATATTTAGGGGTGTCATTGTCTGGTACTGTCCATTAATAATTAATTGTAGATGTAGTCATTTTAACCTGCAAGTAACAGTGGAAATAATACTTTACTCCTTAAATCTCCATCACAAACATCTCACACTTGATTTCTGCCATGCTCCTTGTCCCACAAAGGATCAATCACTGCTCCTTTGTGACATTTTTATTTAACTGTTTACTGGTCTGTTTCCTTCACCAAACTGCTAGAGGGAAGGAACCATGTCTTAACTCATTTTTTTTATACTCTAGTGGCCACCAGACATATATAGCATACACTGACTTTTTTTTGTAATTAATGAAATATGAAGTTACCCACATTTCCAGGCCAATGGCACTTCTACTTACATGCTTTGATCCTTTCATAGGTTCAGTGAGTTAGTAGATGAAGCAATTTTTCCTACTACTTATTTTGTGTTTTAGTGGTAATTCTCAAATTTATTTTAGTCCATGGTCTGTTTCTTTATCTCAAGATATTGACCAACTTACTTGCTTGTAGAGAGAAAAATGATTATTCATACAGTTCAGCAGACTGAGAAGGATAGTAAAGGTTGATGATAAAATAAGGTATGATTTTGTTTTTAATATGTATCATGTATATATTATCAACTCATGCTAAAAATTAAAGATGGTTACTTTTAATCATGAAGACTACATATCAAAAGTGAACAATTTGCATACTCATTAATTGCCTATTTCTAGAGAAACTGTATTTCTAGCCACCACTACTATACTAAAGCTTTATGGGTTTTGTAGGTATACATCTACATTACTAAACCAATAGCACTTTTATATGTTATCACTCACTTTAAGGTTTGTTAACAGAGAAAAAGTATGTGGTATGCTTTTGGAGTACTTTCTATATGTCAGGTGCACACAGGCATTTTAATTTGCAGGCGTATATTATTTACTTTATGTAAATCAGATACCACATTATCCTCATATCATTCAGTGTTTTCACCCCATGATCATTATTCATTACAGTATGATCAGAGCTGCTCGATTTAATTACAACTTTTCATTTCAGTTTCCTTTCACCATATCTCTCTATATTTTTAATCCCATACCTCCAGTGCTGTTCTGAACTGTCCTGCCGCCACGGCATATTTCTTTTGTCTGTAGCAAGAGCTGGCATCCTTTAAGGCTACTTGAAGCCATTTGTCAATCTGAGGCATAAAGCTGAAATTAGGTACTTGCAAAGGGTCTACTATTTCAGCCGCTCGGCATGTTGGCCGAATTCCAGTAGATATGAAGGACTCAACAAACTCATAGCTCACATCCTCTTCATCAATGTAGACCAACTTCACCTCCACATCCATGATGTTCTTTAAGGGGATGTGAGGCAATGGCAGGTTGAGCAAAGGGCTGTCAAGTTCCATGGTCTTTGCCTCCTTCTTTCCAGCTGGCTTTTCTTCACCTTCTGCCTTCCTTTTAAAGGCCAATTTCTCTAAATCATTGCTTTGTTTTTCTTTGATGCTCTTTGCCATTTTTAGTCTTTCAACTGGGCCTTCTACTTGTTTGTCTCCACAGCTTTTCTTAATCTCCTGTGGCATTTCCAAGATGCTGGGTGGGTTTGCTAAGGTGGACATTTTCTTGCTTGTATTTACCTTTGGAACAAGCTGATCAGGATAGACCCTATTTACTGTGCTCTCCACACTCCTACTACTTCCTGAATCCATAGATTCCCACATGAAACTCCTATAGGAGTGAGAAGAAGGAAAATAATTAAAACTATAGTTTAAAATTCCAATGATTTAAGACTATAGTCAAATTCACTTCAAGTACTGTTTTGTTCATTATAGATATTTATCATCATAAAGTAAAACTGTATGCGCATCATCTGCTGAGCTTTCAATAAGGAAGTATATGTTTCAGTCTCAACACTCACCAAGAATTTGTTGAAAACACATTTAGAGAATACCTTAAAAATAATCATCTATAGTTGAACAATGTTGAATGAACATTTTTATGGGGAGCCCAAACTCATTGAATAGGAAAACCTTATAGTCACTAAGGACAAAAAAAAAGACAAAAAAAAATCCATTTTGATATTAATTTCCTGAGAGAGGCAGGTGGTCTAGAACTCATTATAAAATATACTGCTAACCTGTATAATAGACTTGGGAGTCTAAAGAAACCACAGCTGCTTCCTCTGAAAAGCTTCCAAAAATGTGAGCACAATGTTTCCTTGATTTGTTTTTCCTATTAGTAATAAAAAATATCAAGTTTAAACTACTTTAAGATAACTATTATTTAGAACTGACTTGAAAGCAGAACAACATGACCTTCAACCTCTCATTAATGTGGAGTCAAATATTAATCTTGGGTCTATTGTACGAATATTTTTGTAGCAATGATAGCAATATAGTATATGAAAACAAGGCATTTTCTTAAATCACTAATGTTTCAAAAATATAACGAGCAGTCTTTTGATGAAAAGGTTTCTGCATACTATCTCTGCTTCTAGACAAGTGTCAAAATATAAAATGTCCTAAGACCTAATAATTATGTAATGTGGTTGGTTTCTATTTTTTTTAAAGACTTTCACCCATCATATTCTGTCCTGGAATTAACTCTGTAGAGTAAATAAGAATAAAGACCACATCTTTCAAAGAAGATTAAGGTTAAGAAGAAAGGTTAAGTTGCTTATCCAAGTCATGATGTTGGTCACCAGCAGAACCTAGACTTATACTTCCACCCTGAGACCTCCACTCAATACCTCCTAGCCTGGAGTACTTCTTTCCTTTGTAGAATGTTGTTCTTTAGGGTAGCTAATAGCAGACTTACATCAGAATGCAAAGAGAAGAGAAAATGCAAAAAAGAAGGGCTGAATATGATGATAAGATAACAATGAGAAAAGAACTAGTATTCTTGCTTCTTTTCATCTACACAAGAATATTACTTGACACCAGATAGTCTTGAAGAGCTTCTCCAGACTTCCGATATTGTTAACATTTTTGATTATTTTCATATTTGTATGCTGAAAGACAGAGGTTCGCCTAAAGAAAACATTTAAAACACCTGAATTTTGTCCCAGTAATTCTTTTTTTCTTTTTTTTTTTCTTTTTAAAATTACAGTTGCCATTCAATATTATATTAGTTTCAGGTGTACAACATAGTGATTAGACATATATGTAATTTATGAAGTTAACCCCCCAGATAAGCCTAATATCCATTTGGCATCAAACATAATTCTTTAAATATTATTGACTATATTCCCTATGTTGTACTTTACATCCTTGTGACTATTTTGTAACTGCCAATTTGTATTTTCTAATCTCTTCACCTTTTTCACACAGCCCTATAACACCTCTCCTATTTGGCAACCTTCATTTTGCTCCCTGTATCTATGAGTCTGTTTCTGTTTTGTTCATTTTCTTTTATATTCTATATATGAGATCATATGGTATTAGTCTTTCTCTGCAAGGGAAACAAAAGAAAAAATAAACAAATGGGACTACATCAAACTAAAATGTTTTTGCACAGCAAAGGAAACCATCACAAAATGAAATGACATCTTACTGAATGGGAGAAGATATTTGCCAATCGTATATCCAATACGGGGTTAATATCCAAAATTTATACAGAACTCATACAGCTTAACACCAAAAAAGCACAAACAATCCAATTAAAAAATAGGCAGAGATACGAATAGACATTTCTCCAAAGAGGATGTACAATGGCCAACAGACATATGAAAAGATGCTCAGAGAAAATGCAGATTAAAACCACAAAAAGATATTGTCTCATACCTGTCAGGATGGTCATCTTCAATAAACCCAATGAACAACAGGTGTTGGCAAAGATGTGGAGAAAAGAGAACCCTTATGCACTGTTGGTGGAATTGCAAAATGGTACAGCCACTGTAGAAAACAGTATGGACATTCCTCTATAAATTAAAAATGTAACTACTTTAGACCCAGCAATTCTACTTCTGAGCATTTACCTAAAAAAATCCAAAACACTAATTCAAAAAAATATATATTCATCCCTATATTCATTGCAGTATTATTTACAAGATATGGAAACAACCTAAAAGTTCACCAATAGATAACTGGATGAAAAGGATGTGGTATGTATATATGATGGAATATTACTTGGCCATAAAATGAAATCATAACATTTGCAACAGCATGGCTAGACCTAAAGGGTATTATACTAAGTGAAATAAGTCAGAACAGTGATTCTTAAGGACAGAAAAGGAAGAAAGAAAACTGTACATATGGCTCTAGTTTTTGAGACACTTTTCTCATTCCTACCATTGTTCATTCATATCATTAGGAAAGGTTTAAGGTCAAATGTGGACATACCAAAAAATCTACTATAATGGTCTATATTATCTTATGAGAAAGCTGAATTCCAATAATTCTAACAGCAGCTATCTTGGATATTAATCTGCAAAAGTTCAGCACTAGAATAATATTTTTCCAGAGATTTATACTGATGTATTAGAGCTGTGTGTCTATAGGGGTACAATACTTAATATAATAAAATTTTAGGCAGTCTGTGTTATGCTTGATCAAGAAGGAGGTCACCAGGGCTGGGAATCATAGGCTCCATCCACACAGCTTTACTTTGAGTAAGGCCCTGGTTTCTTTCCTCTCTTGGAACCACTGCTGGCATACAACATATCTTTCAGGCCATTAATATGGCTATTCTGAGTGGTGTGCAGAAAGCTGTCTTGGCCGTCACTCATTCTTATGTTTGTTTTTCTGGCACATGTGATTTGAGTTGAGTTAGCTTCAATCTTTGAATTAAAATTTCTGTTGGATAGACACTCAGGAATGACATCTATATCAATGTTTTTCAGTAGCAGAGATACAGAAATGAAAGTAGCACAACTCTAACACACCATGCATGTACTGTGTGGTTTCTTAAGTGTCATATGAAATTTTGAGTAAAATTTATAGACCATCGTGTGCTAAGTTCCAAATAAAACTTGATTCTGATGAATACTATAGAAACTACATATACGCTCCCCTCTTGGTTCAATGCTATCTGTGAAGCAAAAGAAATGTGAAGCTCTTGAAACTTGTGTAAAGCTCAAAATATCTGATTTTAAGAATCGCTGACTCATATTCATTCTTATAATAGACAGTAAAAATATAAACAGGAAATGCTGATTGGTGAGCAATTTCAAATTTTTCATGGTATCTCCCAGGTGTCCTTTCTAAACTCTCTACTTCAAGCATCAGTGGCTAAAATATGTCAGAATGTCTGTAGGTGGTTGTAGTTAGTAACATTTTTAGCATCTATAGCAGCATGACCTATCTCTTCTGCATTTATTTTACATTTCTTGAGCACATATAAATGTATGAGCTTATCTTTATAACTACTTCTTTTGGAAGGTGATGCTCTCTCTCTCTCCTCTCTCTCTTTCTCCACCACCCCTCTCATCTCCTCCTCGTCTTCTTCCTACTTTTCCTTCAAACTCTCCCACATCGGTATTCCCCCCAGCAGACCCCACCCCCTGCATTATTTTTTTCTTTGCAATAAAGAAGGTTTTATTGTTTTTATGAAACAGATGTCTGAGTATTTCTGCATTGGCCCTTAAACTTCTCTATAGAAATAATAATTTGGTCTTCAGTGCAGTTTTGTAAAAGAAATAATAATGGAGGGAAGGGAGAGTGTACAAAGTACATAGAGCATTTAGAGGGAATGAATTTGTAAGCAATATTTTACTTCAAACATCTGAAATATCAATTATTCTAAATTTATCCAAGAAAAAATAATGTAGGTCCCTTCAATAAACCCAGAATAAACATTCTGTCTATAAGTGGCTGAAAAACCATGGCCAAACCCAACCACTATTTTTCAATGTTGGTTACAAATCAAGTGATTTCAGCTTCAGATTTAGAGCCCATTTTTTATAAAAATTATTGAATGTCTACAGAAGAGTTATGGAGCTGCTTACTTATAGCTTTTTAAAAAAATTATAAAACTTCGTTTAAGTAATCTGGAATTAAAGGCCTTTCACCACCTAGTCCAATGTGTATTTCCAGACTTATTTAGCACTCTTTCTGTAAACAACTCTGAAGTCCATTTGAAATTCTTGTTCGTTCCAAAAGATATCCGTTTTCAGTCTGCCTACTAACAATTCTCCATCTTCTTATTCCCACTTCATTCTACCTGTCCAAACTTAGCCAGAAGTTATCCATCTCTCCCTCCTCAGAATACCAATGGCATTTATAGCACTTATTTTGTACACTGCAGTTATGTGTGAATGACTTATTTCTTCCAACAAACTCCCTAAAGCAGAAATACGCTTTACTTATCTTTACATTAGTTTAGTGGTTTGTATAGAGTGGGCATTCAATAGATGTTAATCAGTATGGATGCTGTAAATCAAAGGCTAATTTATACATTTTAAGAAAAACAAAACTGATTTTTCTAAAGGTATGGCCTGTAAATTTGTAAAAGTTGTTTCTCAGGTGTTTTGCTAGATTTTTTTATTTGTTTTAAATTTGATCCTGGATAAAGTACATTTTCTTCTTTAATAATTCAAATGAATCATGTATCGACTAGATCTAAACTGCCAACCTCTTCATTTTTTTAATAGTCAAGTTGATTAACATGACATTAGTCAGCATTCCTGAGGCTCTGAGTTACACTTTAAGCATTACTTCAATATAAATACTTTTAGAGAAAACTATTAGACTGTATTCACCAATAACATTCTGTAAAAATGCCCATTCTTTACTTTAGAAGACAGCACTGTAAAATTGATTTTCTATAGAGAAAAAGATCTCCAGCAAATATTGATATGAAACATTAGAATAATATCTAAGGTTTTATAATAAATACAGGTACAAGAAACAAAAAGAGGTTAATGTTCAGTCATTTCCAGGAGGTAATCATTTAAAATTTATTCAGTAGATTTTCAGCACATTTATTTTTTTTTCTTCAAATATTCCATCAAGCATTTTGTTCTGTGTGGGCGTTTCCATTGCTTCATAGATACAATCAGTGGTCTACCTGGCTATTAGTACCACAAATCATTTATTAGAATTTCAATTGAAATAGGCAGCTCAAACATGGGGAAACTCAGAAAAAGAGAATACTTAAAAAATGTGCTCTCTGAAACATTCATCATTACAGTTGCTATGGTTTTCTTTCTTAAAAAAAAAAAAGATCTAATTTTAACTTGCTGTTAAATGTAACCAGAGAGACATTATAAAGAAAAAAGATCTTGCTTGTTAGTCTACTAGTACACCTTGATATTTTTTAAATCACACTACAAAATATTTCTTCAGTCCAATAATTATTTATTGAACACCTGCTATGAGCAATGTATTGTGCTAGGTATTATGAAAGAAACTAAAGATGGCCAAGACAGTGTCTTGGCAATCTTGAGTTCAGAGTTGGGGTCAGGAGTGAAGGACAAGGAGGGGGATTGTATAAATAAATGACTTTATATAGAGGAGACACTCTCTTACTAGATAGACTGTGAACTGCTGGAGAAGCAGAGAGGTGTCACAATCCTTTTTCTGTACTGATATCTAGTTCTTTCAGAGCCTGGAACATAACAGACCCTCAGTGCACATTTGGTTTTGAATACGTGGATGAGGTGAGTACTGTGGTAGCAATAATAGACATGCTCCTGTGAGAACATGGGACTGGTGCAGTTTCAGGAGATCTACTTTTGAGAAGAGGCAGACTGAGAGGTGTCCCCAGGCAATTTTTCTTCTTTTTCATCCAAGTATCCAAAGGTACTATTATCAGAAGGGAGAGTGCATTTGGCCTCACAATGCTCATTAAGAAATATAAAATTAAACATATCATGCAGTATTATATGAAAAACAATGAAAAGGTACTCCCAGTTTAAAATGTTATCTTACTGGATTATCTCATTCATTTCTCAGAACAAACTAATGAAGAAACTAAGAGATGAACAATGTGAAGGTGATCACCAAGGGAATTTACCAGACCGAAGACTTGAACCTAGGACATTTAATGTCAAATTACATACCTTTCAGACAATAGCATAATAAATTCCTCTGAACTGTATCGACATTGGTGATTAATCTACTCTCCCTACCTTAAATTTAAAAAATTAATTTAATAACCAGATATTTAACTTTACCGCTATTTTACTGGGTGGAGCTTCTTTTAAGATGATAACAAAATGAACTGGCAATTTATGGTTAGCAAATACATAAACTAAATTTGTTGAGAAAAGCATTAGATTTTAGGTGTTTTTATAAGATCTGTAGTTATAAGTGTAAACACGGCCCTGTTATATTCCAGCAGTAATTAAAATCAGCAAAAAGTGATGTCGACATTAAACTTTCACATGAGTAGATTCCAGGGATTTCAAACTTAAAATTGCCAAACCATTTGCTGATCACTGAGCCACCAAATGAAAATAATGGCATCAGAGTGACTGTAACTATACTTCTTCATACCTGGTACACTGAACATTTGGCATGCCTCCTCAGAGAAAGCGTTAGAAAGGAGGCTCCATCACAGTACCATGTAGTAGAAAGAACATTCTGCTTGGAGTTTCAAGAAAAATTTGAATTTAAATTTATTATTTATTAACTGTATGTTCTAGGACTAACTATCCAAACTTTCTAAACTTTATTTCCTTCCTCTGGAAAGGTGAATGATCAGATACACCAGAATCACATGAGAATCAAATGAGACAATTTATGTAATGGCACATAAAGTAAGAGAAGCGGTGAGGGACACAAGCAGCCTCCTTAAACATTCCTCCATTCTTCAAAAGCTAAACTCTTTTATCTGAATCTCATCTCTCCATCTGCTCAACGACTGTACTCCTGCAATAGTGACCTTTTCATATCATCTCTTCCTCTCTTGCCTGATACTGTTATAGCACACACTGATCTGGCCACATTTTTTTTTTTTTTAAGACAAAGAAACAAACACCCCTGCCTCTCCTTCCCTTTTCTGCTGCTATCCCATGTCACTGTTCTCTCCACTGCAAAATGACTGAAAACAATTTTTTATATTCTCTTCACTTTTTTTCACACATTCTCTTTCCAGTTCACTCTCTTCAAGTTTCAGTCCCTGCCATTCATTTCATGACGCCTGCTGGTATACATAGGTCATCAACGCCTTTCATGTTGACACCCTAGGTTCTCACCCGCAAGACCTCTTGGCAGCAATCTTCACATGTCACTCTCTCATTAGTGGAACACTTTCTTCTCACCTTCTATGGCACCGTGGTCTCCAGATTTTTCTATTATTTCACTGGCCACTGATTTTCAGCCTCCTGAGTTGGCTCTTCCTCTTCTGTTCCACCCAAGAGCTGGAGTCACGTCTTTTCTCCAGCTACATTCTCTCCTTAGGTAATCTGTCCAGTTCTATAGCTTCAAATACCATCATATAGCCTTAACTCCCAGTGTTCCAACTCTAGCCCTATATATTCTCAGAACTTCAAAATTATATACCCAACTGTGCATGTGACATAGCTACTTGGAATGCCCTATTATGCATCTTAAAATTAACAACCCCCAAACATGTCTAAAACGATCCCCTCAAACTGCCTCTCTCCCAGTCTTCTCTATTGCAGTACATGGCCTTTCCCCACCTCTATCCAGTTGGCCAGGACTGAAATTTATGTTCTCTTTGATTCCTTTCTTTCACTTAACCCCGTCCTCCAATTGTTCCTTAGGCCCTGTTGACTCTCTGTCAGAGACCTACCTCTTTGCATATCATGACAATACCCTCATCCAGGTCCCAAAATCTCATGCCTAGATAATTACAATTGCTTCTTCACATGCAGCACTCTGTCATCTTTTTAAATGAAAATAAGTTCCCACCAAGTTCTTGCTTAAAACCTTTTGATGGCTGCCCATAACACCTAGAATAGAATACAAATCCCCTATGGCTCTGCTCCCTCTAAAAATTCATCACATTTATTTCCTCCCTTATCTACTATGTTCCAGCCACCTGGCTTTCATTCTATTTTGCTAATTTAACCTTGAAGCCTTTGCCTAAGTTGAGCTAGAATTTTCTCTACACTGTTTTTCATGGTTATTTAGATCATAACTTTAATCTCTGTTCTCAAAGAACGTCTGATGAATTAAAGTAACCACCCTTCAGTAGTATATCTATTTTAAATCTCTCCATACCCCTTATCACAGCAATATTTACTTATGCATATTTTATTCATACTTATCTTCCTCTATCAGAATTTAAGCTCAGTGAGAAAAAGTACCTTGTATGCCTAGTACACTGAAATACATTCAGAATGTGCTCAACACAGAGTAGGTACACAATAAATATTTGTTGACTAGATGGATGAAATGATAGTATCTTATCTTATTGTACATCTAATGTAAAATTCAAAAATTTTTTCCTTGCTGTACCATGTTACGAAACCTTATTAAGACAGTTTAGTTGGGAGTCACCTAAATATAAGCCAGCTTTTTACAAATTGGCTTCATCATGGAGAAAGCTCCTTCAGGTAATATGTCATCCTTGTTCTTTTTTCGTCCTTCTTCCCTCCCTCCCTCTATTCCTTCTGTCCTCCCTCCCTTCTTTCCTTCCTTCCTTCTCTCTCTCTCTCTCTCTCTCTCCTTTCTTTTCTTACATCTTTCCCTCCCTCCCTCCCTCCCTCCCTCCCTCCCTCCTTCCTTCCTTCCTTCCTTCCTTCCTTCCTTCCTTCCTTCCTTCCTTCCTTCCTGTCTTCCTTCCTGTCTTCCTTCCTTCCTTCCTTCCTTCCTTCCTTCCTTCCTTCCTTCCTTCCATTTTTATTATTTGCTACTCTAAGTCAACAATATTTATGGCATACTTACCTTGGTCTTTTTTTATTTTAGTCTTTTTAGGGAATAAATAATTTCCCTCATTCTGTGTTGACATAAAGTATGGCTCATTCAGAATGAAAACATCAGAAAATCAGACCATATGGGGGAAGTAATAGTACAATTTGCTATCTTTACAAGTACGGTCTATAAGGACACAACTGTACTTCTCTAAGATCCTTAATCTAATTTGATTGTAGAAACTAACTCATTTGCTGTGGCAGTAATATGAGGGTAGGTGAAATAACATTTAAGAGTACTTCAGAGACCTTTTGCTATATTTCGTCTTGAAATATAAATGCAATCAGCTGCCAAATTCCTGAGCATCCTGAAAGTTTTAATCTTGTTCTCTTTCTCTGCAAACATCGCTCTGTCTTTCTATAAAAGTGATTCACATTTCTATTTACTTAAGAGACTAAGATTCTGCACATGCGTAAAGAAAATTTTTTTTTCTTTACCTTTGGCCAAATCTTTAATTCTATTGATACAGTTCTTAATTCTTAGACTTTCACATTTTTTTTCTCAAACTGTAACTCAGAATTGTAGAAAGGTAGAGATAGAGAAACTTTCAACACATTCCAATTTAATCTCCTTATTTTGCTGATGAAGAAATGCAGTGATGGGCAGGTGAAATGACCTGCTCATGGTCAGATGGCAAATCAGTGCTTATAACCACATCTTATAGCAATCAGAATTATTTCTATTTTACTCCACTGCCTCCTATCACAATACACAAGGCAAATGGTTATCACAATTACCATTTCCAAATGAAAAACAATATTGGACGACTCAGCACTTTGCAGAGAGTTACAAAATTAATAAATAGTAACCATGAAGATTACTTATCTTTTGACCTACTCTTTAAATTACTTAACTAATTGTTCTCAAACTTGTTTAAAAGTTAAACCTACCTGGAGGTAGGAAATGTATCTTAAAAAAACAACTTTTTATTGGAAATAATTTTAAAGTTACAGAAAAGTTTAAGAATGGTACTGAGAAATCTCAATTGCCTTTTACCCATAGTTACTAATTTTAAACATTTTGGCCACAGTTATAATTCTCTCTCTTATGTATGTATGTGTGTGTGTAATGTAGATAGGTATAGACAGACACACACATATATACATTTGTAATATATTTTTTGGTGTATTTTTTATCTTTAAGCTTTTATTTTTATTTTATTATTTATTTTTTTTTTTATGGTGACATTGGTTAACAAAGTCCAATGTTTCAGCCGTACACTTTAACATTAAGGCATACATATGTTTACACTGTGTGTTCATCCTCATGGTTAGATTTCTTTCTATCGCCATGGAGCCATTTTTATATAGGCTGAGTATATCATGCTTCATTACTGCTTATTACTTTAGTGCATATTTCTTAAGATCAAGTATATTTCTCTTATACAACAAATACATTATCAAATCTTTTGATGTTGACATTGATACAATGCTATTGTCTAATTTATAGTCTCTATTCTGATTTTGTCAGTTGTCTTGATAATGTTCTTTTAGTGTTTTCCCCCATTATAAGATTCAGTTTATGATAACGTATTGCATATAGTTATCATGTCTCTTATTCTTTTACTCCAGAACTGTTCCTCAGTCTATCTTTGTCTTCCATACGTTGGCATTTTCAAAGAGTGTAAGCCAGCTCTTTTATAGAATCTACCTCATTTTTGGTTTGTCTGATGTTCCTACATGTTTAGATTCTGGTTAAATGTACCGAGTCAGAGTACTACAGAATGATGTATCTTTCTCAGGTATCATGTTTGGAGACACACAATGTCTACTTGCCTTTCTTTGGTGATGCTGTGGGGAGACACATTGAGATCATGCAATTATTATGCTCCTCATTAAACTTGATTTAGCATCTACTGATGATTCTTGTCTAAACTAAACAATGTTGACAGAAAGTGGTGATTTCCCCTTCCCAATTCACAGTTTTATTAAATGATCAGAGAGTTGGCCACAACTAAAGTATTTGATAAAAGCATGTTTAACCTGTCTTTTTCTGCTATAATTTGTTGTTTCTTAATTTTATACATTTTCATTTTTCAAAAAAGTAAAACCCATGCTTTCAAGAAACACAAATTAAGTAACAATGTGCTAAAACATTTAACTAACAAGCACTGCTTTACTTTAAAATAAATGTTTTTCAGTATGAAAGATGACTCTTCAGCAATGGAAAGGAATCACAGGTATATCTATTCTAATTCCTTCATTTTTAGATAAGAGCCAAAGAGGGAACATTTCTATTTTGTGGCAACAGCCAGACTTGAAGTTAGTCTACAGGCTCTGGTTCTACTAGGCTATCATCAAACCCACACTACTTTAAGTGCAATCAAAGCTTGTTTGGCATAAAGTAGGAAAGATAAGGTGGCTTATATATTGGTGACTTTAATAATCCACCTTTTCTTAAAAATTCATTAATTCATTCAATTATTAATTCATGATTGACCAAGTAACTACTTTATCTCGTGACCTGGATCAGCACTGGGATGCAATGCTGAACCAAAGATTGCATCAACTCTCAAAGGTTTATGGTTTCGTGGGAGGTCCTATGTTAGTATGCATCAGAATTTCCTGAGGTCTTTTAGGTTCCAGGCACAGATTTTGATCAACTAAGTCTAGAGTGATGCATATGAATTTGCATGTTTAATAAGCAGAGGAGGGCTGTACTAGAAATATATAATAGGTCCAAAGCTTTAAAATGGTCATGGTATATGCACCCCCTCCTGACTCTCCCACTCCAACCCCTTACAACTTGAAATTAAAAGTAATAGTAAAAACAATACCAAAGAATAAATATTTAGAAAAAATGTCCAACAAGTTTTGTTGTTATTATAATTTTTTGAAATATTAAATGCTAGACCAAATTTTTTCAGAATATTATTTTATGGTAATGCTACTTTGCCGGTGCCCTAGGCATGTTCACAGTCTACGCCATAGGAGTCTGATGTAATGGTCTTGTGACCATGCTGGCCCCAGGCCAATGCATTCATATGCTTTATTTTGCTAAGGTAAAACTGGTACGTGGGCTGACACAGATGAAGAATTCATGAAGGATTCCAAAAATGAATAAAACGAATTTTGCTTCATAGGAGCTTGGGAGGAAGAGATCAGAGTTTCTATCTATCTTGCCTAGATGGATTTTCCAAATTCAAGAACTAAGGTAGCATGAAAGATAGGACATGAATTTTGGACTTAAAGAGTTCAAAGCCTAACTCTATTTTTTCTTTATAGAAGAATATTTAGTAAGTTATTTAATTTTAATGGCTCTTGATTTCCACATCTAATAAACACAGAAACTCATTCCTCATAGGGATGACTGAAGGACTAACAAAACAATATATGTTAGGAACTAATGCATTTATTATCTGGCACATAGTAAGTTTTCCACAAGGATAGCTATTACGGTGTTGTAGTATATATACTATATCAGGAATAAATTATAAACATAATATTTATAGATAAAACATACTGATAACGTTTAATTATTGGTGATTTTCTTTATATTGTGAAACTTCATTTATATGCACACACATACAAACATCCACACATATGCATCATTTCTCTTTCTAAATTTCAACAAATTGGCAACTAAGTTTTACATAAACATTATATCTCAAGACATTCCCTAAAGAATTTGTGTCCTGGAGAGCAGTCAGTAAACTAAGAGAACCCCCATCAAAAACAGGAATTGCAAATCTGTTTTCTGTTATCATACATACCCATTCAAATAGTGCATAAAATGGGCACACCATGGGTAATGCATGAATAATTAATATTTGCCACTCTTATCTCACAAATGGAACCTGAGGCATGAAGATGAGACTGCTTCTAAATTACTTTTTCCAGCTGGATGTTTACATTCACATAAGATAATTATAAATCTCTGTAAACTATCTTTTGAAGATGTGTGGAGAGTGGACATAGAAATCCCTTAATCTTCAAACATGTGCAATAAAATGTTCACTGGTGTCATTTTAATATTTTCTAATACCTTTACAATAGATTTTAACTTAACAATCCTTAAACTGTACTTCCCTTTAAAAGTTAAAGAATAAAGGGTCATTTTTTAACACTTGAGAAACTGTTAGATAAAGGTTTCTTTTTTTTTAATCTGATTTGCCTGAGGATTAATGGCACATTGTCCTATGCACTCACCACAGAACTTGCTGGAGGAAAGAGGAGGTGAGAGAAAGTTAAAAAAATGATCTAGTTATTTATCAAGCCATTTTACATCATAAATGTCTGAGCCAAAGTGTGTTTATCTGATTCTTTACAAGACTTTCAGTTTGATATTTTACCAAAGATAATATAATTATGAAGTACTTTCGAACAGAACTAGATTGTATATATTTGTCATATATAGTTATCATATATATAATTTGTTGAAGTTATTTGCACAAATGACATATTTGAGTTCATTGCCTCCCTTCTTGAAACCAGCAGGCTCAGTTTACAAATCTGTGAGCTGCTATTGGCTGCTGCTCTCCTTTCCAGGAAAAAGTACAAAGCAATAAGCAGCATGCATCCTCTCCATACACCTCCAACATCCCTGTCTGCGCTTCTGGCTCAGGTTGCTCAAAGCACAGATCCTCTCCCCTTGTACCCCTGTCCTCTGGTTTGAAACTCGTGTCAAGGTAGAGCCAACTTCTATTTTCCTCTGAGATATAAAAAGGGGTAAGAGCCCTCAGGCCTCTCTTCCTATCCACACTATGCTACCCTTTCTAACCAAATAAAAAATAAAGACAAATAAGAATTTGATTTTTATTTGAGTAGTGTTTTTAGTACTATTATTTGAAGATTTCTTCTGAATAATTTTCTAGCATAAGTAATGATATTTTCCCCCAGAAATGCATTTGTCTGTGGGAGAAATTAATTTTGGAATTAAGATAGAGGAGATATAAAATAGTTTAATTTTCTTATTTTTACTTTTTTCAATCAGGATTCAGTGACATTTAATGAAGATTTCCAGGTTCACAGAGTTGAGAAATATTTTAAAACTGATCATATATTAATCATCCACTAGTATTTCCCAACTAATCTCAAAGAGAACATGAAATCAACTGCTTGGAAAAAAATTTTTGATATATGTCACACTTGAAAACAAAGCCATACTTTTAAAATTACTATTCTGACAATTTAGACTTGCCAAAATACATCATTCTATTTGGTTATTTGTTAGCTTCTGCTTGTGGTACAGTGGAGTAGTTTGTAGCAGATCAGTCCTTCAGTGGAGAACAAGGACGGAAACAAGATAAAATACCAAATCATCTGTTTTGAGTGTGCTAGAGGGCTGGGAAGGCAATGAGAAATGGAGGTTTAGCTCCTTAACTGAAAAGAACCGACTTTCATAGCACTTTTATCCTGGGGGTGTTCACCAGCTTGGCATGAGCAGAGGGCTGAGAATCTCAGCATTTCACAAAGAGGGGTACAGCTCTGGGTGTTGGGGAAACCAGTACAACTTTGGATAGATATCTGGGCAGCCTCAAACACAGAAATGTTTAGCACCTAGGAAAAAAATGCCAGTTTTGGGGACTATGTAGGGCAAGATGCTAAAGACCTAAGCAGAAACTATCTTAAAAGCAATGCAACATGTTGGCAGTCTTATAAGATAAAGATACACAGGAGGAAGGACTTTAAAGAAACATCAAACTTTCAGGTGAAAACTCTTGAGAACCAGAGTGAGCTAAAGGCAAACTCTTTTCAGTGCTGCCACCAGCCTCCACAGAGAACAGTCTCTGATTAAAAGAACTATTGTGTTATCTACCTAGTGAAGGGAAGGATGACTCTATTATGGAGGAAGACACTTCATCTGGATCCTCTACAATCTTTAATATACAATATTCAGCATTTAATAAAAATTTTTAAATGTATCCCCAAACATCCCCAAGAAAACATATTTAGAAACCAAAAGAGAAACTAAGCAATAGAAACACAACCATAGATGACTAAAATATAGGAGTTAGCTAAGGAATTTAAAATAGCTTTAATATATTCAAGACAATAGAGGGAGAGATGATAAAAAATTTTACCAGAGTACTGAAATAAAAAGAAAAATAAAAAACTTTAGAACTGAGAAATATCTGAAATGAACTCTTAGATGGATTAAACAATAAATTTAGATAAAGCAGAAGACAAGATTAGTAAACTTAAGAAAGTCAATAGAAAATATCTGAATTTAAGCAGAGAAGTAAAATAATGGAAAATACAGGAAAGAACTTTGGAGGCACATAGAACACAGTGAAAGGTCTAACAAAAGTACAGTTGGAACCTCAGAAGAAGGGGAGAGTGAGAATGAAGCAGAAGCAAGAAAGAAATGTTGTTAAGGAATGACGAGTAATAGTAAAGGTAAAAGTGAGAATATATATATATATATATATATATATATATAAATGAATATCGACTGTCAATTGATTGCATAAAACAATATGTCTCTACCAAGTTTAAAATGTATGTAGAAATAAAAAGATGGCAACAACAATATAAAAGATGAGATTAAGTGGAGCTAAAGTATCCTAATGTACTAATATTAAGAATTTGGTAAAAACAATTATTTTTGTAAGAGATTGTACATAGATTGTAATAAATCAAGAATTTATGTTTTAATTTCTGGGGTAGAAATTGAGGAATAGTAAAAGTGTATAACTAAAAATATTGGGGGAAATGAAATATTTTGATTAATCCAAGAAAAAGGCAAGAAACGGGAGAAAAAGGATTAAAAAAAACCAGGTAGCTATATGGTAGATATAAACCAAAATGATTAGTAATTATTTTAGATTTAAAAGTACTAAAATTGCAATTAAAAATCTAAGATTATCACATTCAGAAAAATACAAAATACCTCAATTATATTCTGCAGATAAAAGATATACCTTAAATATAATAACAACATAGAAAAGTTGAAAATAAAACCATGAAGAAAGAACGGCATACAAACATCAATCGTGAGAATAGAAGGGCTCAACTCCTGTTAGAACAAGTAGACAGACTTTTTGGCAAGATGCATTACTAGACACCAACTGTGCCAGTTCTTAATTTATTGTCTCTCAGCTCCACAAGTACCCTTCACCCCGTGTTTATTGGAACCGAACCCTGTACACCACATTTCTGTTTTTACAGCTGGCTGGGGTACCCTGCCAAAAGATGGTGCAGGGGAAACACGGCCAGGCTGAAAGAGGAAGAAGAGCCTTTTTCTTCTTCTGGTGTTCTGTTTAATCCTGTAGCAAGTGGATGGAATTGTAGGGGTCCAGGCAGCACTGACTACTGGGGTGGTGGCCTTGTATTCAGCAGTTTTCCTTTCAGCAAATTTCTTAATCAACACAGCTTCATTGCTCTTCCATTTGAGGCAGGTGATTATCAACTTAGTCACGATTTCTATGCCGTCGCCTCAGAGGTATGAATCTTAGCCTTGCAGGACTTCCTCTAAGGTTTCAGGTTCCTTCCTGTTCACTTTCTCCTAGCCCCACAAGGAGAAGCCTTCTTGCTACAGGTTCTATGTCTATAATCCTTTGAGTTCTCTTCCTACTCTTTTTAGTAGTTAATCACTTTTTAGTCCAATTAATTATTCTTTGTGCTAATCTGTTTAATCTAATTTCTGTTTTCTGACTGTACCTTAACTAATACAAAAGGATATTTTATAACAAAAAGGGAACTATGAAAGAAGGCAGCACAATTCCATCAACAGAGTGCAATCAGATGGCTTTAAAATACATGAAGCAAAAATTTACATTTCTCCAAAAAACTGACAACTCTTCAATCATAATTGGAAATTTTCACTTTAACTTATCTCTCTCAATAGCGGATAAAATTTCAGACTTTAAAAAAAGAAAAGAAACAAAGAAAAACAAACAAATAAAAACCTTTAAGGATATAGAAGCTCTGGGCAACACAGGAAATAAAATTGACTTAATTAAGATTATATATATACATATATATACACACATATATATGTGTATATATGTATATATGTATATATGTATATGTATGTATAGATATGTGTATGTGTGTGTGTATACATACATATATAATTTTACTGCACCAAAGAACATCAGAAAATATGTTTTTTTTTCAAGTACACCTGAAACCTTTACCAAAATTGACCATGGCTCAATCATAAGTTAAGCCACAACAAATTTCATATTTTTTTAAGGAAATACAGAGAGCTAAGAAAAGCCAAGTTAAACTTTAAGAACAAAACTAGCGGACTTTAACACTCGGATAGGGAGAATTATAAAGCTATAATAACTAAGTCATTATGGTTTTGATGCAAGAATAAATGATTAAACCATTCAAACAAAATAAAAAGTACAGAAATAGACCCATACATAAATTGTCATTTAAGAATGACCCTATCATGCAATGAGGGAAATGATGGCTTCTTTAATAAATGGTGCTTGAAAAAAGAAAAAAAAAAAAAAAGAAAAAAAATGGTGTTTGGCTAAGTCAAATGAAAAAAGATGAATTTAACTCCTACCTTACATAATATATAAAAGTTAATTCCAAATGCATTGCAAAACTAAATATAAAGGTTTTAGGAGAAAACATGGGTTATTTTCATGAGTTTGAGGTAAACAAAGATTTCTTAAGAAGAATATAAAATAATAAATTGGATTGTTATAAGTAATAGCTCCTGTTTATCAAAACATACCATGAAGAAAATGAAACAGCAATTCATGGAGTCAGAGAAAATATTTATAATACTTATACTGTACATGGCCTCATATCAAGAATATATAAAACACTCTATAAATCAATATGAAAATGGTAGATAACCCAGTAGAGAAATTGGCCAAACATATTAGCAGACATGTCACAAAAGAGGATCTCCAAATGGCCAGTAAACTTATAAAAAAGTTATGACCTTCATTTAGTCATCAAGGGAATGCAAATTGAAACCTCAGGTTGATATAACAAAAAGCTATCAGAATGACTACAATTAAAAAAATAGGCAAAGTAGTTACCCATCATGTTTGAGAGCATATGAAAGAGCAAGTGTTGACAAGTATATGGAGTAACTGGAACTTTTACATACTGCTGATATGAATGCAAATTGATACAACCACTTTGAAAAACTGTTGGACAGTATCTACTTCCTCTCATACTCTACATCTGGGCAATTTTATTCACTATCCGCCCAGAAGAAATGCATACATATGCTCAACCAAATACATAGACAAAAATGTTCTCAGTAGCACTATTAATAACAAAAAAAAAAAACTGACAATATTCTAAATGTCCATCAACAGTAGAAAAGATAAATAAATAGTAGTATATTTATACCATGGAAAATGTTATAGGACAATGGGAATAAATGAACTGCAATTACAAGTAACCAACTACCTGGAAGAATTTCACAAATAAAATGTTGAGTGAAAAAAGCCAGGTACAAAAGTATACTGTATGGTTTATTTAAATAAAGGTCAAGGTAGGCAAAACTAATTTGCAGTGTTATTAAAAGTTGGAATAATAGTTGCCCTTGAAAGAGTGAAATGGACCATTTCCTGGGTTTACTGGGATCATCATTTCTTGATCTGAGAGCTGGTTACACAAGTGTGTGTTTTCTTGGTAAAAAAAAAAAAAATATTGAGTTGTACATTTACAACTTGTGTATTTTATTAAAGGTGTGTTGTACATCAATAGAAGAGTTACATTAAGAAAATCACAGGTCAGGACAGCTTGCAATTTCAGATACCAAAACTTTGAGTTTATCTAGAGTCAGATTTTCCCAAATACATGTCTTCTATTCCCCTAGGTATCATCTGCATAATCTGAAAATAAGAGTGATAAGGCAGGAAAAGAATTGACAGTAAGTCAGGAAGTGTTTGTCTACACAACTCTCCAGGAAGGCAAAACTCCACAAAATAAATGAAATGCAGTTCACACAGGTGACTTAGAAATTATTTGGCTTGTGTGTATGGTGGGTAAAGTGGAAGAGATTTTCTGCCTGTATTTGTTTCTGAAGGCCCCAGAGAGCCGAAACAACCTGAATTGGACATGAAGAAGTAAGTTCATGTAATAGTTCCTCTCTCCATTCCTCCATTCCAACATTAGAAGAAATGGGGCCTCAAGAGCTCACTCAATAAATTCTGCTATAAAGATAAATCTTTATCTTTCTCTGCCCTCACTTTACATCTATACCAGCATAGGACAGCCTCTCCTGAATTTCCTAGACTGAAGCAGCGTTCTTAAGCCTAGAGGAAGAGATGAATCAGGCTCCTGGAAGGACTTTTTCATACTATACCTCCCTTCCCCATACCCTAACTCCATCCCATTATTTTTGAGAGCATATGAAAGATCTGGAAGAATGAAAAGCCATTGAGAATTAGGGAGATGGAAATATAAGTTTAAAACAGAGGTAGTCACTTGCTGTTGGAAGATAAGAACAAGGCCAGATGACTGGTTTAGTGTAGGTACTAGTTGACCGAATTCTGTGATAACAGAGTGACATGAAATTTCAGGGAAGGGAGAATCTCTGGGAGGAAAATGAGAAGAAATGGCAACTGCATAAAAAGATAAATCTATGAACTACAGATCATCCTTCCTTTTCTATATACAAGAAATTGGCCAATGAACATATGGGTAACATCTGAAGGGATTCGGTACATAGGTAGAAATGTTTAAATTAATAAATGGTGTCATTTTGAATTTATAGCAAGTGATGCCCCTCAGTATCATAATGGTCCTCATGTTTAACATAATGTTCCCTTCACTGTTAACTACATTAGTAAGTATAAAAGATGGAGGAATTGACTGAGGTCTGAACTTCTGAGTCTTTAACTAAGCCTTGCCTGAGTACCTAAGGAGATTTGGATACCTTTTATGTATTCCTTCCTCCATTGTCCTCCTTCTCCAAGTAGGGACCCAGGGACTCCACACACACACACACACACACACACACACACACACACACACACACACACACATCTCCCTCAAGTAGAGACCAGATATCTTAGGCTGAGAGCTGATGGTGAAGACCATGGGACCACTGCAATCCTTTTTTACTTCTAGCTTTATTGACAGACATATATTACAAGATGATTACCACAGCAAGGTTAGTTAACACCTCAATCAATTGTTAGTTAACACCTCAATTAATTCATATAATTATCATTTCTTTTTTGTGGTGAGAACTTTTAAGATATATTCTCTTAGCAACTTCCAAGTATATAATATTAACTATAATCACCATGCTAAATATTAGATCCTCAGAATTATTCATCTTAGAACTGTAAGTTTGTACCCTTTTAACCAACATCTTCCTACTTCCCCACCCACCATTCAAACTCATAGATACAAAAAACAATGGGGGCAATCTTTTTTTTCCTACAACTTAAATTTAGGTTTCCAAATGTCTGTTCGAAATGGATATGAAGTAGTTATGTCATAGTTTTGCTCCTTATACTTTCAAGTTAACAAAATTGAGCTGAATTCTAATGCAGTAAATGCACACTTTTCTTTGGAAGTGGGTAAAAATACCATGTCCTCTCAAGCTATAACTTAGGTGATCTTTAAAGAGAACACTGAATTCTTCTTGAATCATCTTGGCTAATAAGAATTTAAGTGGTAACTGGTGGGAGAGCACTGAAGCACTCATGCATGTGAAATCAGATGAACATCCACAATGTAGAATTTCCTAAGGAAAGTTATTCTAGCAGAGATACACAGGCACAGGTTGAGTGCCAATAATTTTTAAACGAACCTGTGGAACTATCATTCTAATAAGTAAAAGGTGCCTGAAGAAAGCAAGATCAACATTTTCAAGTCTATATTTTCAAACATTTTAAAAACACCAGTTCAAACAGAGTTCTTTACAATTCCTTTCCTCTGCGAAAGGGAATTTAATCTTTCTTAATTTTGATCCCCTATATTAATGCTTACTCTTGAAAGGCACACATACAACTTATTTAAGTAAATTTTAAGTAGATAAATCTGATTTTAACTTTAGTACATATTATTTACTTACTAAGATTTAACTTATAATGTGTTAATGTTTTAGCATTCATTTATTGTGATTTAATATATATTATTTAAGTAAATAGCCAAATAGAACAACTAATACATCTATTAAAAGGAATTGAAATCAAAAGCTCTCATATCTATTAGCAATTTCCATTTCTATTCTGTGATTATAATACTAGTCTTTCCAAAATATTTCCTTTTAAATGATCTACTTAAAACCACATAAAATTTCCACTTGTCATACAATTATTAAAATGTGACTTTAGCTTCAGCATCAACTCCTTAGGATTAAAGAGACACATTCTAATATTTGTGTCATCAGTTCAATTACCTTTCCAAGTTGACTAAAATTTGTGAAATATTAGTGGTTCAAATACACGAATTCTAAATGTGTATAATGGATATACATAAGTATACATAGATGTATAACAAATCATATAATATGTAGGCATATTTACCCTTTAATGCTTTCTAAAATGTAGAGGTAAAGCTGAATCTTTGCCATCACTCTTATTTTACAACAGTTTTCCCATCATATAGAGAATCTGGAATGGCCACTGGGTTCTCAGTGTCCTCATTTACATAATGTGGTTAATGATGATATCTACCTCATGTCATTGTCAAGAAGAGTAAATAAAAGGTTGCTTGATAGTAGTAAGTGTTTGATAAATGTTAACTAGTATACTGCTGTTATTGTCATTTTCATTATTGTTATTGTTTGGCAATTTTTAAAAGTTATACAATTAGAAAAATGCTCCTCTTATTGGATACCTGGTTCATGCTCATTCATCATGTATATTCTGAAATTTAGTCAGAGCTGTGATAAGTTATAGCCTCTCCTTCAGTGATCTTTAAGCTAGACTGCTATAATATTTTATTTTATTAACATCCCTGAAAAAATTCAACAAGACTTCACACTGCAAAATGTTACAAGTTGAATGTTACTTTCCAGGAAGATGACTCAATATATTTTACTCTAGTTGAGAGACAATATTCTGAGCTCCCCGTCGTAAAAGGCTTTAAAAACCCTTGAGCATATGGTGTTTGTATGGCTTTTGTTACCATAGCCTACCATTGTTGGGGTACCTAGTCATCTATTTTCAACTGATGTGTCATATAAAAGAACAAAAAAGAAATTGCATTTAAATTCTATGCAGAGAAATGTGGCTTTAGTCATTGTGTGTCTTAATTAGGAAATATTCTCTTGCAGTAAAGAATAAACTATGGGCTTATGCCTGGAGATCATTTTAAAGTTCTATAACTCATGATTATGATTCATGTTCATTTGTTTTCTTTTAAGATGTAATCAATTTCCAATGTGCTAGTTTCACTGCTCAGAAGATGAATAACTTTATGAATTTAAGGCAGTTTTTGTTATAAGTAGTTATTTTCCATTCTGAAGAGTGGTAAAAAAAAAAAGGGTATTTTTCATGAATGGCTTTTAAAATGATTTCTCTTTGGAAATACCTTTGAAAATGACCAGATTGGAAGCTTTAGCCATTTGGTTATAATAACACTGATGAGAAAAGATTGAGCAGGTACTTCAATGAAAAGTCCACTTGGGAAACAAACAAAAAAATTCTCAGTTCTATCTTGATTATATACTTGTGTTATACTCCATGACCATTCACCAGTTTAGGCTGGTTGTATACACTTGAAAAAGAGGTTTAAAAATTATTTTAAACCTCTCTGAAACACCACACAACAGTGTTGCCTCCAGTCGAATCCCTTTCTTCCATATCAGAATCAATATTTCATTCCTTTCCTAAATCAAGACAGTGAAGAAAACTACAGGCTGTATACAGAATTAGGCAGCTGGAAGCTGGAATGATTCTAGCCCATCTCTTGCTTCTAGTGCATTCTTTTTCTTTTCTTGCTTTATTTACCTTTGCCTTTTCCAAAATCCTCAAGCTCTTGTCATACATGAAGAAGAAAAAAAAAAAGACCCTGTAAAATGTTATTATTGTGTCCTAGTT
Source organism: Cynopterus sphinx (assembly GCA_030015415.1). Taxonomy (NCBI): domain Eukaryota; kingdom Metazoa; phylum Chordata; class Mammalia; order Chiroptera; family Pteropodidae; genus Cynopterus; species Cynopterus sphinx. The sequence continues at coordinate 32,955,925 of CM057380.1, forward strand.
GAAGTTACATTTTTCATTTGGAGGAACACAGTCCATCCAGCCTGAAATATTTAAAAGAGAGCACCTGTACAGTATTCAAGTTCTAATTGATAAAATCGGAAAGATCCAAAGCACTTTGGTGTGTTTAACATTATTAGCACATTAAATTTAATCATAAAAAATAAAAATATGTATTAATAAAAAATAAAATTTCAAGCATTTGCTTCAAACCAGTGACTTAATAAAAATGGTAAACATTTTGCTGGTGTTAAAAAAACTGGGCCCTTATTGATACCTATAAATATTTTATGGACAAGGAATGTGAAATTTTAAACAAGCTTGACATCTATTTTTCATTGTTTATGCTGAACCACCTTTGAATGGCTACTTGTGAAAGACACTCACTCACTCACTCACTCACTCACTCACTCACTCACTCACTCACTCACATACCAAACATCTCAGGGAACACATTTTATGCCAGATGTGATGTTAGAATACACACAGTTAAAGACACAATCTGTGTCTTAGAGAAAGAAAGGTCAGATTGTCTCTCTACCCTACTCAGTGACATTCAGTATCTATGGTCTACAGTGAAATCACGAGTTAAGGAGACAACAGCCCATACCTCAAAGGATAATAATAAAAAAAAAATAATCCGGACTCTGAAAAAGTCATCACTTTTCAATTGACCAGAGACAGATGTCCTCAAATTATACACTTTATTAAAGGAATACAAGTTAGTGTAAAACAAAACGACAACAGAAAATCGGTTACTAGGAAACCCAGTAGGATCATGGGAATGGGATAGGGCGTGCAGGTGTAAGGGACAGGGAACCACTTGGGAACACCCTCTCTAACTGCCCGCGTTGCCGGCGGGCAAGGATTTTTGGGCCACTTACTAGGCTTATCGATAAGCCACGTTCCCCATCCCTCAGGTGGGAGAGAAGAAAGGAGCTCATGTTTCCCCCAACTTCCCCCAACCTTCCCCTGAAGCTCAGCCTCCTTCCCACACAGCGGCGAAGGCGAGAAGTTTCAACTGAGCAGCCCTGAGTCTCCTCCTACCTCTGCAGTTGTGCTCAGCCCGGAGGGGATGGGCCGAAGCTCTGGACTCCTCCCAGTTGCAGCATCTGCCCACTCTGGGTCCAAACGTCCCAATCCGAGGCCACGGTGCTCTGCGAGCTCCAGGGACACCAGGTCTGAGACGTCACAGTCCACGCGCACGGCCCCGCCCACACACCTGGCGCACCTGTCCCCCTGCCCCAACCGTGACGTGTGACTTGGCTTTGCGGTGGCACCTGATTTTTCTTAAATCGTAAAAAAAAAAAAAAAAAGTTTTATCTCTATCTCTATCTATCTACACATAGATGTCTACATATCTATATCTCTATATTTCCGATTCTAAAAGTAATCTGATTGTTAAGAATAATTTGGAAAATACAAAAAGAGGTACATAAAATAAACATTGCCTGGTGTATATCTTTGCAGCTTCTTTACTGTGAATTGATTAAAAAATCAGCCTTGCCTCTTCTCAACCACACAAACGCACAGATCTGATATACATAAATACACAATAAAGTTTTATGTATCTTCTCGTCTTGAAAAGTGTTTTTTTAAACTTTTAACTCTAAAATACACAATGGAAGCAGTTAAAATATTGCTTGTATATATTAAGGAGAACATTCACGTCTCTTCTAGACACTTTAGGAAGTAGAATATTATCAGTACATTTGAAGCAATGTACCTCTAAGGATTGCATTGTTCTCCTAACCACTGTTATGAATCGTATGACAATCACGTGCTTTTCTTTATAGTTTAACAAATCATCTCTGTATCACTTTTACTGAAATAAGGCACACATACAGAAAAATAAATTAAGCTGCGAAAACGAGTTTAAAGAATTATCACAAAGTGAACCCAGCAAGATCACCACTACCCAAATAAAAAAGTAAAATGTTCCTAACATCACAGAAAGTTTCTCCCTTTATCTGGTTACCAAAAGTAATGACTATTGGCTTCTGACAACATAGTTTAGTTTTACCTATTTTTGAAGTTCACAAAAATAGTCCAGTTATGATTTTTCTGCTCTATACTACTCTTTGACAAAGTATCATCAATGTGCTGACTATTTAAATTGGAAGCCTACTCTACCTAATTCACTTAACACTATACATAGGGTGCAATTTGCGTGCCATATAAAATTCTGCTAAAAATTTATTTCATTTCTGCATATTTTATAGGATGGATATATCATCATTTTATTGGAAGTATGGGTCCCTTTTAAATATTTTAATTAATTAATTATTTTGGGGGGCCATTTTTTCCCAAGCGTAAGCACTTTAATGCATATCTTTTTGTGTACATCTCTGGGTTATTTCTTTAGGATTCCTCCTATAAATGGAATTTTTAAGTCAAAGAGCACTGACTTTTTTTTTTCCAATTACAGTGGCATACAATATTATATTAGTCTCAGGTATACAACACAGTGATTAGACATTTATGTATATTATGAAGTGAACACCCCTATGAATCCATTACCCATCTGATACCATACATGGTTATTACAATATTACTGACCATGTTTCCCATGGTATACTCTACATCCCTGACTATTTTGTAACTACTAATTTATCCCTCTTTATCTCCTACCCTCTTCATCCTTTTCTCCACAACCCCCTGCAAAAGGCAACCATCAAAATGCTCTCTGTATCAATGAGCTTGTTTCTGTTTTGTTTCACTTGTTCTCTAGATTCCACATATAAGTGAAATTATATGGCATATGTCTTTAACTTACTCCACTTAGCACAATACCCTCTTGGTCTATCCATGCTGTTGTAGAAGACAAGATTTCATTCTTTTTCTACGGTTGTGTAATATTCCATTGTATGTAGTACCATTTCTTGTTTATCCATTTATCCATTGATAGACGCCTAGGTTGCCTCCATGTCTTGGGTATTGTAAATAATGCTGCAATGAACACATGGATGCACATGTCTCTTCAAAGTAGTGTTTTAGGTTTCTTCAACTAAATGCCCAGAAGTGAGATTACTGTTTTCTTCTTTGTCTGTTATAGCCTTTGTTCTAACGTCTATTTTGTCTGCTATAAGTATTGTTACCACAGCCTTTTTATTATTTTTATGAAATACCTTTTTTCATTACTTTCAGTTTGTGTGTGTCTTTTGATCTGAAGTAAGTCTCTTGTAGGCAACATATGTATGGATTTTGTTTTCCTATCCATTCAGCCTCCCTAGGTTTTTTAATCCATTCACATTCACATTTAAAGTAATTGTTGATATGTGGTTATTGGCTTTTTATTATTCATACTTTTTATCTTTTTTTCTTTTTAAAGAAGTCCATTTACCATTTTTTGTACTACTGGTTTGGTGGTGATGAACTCCTTTAGCTTTTTCTCGTCTAGGAAGCTTTTTATCTATTCTTTGATTCTAAATGCTACCCTTGCTGGGTAGAGTAATCTTGGTTGTAGATTCTTACTTTTCAACACTGAATATTTTATACCAGTCCCATCTGGCCTACAAAGTTTCTGTTGAGGAATCAGCTGACTGTCTTCTGGGAGCTTCCTTGTTTTTTCTCTTGCTGCTATTAAAATTTTCTTTGTCTTTAACCTTTGGCCTTTTAATTATGCTGTGTCTTAGTATGGACATCTTCCGGTTTATCTTGTTTGGGACTCTCTGTGCTTTCTGGGGTTAAATGTCTATTTTTTTCATCAGGATAGGGAAGATTACTTTCTTAAATAGGTTTTCAATTCCTTTCTCTCTCCCTTCTCCTTCTGGTACTTTTATAATAAGAATGTTGGTCTGTTTGATGTTGTCCAGGAGGCCCCTGAAACTATCCTCATTTTTTTTGGAATGTTTTACTTTTAGATATCCCAATTGAGTGTTTTTTGCTACTTTATCTTCTAAATTGCTGATTCACACCTCTGCTTTATCTAATCTACTGTTGATTCTCTTTAATGTATTCTTTGTTTTAGTTATTGCATTCTTTATTTATGACTTTTTAAAAAAATGTTTTCTATCTCTATTTCTGTGTTTCCTCTTTGTTGAAGTTCTCACTGAAGTTATTGAGCATTATTATAACAAGTGCTTTGAACTCTGCGTCTGATAGATTCTTTGTCTCCATTTTACTTCTTTTTTTTTCTGGAGCTTGGTTCTGTTCTTTCATTTGGAACATGTTTCTCTGTGTTCCCATTTTGGCTGCCTCCCTGTTTATTCCTTTGTACAGGTGCTATGTCTCCTAGTCTTAGTAGAGCGGCTTTATGTAATAGACGTCTTGTGGGGCCCAGTGGCACAATCTCCCTTGTCATCAAACCCAGGTGCTCTAGGTGTATCTTTGTGTGGGTTTTGTTTGCCCTCCTGTTGTAGTTGATACTTGGTTGCTGTTTGCATGTCAATGGGAGAGACTGATCCTCAAATTGATTGGTTTTGAGGACTGACTGTGACTGTAGTGGAGAAGCTGTTGTGCAGGGTCTAACCCTACATTCACTTTGGCAAACTGGTGCCTACCAAGTTTATCTTTTTACGGGGCGGGGTAGGGGGGTGGGGGGCTCTGTAGCAAGCCAAGGTCAGCCACTGACTATGCCCTAACTGGGCCCACTTTATACAAGGTACAAAGTGATTTGCAGATGGTTTCTACTTGTGCCGGGCTAGGAGGTGCCTGGGAAAGGCTAAGCTGTGAATCGAGGCCAGCTGCCGCTAGTGCTGGGCTTAAGGATGATTGGCAAAAGGGCATGGTGAGGCCAGATGCTGCTTGTTTGAGAATTGTGAGATTTTAGGAAAGTCTTCAGTCTGAGCCTAGACAGGCCATTTAAATGGAAAAGATACTGGAGGAGGTTTGGCTGGGCTCAAAAGTTGGGTGAGAAAGGATCTCAGGGAATCAATCACCAAGTTGGGTCTAGTGGTGTTTGCTGGGTTGATGGTGACTCAGATATTGTGCCTGCCTCCATCTCCACGCTGGGTTGGGGAAGGGCTCAACAAAGAAACATTGGCTTCTGCCAGCATTGCTGTCTGGAAGAAGGCTGTCCCTTCAGTCCTCTCTCTGAAATCAGATAATTCTGTTCCTCCCTATATGTCCCTGATGCCTTTCAAGCTGCCACCCCAGTTCTGGAGCTCAGAGTGAGTGAGTCCATCAGTGGGTAAGTTTTGGGCACTTTAAAAGGAATGCCTGGGAGTCTAGCAGCCGTCCCTTTCACTCAGCCACATTCTACCCTGGTTTTCACAGCCATAAATTATGGAGACTTCTCTTCCCAGTACTGGAACCCTGGGCCAGGGAGCCTGATGCTGTTCTGGGACCTTTCGCTCCTCAGGGGGGACCTCTAGAGGTGAGATATCTCTCCCAATTTTTAACTACCAGATGCGGGTATGGGACTCTCCCATTCTGAATCTCCACCCCTCCTGCCAGTGTTGTGGTTTTTGTATATTCTTAGTTATAAGACTTCTTTTCATCTAGACTTCAGACAGTTCTCAGTGATGATTGTTCTGTAGTTTAGTTGTAATTTTGATGTGGTCATGAGAAAGGAAAGTACAGAGATTACCTACTGTGCTATCTTAACTGAAATTGAGCACTAACTTTTTAATGGTCCAGTATCTCACTGTCATATTGCTTTACTAAAAAGTGATGCCAATTTATATAATCCTCTTGATGGCATGTGATGGAATCTCATTTCAACTTCCTCAACAATAAAATTTATTTTCATCTTCATTAATTTGATAGGTGGAAAATGTTTTCCTATTGATGTATATATTTGCATTCCCTTGATTACAAGTAAGGTTTATTATTAACTTATATTTCTCTTATTATGTTTTATTTATATATTTACCCAGTCTCCTCAGGTTTGACATAGGTTTCTCCATGAATAGGCAACTTGCTCTGCTAGGGTCCTTTAGGTTAACATGAATGAAAGAATAGTGGTTCTTAAGTCAACAAGTGGGCTAAATCTCAGGGCTATCATAAGAATACCTTTAGCATTTTTTAATACCCATTGAAACCCCTGCCCCTCCCATAGGTGGCAGGATGGTGCTGGATAATTTCAATTTTATTACCAGCAGTAACTAAGTGAGATAAGTCAAGTTCTAATACTTACTTTTATATTACAGCTAAAGAAAATGAGGCTGAGTCTATAAATGATTTGTTCAGGTTGCTAAACGGGGAGTTGAACCTGTATCTTCCCACTTAGGTGTTTACTTTGATAGTCTTGAGCTGAGAGTTTTTCCTGTCATCACAGATTAAATAGTTAAGGTTTTGTTTTTTATAGAGTTCGAATATCTGAGACACAGCACAAGAGTATGCAGAACAGGGCAAAAGAGTAAGTAGTTGCTGGAGACTGCAAAACACACGAGATTGCCTCTTATATTCTATAAATAATTATAGGCAAATGAGCCCCCCTAGAAGATGATGCCACCATACTTGGGCATGCGAGCTGTGCATAACACAACTCTAGAGAAGACAACACCATTCATTTGAATATGAATGGCATGCTTTGAAATTGTGCAGAGCCACTTCTGCATTATCATACACAGCAATAGTGTTTCCAAGTGTTTATTTACTTTTTATAATAACAAGTGGTTCTTAAGCACAGATCAGTATAAACTAGAAATGGAATAAGTGATGTTAAATAGAATCCTATTCTAAATTAGCTTTTAGTTGTCAAAACAATACAAAAATTTGATGCACCTAGGGTCATTGTTTTAGAAAACTTAAAGTAGTATTAAGGGCAGAAATTTAAAGCAAAGTTGTCACCCTAGAAATATAGTTAAATCATGTTTCTGTTGGTATGTATAACGACCTCTTATGCATCAAAAGAGAGTTGGACATTTTCTTATAAGTGTCAGGCAAATGCAATACATATTTTCTAATACTAGTTACCTGGTGAGTCATTGAATAGAAAAGTACTCACATGGATAAGAAAGTGACCACAATAGAAGCCATTTTAGAGACCATCTTGTCTTTCAATTACCAATGTGGTTACTTGATCAAAATCACTCAGGCCCTAATTGAAACTTCCAGCTGAGGCTCTCTTAGGTTGCTGAAGATAAGAGTCAGGATAATCCAGACAGCATAGTGTTTTTTGCTTTTGGTTAACTTGCTTTGGCCTCACTCCACCTGAATTGTTAAGTATATTATATACTTTATATACTTTAATATTTTATACACCACAGTCAATAGTTTTAGGTTATTTCTTTTCAGAGAAACAGTGTATGACAGTCCTAAATAGAAAGTGATTCAGAGCCAGAAGATTGGACTTGATCTCTCTGTTAGCAAACCAGCTAAATTTCCTCATCTATTGGATTTAGGCTTTGAATTAATTGATTGCCAAGATAATTTTTTCTGCTCTAAAACTGTTTATATATATGTTTACTTTAAAATGGAGATTTCTTGAATTATAATTTAAGTGTAAATTAAAAAAAAATCAAAGGCTTTCAATAAGCTCAAAGTAGAAAAACTAACACATACACACATACACATTCACACACACATATATACCAGTACTTATTTCTGATATCATCCCTAGCCATTCATTTACATATCCTTTGTAAAATGACTATAATAATTGCAATAGTAAATAAAATTATTTATCAAAGCCAAAGAGATGAATGCTCTCTATCACATATACATGACAAAATCATAATCATTTGTCTTTAATTTTCTTTATCAGTATTGGCAATCCTTTTGGTACAGAAAATACAAGAAATGTGTTTCTTTTCTGTTCTTTGGAATAGGCTTAGCAAGGACTTTTTACTAAAGTGCAAAAGCAATTATCTGGTTACCTATGCAAACTCAGGTTGCTTAAGGTTTGAAATTGTCTTAAAATTGTAGGAAAAGCAAATTAATGGGTAATTTTGATATTATGGAGCATATTCAAGGTGTATCCCTGAGGATGTAGGCTGAGGCCTTGTTATTTCATTTGGGGTTTTCACTAGTGTGTAGGTGTCTTGTGAAGCCTCTGGAGTCAGTTTTGCAAATTCCAGGTATAGCTGTACTTGATAAAATATTTATTAGTTTCTGTTTGGAATTGGGCAAAGTTTAACTTTACATCCTTCTTTGACATCTCTTTCTCATTCCCTGCTCCAACTCCAGCAAGCTCATTTTGGACTATCAAGGCTAAAGTTTAGAAACAATACCCTTAAGTACAGAAAAAATAGGATTTAAATTTTTCAAAGGAATTCAAGAAGCAAACAAAATAAAAAGTGCACATATTTAAAGAGTATTGATTTCTAAATATCATTTAAAGTTTATATGTCTTCTCGTTTCCCTGAATCAACATAATATGAGATAAACTAAGATTTCTATTCTGAATTAGATTTGAATAAGTAGGGCTTTTAGGTCTGGGAAAACTATGCCAGACTCTTCTTTCCATTTCTACGTCTTAGTTTGCCTCCTCTGCCCCAATGAACAGATCCTCTGGACCCAGGTCATTTTTTTGAAAGCATCCTAGGCTTCTTGGTCCTGAACTGCCCCTGTCATGTTTCCTCTGCTGGTTTTTAGGTAGTGGATAATGCTGTGCTTGTAAACTGGCTTTCAGGAAAACAAACAATGATTAGTAGTGTTTGCCAAATTTCATGTATAAACCATGGCCACTTTAGAGCCCTTGTCACTCCACATGGTGTTAGGAAAAGAGGTACTCAATTAACTCCAGCACACTGTATATGCCTGTTTTTCCGGAAGGCTTCTGAGTGTCAGTCCTAGATGTTTCTATGTCTCTTAACCCATAATCCATTTCTAGCTGTCTTCTTTAATCTTTATCAATTACATTTATTAATGGATAAGATCTTCTTTTCACTTGGCTGGTTAGTTCCAACCCAGGTTTTCTGCATAGTCTACATCGTCGCTGGATCCTTCTGATTATGCACACTGCCTTTCTTTTGTTCCTGTCTACATCACATCATTCCAGTCACCAGTGTAATGTAAACCTGCTATTGTTTCTTGCTTCAAAGCACATGGTTACCTGCTAAATTCCCACTTCCTGATTAAAGAAAGCTGTTTCTTTTTTAGCCTAGTTGTAGGAGAGATAGCAGCCTGGTTCTGAGCTTCATGAATGATGTGACTTTTCTTTGCTTAGAGTATTATTTCCATTGATTTTTTTTTGATGACCATATCCTTCAGGAGCCTGGGGCAAGGGAAGAAGATCTTGAGAATCATATGCTTGAGATTTTATAGTATTAAAGTTACATTGCACATTAGGAAAATTTAACATATTTCATACAGATGGATGTTATACCTTTAGGGAAGTAGAGTGAGAATTCATACAAAGAGCAGGCCCAGACTTTGATCTTACAGAGAGGCAGTTGTCTTCAAGCATAAATAAGTTGAATAAGTTCAGATGTACATGTATCATTTTATGTTGGTTGTTTTCTGATATGGCCATATATTGATAGGTTTCTGCTGTGCTACACATAGCCCATTACTGGGATATAAGTCTCCTGTGCATTTCTAAAGAGAAATTATCAGGGTATCCAGGGGCTTTTCTGTTTTCAAGGACATATAGACACCTCTATCTGCTAACTTCCTATGCTATGCCCTCTTGCATGAAATCAATTAGGAGGATATTTATATGACCTTTAGGCTTTCTTAGGATCAATAACCATTTCTCACCTAACCAAACTCAGTTGCATTTTGTTAGTGGCATCCTGAAGAAAATGACTCTTTGTAGTGTTTTAAACTAAGACCTTTAGAACCCAAGGCTTGTGGCTAACAACAACAATGACAAAACTGAAATTACTCCAAGCTCTGCTATCCCATTACTGAGTGTCCTTGTTCAAGCCACTGAACTCTGAACCTCTGTTCCCTCAACAGAAAATAAGGCTGGACTTGGACTTGGACTTAGATAGCCATGTCTTTCTTATCATATCTCTGTGTGCTAACTTTCGTGGTAGGTTTTTTTCAGGTAAAGAGATGAGATGGTGATGAGAGTGGGTGGGATGTGGCTGGCTAGAAAATAGAAAGTGATTTTTGAAATGATCTTTTCCTGGCTACAGCCTTTACAGCTAGGGTTACAAATAAATTTGAGGATGCCCAGTTAAATTTGAATTTTAGATAATCAATAAATAATATTTAGTATATTTGAAAAATTGCATGGAACATACTTAAACTAAAAATTATTCATTGTTTATCTGAAATTTAAATTTAATTTGGTTTCCTGTACTTTGTCTGGAAATTCTATATAATGGTAGATAATAACTTATTCTGTCTCAACAAATAGGGCAATTTAGCAAAAATTAGAACATTAACTTGTAAAGACAGAGACTAAGCTGTTATTTGGTATCTCTGCAGCATGGGGTAGGGAAGGTGTCATTTTTTTCTTTTTTTGTCCAGGTTGCAATACCACTTCTATGATTAAAAAAAACAAACTGTGTGACACTTTCATACTGATATAAGAAGTCACCAGGCTAATCCCTGAATAGACCTAAAGACTGCATAGAGTTGTAGATAGGAAAGGTCAGTTACCAGAAGAGAATAATGAAAAAAAAAAAAAGGCTATAAAAGGCTATTAGACTTTTTGCTTAAAACAAAAATACTAACATTATGTCTGGCTTAGAAATTGAGTTAAAGAACTTGGTAGTTTTTATATTAAGGTAGAGAAAGAAAACAAATAATAGAAGAATTTACAAGTTTTAGTAAGTATTAAATAAGTGTAACATTTTATTAAGGTGGTGTTTCAGTTTATTTTAAATCTTAAGCTACTTGCAAAAATTATAGTCATGCATTTATGCAGAAGATTATTGTATTGTTCTCTTTATTAATGTAATGTGTATTTAGTAGGTAGAGTGTTTAAACTAGATAACAGGAGCCACACATTAGTGCATTGTGACAACTGGCATTTCTATTGTCCATCCACTAGTTTGAAGGCCTTATTATTGATGGCAGCAAAAATGCCCCAGCTCCTGACCTGTCTGAGTAACATAGTTTTAGAGCACATACATGTTTCAAATATACTCTGCCTCTCAAACTGAGAGATTATCGTGTTTTGATTCTTTGTTTTAAAATGGATACAATACTACTCTTCTGAGAAGGACATAAATTTTGCTTTCTCTTCTATATTTCTTTGAAAATTAATTATGTATAAGGTATAAACACGGGTACAACAAATACCTATCTGGAATGACTTCAGTATGTATTTATTTAAAACTGTTAACTTAGCGCTTACTTTGGTCTTGCCATGATGCTAATGGGAGAAAAAAACAAGTTACAGAAAATCATGATGTAGTATATGTGCTAATAAATGAGTAAAGCATAGAGTACTGAAGAGCCACTGTGGAAGGACACTACCAATTGCAGGGAATGCAGTAGAAAGGTTTTCTGCAAGTGATAACTTCATATGAAGACTGGGGAAATAGGAGAAGGGATTACATAAAGGAAGAGAGCAAGCTGAGGAGGTTGCCACAGGTATTCTAAACAGAGGTATCCACATGTACTAAAACTTGAGAAAGAAAACATGACACCTTTGGGGCATTTCAACGAGTTCAGTTTATTTGGGATAGTGGGTGACAGACCTAGCAGTGGCAAGGGAAGAGATGCAGGGAACCACGCTGTGATGTTCTTGTTGTTATACTCAGGAGGTTAGAAATTCCTAAGACCTATGGGAAGGGGCTGGAGTGTTTTTTAAAAAGATTTATGTTTTACAGCATGATACTGGCATAAAAACAGATACATTGATCAGTGGAACAGAGTAGAGAGCCCAGAAATAAATAAATCTACATCTATAAACTCATTTAATATATGGCAAAGGAGGCAAGAATATATGATGGGATAAAGACAATCTTTTCAATAAATGGTGCTGGGAAATATGGACAGATGTATGCAAAAGAAAGAAAGAAAGAAAGAAAGAAAGAAAGAAAGAAAGAGAAAGAAACTAAACCACCTTTTTACACCATATATCAGAACAGACTCAAAATAAAGACTTAAATGTAAGACCCGAAATCGTAAAATTTCTACAAGAAAACATAGGCAGTAATCTCTCTGATATTGCTACTAGTTAATTTCTTTTTGGATATATCTCCACAGGCAAAGGAAACAAAAGAAAAAAATAAATAAACAAATGGGACTAAAATATTTTTACAAAGTGAATGAAAACATCAACAAAATGAAAAGACAATATAATAAATGGGAGAAGATATTTGCTTATAATATATCTGGTAAGGGGTTACTATCCAAAAAATATAAAGAACTTCTACAACTCAGCAACAACAACAACATCAATAACAAAAACAAACAATTAAAAAATGGGCAGAAGACCTGACTAGATATTTCTCCAAAGAAGACATAGGGATGGCCAGTAGACATAAGAAAAGATGCTTTAGGTCACTAACCATCAGAGAAATGCAAATTAAAACCACAATGAGATATCACCTAACACCTGTCAGAATGGCTATCATCAATAAATCAAAGAAAAACAAGTGTTGACAAGGATGTGGAGAAAAGGGGACCATCACACACTGTTGGTAGGATTACAAATTTGTGCAGTCACTATGGAAAACAGACTGGAGGTGCCTCAACAAATTAAAAATGAGAGTGGTGGGGGGTAATAAAACATGGATCTACCTTTTGACACAGCAATTGCGCTTCTGAATATTTATCCAAAGAAAACCAAAACAATAATTCGTAAAGATCTAGGAATTCCAGTGTTCATGGCAGCACTATTTACAATAGCCAAGATAAACGCCCATTAACAGATGACTGGAAAAAGATGTTATGATTCATATATACAATGGAATATTACTCAACCGTTAAAAAATTAAATCATACCATTTGCAATGACATGGATGGATTTAGAGGTTATCGTGCTAAGTAAAATTAATCAAAGATAAAAACCACATGATTCAACTTAGATGTGGAATCTAAGGAACAAAAAGAACAAATTAATTGAAAGCAGACTCATAGATATAGAGAACAATCTGGTGATAGCCAGAAGGGAGGGGGGCTGAGGGTGGGAGAAAGAGATAAAGAGTTAAAGGTACAAATTAGTAGTTGATAGGCTGTCATGGGATGGGGAGCACAGCATAGGGAATGCAGTCAGCAGTAATGTAATGGCTATGTTAGAGCCAGAGGGAAGATAGAGTCATCAGGGGATCATTTCCCAAACTGTATAAAAACTGTATACTTGAAACTAAAAATAAAATGAAATAAGGGTTTGTGTTTTAAAATAATTGCTCTGGCTGTAGCATGCGTAAGGACCATGTGGGAGACAGAGGGCAAGCTCGGTGTAACGAATATGGAAAAAGCACCTCTCACTGCTTCTAACTGGCAATTTCGAAAGTCACCCCTCTCTATACATCTACCCTATCTCTTGAGCTGTTCCTCCTTACATGCCTAGCTGGCCCCATTTGTCTCCTGGACCCTAGACATCTGGCCTCTTCAGAGAATTTTCTCACACTCAGGTCCTCTCCTTCCTGCTTCTTCGTTTCAACACCCCTCTTTCTCTTACAGCTTCCTTCCCACCAGCACTCACCTTCCCCAGTCTAACACATGTTAAAATAAACTTTTTTGACCTTTCCTACACTACTTACTTCCACTTAATCTCCTTCCATATATTTCTCAATTTCTTGCATCTGACCCCATTCCCAAGCTACTAAAACCTCCCTTGCCTATCCACCAGTGATTTCTTTTGGTTGAGCCAGTAATTGTTAATCCTACTCTTCCTTGATGTTTAACATTCATGTGATACTTTTTATATTCATCCTTCTTTCCCCCAATTTTCCCTTTTGCATCTCCTTTGACACGAGTCTACTGATCTCCACCCGCCTCCCAGTATTCAGTTCTTTCTTGGTCTCCAATCAAGGTGCTCTGCCTGTCCCTTTAAGGAAGGTGTGGGAATTCCACCCTCAGCCTTCTTCTCTTCTCCTGTTAAATATTTTCCCTGCATGATTTAATGGACTAACAGACTCACTTACCATCTATATACTGTTAAATTCCAGAATTGTAGCCCAGGTTTTTCTGCTGAAACTCAGACCCACATAAATAACTGAGACATGCAATTGAGTCTTAAACTTCACATGGTCAAAACATAACCTGTCAGGTATTCATCTGGCCTGGTGCAAAGCCATCTACTTTCTCCTGCTTCTCCATGAATTTCTCTGGCTTAATAAATGTCATCCCAAAATTTCCTAGTTTTTCAAGTTAGAACATATGTATGTACAAATTAAGAGTCACACACACACACACACACACTATGTATGTATATAATTTTTATGACATCATTTCACATTAAACACAAAATTGGTGTAATTCTTCCTTCTCAGTATACCTTAAATCTATCACTTTTTTTCCATGCTCACCACTTTTTTCTTAATTCATGTCATCATCATACCAGGGTAATTGCTGGTGAGAAAGAAGCTGGTAAGAGGAAGAAGGGTGTTGAAAAAGCAGGAGGGAGAGGGCCTGAGTGTGAAAGCACATTCTCTGAGGAGGTCAGATGTCTGAAGTCCAGGGCATAGAATGGGAAGCCAGGAAAGGGAGGCGGGAGAGCTTAGTAATAAGGTAGATGTAAAGATGCACGCTCTCATTCTCTCTCTCTCCCCCTCCCTCCCTCCCTCCCTTCCTCCTGTCTTCCTTCCTCTCTCTCTCTCTCATTCTGTGAATAGGAGGAGAGGTCTTGTTTAAGAGCAACAGATTAGGGGTGGGATGGGAAGTGTGAGAAAAGGAAAAATGTTTGAAATTACCAATTAAAGACTGGGAAAGAGGGCGTCCAGGGAAATATAGAAGGTTTGCCAAGCAGATGAGAGTGCCTAGTGGATGTGGAAGCCATAAATTAGAATTAAAATCTATCTGGGCAGTTGTGTGATTTTCTCTCTCGGAGCTCAGAAGTGCTAATGTAGAGGCTATAAGAGCAGGCAGTGAAATTTATTCAAGTCTGGGGTGTACTAGGCAGTGTGATGAATAGCAGAGGGTTCCTGGCCATAGAGGTGGCATTGAGAAATATGGTGACAAGGAACTTCAGATCTTTGAGTAAAGAACTGAGGACTGAAAGACATGAAGAATTCAGGATTGAGGTTTGAGGAACATGGAGAAGAAGAAATTCACATCTCTAAATAAAATGTCTACATAAGAATTTTGCAAATTTGGCCTTTGCTTGCCAGGGCTTTCTTATGAAATTTGTAAACCTAGAAATAAATTAATTACAAATTTTAACAATTATGTTTGAAACATTTAATAACTGTAGAAAAATGCTGAAATATTACGTGAAAAAGAAAATTGCCATAATGTCAATGGGAATTAATTATATATAAACATATATTAGGAGGACATAGATGTAACGCTTTCCCAGTGAAGGGGCATATTTTACAAACAGTAAGAAATGGATTTTAAAAGTTGCTATAACTATTAAATGTCAACAAATTACAATTATTTACATGTATTTTATAAAGTCCTTTATCTCTTATAAACTTTAGTTATGAGCACGCATATTTATTACGACCTGCAGAGCAGGAAAAAATTGGGTTACACATGATATATAAAAAATAAATATATTGAAAATTTTGAAATATATGATATTAATAGCAATCCACCTTTCAAACAGTTTTACTAATATCAAAATTATGCTATTTCAGATTAGGAGCAAGTGAGATAGGGAAAAATTGCTGGATCCTCTAGAGTCTGTGCATATGCTAATGTTAAATTTCTTGGTACAAGAACAGTATAAAAGTCTTAGTTTGTATGTGTAATTATTCTTATTAAAATGCATTTTAAATAGTAATCAGAAAAATACTGGAGACTTTGGAGTTGCTTAAATCTCAATGTCACCAGGACAAGAGTTTCAGATTATAGTGGGCTGCGTTTTACTATGTCACTGAATGTTTTTGCATATTGCAGAAAAAGTTGCTTTTCATACATTTAGAATGTCTACAGGACAAAAATGTGGAAATACCTTGGCATTCATTCGAATGCCAATCTGGCTGAACGCCAATCTGGCTATGTTTTAATTCACATTGCTGTTAATACCACTAGGAGTTCTGTGTTTAAAAATGAATACTGTTCATATTGGACAACTTTGTTTCATAAATACCTTAGTGGTTCAAGTGTTGAATTCCATTAATATCAATTAGAGCCCTACAAATGCAGCCATGTACCCCCAAATTATCTTTCAGTAGTTTAGAAAAATAAAATATAAAGCAGATATAGGGCATATGCTAGTGGTTGGTGTCCTATTCCGTGAGTAGTGCTATGAAAACTTTTACTTTTCCCCATTCCTGTTTTGCTATGACAGTGACATATCTTCTGTTTCACATGGCCCATGATCAGCATCATAGAGCAAATTTTCTGAGATATGCAAAGGGTATACTAACTTTGGAGTCCATTAATAAACTACTACCAGGAGAAAGGAAGATCTCATTTTCTTCTTCCATAAGCCTTTGTCCCTATATTGCTATACTGGAGTATGTATATATAGGTATAGAAACTTTCTCATTTTAGTTGACTGTAAAAAAGGGAGGAGGTGATAAAAGGGGAAAGACATTTGAATTTTCATAGTAACAGCAGACATGAGTAAAAAATAATGAAAAGAGTGAAACATGGAAAGTGGAGGAGTGACAAAATCTAATTTGGTCTATTTTACAGTTTTGCCTAGCGCTATCTCTTATCTTCTTATGCATTAAGGAAAAAATATAAAATCTTAGTGTCAAACCTGGCTTAATATTTATGTAGACTTCAGAATTTGCAAAAGATTTTTACATATAATATCTCCATTGGGCTGCATGATAACTTAAATTACACATAAAAACCTTAAAGTTCATTTACAATAGCCAAGACATGAAAACAACTTTAATGTCCATCAATGGATGAATGAATAATAAAAATATAGTATAATATGTTTCAGCCATAAAAAAGAATAAAATATTGCCATTTGTGACATGAATGGACCTTGAGGAATTATGCTAAATGAAATAACTCAGAAAAAGACAAATACCACATGCTCTCATATGTCGAAAAGAAAACAAAAACCCAAACAAATGACAACAACAAAAACATCTCATGGATGCAAAAAACAGACTGATGGTTGCCTGAGGTCAGGGATGGGGTGGTGGGTAAAATGGTTGAAGGGGGTCAAAAGGTATAAATTTTCAATTTTAAAATGAATAAGGCATTGAATGAATCATGGTGCTTGTATATTATATTTCATATTTGAAAGGAGCAGGAGAGTGAATCTCAAGTTTTCATCATGAGAAAAAATTTTGTAACTACGTATGGTGACAGATGTTAACTGGACTTACTGCGGTCATCGTTTTGCAATATATACAAATAGCGAATCATTATGTTGTGTACCTGAAACTAATATAATGTTAGGTTAATTATACCTAAAAATGACCTTGAACCTCTGGCTAAGTGACTTAGCCAGCTCTCATAGGACACTACAGTCATTTTACCTCATATTTTAACATCTTAGAACTTATATTCTTTCCACTACCTGATAATGTAGTTTAAAATAAATTTCCATTAGAGTAGTCCAACAGTATCAAAATTATAAATGTTAAATTCATTTATTTCTTCCCACTTTCATTTTCTTTCCTTTCAGTTCTCTATATTTAAGGCTTCTATATCCTGAGATTAATGACATTTTATTTAGCATAACACTTTGCAAACGCTTACCTTAAATTTAAAGAGAAGAAGAAACTTTTCAGTGAAACACTTAGAAATTTATAAGAACACGTTTTAAATTACCCACAGGTCTTAATTTTTTATTCTAAATAAAAGTTTTCTAGGGTGTAAAACCCATGTTTTATTCTTAGCTTTACCATGAGTCATTCTCTGTCCTTGGACAACTCACTTAACACATTGTAACCTAGTAAGATTTTCCTTTTTCAAAACCTAGACTGTGTCTGGAAAGGGAAAACTTTACTTTTTCTTACTGTGCTTTTTCTCTGTTTTCTTAAAGTACTTGAGATCTTGGGGTCCTGCTAGGACTTCTTCAAGCATAATTTGTAACAGAAGTAAGATCAAAAGGTTTTTAAACTTTGTAACGATTTCTTCAAAAGCAGTCTTTAAAGTTGAAGTATGGCTATAGTATGATTTTCTGTTCTATTGCCTTGTTTGGGTCATCCTACAATAAGTTACAGGAAAACCATCTACTGCCCAGACCCCCTTGTAACACCGGCTTACTGTGCAACAAAGAGAACTTAATTATCAATATTTCAACCTGATTTTTACTTCATAAATAGAAATAGGTTTAAATTTTGGTTTGCCTTTTAAGGTGATTTAATAATTTAGAATCCTCTATGGCTGTTTTCTTACTCACATTCTGTGTCCTTTATGACTAGCCTCCCAATCCCTGCCCCACTTTCCCCCCTCATAGCTTTAGGAATATCTACATTTAGAAAATTAGGCACTCATAGCTGTGAAAACTAAGATCACAAAGGTTCACCATTAAATTTGATTTTTCTAGAGCTTCCTTTTGCTTCCATGTGAATGTTGCAACATAGCTATCATTAATTTTTATTCATTATTGATTTTAATTGGTGTTTTGGTTTTGATACAAATTTTTCATATTTTTGAGTATCCAATAAGATTTAATTCTGTTGGAATATAAAAAAATCCATTAATAAATTGGGTAGATTAAACCTCAGATGGTTGTAAATTAAAGTAGATTTAAAATGGAAGCTTTGATTTTATTTATTTAGATGTTTTTTTCTGAATGACATCTATTTACTAGGTCTACTTTGAATGATATAAGCATTCTAGAAAACCAATTCCTGCTTTTGAGATCCTAATGAAGAAATATTACATTTACATGAAATATCAGTGGGAGTTGAAAGCAATATTTATGAAAGAAGTCACAAAATAGTATATGATTAACTGTCAAATGAGTGATATAGGTGATAAAACGTCTCTCTAAGAACTGGGAAGCAGAGAAAGCCTAGGTAGAAGAAATGGGATGGACTAGATCTTGAAAGATCAAGAGAATATTTGTTACCAAGCTAGAAATAGTAAAACCAAACATGCATGTGAAATAACCTGAATAAAGGCAGGGAAGTAGCAAGGAACAGACCAGTTTAAGGGAAAATACTTCTTGGAGAGAAGAGGAAATAAGGTTGATCAAGTAGGACAGATTGGGGAAATATAGGAGAGATTAGAAATCAAGAGCCCAAAAATGGTCTATAGCAGAGGAGTTGAATGATGAAAATACAATTTATAGAGGAAAGACAATTTTAAAGCCATACAGAAGAGATACATGAAGAGCAATTCAGATGAGAAATGGTAATAAGGACTCAAGGAAAGATAGGTCTATAATAGTGGCAAGTAATTTATGTAAATACTAAATTTACTCCTTTAAAAATTATTTGTTTTTGTCATTATGGTAGTTATTTATAAAATGGCCCCCAATAGTCTCTCTCCTAAATCTTATTTAATCAATGAGTGTGGGCTAGACTTAATGATTCTCTTTTAATGAGTAAATTATAGCCAAAAGAATGGGATGTCACTTTCAAGATTAGGTTATGAAGAGATTGTGGTTCCCATTTATCTTCGTTTGTGCGCGCGCTCTTGCTCTCTCGCAATATCTCTCTCTCAATCTCTCTCTCTCTCTCTCTCTCTCTCTCTCTCTCTCTCTCTCTCTCTCTCTCTCATTCGCTCTGAGGAAAGCCAGCTGTCATGTTGTAGAAAAGTCTATGTGACAAGGAACTGATGACCTTGGCCAACAGCCAACAAAAATCTCAGTTAGTAAATGAGCCTAGAGGACTATCCTCCTTCAGTCCAACCTTGAAACAACTGAAGCTCCAGCTAACACCTTGATTATAGCCTTGTGAGCCAGAGGTACCCAGTGAAGCCATCTAGGATTCTTGACCCATAGAAACTGTGAGCTAATAAATATTTGTTGTTTTAAGCTACCAAGTTTTGTGATAAATTGTTAACATGGTAATAGATTACTCATTACTGCAGAATTAAATATTCTTCTATCTCTACTAGTACAACTGACTTAATATAATGAAAGATTCTCCCACTATAATACAACAAAATTCAAGCTAAAATATACTTTTTAATGTATAACTTGAATCATTAGAATCACAGAAAATAAGAGACATTTCTATGAATAAAATAAACTGAAACCTGTGAATGGAAATCTTATCTTAGAATATATACTGACCTGTTCGGCAAACAGAAGACCAAAACTAGATTTTACTACAAGATTGGAAATCAGAAGAAAACTTTAATGGACCTAAAGATTCTAGGTCAATAGCACCACTGAAAAGTATGCCCAATTCAGGCCTTTCAGACAATTTCCCCCAAAAATTAGAATAAAAAATATGAACTCAGAAGTAAAATAAAACCAATAACAAACAAAAACAAACAAGCAACCATAAATTATATATAGATTTCCAAGGACTTTAGTGATTGAAAGTATCAGATAAAGTGTAAAGTTAAATGTTAATAGAATTTGTGAAGAAATAAAACTGGAATATAAAATGATCAAACAATAAATAATCATTAAAAACAATCAGTTATTCTTGAGTAAGAATAAAAAAGAACTTTAAAATGTAATCAATGACATTAAAAAGTAAAAAATGTTCAAAATCAATACAATGAACAATACAAAGCTCCTTTTCTCTTTTTGTACCTAATTCCTAGAATGAATAGCTTTACACTCTGTTGATTCTTCATCCTTAAAGATGAAGACTTCAGTTCACGTGGTATATACTTTTTCTCTTCTCTTTCCTCCATGGTCATATTTCTGCTAGTCATGCTTTTCTTTTTTCGTCTTGCAATTAAGTTTAAAGATTCCTTTAATATAGTAAGCCTTTGTCATCTGTCAATGTAAGACAGCATTTTCACAATGTAAATTGAGGGATTTAGCGACCTTAAACATTTTTAAATTTTTTCTTGTGCTATCTAATTCTCAATTGTCAATTACCACTTCTTTTTATTTTTTTTCTGTCAAGGGTATTATTATTTACCTTCTGTTCCATTACTACATAATAGTCTTCCTCTCTATGCTTATAGGTGGCATCTAAAATTGGAAATAATAGCTAACATACATAAAATCAAAATTATGTAAATATTTACCACAAAACAAAAGTGAATTTGAACTTTTTAAAAGGAGTTAGTGTGCTCCTCTTTCACAAAACATGTGCTACCCAAAAAGAAACATGGGAAACAAAAATGAGTGGAGGTAGGGAGAGGGACAGGGGAAGGGCATATATCATACTTTATAATTACTATATTTCATTTATTTGAAGATGAATTTTTTTGTTTTTAACATTTGAATACTTCTATATTGAGATAAACCTTATCATTGTTGACCAGGTAGTGGTAGGGATCTAGTAGTTGTTGACTGTTCATATGAAAACTTGACCACAATTACTCTTATATCATCATTTCAATTGAATGATTCACATTGTAGATACTGCATACATTGAATTTAACTGGTTTTTAAAATATCATCAGGAAGAGTTGCTATGAGTCAACATTAATACAAATTGTTATTATATAGATAGAGAGACAGGAAACAGCAGCAGACCTCCTAAAATGTCTATATAAATAAATATAGAAGTCATTGAAATGAGTATAAAATAAAAATTCTAAATGATTAAAAAAACACTATTTCATAGTTTAATTAATAACATTTTTCCTAGTGGTTATGTTAGTAGTATATTATCTAATTGATAACTTTTTAAAGGCAATGAAATATGAATTTAAAATGTGCATAATGATAATATGCTTTTACCTTTTCAGTAATATCTTTGAGCTTTCTTATTTTAGTATTTGTTATAGGGAATCACTTTTTTCTTGATTTTTTTACAGAATCCTGTAATAGCCTGATTGAATTTGCTTTACAAGCCTCTCTCTGATGTAAACAGCAGATGTTTCACCCCTCCCACCCCCATATCTTTTACCCCTTTTAAGAGTGACAGAAGTTTTGGCTGGATACATTTCCAAGCTCCCTTGCTGCTATGACAACACGACTAGGTCTTGCCCACGTGATACAAACAGAAGTGATTTATTCGATTTCCTGTTTGTGCATCTAGAATAAAAGGAATTTTTTCCACCTCTTTCTTTGTTACCTTCATCTTGCTTTCTGTCTTTCCCGAGGCTGGAGTGTGGATATGGTAGGATCCATCTTTGACAATGAACCCAAGGACAAAAAAAACAAAGATTGCAAAATAAGATTAAAAAGAAAAAAAAAAACCCTAACACCACCTACCCATTCTACTAGCATTGGATCATCTACTTATTGATATATGAAGGAAAAAAGATAATTTTGTTTAAGACAATGTGTTTTAAGAGCCAACAAGATTACTATGTTAGCATGAGTTAGGTTCACAAAAGTTTGGAGAATTAACGTAGCGATCGTTATGGAGGATTAATCTAAAAATTACACTCTCTGGTAAATGTTATTGAACTCTAATTTTGGATGTTAGGAAAAATGTACAAAAATAATTATTTTCGCATGTGAGTATATGACCCAAGAATTACAGGGCATGACAGAAACAAAAAGGCACTTGTATTAGTTAAGGTAAATGCTAGATACTTTAACAGATATACCCTGAAAGCTCAGAAATTTAATAAATGTTTAATTTCTTGTTCATGTAAAAATATGATGTGTGCCAGCTGAGTAATAACTATTCTCTTACAAGTACTCCCAGCCCTTTCTATTTAATGGAAGAAGAGGAAGAGGAATTGGATCACATGTGAAAAGTTCTAATGGAAAATCTGCTTATGTACCTTGACTAGAACACAAAAAATATGGTGTTATCAGTCAGATTCCAACCAGATAAAAAGAAACTACTCTAAAGATCCAAAATAAACAATTGGTTATAAGAAATTTAATACAAGAAATTACTTAAATGATAAAAGATCTGAGAAGCCAACCAAAGAACAAGAAGGCATCTCAAGGATTAGCAGAAGTAGTAAGCTGAAACATCCTCATGTTACATATTGGAAGCTGAAATCATGGTGGGGCTGTCTGGTTGGGATCCAGGGCTATGCATGGATGTAGCTACTGGTGTATATGCTATCCTGGTCTTTCTTTTCTCCCACCCCATAATATTTCTCCAGTATCTTATTTGCCACTACTGCAAGCCTGGGAAAGATAGGCTGCAGGGATCAGTGCTCTGCAATGCAGAACTGATCAAGTAAAAGAAACAGGTCATAGATGGACACCTTAGCCCAAGCTTACTACAAGAAGGCTATACAATATGGGTTGTTTGCTCAGAGCAGAATACTAATGATGAGCCAGGGAAAACCAGATTAAAGGGAGAGGTTGAGAATTTCTAAAATCAGTCGATGAATCCTTATTAAAAGGGACCAAATACTACTGATGGTTTCTATAGACTAGCTTCTTAATATATGATTTAGTCTGCCCAAATCAAAAAAGTTTAACATCTCCTGCATTTTGAATAGATTTGACAGATTTTTAGTATATTTTTAATAAGTTTACTAATTTTGCAGAAAATACTGGGCTATCAAAAATAAGTCTCCATTCGAGTTGAATTGTGTTATGATTCATTTTGTAGTGAGTGGAGTGAAATAAGTCTAGAAAAAATAATTTCTCTAATTAGTACATTTCAATGTCTTAAAATTTGGGTTCTCTAGTTGAAGTCTCATTGGTTGTTTACTTTCAGCTAACAAAAAGTCTTCTGTTAATATTTGTTAGAGAACCTAAGGAGGGGAATTTATTCATTCTTTGCCTGGATGTTCATTGCGACAATTTTTTAAAGTATGCAAGTGGCCATACTCTTCCTTTCTTTGACTATTGCTTTCTCTGACTCTATTCTTGTTATATACACAGACAACCTTTGCATTTTTATTTAATATTTGTTGGCAACAGTGATTGATCTGCAACAAGGAATTGTTTTTAGTTGAGAAGACCAGAGGGCTATTATAACCTACTACATCAGTCACCTCAGAGAAGTTTTAAAATGGCAAGGGATTAGAGAAAATTAATCAATCACACAAATAATTTTTGTTCTTAAAGTTGAAATTTCTGTATTAGCTATACATATTAACATTGTAAATTTGGGGTGGGAAAATTAGAAGGTCTATCTCCAAGGCAGAAATAGTACTTAAGAGGTAATAATTTTAAAACATAATTCTTTAATATCACAAACAAAGATATTTGTTTTAATTTGATTCTAAATATTCGAAAGAGTTACAGCATTATGCATCATTTTAGGAAACTGCCTTTTTCTCAGCTTGCTCCAGGTGGGCAAACAAACACTTTTTGAAAATAACAATGCATTACTGTTCACATTCAACCTGTTTCACCAAATGCACTCAAAAATCCTAGCAAATAGCAATTTATTTTAACTCACATAGTCCCTGTGTCATTTGAAGCTGGAAGATGCTACAATGATTTTAGTACTGTACTCCTGACTCCTCGATTTCAATCATAAATATTACTCTCATCGCTATATAGCTATAGAATGTTGATCAAGCAAGGTCACACTAGAGGAAATTCAGAACAAGGATGGTAGTGCTTACTTCAGTCGCCATGATGAAAAAGATTTCTGAGGCCATACCTGGCTCAGCAAGATGGAGTGTGGTGGTTAATACCGATGTCTCCCATGAGCATGGAAAAGGAAGAGATTTCCCATTCTCTATTGAATACCTGAGAGATCGGAATTTCTGTTCTAAATGGAAAGTAAGAGTAAGTTGGAACAGATTTTCAGTGGGTAGTATTCTATAGATAGCTTTCAAATTAGTGAAGAAGTATTTATTGAATGTGAAGACAAGAGAGTTCTTTTTACCTTACCAGCAGGGTATAACAGCCTTTTCTTCTACTCTTATTGCTCCACAAATGCTCACCTAAAGATGAACTTTAGGGGAGAAAGGGTAATTTTTTAGCAATGAGGAGTGCTCTTCAGTCACAAGTGAGCAAGAGTCTGTACATCTGTCAACAGGGCGGGCCAGTGAAGAATGTATTGGGTTGCTACCTTCTGTTCTTTTGTTTTCTGAGTTATGAGACAGAGAGATCAACAGAAATTGACACTCAAGTCAGAATTTTGTTTCACATTTTGTAAAGTCATTAAAAATATGATGAAAGAGGAAATGGACATAATGAAAACAAAAAAGTTAAAAATTTGACTGCTGGCAAAACGAGGTTTTAAAACCTCCTGAAAGCTGGAATTATTTTTAACCCCAGCTGTTTTAGTGTAAAGCTTATACTTTCTTATTTTAGTGTAAATGCCCGTAATGAACATTTTTCAAATGCTTGTTCGTTGGTCAAATTATTTTCTCTTCTACAAGAATCATAGTTTCCCACTGATAATAATAATGTTTCTGGAAAAATATTCCTTAATTTATCTTTTTTATTGTGGTATAATTATACAATCAAATGAATGTACCTTAATAGTTTGGTTCAATTACTTTAATAATTGGTTTCCTCATAATTACCATCAAAACAAAGTATGGAACATTTTTATCATTCAGAGTAAGTTTCCACATGTTGTTTCCCAATCAATTCTATCCTTCCCATCCTACTTTCTTTGACAAGTTACCTTTTGATTTCATTACTTATAGTAAGTTTTGCTTTTTGGTCTTATAATTGTAAATATTCAACATGTACACTTCTGTGTCTGACTTCTTTTGTCCAATACAATGATTTTAAGACTCATCTATGTTTTTACATATATCACTATTCTATTTTTTTATCATTGAGTAGTAAGCTATCACTATACCAGTGTTTATTTGTTTTCTTGTGTTTCTTTCTAAATTTTTGCTATTATGAACAAGGTGACTATAATAATTTTTATAGAAATATTTTTATTTTCATATTTTATATTTTTATTTCTCTTAGCTTATATTTAGAAGTGAGATATCTGGATCATAGGGTATATATGTTATAAAAAGTTCAAAACAGTTCTCCAAAGTGATAGTATCATTTTATATCCCATTATCTCTTGTAGTTTATCTGCCCCATTCTATTTTTCACCTTTTTTATACTGTTTGATATTATACTTCATATGTCAGTTATTCTGTTCTTTTAATTTTAATTTTTACTTTTTTTTCCTTTGTGTCTGTTAGGAAATTTTTATTGATCTGCTTTCACATTCATTGATCTTATACTCTGCTTTGTCCAGTCTGCTTTGAAGTCCATCTTTTATCATATTTTTCATATTTATATTTAGATCTTTTTTATTGTTATCATGTCTGCTGAAATTTGCCAATTCTTCATGCTTGCTGTCCTCCATTTTCACTATATTCTTTATAAACAATAATTATTTTAGATCTTCTGTTTAATAATTCCAACACTTGAGCTAACTCTGGTCATTTTTATTAACTATTTCCTTTTGTCTGTTGTTTTTATATATATATGTGTGTGTGTGTATATATATATGTATATATATATTTGTCTTATAATTTTTCATTTTTGTTAGACATTTTGTATAAAAGAGTAGAAGAAACTTAAGTAAATAATATTTATTATTAGAAAGGGGTGCACTTTTTAATCAGACCATTAGAGTAGGAATTGAGTCAAAATGATCTAGTTGAGTCTGGCTTTATTTCAACATTAGTTCAATTTTGTTTTCTACTGTCTTCAAAAGTTTTGAAAATGCAATCAGGAATTTCCCTTCTGCTGGGCTTGGGATCCAGAGACTTTCCTTTGCTTCCAAGCTGAGCCAGCCCCCAGCTTTTGGAACTGGGGAATATCTCTCCCTAGTTTACAACCCAGTTGCTAGGTTGTTAGATCTTTGGAGAGTTATTTTCCCTCTTCTGTCCTACCCCCAAATTTCTCTTTTCGATCATAACCTAAAGGCCAAAAAATGATGTGCTTCATGATTTATGAACCTTTGAAAGATCCTTTGAGACCTGTTAGCCTTCTTCCAGCCTTTGGTGGGCTGTGGCCCTGAATTTCATGAAGACACAGAGTGCCTTGAAGAAGTTTCTCTTCATCTTTGGTAACTGAAAACTAAATTGTAATTGTGTGTATGTGTGTGTGTGTGTATTTCTTGCAGCTCTTAGACATCTCACATCTTTCTTCTCCTACCACATCTCCTCTGAGGAAGATTTGTACTTGAAAGAGGCCCTGCACACTTCAGTGAGGCTATCTTTTAGCTCTTATTCTTTGACACTGGTGTCCATGCTTTTAGTGATTACTCCCTATACTTGGTAAATACTCATAAGCAAGAATTGGCAGGTGGATACAGGTTTAGTCTGTGGGTGAGGTTCTTGCAAATTCTAATCTGCCATGCCAGCCTACTTGTGATTTAGCAATTCTTTAAATCTGTATCTAATTTCTATTTACTTCTTCCACTCCACTTCATCTCACTCTTATATTTTCTTCATCAGCAGCCATGAATCTCTTCTCTTTCATAAAGGACTAGGCACTTTCTGGATATTAGTTTAAGTTTCACTGTGTCCTCAACTCCTTAGTGAGTTATAAAAATATGATTTTTGCAGTTTAGCTGGACTTTTGTTTTTGTCATTGTTAGGGTAGAGTAACAGTCTCTTGTCAGTTTCTTATCTGATTGGAAAAGAAACTCCATTTATATGATGATGATGATGATGATGTTAAATTTGAAATGACTTCATTATCCATGGAATCACTGGTATAGGTACAAATAAGACATAACAGTGGACTCAAAAATTACAGCTCCCTAGTCTCATTAGAAAATGCTTATAGGAGATTAGACTTTTTTTTTCTCCTCTAAATTTAGCAAACTGTATTTTATAGTACATCAGGTCTTTAAATAATGTTTTGTTCAAATTAGTTTCCTTACAATGTGGACAAGAAAAAAATTAATTCCCAGCTAGGGCACTTGCTATGTGGAGTTTGTATGTTCTCGCTATGTCTGTGTGGGTTTTCTCTATGTTCTCTTGTTTCCCCCACATCTGAAAGATGTACATGTGAGTTAAATTGTCATGTCTAAATTGTTTTAGTCTGAGTGTATGGGTGTATGTGAGTGCCACCTGTAGTGAAAAAGTATCTTGTCCAGGGTGGGTTCCTGCCTTGAAGCCTGAACTACTGGGAGAGGTGCTGGCCACCCACCACCCTGAACTGGAATAAGCATGTTACTTGTTTTTATTAGTTGTTTTTAAATGTATGTGTAGCTCACATTTATTTCAATGTTTAGCATTAGAAATGTTTCAGGTCTTTATTTGGAAATTTGATGATTTTATGTTACCAGAAATATGTCGTAAGAACTTAACTCTTGTTTATCTCAATTAGCCTCAGCTCTGATTGGGTGATGGTGTAAATAACACCCTAATTGTCTCTAGCTCATTTCACCAAAGATTTTTCCCTGCTTTTTATTTCCAAGTTTTCTAACTTCCAAGAAACATTTTTGATAATTAAGGAAGACCTGTAATTTCACATATTGCTCTTATTTTGCTTTACAAATTAAGTCTTCATATTCATGGCTAAATTTTGTTTTCAGATATTAAATTATGTAATTACACTATTAATCTGTTTATTTCCAAACTTCACATATTTTTACATATTTAAGTCTTTCCTTATACATCAGTGCCTTTATCTGTTTAATTACTTTCACTATTAATTAAATATAATTCAGGTTATTTATATAAGATTTCTGGTGTATTTATCCAAACATACCCAAACATAGTTATATACATATATACATGTACATTAATATATATGTGTGTGTATACATACATATATATGTGTGTTAATACATGTATGTTATTATGCATACACACATTTTAACAAAATTTCTGTAGCAACATAAAGCTTTTCATGTTACATTAACACAATGTAGACTCTGAAATAGAATAGACAATTTTGTAACTTCTTTCTTTGTTCAATATTCATATACTCATATATATTGATAGCTCATTTTTCTTTTTGTAGTGGGAATTGTCATATTTATAACTTCGATAGATCATCATGGCAATTTGATTAGGCACCTTGCCCTGATTGAATTCTGCCTGGACAAGGATTAAGTAGCAATTTGACACACATTTGTTTTCCTTTGGTGAATATAAATCTCCCATTTTTGGAATGGAAATGGGTGTCTTTTTAAATTTATTTTTTAAGCATTCGCTTGCAAAATCTTCAGAGTAATTCCCATTCCTAGAATCTCTTTTATTGGTTTTGTATTGATGAATTTTCTTGGTATAATGGAAAATAAAATTGCATAGAAGCAGTGATGAACAACTTCTTTTCTTTTTTTTTTATATTACAAGTATATTTTTGTCTGATTGTCCAGTGTTGGATGGGACCCAGTGGACACTACTCCACAGCTGATTTACTCTTTTGGGTTAGCTAAGTACAGGTGGGGTTTGACATATTACATAGCATTGCCAAACAAATTGGACAAAAATAAGTCACATGCGGAAGTCTTGATTAGATTAAACTTGAAACGACATGGTGGGACTTTTCTATGCTTTCAGAATTAACTGCTTCTTCAATAGATACTCCTCTGACAATGATAATAACCTATGACCTCTAAACTCTTGACCTAGACAAAAGAGACTTGTTTTTTAGACTAGGAAGTTAGATATTCCTGCATAACACAAACATATACAAAAATACAAAGCACAGACAAAAAAATAAAGGTCAATGTTCTGGCTCGAGATCTGAGATCTGGCATGCAGCATTGATACAACAGGGCCTATAGTCCTTAATATCTGTTCTTGTGGCTAGCTCTTTTCTGGCCTCAGGAAAAAGCTTCTCCATGTCTTTAGTCTGAAATCCCAAAATCATAGAACACAGCCTTCAAATGTGGTGAAATTTTGAGGATTATAGCTGAATGAACATTGGAAATTGACACTGCTTTATAGTACAGGAAAGATTTGAGAGGCAGAAGTGCTTCATTGGCAGAAAAGACACATTAATTAACTTGTCAGATGCTTCCTTTCAGGTAGCATGACTGCAATAGATTTTGCAATATAATGAAGAATTGTTTCTCAGCAGTGATGAGAGTCTTTTATTTTGCTTATTTCCCTGTTCTAATTCATGGTTCTGGAGGTACTAATGAAATAATAAGAAATTTACAATAGTTGCATGTGATGACTGAAAAATTTTTATAATAAGAAACCACTGATATTTACTCTGAAACTTGATATATGTATATCTAGAGGTAATTTCAGTGAGGTGTGACCAGTTTTTTACATTGTCAACAAGATAAACATTGAATGCAGGAATTAAGAATAGTTGTGATTTTATCAAAAAGTAATGACAATTAAATTTTCAAAAAATTAAACACAAACATCAGACTTTAAGTAATGAATTTAAATTTTAATATTCATTCATTTTAATATATGTTTTATAATTTTATTAGTTGACAGGATATTTTACATAAATAATTGTCTGGAAGACATGAAAATAATTTTAATTTTAGAATTTGACAGCATTTGATAAAATGTATTCAAATTTTGTATACTTTTGAAAATAACGGCATGATTTAGTTAAATCATTCCTATCAATAGAAAACATATTATGCTAATTCATAATCAGAATGTTAAAAAATCATCATTTCTGTTAAGGTAAAATCGAGAAAAATCAACTTTATGTAATAATTATCTAACTTAAAAATTATGTATATTTGTATTTTATTTTACATTCACACATTACCAGCTAACCAAGGGAACACCAGATATATGCAGCAATAATTACATTTAGTCGTCTTTTGATATTTTTAAACTTTAGTCATAAAAAGCCATAGCTGTATACAAGTTTTTCAAGTTTTGTTATTATATAAAAGTATATTTGTCAAGGTAGAAGAATAAATGTAATGTGTGTAACATTGGTCTGTTGAACTGAGGTGGTTGGTGAAGATAGGTGAGCAAAAAAAAGAAATAAGGAAGAAAGAAGAATAAGAAAAGAACTAAAGATACAAAGAACTAAAGAAAGAAATACTGGTGCCTGTCACTTAAAAACAGCAGACAATAAGAGAAAATGTTCTAATTTTTAAAATAATACATAATGTAAGTTATTTTTAGTAATAGAGATAGCAATATATAAAAGAAATATATATTAATATATACATATATACATATACATACATACATATATATGTGTATATATATGAAAGCTGAAAGTCAGAGAGAATTAAAATACAGGTGTAAAAATTAACAGAGATGATTATGCTATCTATCATCTGGAATCAAGGTGGCCAGAGATTGTAGACATTTATAGTCATAATCCACAGGCCAATTAATCAACATACCAATTGATAAGTTAATAGGTCTTGTGATATTTCTGTAGTATGATATAATATTTACTGAAAAATGAAGTACTCCAAATACTCTCAGAAAAATTACTTGGGTTAAGCTATTCTGGTTGGGTATTCACTGAGTGAGACTCCTGGATTCCCTACCTGTAACCAGTACTCCTCAGCTTGTGTTAGGTGCTCCTGAGATCTGAGATAACTAAAATAATATTCAAATGGCTTCAGGATAGTCTAAATATTTTATACAATGTGGGCTGTGTCCTCTTGGATTTTCTGACTTTAAACCTCGGAGTTAATTTTAATACCATTATCTCAACCTCACATTCTAATACATATAAGATCCTTGCATCATATCCATTTCTCCTCTACAATTACCCAAGAAAAGAGTAACCTATTTATACTCATGTTGATGGTCTTTTCTAGTCCCAAATTCCATGTATCATAGGAAAAGTAGGAAATGCTATAGAGGCAAGAAAGCAAGGTAGTATGTGTTATTGTGAAGACCAAATGCCCATGAGAGAGGGTGAATTCCTGCTGTCAGATTCTGTTTTATATCCTCTGAGGATGAGGGTACTAGAGACAGGGTTGAAATCTTGTTTAAAGTTAACAGCAGGTTTTCAAGTTAACAAGTAGGAGAGGATGAGTCTTAAGTAAGTAATAAGTAGCTCTTTCCTCTGGGAGCAGGAGCTGCAGAGAGGCAATTTCCACACAATTTATAGGGAGAAATATATCAGGGGAGCTAAAGAATTACTCCTGAGACCCATTACATTTGAACATGACGGCATCTGCTTCAGTGATCTAGAGCTTATGTGCTATGCATGTATTTTTGCTTTGGATAATCTTTGGCTATGTGTATTGCAAATGCAAGTTCATCTCGATGCCACAGAAAAAGGTAAAAAAAAAACCTTTGGTAAATGTTCTTTTATTAAAAGGGTGAATTATTCCTAGACAGGTTGGAAGAAGTAAGCCAGATAGGCATGGGGGCAGAGAAAATCAATGATAAGAGATTTGTGAATGGAAGTTTGTAACTCCATGTAATAACTGGAAAAGAAAACAATAATAGCTACAAAATTCACATATGGAAAATCTATCCAGTTAACAAGATATTCTCACTGGACTGTGTCCTATTGTTGATACGCAGGAGAATCGCAGGGTTCACCAAATGTAAAAAATCTCATTAATACCCTGGAAGGAAAAGACTTAACATGACAACCCTCCTGGAATGCGTTCAGAGGCAGCTTCAGGTAGACTTGACATGGAAGCATTTCATTACACACTGAGCATGAGGAAAACCAGAATGTGTAGGACATGGCTGAGTCAGTTCTTCTTTGCACCAGTTCTCTGTTTCCCAGCAGGTACATAAAAAACCTAGTCAGATACCTGAATTCTAGCTCAGAGAATATTTCCTGTTTCACCTTCCTTTCATAAACTTTAAATTTTCTAATTCATCAGATCATGTTTTATCAATTCTCGATTCATCAATTCCTGACCCACTTTGATTAAAGTCTCGGTTTCAGCCTTTTGACTTTATTCAGTTTTCATTCAGTTACCTTTCTTCAGACAATAGACTATGTAAGGGGCTGCTTCTGATAACTGTTCCTTGGTTCTCTAGCTGCCAGCATGGGCACAAAGTCCTGAAATTATGGGCAGAGTCCTGCTCCCTGGATCACTGCTGGCTTGATCCATAGTTCCACCCAGCTTGGTGTTACCTGAGTTCAAGGTGATTGAAGTAAAAACAGAAACTTACCTGAATGAATAGGACATGGCTGCATTACATTATGGTAATAAGTAAGTGCTATTGTAGAGGTACAAACTAAGTGCTGTGGGGATCCAGTGGATGGAGCAGACAACTAGGTTTATTTTCATTAAGGCCTCTGGAAAATATCACACTACATCCAGTGGGCAAGACAGGGCAGGGGGAAGTGAGTGAAAGGAGTTAAACACCTTTTTTTATCTATTTGCACAGCTATCTCTCAAATAACAAATAATGTGGATCAACGATGGAGTCAAACCCTGAATCACAGCACTTGATAACAAGCAGATAAATAAAACAAATGGTGACATTGACAAAGACTAATATTTAGGAAAACAATAGCAGCAGCAACTACCATTTATCTGATAGTTAAACTATATTGGAGCTTTGCATATATTATCTCAATAATCTGTGAACGTGGCTGTTTTTTTATTTTGTAGATTCAAGAAGGTGAGGTAACTTACTCAGGTTTGCACAGCTAGTACAAAAGAGCTAAGATTTTAACCCAAATTAGTTCACATAGAGGACCCTTTACTGTGTTAACATATTTCATTCTCACAACAACCCAATGAGTTAGATTCTGTCATTATCTCCCTTTTATAACAAGAAAATTGAGGCAACTCTAGCTCACGAGAATATATTCTTAGTCATCAGTATAAACGTTTGGTCCAATCTAACAGTAAAAGCTTGGTTAAAATAGGAATTAAGATTTGAAAAAACACTTGTGATTTATTACTTTATAGATCAGAAAAGAGAAGACCTGCATGGTAGCTCTATTTTATTATTTATTAGCTCTATGCCCTTGGGCATGTATGTTAAACTCTCTGTACCTGTTTCATTATCTATAAAGTGTGAAAAATAATACCAGCTTCCATAACTCATAAAGCTTTGGAAGGAGAAAACATGACCAGGTATGTGAAATTTATTTGAAACTATGAGTGTTATGCAAATCAATGCTTTTGTTTTTGTTATTATTTTAAAAAGCAACTGACAGAAAAATACTCAATAATCTGAAAACGGTGTGATGAAAAGGGTTATTTTTATACTTATATAATTTAAAATAATGCAGACACATAATTTTAGAGATTCAAGGAAATAGACATTTGCTTTTGCAATGAAAATGAAAATTAAACACACAAGCCAAACCCAATAAGATAACATATGGGCCTGAAGTTTAGCTATCTCCTTAAAATTCTTAGGGCTTTTTATTCATTCAGTTGAAGAAAAGAAAGAAAACAAAGCATATTAACAAGATAATCTGTGGGTAGCCAAAACACAAAAGAACTAAATATGCACACATGTACATATTTTAAAGTATGTTTTTTAATTCTATAAAATAAGTATAAACCTATTTATTTACAGAATTGCAAACCCACTTACTAATACTATTATCTAGGCATGAAAAAACGTGTAATCGATAAAGTTTTATCTTTCTCAGAATCGAGAAAGTACAATAAAAGATATAAGTTCATTGAAAACTGATTTATTTCCAATGGCAGATTTTTAAAATATATACATATATATTTTAAATTTATATATATAGAAATTCTCTCTTTTAAAATATGGGGTCTTTCCCATAGGTTTAATTGCTGGAAAAAACAAACACTAACTTTTTTCTTTTTCTCTTATCTTTGTATACAACATGGAGAATGTCCACGCCTCACTTCTTAGAGTTTACTTGAGATAACTTCCTAGATGTTTTTATCTTGAGAAATTTTTGCAATTATGCCTTTCACTCCTATAGAGTAAAGAAATGTCCAAAATGAGATAGCAAAGAGAAGGTCTGTTGTATTCATAGCTAATACCAAAGAATGAGAAATCAGTGTAAAATTGATTATCTCTGTCATCTTTTGAAGTTGTAGCTATATAAGTCAATTCCAGAGCAATCTCTTTCAGAAATGTATAGTCTAAACAAGAATTTCGTCATTTCATCATTTCTATAGAGTTTAAGGAAGGAGCCATGTTTCACAGAAAAGCTTATAAAAATTCCAGGTTGCTGCCTATTATCTAAAATCTTACATCTTTATTGTACTTACTTCATAGGTCTATTATGAGGAATAAGTGATATTTATTGAACTGGCTCATTTTAAGCATCTAATAAACATCAGCAGTTTTCAATATTAGCTTGGCAGTGGTCCCCAACATTTTTGGCACCAGGGACCAGTGCTCCTATGAGAATCTAATGCCTGACAATCTGAGGTGGAGCTGAGGCAGTGATGCTAGCTAGCACTGGGGAGTAGCTGCAAATACAGATGAAGCTTTGCTTGCTGGCCCATCGCTCACTTCCTGCTGTGCGGCCGGGTTCCTAACAGGCTAGTGACCAGTACCAGGTCTGTGGTCCAAAGGTTGGGGACCCCTGGCTTAGAGGACTCTTTCCCTCATCCATGACTTTCTATCCCTTCTGTTTATCTCCTTCTCCACCACTAATTACGGACTTCCTCTCCCAATTTAATTCTTGAGCCAGTTTGTCCTCACCTTCCACCTTCACTGTCACAGTCCACTGCAGAGCACAGTTCCTCTTTTACTCCTCCTGTGTTTCTCTCTACAATCTACCAGGAGAGTCATAATTTTTTTATGCCTTGATATTTTTTTTTTAATTCTGCAGTGCTGGAATCTAAAAACTAACATGGCAACTGCAGAAATTTACTTTGAGGGCTGGGGAGGAATAAGAACTGAGTAAGTAAGGCCAGGACCTTCTTTGGCAAGCAGAGGGAGAGAAGACTCACATTTCACACATACATAGAAATAATCAGGAAGTTGAAATTCATTTTTCTGAGATAAGAGAGATGGTGTAGGCCACTGACACTTGAGGAATGTATTGTAAATGACAGCCACATAATCTTTCCACAACTTGGTGAGGCTGGTGTTAGTGCCAATCATATTTATGTTATAGTCAAGGGATTCACATAGCCATAAGTCATGAATATGGGTGGAAGCTAGATCTTTGGTTTCCAAAGATCACCAACTAAATGTGCTGGTTCTCCAAGATAAGGATGGAGATTATCTGTAGAGCATTGGTAAAGGAAATTTGAGTTCAGTTTGTGAGATTTCTTTCTACCAACAAGCATTCAAAGTGTTTTTATTGAGTGGAAACTATCTACTAAATGTTTTTCTAGTTACCGTAGTGGTTTATAAGGCCACAGCAAGTTTACATCCGAATAGGGAGGGCAATGAAGAAGGGGGGAGGAGGAAAGGAAGAAAAGGGGTAAGGAGGGAGGGAGGGAGGGAGAAAGGTAAAAAAGGAGAAAAAGAAAAAAACTATGACAAATTCAGACCTATTATAGACTGGGTAGTTAGAAAACTACCTAATAAGGAGAAGTTTAGATTTTATTTCAAAAGTGATGGAATTTTTATTTCTTTCCAAAGACACATTTGTTCTCAACACAACTTGATGACCATACTTCATTATTGGCAGTAGGTCGGAGATTTATGCAATGGGTAGGCTGAGAAATAGGGAATCTGGGTTTTTGTTCTTAGGGCAGGTGAGATTTTGGTGCTCTACTGAAAATGAAAGAATTCAATAAAAATCTACTTAGTAAAAAATAAAACTGTCCATCTGCTTTTCCTTCAGTGGCCATCTAGGTTTATATCCTTTTTCCACTCCCTACTTTCCTCACTCCCATAGAAGATTAGATTTTCTTTAAAGAAACAAAATAGAAAGGTGAAAATATTATAGATGCTAATCATAGTAATCCTCCAATAAAATGATTGAGTTCCACATCATTACCTTACAGTGAAGCCTGTCATTTTCCAAGCCTGACCTCAAGTACATAGATTCCTCATCTATCACATTAGTCAACAGGTAATACCTAAAGCAAATAAGCAAAAAGAAATAATAGTTTATCATGTTTTTAAAAATGAGGTAAACACAAGAGGAAACAAAAACTTAAAAATAGTTGTGTCTGGAAAATGGAAATGAAGAATGAAAAGGTTTAGGGTAGGGGTCTGTCATTTATTTAAAATGCTTATTAAACATGATTTTATGATTATGTACATTTCTCACTTTACTACACATAAAAATTAAATTTAAAGTGTGACCATTATTAAAATGTACTCACATCATACAGAAGAAGTCCCTATTTATAAAACAACATTTAAAAGCTAAATTAAAAGGATTGCTGAGAAGTATAATTGAAAAAATATGATTCACTAGTTTAAATAATGGTGAGTTTACATGGCTCTAGTGTGTCAAGTTTACATTCTCTGATAGGTGGTGCTATATAGAGAGAAAAATGACTTTGAATATAGACAGGAATATTTTAAACTTATCCACAAAATATTCGTAACATTATTTTGTTCTTTCATGAGGGAAGCAGCAGTCCATAATGGTTAAGAGCCCAGAAGAGCCAAACAGGCTGCGTGTGTACCCTGTTTTTACACGAACTAGCCAAGCCTAATTTCCTATTTGTAAAGTGAGTGTGAAAATAATACTCAGCTCATACATTGTTATGAGGACTAAATGAGTTAATATTTGTAAAGGCAGAACAGTATCTGAAGAGTGTCAAAATACTGTATAAGATTTTAAAATTATATTAGAAAAACTTATTGTTTGTTACAAACCTTATTAATGTTACAGGCCTATTGTGACTTTATTAAGTTTTAAAGCTAATATCCTAAATATTAGAAACTCTGTTAAAACATTTATTATGCTAAAACTTACTATAACTTATTAGAAGCAGTTAGTTTTTTATTTTACCGACGAAATAAAAGTGAATATCCATGTATATAAAGTACGCACATACCTGCATGTACATTTAAATGATAGTTTCAGTGGAATAAAGTTTTGAACAATTAGCTATTGTAGACAAGTGATGACACGTTTATTATATTGAAGATCAAAAGCTTTGCACTAAAAAGCAGCATTATAACTTTTCTATGTCAATTTAATTATGGGTTTGTTTTAACCTGTTCTCTAATGGTTAAAGTTAAATAGCAACATGGAGACAATGTAACAGAGAATGGACATGGGGAAAGGAACTGCTATGATGGGATTAAAATTTAATGAAAAGTACACATGAATTGGTCATTAATGGCAAATTTTAAAAGCATTGTTAATGTCAGCATGTGGGTAGTATTCACAGTAGTTGCATGCACCTTCACAGAGTCCAGGCTCTCTCTTTTCCATTAAGGTTAAAAAAAAAAAGCACACACACAAAAAAAGCCTTTCTTCCATTAAACAAATGAGAGAAATCACTGTTGCTTCAATCCACAGATATTATTGAGCACATGCAAAGCTTCTAAGGCATATGAAGAAGTCAGACTTTGTCCCTGGCCTTGTTAGGAAGGTAAGGCATACACATGAGTTAAGCAATTCAGGAAACATTTACCCGGTATCATAAAACCATGAGTCTTAACTAAAAATAAAGACTGGTATAAAAAATAAAACGTGCCTAGACATAAAGAAAGGAGGAATAACTGATGTGATTGAAGTGGTGTGGAATTCAATCTTTTATGGAGAAAGTGTAATTCATCAGGTTCTTGAAAGGTGGATACAATTTGTGGATTCAGAGAAGTAGAGTACACTCCATTCATGGAGAATAAAATGGGGCAAGGTCTGTTGAAGAAACTAGTTTGGTTAGAAAAATAGAGAAGTAGAAAAGATTATAAATAAATCTTATAGATCTCTTTTTAAACCAAAAAGAGAGTCTAGGTGTACTGATTTGAGCTGATGTTACTCAGGGTTGGGTACTGAAGGGAGTTTAGGTGTCATCTGTGACTTTAGAGCATGGAATCAAGGGGTATCTGAAAAGAAAAATAATATCAAGGATAAAACAAATAAAAGCCATACTGGTCAGCCCAGAAAACCATGTCTGAAATAAATGTACTGTCATTAAGGAGAATGAGTTAAGAGAAACAAGTTTAAGCGGGCTCACAATAGACAGAGAGTGTGGAGTTCTCTAAAATTTTCTCATTTAGAATTCTGGATGCCCTTACAGAGACCTATGGCCTCATCTATGGTTTGTGATATTGCTGTGAAAGACACCATGCAGTTTCCGATGTAAAGCTGGAGTGCTAGTTTGGGACCAAATTATGAGAAATCATGAATTTTTAGGGTGGGCATGAATTTTACTCTTGAGTCCATGATGATATCCTGGAAATGTGGGTAAAATTAGTGATGTAAGAAAATAATAAATTTAGGAAGATTACTTAGGTGATTTTTTGTGTATCCCAATGTAAGTGGCGACAAAGTGTGAACCAAAAAATGGAAATAAAAAGGATAAAAAGGATATGAGGCACTGAGAAAAGAAGATTAAGATTCAGTAATTATTTTGCTTCCAGAATTGAGATCAAGAAAAAGAAATGAGTCAAATATAATTCTAAGAACTTGAGGTGACCAAGATAATCTTCTGGGAGAGCTGATGAAGAAAAGAAAAGGTGAAGATTACATAGCTTTCAGTTGGCAGTAATTGAAAATAAAATATAAAGATGAACTTATATACTGAATTTAATCAATGAATTCATAGCCGACGAACTTTCTTAGGCCTTGTTACTTTAAAAGTTTATAGATATGCATGTACATATAACTGTCAATTTGTAATTTTGGTTAGCTTGGGATCTCATGTTATTTTTTTTGCAAGCTAGCTGATAGGCAATATCTGGTATTTGAATCAGCATGAAATACTCGAATACTTAGCTTGATTGTAATGGTCTTGATCTGCTTTCTCAGAGACAGATGTTATTTCACTTTTTGCAGTATTCTCAAAGCTAGCCTCTAGAATGGAAATAATCTCCCTGAAGCCAAAGTTCACTCCACCAATGAAGTTCCTTCAGGTTACAAGCCAGTTGTAATTTATCACAACTTTGAAAATTTTATAGAGTTGGAAGAGGAAGAGACACAGGAAAGGATAGCAAGGCAATGGCAAATGAGTTGGAGATATAAGAAGAACCAGTATAAGATTTGAGAATAGTGTTTCTGAAAATTTAATGTGCATACGAATCACTTGAGAGATTTTGTTAAAATGCAGACTTTGATTCAGTAGTTCTGTGGAGAAGCCCAATGCTTTGTATTTTTAACATACTCCCAGAAGATTAACAGAAGCTGCTGATCCCTGAACCACAGTTTGAGCAGCAAGGCACTAGAAATCAAAAGGAAGAATTTTTAAACAGAAGGTTTCTGTGCAAATACTTTCAGTTTGCCTTTCTTGATTCACTCTCTACTCTTCTCCACCTGGCCCTGGGCTCCAGGAGGCTGACTCTTATGGAGTGCACCAGTGGGCTTCCTTGCTCTGGTTTTCTGTTGGTTTGGGTCAGTAAGAGAAATTGTCTGAAATTGGAAGGAGGGATATGATGGGATTCAAGTATGTACAGTCAGTTTTGCTTTAACAGGACATTTGAGGTCCTAAAAATTACCACACTGTGCAAATTCACACAATTAAAACGACAGAGCTGTGGGGCAAATGGGATGAGGGGCAGAGCAGTCAAAATTTTCATTAGTCACACACACACACACACACACACACACACACACACACACACACAAACTCATGCCCACATATGCATGCACGCACACACATAGAAGGGAACCTGATAAAATTTGTAGCACAGTTTCACACATGTTAAATGGTTTAGAAATACACATGCATATTAAATTAATATGGCACTTTTTACCTTGCAAAGGACCTGAAGTTTGCTTGTGGAAGTGTACAGTGAAAAAATTGCTGAATGCGAGTTATTGTAAAGTGGTAGAAGAAGGATTACCTGGAATTGGAAGGAAAGTTGTAGCACCATATGTGGATGGATGTGGCTCATAACACATACAGTGAACTAAGGTAGCTGGTAGATATTTGGTGTGCACGTGTATATTTTGCGTATTGCTACTCAGCACCGTTCAGCTATGCGGTTTTCTCTGTTCACCTAGTATTTCTCATGGGTGAAATTGTGCATAAGTGAACACTCAATTCAGTTATGCTCAAATTGTTCCCTAATATATCAATTGCATTGGAACAAATTTGCATTTTCAAAACAAGAGTTTTGCTGGAGGTAGCTGCAGATTGTCTGCATTTCTGTGCTTAGGGACCTGGCTCTGGTTGGTCTGCTCTTCTACAGCTACAGAAATTACTTCTGGGATCTGGTAACCACCACTCACTTTTCCCCTTCAGAGTTAGGAGCTGTTACCACAGCTCCCTGTTATTACTAACCCTGGGTGATTTCATCAGTGACTATTAGTTTCATTTAACCTTGACCACCCTTCGTAAATAGTCTCTTTAATACATGCCCATCTATTACCTATGCTGTTTGAATTTGCCACATGTTCTTCCAGTTCTGGACAATGTTCAAATGTGATTAGTGATGTGAAGAGGTAAGGATGAATGAGGGCTTAGTGGAAGATGCTGAATTTAATTTCTACTGGTGTTCACTAAAATATATTTAAACGAACTGGTTTTGTACATAGCAGCCAGAGAGACCATTTAAAAGGTAAGTTACATTAAGTCATTCCTTTTTTCTAAACCTCACAATGGCTTCCCTTTACTCCTAGAGTAAACGCAGCGGTCATTTTAGTGTTTTGTGAGACCTGGCATGGCTTGGTTTTCTGTTGCCTCTCTGAATTCATTACTCTCTAGTATCACTTCTCCATTTTGCTCCATTTGTTCCAGAGATGCTGGCCAAATTGTGGAGCTAGAACATACCAGGAGCACTTTCCAATAATGTAGGCATGTGTTTGTGAAGGTATCTTAACTGAAGACATTTGAAGGCTGTTTTCCTGGATTAGGAGTAAAATTGGTAGTAGGGAAAATTTCTTTCTAAGTATGAAGGCACTTGACGTTTCTGACTGGGTCAGACAATTCATTCAGCCACTGAAAAACCTAGTGTTATAGTTCAAATCCAAATGTTTTAAAATCATGCAAATATGACTAATGAAAAGTCTAACAAAAAGGGAGGCTACCAAACTACCACAGGCTCTTGGAAATCATCCAGGAAGTCTACTACATGACCCAGGTAATAATCTTATTATCCCTGAAGCTAGGTATCTAGTCAGGTCCTGGAAATAGTTCAGGTTTCATTTTATATGTTATTAGAATTCAATTATAAATCTTTTTTTCTCTTGAGTGAAAATCAAAGTGTGTCTTCTAGCGCAATTGCTCTAGCCAGGCAATATGGCAATAAGTTACCACAATTTGTTTCATTAAAATCTAGACCTTTTTTGCTTAAGGTTCATTTCTAGGAAGTTCTGAAACCCAACAATTTTCCCTCACAGTCTAACAGCCCCATCCAGCTTTGCCTTTAGCCAGAGCACAGCCAGAATCTTGTTCACTCTTCAAGGTTCATTTATATTTTGCTGGAAAATGTTCTTTTCAACATTTTTATAACCATCACCAATATCATAAGCTCTTAAATTATTTAAGACAGACAAATGAAGAAAACTCATCTAATGACACAAAATTACATTTTATAGTTTGAAAATTTAAAGAATGTGCCTTTTTTTTCCTCCTAACATTCTTAGCTTTAGCTAAGACAGATGAATTTTCTCATATTGGAGTTTCCATATGTTCACTCATAAGAAAACCAAAGGGATCTATTTCCTTATATTTCTATTTGAGAATAATTTTTATTGAACTTTCAGAACTAGTTCAAGATTAATTTTATTAAATTGAAATCACTGAGTTAGCTAAAAGACAAGGCTACCATTTGATTATGATAATCTGATTACATGAAATATTTAAATTAGTAATATATTTCACT
This sequence comes from Cynopterus sphinx, assembly GCA_030015415.1. Taxonomy (NCBI): domain Eukaryota; kingdom Metazoa; phylum Chordata; class Mammalia; order Chiroptera; family Pteropodidae; genus Cynopterus; species Cynopterus sphinx. Next base: position 32,998,405 of record CM057380.1, read on the forward strand.
GTTCTTAAATGAATAATTCAAAACAACAATGAAAGGAAAGCTTAAATTTATATATTTAAGTTTTTGTGAATAACAGTACACAAATTCTTACAGAGCATTAGTAGAATAATGGTATCTAAATCATAACACTATTGATTTAATCAAGTTTTGAGTCATTCTATATTTTTAGAGCACTGATTATGTGGAAATATAGTACTAAAATAGCAAAGGAGAGTGACATTTTATATATCAAAGGACACATTAGCTTGAAAACTGGTAAATGATAAACTCTTTGGGCAACTAAATTACATTTTTTTTTGCTTCCTTGTAATGAAAATCTTCCACATGTAGAAGATGTTCACAGGTAATGCTATTCTTTCTTTATTTACACTATATTCATTTATGTCTCACGCCAGACACTTGAAGAGCAGGAATCTTACAGTTTTTCTGTATTCTTCAAGTATTTAACTAAAGTGCAAGTCAAGGAATGGAAACTGAATGAATATGCGAGTGATATAAAATAATTCATGTAATCACATGGAAGTTTAGTGACTTGAACTGATAAAATATCTGCAAAGTTGAATTTATGTTTATGGAGATGTTCAGTTACTCTTTATATCTACTGTCAAATTGAAATAAGCTATTATTATAGTGTTACAAATACTAAGGAGAGAGTGAATTATAAATACTATTATCAAGTTTTTGTAAAAGTTTGATACAGGGAAATCTTAATCAGGAATTTTTTCTCTTCAGATATTGTGTTTTCTCTTTCAGAAAAGTCAGATACTCAGGAAAGATTCTAGGGGAAAATAATACAGAATATACAAGGAAAACATAAAACAATGTTAAAAAAATCTAGTGACAACATTTTTATACAGTCACACTAAAAAAGAGACGGATAACCATTGTACAATTTGACCAGATAGGGCAAATGTATAAACAGAACATGAAATGAAATAATTTGGTATCTTTATAACAGTTGGCTTACAGTGAAGCCTCAAACAGGAAGGTGCACTCTGAGGAGGGCATTGATGGTACTGACATTAAATGAAGATCAACAGAGACCCACTTTCTATTCGTATGTGGAAACAGAAAACATACAGCGATGGATGCAACATCTGTTGAATTGTTTTTAATGTGCCAAGCTAGAATGGGCTTTTCAGTTTGAGAAACAGCATTTAAAAAGAAGAAGATGAAGAAGAAGAAGAAAAAGGAGAAGGAGAAGGAGAAGGAGGAAAATGGCACAAAATTGAAAAGAAAATATTTATGTAAAAAAATCGTCACAAGAAATACTGTAAATTACTGGCTGAAAATATGTTGAGAGGCAGCTTGATGGCATAGCTGAAGGAGACAGACAAGAGATTATGGGATTTATTTTTTGACAATGACAATTAAATGCATCAGTAATTTGATACAGTTGGGCTTTAGGTAAGACATAATTTTGTCATAAATGTTCCTTCTGCTTGCTGATTTATGGGAAGACAATGGCATTGAAGAAAAAGAGGGTAATGGCTATCTGTCTAGGGTGAAGTAGATCCCATATAATGTGGCAATTGCAGGGAGGTGGCAGGAAGCTGACAGAAGATGGTGACTTTTCATTCTTAAAAGTCAAGGAAGATTTAACACCAAACACAAAGGCTCACTATAAAGAACTGGGAGAATAGAACATGGATGACGTGATTATAAGAAGCCTAGTGAGGATGCCAACTGACGTAATTTCTGGGCCAAACTGAATGTAACTATATATAGCAGTCTGGGAAGTTAATCAAATCTATTTATGTTCAACACTGAATATGAATTATTAACAACAAATAATTCCTTGTTCTTTTGTTTAATTCTCCTGGTTAAGATTGACAAATAATTAGTTGGCTACATATTCCATTTAAATACTAATCAACTAAGGTCTTTTTACACAGTTGAACACTATTGTTTACTGAATCTGATCCTGTTTCAGGTATGGGCCAGTAAAGAAAACAAGGGCGAATGTGAAGAATAAGCTATTTGTCAAAGGAGTTACCTGTATTTCTAGGAAGACTAGGAAAATAATTGTTATTTCTTGGCTTTTGGAATTCTTCTTTCCCTTTGGAATAATTTAATACATTCATGATAAGCCCTTAAAATCAGTTATTGAACAATTATGGAATAATAGTTTCTCTACTACAGTCTGCATCTTAATGTTGCATTTGTCAGGAATTCCAGAGGTTTTGAAATAAAATTTGTCTTATATCTATGAATACTTCACTTGCAGTAGTCATATTACTTCCACTTTACAAGTGAAATTGTCTCTAGGAAAAATAATTTTAAAGCATTCTAAAGGTGAAAGAACAATAGTTTTAAAAAACTAGAAATACAAAGAGAAATAGAAACACATTAGTAATAAGAAGCTTTATTCCACATGCTACTGTCCCTGGATAAGTAACATAATGATAAGGTACATTTAAAAATCTTTACCCTGAAAACACTACCTTTTAACGTGCCTATGGGTTAGCCATAAAAATTACAAAACTAACACAAATAAAGTTCCATAGCCCAAACAGACTGATTGCTATAGTGAAAATAAAAGAAGTTTCAGAGACAAATAATACACATCCACCCACCCTCCACAAAAAGACTAGGTAGTTTTGAAAGGATATTCTACCAAATATTTAAAATTAATATATCAAAAGAGAAAAATAATATAATCTTCTACATAGATACCAAAAGGTATCTAAAATAAAAATCAATGCAAACTTCTATGATATCATCAAATATGAATAAACATATTTACACTATAATAAAATAGTAATAGATGGATATTTCCACAATATGTTAAAATTGGAACAGATGAGACTTTCATAGTTGTGATTAATGTATCAACCCAAAGCTGCCTTTGGTTTTCAGCACTAAAGACCAGAACCAGATAAGGATATCTGCTATCATCTTTATTATTTAACATTGTTATAGAAGTAGTGTCCAATGCAGTTAGACAACAGAATGAAAAAGGAGGTATAAAAGTAAAATATAAAAAGAATCATTGCTATCAGCCAAAGTGAATGCTTACCTAAGACACCTAAAAGAATCAATTTAAAAACTATGACAAGTTAAAATTTAGCAGATGACTATGTACAAATTTAATATGCAGAAATCAATAAAATTCAATTATAAACCAAACTAGTTAGAACTAGTTAGAAACTAGTCAGAAAACCAAATAGGAGAAATATCCAAATTAAAAATGCAATGATTACATACATAGAATTAAATTAATCAAAAAGATATATTTTCATATTTATTTATACACATATAATTTAACAATAGAAAGAAGATAAATAAACAGATCCCTAATCTTAATGGCTGATTTTGACACATTTCTTTCTGACAATAAATAATCAAGCAGACAAAAATAATAATTGAGGATATTTAATATTCAAAAAACATAATTAATAAGCTGATTTGGTGAATATATTTAGAATTTGCATACATAGAAAATAATTCCTTATTTTCAGCACACATAGAGTACCGAAATTGAGCAAATATTAGAACTCAAAATAAATATCAGTGAAATTATTATTATGCATTCCTTATTTTACTACTTTGATGTAATGAATTTAGAAATTGGAGCCAAAACTCGATTCTTACATTTTGAAGTGTAAAACAAACAAAAAAACAAAAACACCCTGTCTAAGAAATCTATAGTTCAAAAAAGGAAATTATAATGTGAAGTATAAAATAATTATTGAATAACAAAAAATAAAAACTTGTAAAATAATAAACATATTTTTTATTTAAATTCATATGTTAAAAAAGAAAAAGAACTGCAATATTCAGCACAAAAGCTTAAAAAATAAAAGCTCAGGAGGACCCAAATGGGTAGAAGGAAAGAGGTAAAAGACAAGAGTTAATAAAATAGAAGACAAAGGGAAAATAGAGAGTTTTAAAAACCAAATTAAAAGGATTTAAAATAAAATAGACAAATAATCTGTAAAACTGATCAAGGTAAATAAACAGAGGAAAATTGAATAATCTTAGGAATGGATTAAAAGAACCACAGATTTTAAAAATCTCTACATTGGCAAAACAAATTTATGAAATGGACAATTCTCAAAATTTAAATTAACACAACTTACTCAAAAAGAGAAATCTACTAGATAAATAACCATTAAAGGAAGTAAATTAGTTTAAAACATAGTCAATCTCACTATTCACATTAGATATGTTCTATAAAGTCACTGTAAACACGAAATTAGGAAATCTGAACTATTGCTGGTAGGGGAAAATGCAGTTAGAAACATAATTACATAGTCTTGCTTTATATGTGTTTCTGTTGAGGACACTGTATAGAATATATACTGTTGATTCATTAACATTGAACTCGTGGCCAATTGCATTAACATGCTGAACAAAGCTTATGTAACTCATATTTTCTCTATAAGGCACATCACAGCCTTCCTGCCCTTAGGAATACTAAACAGAACTTCAGCACTACACTTCGAGGCCATTTAAGCAAAAAAATCAGCAACTAAAAGTATGAAAAGGTGAAAAAACGAGTCATAACTGACTACTAAAAGGATACTTGTTTGTATTGTGAGATCTGGAACAAGAAGGCAATGTCACCTTGTTTGACCTCAGGTAGGAACAGTGACATTGGATGACTCAGAGTTTTTGAACATCCCTGCATGTCTATGAATAAATGCAAGAGCACTGTGTTAATTAATTTTGAGATTACAAATACATTTTAATAATCAGGCAAATTCAGAGATACAGAGTCCTTTAATAATGAAGATTGACTTTATATCTAAAAAATTACAAAGCCCAGTTTTTTTTCATAAAAAAGTTTTATAAATTTTTAAGAAATTGATGTTCTCCATCTTTTATAAACAAAAGAATGAAAAAGCTTCCTACCTTATTTATAGGCTTGATAACAAAATTAGATAAGGAAGGGAAAATATTGGATAATCCACTTAATAATATAGAGGGCAAATTCAAGTAAAATATTATTAGCAAACCAAACTAGAAAACTATTCATATAACCAAGTAGGTATGAAAAAGTTTAACAGAAAACAATAGAAGAGCTCACATTGTTAACAGATTAAAAGAGGACACCTCTATAATCATCTTGAAGTGCAGAAATAAAAAAAATTGCAGAAAACTCATCTTTTTATTTTTATCTTTTTGGTTATTAAAAAACTAAATAAAACAAAGCAAAACCCTGTCTTTTATTTAGTTCCCAAATTTCAGCTTATATCCAAATTATGTAGCAGGCCTATTAAAATACAGTTTGCTCTGCCCTACTTCTAGTATTTCTGATTCAGTTGATCTGGTGTGAGGTCAGAGCATCTTCACAAGCATCTAACAAGTTCCTAGACGCTGATACTGTGGGTCCAGACACTTTGAGAACCACTGCCGTAGGGAATGTACTCCAAGTATAATTACTATTTTGATTTTTTCAAGAACAATGAGAAATACAAACTTTTATATAAAATATTCAATTTTTAAAATATGCTGGCCAGTCCAAATTGATCCTATTGTTTTAGGGCATATCTGATGGGTATATACTTTTTAAAAATGTAAAGATGGATGTTTTGTGGTTTGTAATTTTACTCCCACTTATGTCTGCCTTAGTTTATATTACTATTGGAAAAGTCCTCCAGAATTATCATCAGCAGCTTTATGATCATCAATTTGATGTATGTGTAATTGATTCCATATCAATAATTCTAGTAGGCTTCCAACACATAAATTAGTCCATGCACTGTTTCCACATAACTTGCTTTGTAATACCTCTGTATGGTGTCAGATGGTTCCTAGACTTATCAGGGTGATCACTTTGTAAGGAATATAAATGTCTAAACACTATGTTGTACACCTGAAACTAATATAATATTGCATGACAACTATAATTAAAAAATAAATTAAAAAAAAAACAAGACAGAAAAGAAAAGGGTTCTTGTGATATAGATTTTTGCTCAAAGAAGTTAATGCTTTATCTTAGAAGTAGAAAATAACTGAATTTAAGTAGGATTTTCTGTTTTCTATGTGGGTTCATGAGCAAAAATACAAACATTAAAATGAGAATGCTTGATCTGTGCATTAATAATCTTTTTTTGAAGCTTAATATACATAGATTTTACTGTACATTCATTTTTTTTTCTATTTGAGGTTTGTTATTCCTGGTATCCCAGAGTAGTATTTAATGTCATACATTTAAGTAGGATAACCAGAGAGAAAGCACAACAGCTTTTTATTCTTTGTCAGCAAGCCAGTTGATTTTTATGTAATTTTTGTTCTGAAGATATTGTCATCAATGATACATTTGACAACATGTTTTATAAAGCTTAAGTCATTATTTAAAACAGTGATGCTTGCAAATCTGTGTCATCAAAAATTTTCACAAATGCAAAGTTATTTTCTTTTTAATTTAGCTATTTTATTTCCATTTTTAAAGAAGTAGTTAAATTTTACTTCACCACCAAGTAGTTAATAAATGGCAGAATCTTCTACTCAAAACTTAGCCTGGGAATGAAGTCAAGTGCATAGCTGCATAAGGGGTCCAGGGAATGAGTCTTATGTTAATGAAAACAATTTCCCAAATGAAAAAATCTTAAAGAATATGATTAAAACACTACATTTCATTATGATATATAATATTTTCCTATAAATGTAAATAAACTCTGAATTCATAAATAAAATTTTGATGGTTTTAAGAAAAATGTTGGTGATTGGCCTAAACTGGAGGTAATTTTTTTCACTGCTGGGTGCTAAAAAACTATTTTTGAAGAAATAAGAATTCAGTTTCTCCATAAGGAGGAAAATTGAAACCAGGGGTGAGAAATAAATTAGATAACACAAGTTATAATGAAAAGATTTCATTCATGCTTCTTGGTTTTTTTAAAAAATGGATTTTCAAAATACAAAGCAAAAAGCAGTGATTTTGTGTATGGAATCAATCATATCATCCTCCAAAGATTTATTTTGGTCTCTAATACTTAAAGTAAATCAAATTGATTAATGGATTACTGTAAATTCTCAGCTGTCATTTAGTCTTCTTGTACTAGGGTGGAAGTCTTTATCCATAGAAGGCTTTTTAAATGACTTACATCCATGACTTTAAATCCTTTTCCTTAGTTCTTTTTGAAGTTTATTTTATTCTGTTTCCACCATCAAGAACATCCATGCTTTAGTTTATGTTCTCTTTGTATTCCCACATTTCTAGGTGTACTTAGAGTCCTTTGGATATCTTTTAAATTTCTGCATCACATCAGTTTCATTCTGGCAGATGCAGCCTCTAAAATAAGCTGTGTGATGCACTTAAACCTAAAATAAACCATTATTTGAGGGTTAGGTGCGTCATACCTGCAAATAACCTCATTTATCTAGAGAAATGTATTTAATGCTATTGTATAAATACCAGTGTTTCAGTGTGCTCTATAATACCATCTGTCACTTCTTTTCATATAATACATAATTCAATGTATCCTTTATTCCATTTTTTGAGATGCTGAGTTCTTGCATATATCTTTACACACTGTGACAAGAATCCAGGTATATTATGAAAAGTATATCAAATATCACCCAAGATAAATTTTACTGCATGTTGAATCAAGTACCTTTTCTGTTGCTAAGATATACATACACCAAGGTGAGCTTATATCATTGGCATATTTCACTAACTTCTTTTAAAGTATATTTTTAAACACAGTGTTCTGGAAAGTAGAAAAGTAACTGCTGTTTCTATTAGAGAAATGTCAGTTTGTCGCTGGTTATGCCATAGGGGGCACCTATGCTAGAGAAGCAGAAGAGAGGATAATGAAAACAGAAAATGGTAACATGTTGCTGTGAAATGGGCATTTTTTTTCCTCATAACTTTGCTTGAAACATTTTTTTCCAGTTTAGAATAAGATCTTAATTAGATTTATGTTCATAGAAATATAGATCCAGAATACATATCACACAAAAAAGGTTAGACTAACAAATATTTGTTGAGTGAATATTAAGTGCCAGGCATGAGACTAGGTTGAGACCCTGAAATAGATCAGATCCCAGGAGTCCCTGCCCTAGTGGGAAGACAGACACACAGGACTTTTACTGAGTATCAGTGTTATTGGGATAATGCAAGAGAGCCTGGTGAAAGTAGAGCTACTAAAAGAGGTACCTAAAGAAGTGTCAGAGATGAATTTTCAAGGGAAGTTTACCTGAGCTTCATTTTGAAAAATGAATAGGAGTTAATTGTTTAGGTTGTTTTTGATCATGTATCATCTAACACTTTTAGGGAATAGAAATTCTGAAATTATCTTGTCATGTACAATTCTGTAGGGTGGATCAAAGAAGACAATTCTTCTCTTTTCCACCTTCTTACATATACGTGTACACACATTATTTTTTTTAATGTGTGGCTTTACCATTAGATACATTTTTTATAGCTAGAATTTTATAATGTATATGTATATATATATATATATATATATGAGAATGTGATAGGAATTACGTATTAGATGATCACTTTAAGGTAGCTAAAATGTACCTTCTAAAGCAAAATTGCATATTTCTCCTCACACTGATTTTTTCTTTAAACTTGAAGAACACGTATTCTTACAACATGACACAGAAACAGGTAATTCTATTGGCAATGGTCTGTACTGATTTTTTCTTTTGAATATATTATCTCATTGCTATAGCAGATTCTTTTTTATTTCAAAAGTCCCCAAAGTAAAATTAAGGGAATGAATGCATACTTGTTCCATGGGGACCCTTCTAGGGAAGCAGTAACCTTATATTCCAGCTTCAACTCTTTTCCACAATTTTGAAGAGAGGACAATTAATATCCTAACATACTTATCTTTTTGTCTAATGATGAAATATACATATTATAAAACGCACGTTAGAAACCAGGTTGGTCTTACAAGGAACAGGTGTTACTTTGGCTATGAATTCCATTTTATCATGGACAAAAGAAAGTACCTTAAGAGATGATTTTAATCAATACAGAAACTGAGAGAAAATACCCCTTTAATAAGCTGTTTGATTGTCTTCTTCAGAGAAGAGCTTCTACCAGGTTAGTAAGAACAGGCAAATATTTATGAATGAAGAATAGCATTTTTCTTTATTTATTCTTGAAAGACTTTTTATTGGTTCTTCTAAGATCTATTTTTCTAAGCTTAACTAAGCCAACATAATTGCCTTAGGCAATAATGTTCAATACATTTTTTCCCCTTAGCTGGCTGAATAGTTTTATGCTGTTTTATTTATTTTGCTTATTCATTTATGTTATAATATACTTTATATTTATAAAAACATAAAAATAATACACCATTTTCTCTTGTATCTACTATGCAGCTTAACAAAGAAAGCATGACAAATACAGATGAAACCCTTTTGTGTATAGCTCCATGATTTTATTGAGTGAGATTAGGCCTGGAATTAACTGCTATTCTAAATTTGTTGTTTAGCCTTCTATATGTTTTCATGCTTTTACCAATTAAGTGAGTATTGTTAAATAACATATGGTATTACTTTGCATATTTTTGTATCACACTCTGTATGTATCCTAGCAACTTAACTTCTACTTAATATTATGCTTTCAATTATTTTTCCCAAATGTAATCCCTGTTTATTTTTTATTGTTATATAATATTCCACTGTATGTCTTCACCATAATTTACGTGTGCATTCTCATGTTAATATGCATGACTTTTTTCAAGTGTTTGCTATTGCAAACAAAGCTACTATGAACATTTTGTATGTCTCCCTGTGCATATGTGTAACAAACTGAAGTAGCTGTTGGTTGTAGAATGCCCATTATCAACCTGATGCCCATTATCAGGTTGATAAAATCACTTTCTAATCTTAGTTTCTGAGAATTTTTGTAACCTTTTTGTTTACTGATCACAGTTTCTTGCTTCTTGTCCTTTCTATTTTTTTTTTTTTTTGATTGGCTGCTAGACATTGTGATTCTATGTTATTGAGTGCCTAGATTTTGTAATAGTCCTTTAAAAATATTGTGCTATTTTTGGAAGACAGTTTAATTATTATGGATCAGTTTGATCCTTCTTAGCTTGTTTATAAAATTTGATATAGTAGTATGAACTAGTTTTTACTTAGGAATAAATCAGTCTCCTCTGACTGTCCCATTAATCATCAAGCATGGTCCAAAGTTGGAATGACTTCCTTCCTTATGTTAGTGCTGGGAATTCTGCAGTTTATAGGACCCTGCATTATTGCCTGGCCTTGTAGAGTTTTGTTGTATGCATGTACAATTTAGTGTTTAACAGTAGGTTTAAAGGAATTTCTATACAGATTCCTGGAAGGTTTTTGTTTTTGTTTTTGTTTTTGAATTGTTTCTTTATATCTAGAACTCTTCCTTGCAACTTCTAACTACCTTATACTCACTGATCTGAAATATTTTTCTCTTTAGTGAGAACACATACTCAGCCTTGTAGTTTTCCTCATTCCACTATAATTCAGATTGTGCCTACAGGGGGAGAGATATGGTGCTTATAGGGCTCATTTCTCTTATTTCCCTTTTTTTTCAGAGATCACATTTGTTTTACTGTGTATATTTCCCAATATCTGAAAATGGGTTTTTAGTGTATTTGTTGAGTTTTCTACTTGTTTTCAGTAGGGAGTAAATCTCAGATAAAGTCTTGTTGCTCCATCGTAGCTGGAAGCACAAGCATTATTGTTATATTTTTTAAAAATAGACTATATTTTTAGAGTAGTTTAAAGAAACAGAGATTTCCCATATGCTCCTGCCCCTACAAATGCATAGCCTCCTTCATTATCAACATCCCCCACCATAATGGTTACATTTTCTACAATTGATGAGCCTCTGTTGATGCATCATTATCACTCAGAGTTCGTAATTTACGTTAGGGTTCCCTCTTGGTGTTGAACAATCTGTGGGTTTGGAGAAATGTATTGTAGCAGGTATCCACCATTATAACTTCAGACAGAGTAATTTCATTGTCCTAAAAATTCTTTCTGTCTGCCTATTTATCTCTTTCTCCCCACTAAACTCTAGCAACCGCTGATCCACTGTCTTCATAGTTTTGCCTTTTCCAGAATGTCATATATTTCAAACCATGTAGTATATAGCCTTTTCAGAATGGTTTTATAGCTCATTTGTTTTTAGTGTACAATGGTATTTCATTGTTGGGATGCACAGCAGTTTACTTATCTATCCAGATTCCTACTGAAGGACATCTTGGTTTTTGGCAGTTATGAATAAAGCTGCTAGTAACAGCTGTGTGCAGGTTTTTGTATGGATCACAAACTAACTCCTTTGGATAAATACCAAAGAGTGTGGTTTATGAATCACATGGTAATAATATGTTTAGTTTTATAAGAAACTGCCAAATTGTCTTCTAGCATGGCTGTACCATCTTGCATTCCCACAAGTAATGAATCTGAGTTCTTGTTACTCCACAGACTCACTAGTGTTTGGTGTCACTGTCCTGGATATAATAGTTGTGTAGTGGTATCTTGTTTTAATTTTTATTTTCCTGATAAGATGAGGAGACTCTTTTAATGTACTTATTTTTCATGTGCATGCATTCTTTGGTGAGGTGTCTGTTCAGATGTTTGGCTAATTTTAAAATCAGGTTATTTTCTTATTGTTGAATTTGTTGTATATTGCAAAAAATAATCCTTTATTAGATATGTCTTTTGCAAATATTTTTTTCTCACCCTGTGGCTGTTCTCGTTCTTTTGACATTGACTTTAGCAAAGTGGAAGTTTTTTATTTTAATAAAGTCTAGCTTATCAATCATTTCTTCCATGAATCATGACTTTGGTGTTTTACCTATAAAGTCACCAACATATCCAATGTTAGATAGTTCTTCTCATTTGTTATCTCATAGGACTTTTATAGTTCTCGTTTTACATTTAGGTCTATAATCCATTTTGAGGTTTCTGTGTATGTGTGTGTGAAGAATATAATATCTGTATCCAGATTTTTTTTTTTTGCATGTGGATGTCTAATTGTTCCAACAACATTTGTTAAAAAGGCTGTCTTTGATTCATTGTATTTTCTTTGTTTCTCTGTAAAGATAAGTTGATTAATATTTAAGTAGGTCTAATTCTATTCTATTCTACTGATCTATTTTTCTATTCTTTCACAAATACCTTACTGTCTAGACACTGTAGCTTTATAGTGAGTCTTGAAGTCAGATAATGTCAGTCCTTCAACTTTGTTCTCCTTCAATGTCACGTTGGCTATTATTAGTCTTTTTTCTCTACGCATAAACTTCATAATTGGTTTGTTATCATTCACAAGATAACCACTGGGATTTGATTGGGATTGCATTGAATCTATAGATCAAGTAAGAAAGATATGACATCTTTACAGTATTGGGTTTTCATATCTATGAACATAGAATAGCTCTCCATTTATTTAGGTCTTCTTTGATATTTCTTCACAGTTTTGTAGTTCTCATGTGCATGGTGTGCATATTTTGTTAGGCTGAACGCTAAGTTTTTCATTTTGGAGGATGATAATGTACATGGTATCATGTTTTTAATTTCACATTCTACTTGTTCATAGCTCTTATATAGAGAAATGATTGAGTTTTGTATATTCACCTTGTATCATGCAACCTTGCTATATTCACTTCAGGAGTCAATTCCAGGAGTTATTTTGATAATTTTTTTTTGTTGTTGATTTTCAACACAGACAATTATACATCTGCAAAGATAGGTTTATTTCTTTCTTCTAAATCTGTATATCTTTTATTTCCCTTTCTTGTCTTATTGAATTAGCTAGATCTTTCTGTTTAATGTTCAATAATAATGGTGAGAAAAGACATCCTTGCCTTCCTTGCTCCTGATCTTAATGGGAATACTCCAAAATATTTTCCATTAAGTATGATGTTAGCTTTACGATTTCTGTTGGTATTCTTTATCAAGTTTAAAAATTCCCCCTATTCCTAGGTTATTTAGTTATTGTTACTTTTAAGAATCACATTATACTGCCACTGGAGTATGGAAATTCAATAGAGGATTTTATATTAATCTTCTATCCAGTATCCTTGCTAACTGTTCTTAATTGTAATAATTTGCTTGTAAATACCTTTAGTGCTTTTCTATGATAATCACAGTTTTAATTTTTCTCTCCCAAATCTCACAGATTTTAGCTATTGTTCTTGTCACTCTGGTCTGACAAGAATAGTCAATATGCTGCTGCTACACAGATGCAGTAATGGCAGGCATCCTTGTCTTGATCTTAATTTTGAAAGGTAATGTTTCTAGAATTTCAACATTAATTATGGTTATCATTGTAGACTTTTGTCAGATAATTTCGATCACTTATGAATGTGTTCATTTGTAAGATGTCAGAAAATGTGATGAGTCTAGTGTCTTGAACACAAAGACGTTATCTTTTTTCATGTGGAAATAAGCCTAGGTATAGACCTTTTCCTCATGCTTCTGAAATTGCTGCTACAAGTTCAGCTATCTAGGCTATAATTCTTTCAAGGAAGACTGGGAAAGTGAGTATTGAGCTTTCTGGCTTATATAATGAGAGCTAGCATTGGAAGAGTAGTTAGAATTGTGTGTTAGATTAACCAATCCACAGTGCCTTCACAACTTATTTTATTTGGGTTAAAGACATTCTCTTTCTTATTTAATAAGTTTTTAATCTTAAGTTGATTTAATATGTTTTTGCTTGTACCGAAATTATGCTTTGTCCCTTAATCTATTAATGTGTTGTATTACATTTTGAGAACTTTTAGTATTGCATCACTCCTATGCTTCTAAGATATAACCAAACTAGTCATGATTTACTTTTTAAATATAGTGCAAATACACATTTTTAGAAGTTTTTTTTTTATGTGTGTGTGTGTGTGTGTGTGTAATAGGCTATGGTTAAGCCTATTGTGGGCTTACTAATGAAATAAAAACACAACACATTAATGACATAAAATTGTGTCATCAGAGTAGAGAAAATAACTGCTTTATATAGTAGCAGATAGGAGATGTTTGGAAACATGGCAGAGTAAGATACATCCCCAGATCTCTCCCCTTGAAACAGCAATAAGTAGAACATCTAAAGCTCAACAAAAAAACACCCAAACTGTACACCAGCATGTCCGAGCATGCACAAAGAACTATCACAGGTCAGAAACCCAGGTGTTTGGCAGTGGACTGAGAGAAATAAAGAAGCTGCCTCTTGCAGCCACTGGATCTCCCAGTAGGAGGAAAGAGAGGGGAGAAAAGTGGCAAATTCCCTGAATAGCTCTGCCTAGGAAAGCTGTGAGCTCCCCATGGCCAGCTGGTGGCAGGGCCCAGTCATCAAAGCAGAAGGCAGAGTAGTGGGATGGCAGAAAAATAGCAGTCAGTTTTTACCAGCTATGTGTACACAGCCAAGGCTGAACCACAGGCCCCAACTCCCAAACCCAGAGGGCTCCTCCCCCCATACCCATTGAGACCAAATGCCATGGAGATTCAGGGGAATCTGAGCAAACGCTATCGAAACTGTTGTTAACAGTGACAGGGACTGAAACTGAGAGTAGCGAGTGTGATTAAATATCTATCAGTAAATAAAAAGGCATTTTTAAAGCTTTATATAAAGCAGGAATCCAAGAGGCTTAGACGCCACCTACTGGAAACCCTGTTGCACCTTCTTTGCAACAGGCTAAAAAGAGATATTTAGATAATAAATCTTTGTGGAAAAACAGAAGAATACATTTCCATTAATTCCCAGGCAGAGAAATAGTCCATTAAGCACTGTGAACAGCCAAGCTTACAGACATAGAAATATACAATTTAAATGACAGAAAATTCAGCATGGTATTTCTGAAAAAACTCAGTGATCCGAATTGAATAATTTCAGGAATTAAAAAAATAGTTAGATGAGCAGAGCAAGAAAATTGAAACTCTCAAAAAGAACAGAATAGAGCTTCTGGAAATAAAAAAAAAATACACTACAAGAGCTGAAAAGTAAAATAGCAAGGTTGGGAAATAGAGTTGACCAGATAGAGGAAAGGATCGGCGACATCAAAGACAGAATTCTAGAAATAAATCAGAAGGAAGAAGAGAGAAGCCAAAGAATGAAAAATGATGAAAGAGAAATACAAGAACTAGCTGATACCATCAGGAGAGGAAACATTAGAATAATGGGCATTATCGAAAGCAAGGAAAAGGAGCAGGGATTAGAAAGTATTTTCAGACAAATAGTTGATGAGAATTTCCCAAATCTAAGGAATGAAGTGGAGCTTGGAATTCAAGAAGTCAACAGAATACCCAATTATCTCAACCCAAAAAGGCCTTCACCAAGACACATTGTTTTGAAATTATAAAAAATCAACGACAAAAACAGAATTCTTAGGGTAGCCAGGGAGAAGAAAACGGTAACTTATAAATGAAAACCCATTAGATCATCGTCAGACTTCTCAGCACAGACCTTACAAGCCAGAAAGGAATGGAATCAAATATTTAAACTATTAAGTGAAAGGAAATCCAGCTAAGCTCACCTTTAGATATGAAGGAGAAATAAAGACCTTTCCAGACATACAAAAATTGAGGGAATTTTCCACTATAATGCCTGCACTATAGGATTACTGAAAGGGGTCAGCTCACCTAAAACAAAATGAAAAAACAAGAACAAAAACCAAAGAAAGAAAGAAAACAAAACATAATTAGGAGCAAAGTGGCTATCAGGCAAAAAAAAAAAGCAGAGGAGTACAACCTTTACTAAGAACTGAGCATTATAAGCTTAAATAATAAGAGAATTGCTATAGCGAGATAGTAATGAATTTTCAGCATACATAGGGACAAATTGAGATGACAATGACTGAAAAAGGGAGGAATCAAAGATCCAAATTTGCAAAGGGGAATGGAGATAAGACACATGCAGAAGAAAACTAGCGACTGTATATATATAACTATCCTTTACATATTCGTAATAACCACACACAGAAGATTCAGAACTGAGGTATATAACATAAAACAAGAAGGACCAGAGGGAAAACCCACGAAAGCCAACCAAAATAAAGAAAACAGAAACACAAGGACAAGGAAGCAATAGAAACACTGAGCTACCACAAAGTAAAAGATAAATTGGCTAAAAGCAGACCTTGTATTTCAATAATCACCCTAAATATAGTAGCAGATAGACCTTGAATGATGATTTGACCTTCTTCATTTTCCTAATGCATAAATAGAAATCTAGTACTTGGGCTCCTTTGATATGATGGATTTTTTTTTCATCTTATCCTGCCCTCTCTTCATTGAAAACAAACTTACGAAGTACTTCTATGAGAAACTAAGAAAGAACTGAGATGCTGTATCTACTTTGTCACTTCTGTCTTTATCTTATATATTTTGTGTTTTACTTGTTTACTAGTTCAACAGGAAAAATGAAATGAAAGTCACCATGAATTAGATTTCAGGCATCATTCCTGGCAGTCCTTAAACTGAAATCAAACCTTCTTGGTATAGATTCATTCTATGTTAAAAGTAAAATTGGCTTATAATTGTTGTTTCTTATAGTGTTCTTTTCTGATTTCGACTCAAAATTATATTGATCTTATAAAATTACTTAAGTTTTTTTTCTTTTTCAGAATTTTGGTGTAACTTGCTAGTGGAATTACTTGACCTTGGCCTTTGATATTTTTCTTTGTATTTATGTGGGTTAGAAAGTAGATTTTTATTTACTAATTTAATTTGTGTAATGATCTTAGGAGTTTTTAGGATTTTTCTTTTTCTCCTTAAGTTAGTTTTTGGTAAGTTATGTCTTTCTTGAAGATATTTTCTTTGTCTAAGTTATCAAATTTATTGTCCTAAATTTAGTTATAGTGTTATTTTACTTTTGTGCCTCTGTTGTAATTTTTTATTTCTTATCTCTTCTATTTTTTTTATATGAGTCTTCACTATTTCTTTCTAGATCAATCCTGATGAAGTTTTGTCTCTTTGTCAGTGTTATATTAGTTTGTTGATTCTTTTATTATATTTTTCATTTCTTTAAATTTGCCTTCTTTCTTCATTATTTTCTTCCTTCTGTTTTTCGGGGGCTTATTTACCTCTTTCTAGCTTTGCGAGATAGATGCTATGTTGATCATTGACTTCTTACCTCTCAGCTCCAAATTCATGCTCTTTAAAAACGGTCTTAGCCTTATAAATATACCTCTTTTGACTGCCAAAGAAGTCTTAAGGGACATTCCTGCTTCCAAAGCGTTTTGTGCACTAGACTCCTGGAGACTGTGCTTTTTTATTCACTGCTTTGTCTGCACAAAATCTATAGTGCTAGGGTGCCATGGGGATCAGGATCATCTTTTTCCAACATTTTGCTTTTGTGTGCTTTCTGTAGCTCTTAACTTCGGTAGCAACAACAGAGCTAGGAGCTCATGACAGCATGGGGTGGTTCCTCAGCCAAGATCCCTGCTTCCTATTACCCTCCCATCAGTCCTATTGGCACCATGCTGGGGGCTTCAATACACCTACCATTTAGTGGAATTGCTGCCCAACCTTTGTTCTTAGCAGTGGTCCAGAACCACCCAGTTCCAAGATGTACATGAGAAGAGCACTAGGTTTCTGAAGAGGGAGGCTTCTCCAGCTCCTGGTTCCAGTAGCAGCATAAGTAGTTCCTTTCCTTCCACACTGCCCAACACTGCCTGCCTCCAACCTCCCAGTGCCTACCTGTCTGCCTAGCTTGCTTTGTCTTGGAGGTTTATTTCCTCCATTCCTCCTGAGGTGAGCATAACACTCTATTTCTTAAATCTACAGGGAGGCCCCAACTTCATCTGCTGTCTGTTCATCATCAGTCTCAACTTGTGTACCAAAAGGTTGTTATTGCTTGTCTGGTAGGTATGGCCCAGCTCTGGCTCAACAATCTGTCAAAATTCTTTATTATCTAATGGGCAGCAACCACACCTTCTTCAACAAGGTTTGAAACACCCTCCACATTTGTCCTTCTTTTGACACAATCCCTTAGGCCTAAGATCATTCTCATTAGGGTTCTCTTTCTATCTTTATAGTAACTCTCCTATCATAATTAATAATTCTTTAAATCAAAGTGATATCAAAATCCTCCTAATTTCTTTCTTCTGATTGGACCTAGCTTATACAGATACAAACTAAATTTTAGCATGTTTTCTAATGAAATCATTTAAGACTATCAATTCCTTTATAATAGTGAAATTTGTGTATAGTAAGATCCTTCTTCTACTACAAGAGTTTTTGTAACATAAATTAGCTCATGTGTTATTAGTATATAAGAATAATGACAGTATAATGCAAACATTGCCTTTGTTCATACATTTTTAGAGGCAATGTGTTCATATTTTGTAATAGCAGTAAAACAGAAAGTACAGAAAAAAGAAAGTGCACCAATCCTGCTGAATTCGGCCAGCTGTGGATGACTATGTTACTGTATATGTTACTAAGAGAGGAAGCATCTGAGAAATGCAAAGGGAAAGGCTTACAGAAATGACCAATGACCAACTCAGCAGTTTATAGATTAACCAGACCCTATAGATCTTTAAATGGCCTTCTGGAAACTCTTGACAAGTGATCTGTAAATAGATAGGACTGGTGGTCAGAGAATTTCTTCTCCCTTGCAGCCCCCAACTTGAAACTCTTTCTCCCCATCCTAAGTCAGGAGGTATATGTAGAACCTTAGACACAAGAATCGTACGCCCCTTGCATGGACACTACAAGGGTATATAAGCTGTAAGAAATCTAACCAAATAGAGCTTGTGCTTGGTGCTGTTAAGCCTCACTCTCTCCACCACCAATAAATTCTCCTTCCTCTAACAAAGTTGTCTGAGCATCCAATTTCCTCTGTTGGGTGTTGCTACCTGCAACAGTACATGTTCATTCCATGTTCTTCAGAGTTGGCCTAGTTAAGTCATGTACTTCCTCTTGTAACTACTTATTGTGTGATTTTTCCTCATCTTAAAGCATTTCCCCCTTGCTATAATTTAGCACCCTCTATGTTTCCTTACATTTTCTTATGTTTCTTATTTTAAAAAAATAAAGTTTTGTATTTAGTGTAGTATTTATTTGACTAAATATGTTTTTTTTAAATAACTGTGCTTTTTATTACTTTGTTAGAACTGTTATTCTTTTTATCAGTGCTTTAATTACAAAGTATGTAAATTTTAGGTGTTTTACTCCTAGACCTCTCTTTCTTCTGATACCTTCTGTTATTTTCAGTGGGTAATTTTGCAGAAATCAAGGTTTCATAGGAGATATCTATATCACATTACACCCAGAACACCTATTATTTCATTCTCTTTTAAGTTAGAATTTCCTTTGTAGTTCCTAATTTCCTTTGTAGTTTATATTTTGACCCATTAGTAATTAAAAAACATGTTATTTAATATCAAAAAGTATACAATTTCTAAGTTCTTAATTATTGGTTTCTAATTTAGTTGTACTTTGGTTAGAAAATGTAGTGGAAATAATACAGGTTTCTTGAGTTTATTGGCAATTGCCTAATGGCTGAATGCATCGGACAATTTTTATAACTGTTTTCCAAGTTCTTGCATGTTCTCTAATTGCTGGATTCAAGGTCTTATATATCAATAACTATGGCCTAATTTTGATCCTCCAAAATTCATGTTGAAAATCCAACTCCCAGTGTGACTGTATTTGGAGACAGGTTCCTTAGGAGGTAATTAAGATTAAGCGAGGTCATAAGGTTGAGACCCTAATTCTATAGAACTAGTAACATAAGAGGAAGAGAAGATATTTCTTTCTCTTTCTGTTTCCCTGTGCACAAGAAGAGAACATGTGAGCTATTTGTGAGTTGGTGGCCTTCCACAAAGCAAGAGAAAAGGTCTCAGAATGAAATCTACCTATTGGCACATCAGTCTTGGACTTTGCAGTTTCCAGAACTGTGAGAAATAAGTTTCTGTTGCTTAAGGCACCCAGTGTGCTAGATTTTATTAGGACAGCCTGAGCAGGCTAATACATCGAGTCTGTTTATTGTTCAAATCTCTCTCTCTCTCCTTTCTTTCTTTAGCTCTCAATAACCGAAATAAGTGTATCAAATATTCACACCTGATTATGAATTTTTCTTCTGTAAAATTCTGTTGTTTTGTTTTAATAGTTTTGAGAAATACTATTAAATGCATATATAGTTAGAATTGTATGATATTCCTGGTGAAATGCATCTTTTAAAATTATGAAGTAAATCTCTGTATTTATAAAAAGGCTTTCGATCTTAGTATCTGCTTTGTCTAACATCTATAAAGTCACCTAGCTTCCTTTTTACTAGTAATTTCATTGTGTATAATTTTTAACATTTTAAGTGCAGTGTATTTGCTATTAAATTTTACATGTATGTCTTATAGGCAATTAAAAAATATCTATCCTTTTAGTTTCTTCACATACTGTCAATACTGATATACTGTGGGTTTTTATTCTTTTCTGTGTTTTATTTCTCTTTACTGTCTATATTTTGATATTTCAAGTTTGTTTTGTTTTTATTCCTTTTCCCTTCCTGTGCAAGTTTTGAAATTTATATACACTATAGTCTTTTAATAACTGTCCTTAAAATTTTAACATGCATGCTCATGAAACTTAAAATATAAAATTTATCATTCCTATTTACTTCTAAAACCACACAAAGGTCTTAAAACACTTTATTTCTGTATTATTATTTCTGATTTCTCCCTGTCTTACATGTGACTATTGTCATTTTTTAGTTTCATCTTGATTGATTCATCTTTAAAATAGTTATTATTATTATTATTATGGTTTAATCAATTATTGTATTTATTTATCTTTACAAATTTTATTACTCTTTTTTTTTGTAATTTGATCCCTTGATTCAATTTTTCTCTTTCTGAAATACAGTTATGTGTGGTAAAGTGATGTTTCAGTCAATGGCAGACTGCATGTACAATGGTGATCCCATATATCTGAATGGCGATCTGAATGAGTACATTACTATAAAACTTTTGACAAGGACCTAAGATCCTGTTCAAAGACACAGATCTACAGGAGCTTTCTTAAGAAGTATTAAGTGATACTTCCACTTGAGTAAAAGCTTCCTATTTTATGAATACCACCAAGTTTCCTAATTTGACCATTGTTCCAACATGCAATAGCCAAAAACACTGTCTCCCTTTTTGATTTCTCATTTCCGCTTATCCTCAGGCCACCTTTCATTCCCTTCTCTCAGTCACTATTATGATGATCTACACTTAACCCAGTTAGTTTCTCCTTGAAATTTTCAATTAATCCAGCCCTTATCCTTGTTAATGAAGCAGCATTGGCAGCTTCTATGTTCTGCTTCCAAATTTGTAAGAAGGGAGTAGAGGGAAGACTTGTGTGACAGTGTTTATAAAGTCTACAGAAGTGCACAGAAATGCCCAAAGCTATCACATTCACTCTTCACTTACTCAAAGACTCAACTAGAACAATTTCCAATCCTGTGAGCTTCATTTACGATAAATGCCCCATACAGGTGTACCATTTAAAAAAAATTTTTTATACCACATTTTTACTGTCTTTTTATGTTTAGATACATAAATTACTTACTATTGTGTTATAATTGTCTACAGTATTCAGTACAGTAACATGATGTATGTGCTGTATGGATTTGTAGCCTAGGAGCAATATGCTATGGCATGCAATCCAGGTGTATAGTTGGTTATGTCACCGAGGTTTGTATAAGTGCGCTGCATGATGTTCACATGATAATGAAATCTTCTAATGGAGCATTTCTCAGAACATATACTTTTTTGTTAAATGATGCATGACTGTATTTCCATTACTACATGACCAAGTGACTGTTCTATATTTACTGTATATATTCATCTATCTTAATTTATATTCTCAAAATGGTCATGTCTATATCATGTCTATACTAAATGTTTTCACCCTGTCTAAAAAAAAATGAG
The DNA here is from genome assembly GCA_030015415.1 of Cynopterus sphinx. NCBI lineage: Eukaryota > Metazoa > Chordata > Mammalia > Chiroptera > Pteropodidae > Cynopterus > Cynopterus sphinx. Next base: position 33,020,202 of record CM057380.1, read on the forward strand.
ACAATTGAAGTCTTATCTAATGATAAGTTCAAAATTTCTGGATAATACATAAGTCTCCCAAGTTAATTCTAATTTTGGATCCTCATGTTTTTCTACATATGGATAATTGGCAAATATACTTTGGTTTCCAAATACTTGATATAAAATGAAAATGAATGTGATTACTGTAATAAAAAGAAAGTGGGAAACAAAACACAGGGGTCATCTCTGATTTATACAATAGATAACATCCTTTTAGGAAAGAATAACAAGGAATCATTGCTCTGGAAAAGATTGACTTGCTGGGTCTGATAGTTTGATTTATTCTTGGAAGGACCTTCCTCATCCATGGCCTTCTATGGCTACATTTAGGGAAATTATCGAGAACATGCTCCAAGTGGAGAGAGACACTAAATTAGAACTTTAAAAGTCATTTTGTAAAATTTCTGATACTTCCTCATAGTAGTTTACATGGTTCTCTCCCACTATTAGGCTAAAGTTTTTGAAGGCAAGGCCTTCATTTTATTTGCTTTTTCTCTCCAACATGCAGCACTGTGCTGGGTATGAAATAAGCAACTAATGAATGTTTGCTGAAAGAATCAGTGAATAAATAAATGGACTGATGAAGTTATTGAATAACAGAGCTAGATGGGAGATGACCTGGTCCTGCTGTATTTTCAAGAAACCAAATGTCTAAAGGGATATAATAGAAAACCAATAATTATTTATTTTATTAAATACACTTGTCTTCTCTTACATGTGGTTTCACTTTCCATGGTTTCAGTTACTGAAGCCTAAAAATACTAAATAAAAAATTCCAGAAATAATCAATTCATGTTTTAAATTGCATGCTGTTCTGAATAGTGTGATGAAATCCCATGCTATTCTATTTCATCCCACCCAGAAGTAAATCATCCCTTTCTCCAGTGAATCCACCAAATATACATTACCTGTCCTTTAGTAGCCCTTGTGATATCACAGTGATTGTGTTCAGGTAACCTTTATTTTACTTAATAATGATCCCATAGTGCAAGAGTAGCAATGCTGGCAATTCAGATTTGCCAAAGAGAAGCTGTAAAGTGCTTACGTTAAGTGAAAAGATGAAAGTTCTATTTTAAAGAAAAAAAAATCGTATGCTGGGGTTACTATTTTCTATCCATGAAAGTGTGAAGAAGGAAAAAAGAAATTCATATATGTTTTTCTATAACCGCTCAAACTGCAAAAGTTATGCCCACAGTGCGTGGTAAGTGCTGAGTTAAGATGGAAAAGGTATTACATTCATGGGTGGAGAACATGAAGAGAAAATGACAGCAATGTGTTGCACCAGAAAGCATTTTGAGTCTGTAGGAAACCTCAGCAAGGGATTCCCTGAAAGGGGTGACAGCAAGCCATTTAACTGTAAGTAAGAAATGTTTGCACAGATTCAAGAATAGGTTTGGACTCAGAAATATAAAAATTACTAAAAAGAGTGAGAGAAACCACATTCATGTAACTTTTAGTACAGTGTATTGTTATAATTGTTTTATTATCAATATTGTTAATCTCTTACTGTGAGTAATTTATAAATCATGTATGCATAAGAAAAAATAGTACATATAGGATTTAAAATTATCCATGGTTTTAGGCATCCACTGGGGGTCTTAGAACGTATCCCCCACAGGTAAGGGAGGACTACTGTACAACGTTTGACATTCTGTTTCATATAAAATTAAATTTTCCTCTTGGATGACTCTTGTTTAATAAACAGCAAGATCTTACATAAGAGTCTAAATCAGATTTGTCCTATGTAATAATCTCTAAGATTTTGAATTATTTTGAGGAAATACCTTTACTTGTCAATCAAATATCTGACATCATATAAATATTTAATCATCTACACCTCCACAGGGCTATTAGATTTAGTTGATGATTTTGCAATTGCTTTCTTTTTTCTTGATTGTAAAGAAAGATCTGCAAAGCAATTGCCCATTTATAAATCGTATATATATGTTGCTTATTTAGTCCTTATTCTTTCAACAAAGGTTATAGAAAATTGACTAAGATTGTTATTTTCTTCATTATTTTAATAACTCCTTGTCTGAGAAAGGAGGCTAAATGTTGACTTGAATGGCCTTTAAACTACTGCCATTTGAATCTGATCCTCACCGAGCTTGTTAACAATTTAAAGAGATGTCTGTAATGTCCTGGAAATGTTTTCTAGTCTTTTGTGTATAGAATTTCATAATTGTTATTACTTTTTGAGGTATTCCCTGTTTTTGAAATAAACTTTAAGCAGAGGTTTTCAAACTTTTGTCATTTATGAACTACCGTTATGATTGCAAAATCTTAAAAATTGCTATAGTTTTGATATTTTTTAAGATCGATTTGCATTTTCACTTAAATACTATATCTAAGGAATCTTTATCTTATTTTAAAATGTAAAAGCAATATCTTTTTCTATAGATAGCTTACTGTAACAACAAATTCAATAGAAGCAAAGAAAAATCATTAAATTCTAGCCAGATATCATCATCTACTAAAAGAGTAGGAGCCTGAGATTTGATTTTTATTATGAAAAAGTAAAGGTTAGTTCATGTTAGAGAGATGTTAAATAAATTTTAGCCTTAAATTGTGATTTTTTTCTAGGTTAAAAGAAAAGGAAATAATGTTCTTGCTATTTGAGTTAACATTATTTTTACCATATTCTGTTATCAAATGTCATGTCTAATGTTATCTAAAGGCATGTTTCTACCACCAATATAGTTCCTATTCCTTAATTTTTGGAAATACCATTCTAAAGAAATAGATTTCATGTTGTATAATGTTTTAAATTGTGTACTTATGTATGTATGTATGTATGTATATATGTATGTATATGTATGAGAGATGTGTGTGCTATAGAGATATAAAATATTAAAAGCTTGGGGGTGGCTCCATAATGTAGCGGTTAGTACATCTGCTTTACATGCAGATGGTTCTGGGTTTGTGCCCCAAGGGGGAGCCATAGACAATAGCCCGGGTGTGCCAGGTCCCCCCCCCCACAAGTGAGCTGGGGGTTTCAGGCCCTGGCAACACCAAGCTCTGAGAGCACTCCGGTCAGAAGTGGAGGTGGAATTAAAGAGGAGGGTGAAAAAGCTTATTGCTTATCTATATATGTAAAAATTTCCTTCAGAGCTAGACCAAAGCCAACTTTAAAAAAAGGGTTTTTTTTGTATACTATTTTTTTGTATAAATATTTTCCCAACATTCTGACTTAACTTATTGATTTTCATTTAATAGCTATATAGTCTCATATCAAAAAAAAATTGATTTGCTTGTTTTCAATAGAAAAAAGTTAAAGTTAATTCTGATTTTTGTTTTATCAATTTTTGATTTGGGGCCTCTCTTTCTGCCTCTCCCTCCTGTTCTGCACAGATGCTACTAATATGTTATGTACTCAGCCAGAATGATCTTTTATGAAATCATAAATAAAAATCTTGAATCTGCTTTAAAATGGCCAATGACTTTCCCGTAGTTTAAAAGAAAATTTTGCATTTATGGTAACCTGCTGATCTTCCATATTCTGGCCCCTGTTTATCTCTGGCAGTGCCTCATTTTCCTTGCTCACCATGGGGAGCCTCTTGAGCTTCATTTCTGTTTTCATACATATCAAACTTTGGCTGCTTTAGATCCTTTTCACTTGCTTGTTTTTGTTTGTTTTTATTTTTATTTTTATTTATGTATTTGTTTGTTTGTTTTTCTGAAATTCTTTTCACCCAGGCTCCACTTGGCTAGTTCTTTCTCTTCCTTAAGACTCAGGTTAAAGGTCTTCTTGATTGTCCCTGTATACCCTTTACAAATGGATCATTCCTTTGTATAGTATTCTCTACCTGTTTCTTCCTTATGTTTAGTATTTTGAATGTATATATTTGTCTTCTCCCTACTAGACTCCAAGCTCTGTGAGGGCAGGGCTTTTAGTTATTGGTTTTAGTTGCCAGGGCCTATTCTGTCCCAATACCATCTTTGGTATTTAGAAGCACTAAATATATATTGAGTGAATTAATCCTCTTCAAAGAGTTGTTTTATTTGTATAGTAGGCTGCCTTGATGATAATCTCACTTTTAAATAATTTCTTTGTTAAGAAAGGAGTGTGTGGTGTGCTCAGTATTGAAAAAGAGTAAACAATTGAATGGCTTCCCTTAGTTTGTAACAGTGCTTAAAACTAATTGTAGTGACTGAGCATAAGGGGCAGCCTAAGCATCAACAATATATGGTTTTGTAGCATCAAAGGCAAGGCAGCAATACTGTTTTAAATCTTCTTCTAATGATCTCCTTATAATTATGAATCCCTAAGAAGAAATTCAACGGCTTTCTATGTTGGCAAATCTGCTTAACTATGCTTAATTCTTCTACTTTGGCTCATCTCCAGCTCTGAAACTTTCTTTGCCTAACTAGAATTGCATTTGGATTTTGAGAGGAAACAGTTATTGTTATATATTTGTAGGTGTGAGCACCAGCTGCTTGTGGAAATTTGAATTCATTATACATATGAGTTCATAAAAAAATAAAAAAACAAAGAAAAACTTTGAATTTGTGGCTTTAGCCCAAAGATCTGAACCTGAATTTTACTGATTAACGGTGGAAAATTTAAGTAATTTGCCAAATTTTTGAAGTGTCTGTTCTTTTGCTAACAAAATTAATATATTTATTCATTCTTATCCAATTTCCACAGGGACTTTTCTTAAAATTTCTGGAAAGAATCTGCAAATACCCTAAAAATGAGTATTTTTGTGGAACATACACTCCCACAAATATGTATACTTTTTTTTCCATATTTTGCATTTATAATCGCACTAAATCCTGCTGGCTGACCACTGAATTTGTTTGTTCTTGCTATAGTATAGAATTGTTGCTGGACAATGGCTGGCCCCTTGGACTCCCTTTCTCAATTTTTCTCTCCTGCACCTTTTACCAGTGGAATGTGTGTACCTCTACTTTGAGAAAGGTAAGAATGGATATGGGATCCCCAATGTTTTCTTCCCTCAAGACTGCTGGATACCACTGACGTGTCTTTGTGGAATCTGGAGTCCCTGAAGCACAACTTGTAGATGGGCTACCCCAAGAGCCACCCACTAGCAGCATTGGCTTAAGGCATCATGGGAGTGAAAAATAAACTTTTATTTTGTTATACTGATATTTACCCTGACAATAAATACAATATAAATTTATCATATGTAGTCTATAAAGTGTATATGCATAATATTATATATATGTTTTTACAGAGCTAGTTTAGTGTTTGTTTTATACATGAGGAACCTGAAAAAAAAGAGGCCTTGAAGAGAGATAAGCAAACTCATTCAGGTTATGGAATATGTTAGTCAACAGTTGAACTAAATCCAGTGCTTTATCCATTATAGAAAGAGTCTACAAACTGTTACTCTCACTCCAAACGAGGCCCACTGCTCACTGTTTTTATAAATGAAATTTCATTAGAACACAGTCACACTCATTCATTTACATGTTGTTTAAGGCTGCTTCTTGCTGCAATGGCAGAGATGAGTAGTTGCCACAGAGACCATATGACCTGAACACCCTAAAATATTTACTATTTGGTTCTTTACAAAAAAAAAAAAAAAAAAAAAGACTGTGCATTGTACTACACTCTTACCAATCCTTCAAGTTAATTCTGAATAATAGCATGATAAAAAGGTAAGCTGTAAATTTTATATACCTCCCATATCATTGGGAACATGGAAAAACTCTTTAACTTTACTTCATGTTTCTACTCTTTGTGTTCTCTCTCCCTTTCTATATTTACTTGACCAACCAACCTCTCAACTATTATTGGGAGATGAATAGATCCGGTTTCTCCTCTTTCTACTCATATGATCTAAGATAAACTTCAAGGAGGCAGGATTTCAGGGTTGAATGGTGAAAGAATAACATGTGCATTTTCATTTCTTCTCCATTTCTAACACAATGCTAAATCTGGGCACATGTCAATTAGTACATTTCAAAGTGTCTGATCAAATGTCTCAAAAAACAAAAGAACTGGTATTACTATTCAACTGAGAAAATTTTTTTTCTTAGTTCTGTCTACAAAGACTTTATGTATCTCTACAGAGATGTTTCTCAACATTTTTGTACATTGTCACTCAGGGCATGTAACCCATAATTTTTGCATTGATCAGGTATATTGTCGCTGTTCAGTTTTTGGCTTATATGTATGTAATCCCATCACTTACTTTCCCATTTCACAAAAACACATCAAAATGCAAGGAAGAGGACCTTTATTATAAGTCTAACCTTAAATTCCTTATAATTTATTTTTTAAAATTTTATAGAAACATTGATAATTAAAGTGTTATTAATCAAAAATATTTGCTCCATCACTCATAGTTGATTCTAACAAACAAGCTAGCTGTAACACCATAATAAGACAACTGAGTCTACATAAAAGGAAAAACTTGAGAGGCTCATAATAGAAAATTTTGTTTGTTTCTACATTGTCAGTTGCAGTAAAAATTGATTTAAGTAGATAAAATGTAAAGAAAACGAACACCTTGGAAAGTCCTTTAGAGTTTATTTTAGGAAAAGTCAAATGCGAGTAAAAATGGAAAATCATGCTATTCTAAGTAGACTTGAGAGGATACAAATCCAAGTCAGAATTCAAAATTAATGTTATCATTACCTTTAAGAAATCTTATAGCCTAATCCATTTTGGGGACTGACAAGCAAAACAAAACAGATATGTGGCAAATGGCTGCTGAAGTGTTTCCAAGAGCGCATGACACCGATGGCACTCAGTTATTAGCAATTTTCCATTCTAATGTTTCCTCTTCAATTCCAACGCATAATTTCTACATCAGCTTAAAATCGATAGATTCTCTGTTCTTACTGCCAGGTAAACAAGGATGAAGTTGGAAGGAAAACTGCCTATTCCACTACAGCAAACATAGGGTGTGTTCCTGACATTTTTTAAAAAATCAGTAACTGTAGTTTCCAGAGAATTGTTGTTATACGTACTTCCTATAATTTGTTTTACAACTGTAGTGTATTTTGGGTTAAACTTATTTCTTTAGCTGACCTAAGAATATATCACCATGGAAATCACTGTGAATCTGACAAGATGAATCCAAACAGCCACCTACAAAATGTATTTTAGAATACCACTCAATGGCAAATGAGAGATTGCCTGTACATTTGGCTTACATAGAGAGAAGTTTGTTTTACGAAGTAGTTAAGACTGGTGGGTTAATCTTAGATACCATCCAAGTTGTATTTATTTAGTGACATAATGGTAACTAAGATAACAGAAGCCTTTTACTTTTTAAAAATAACTTTTAAAATTTTTAATTATGATAGATGTAAAATGCTATTTTGGTTTCAGGCATACAACATAGTGATTAGACATTTAAATAACTTATGAACTGATCACTCCAATATGTCTAGTACCCATCTAACACCATACATAGTTATTATTATATTATTGACTGTATTCCATATGATTTACTTTACATCCCCATGACTATTTGTACTTCTTAATACCTTCCTCTTTTTCACCCATCCCCAAAATACCCCTCCTATTTGGCAACCGTTAAGATGTTCTCTGTATCTTTCAGTTTGTTTTAGTTTTGTTTATTTGTTTTTGTTCTTTAGATTCCACAAATAAGTGAAATCATATGGAATTTGTCTTTCTCTGTCTGACTTATTCCACTCAGCATAATACCCTCTAGGTCCATCCACATTGTTGCAAATGGCCAGATTTCATTCTTTTTTATGGCTAAGTAATATTCCATTTTTCACATATACCACCTCTTGTCATTTCATCTATTGATGGACACTTGGGTTGCCTCCATGTCTTGGCTATTGTAAATAATGCTGCAATGAACATATGGATACACATGTTCCTTTGAAGTAGTGTTTTCAATTTGTTCAGGTAAATACCCAGGAGTGGGCTTACTGGGTCCTTCTTTATCTCTTGTTATAATCTTTGTTTTAAAGTCTGTTTTTTTTCTGGTATAAGTATTGCTACCACAGCTTTTTCTTTTTCATATCTGTTATTATGAAATATTTTTTCCATCCCTTTCAGTCTGTGTGTATCTTTTGATCTGAAGTGAGTCTCTCATAGGCAGCATATGTATGGGTCTTGTATTTTTTATCCATTCAGCCACCACATGTCTTTTAATTGAAGATTTAATCTGATTACATTTAAGGTAATTGTTGATAAGTATGTAGTTATTGCCATTTTATTATTCATAGTTCTATTTATTTTTTTATCTTCTTAAAGAAGTTCCTTAAATATTTCTTGTAATACTGGTTTGGTGGTAATGACTCCTTTAGCTTTGTCTTGTCTGAGAAACTCGTTATCTGTCCTTCAATTCTAAATGATAGCTTTTTTGGATAGAATCATCTTGGTCGTAAATCCTTGCTTTTCATTAATTTGCATATCTTGTGCCAATCCCTTCTGGCCTTCTGTTAAGAAATCAGCTTACAGTTTTATGGGGGCTCCCTCGTAGATAACTGGTTTTCTCTTGCTGCTTTTAAGATTCCCTCTGTCTTTAACTTTCCGCATTTTAATTATGATGTGTCTTGGTGCGGGCATCTTTGGGTTCATCTTGTTCGGAACTCTGCACTTCCTGGGTATATATGTATATTTCCTTCACCAGGTTAGGGAAGATTTTCTTCATTACTTTCTCAAATTTCTTGCTCTCTTCTTCTGCTACTCCTATTATTCAAATGTTGGAACACTTGATCTCCCAGAGGTTCCTTAAACTTTCCTCATTTTCTTTTTGATTCTTTGTTCCCTTTACTATTTTGATCATTTTTCTTTTCTGCTACTTCTCTCACAAATCATTGATTCAGTCATGTGCTTCATCTAATCTCCTGTTGATTCCCTCTAATATATTCTTTGTTTTAATGATTGTATTCTTCAGTTCTGACTTGTTCTTTTTTTATGTTTTCTATCTCCATTTTTATGTTTCCTATCTCTTTGTGAAAATTCTCACTGTAATCACTGAGCATACTTTTAACCAGTATTTTGAACTCTGCATCTAGTAGATTGTCTGTCTCCATTTTATTTGGTTCTTTTTCCGAAGCCTGGTTCTGTTCTTTCATTTGGAATATGTTTCTTTGTGTCCACATTTTAGCTGCCTTTCTGTGTTTGTTTCTATATGTTAGGTAGAGGTATTATGTCTCCTAGTCTTAGTAGAGTGGCCTTATGCAGTAGGCATCTTGTGGGGCCCAGTGATAAGTCTCCCTGGTCACCAGGTGCTCCAGGTGTCTGTAGGTTGTGTGTGCTCTCCTATTATAATTGGCCCTTAGTTGCTGATCACACAGCAGTGGGAGAGATTGATCCTCAGGCTGATTGGTTGTGAGGATGGGCAGTGACTACAGTGAAGGTGCTGTTGTGCAGGATCTGACCCTACAGAACAGGATCCATTTTAACAGACTGGTGCCTGCTGAGTCTGCCCTTTGGGTATGTCTTTTATGGAGGTGTTTGGGTAGTGCTCTGGTGTGATCTGAAGTTGGCTACCAGGTGTGTTGGTTTTAGGGCATCTTGGGAGGGGCTCTGTTATAGGCCAAGTTCAGCTGCTGCCTGTGCCTGCCAGGGCCACTTGGTATGAGCTACAAAGTGATTCACAGATGATTTTCACTTGTGTTAGGTTTGGAGGTACCTGGGAGAGAGTAGGCTATAAAACGAGGTTGGTTGTTGCTAATGTCAGCCTTGGGGCTGCTTAGCAAAAGGTACAGCACAGGCTGAGGCCAGATGCTGCTTGTTTGGGGTTTGTGAACCTTTGAGAGATTTTAGAAAAGTCCCCAGCATGAACCAAGACAGTCCATTTGTATGGAAAAGCCACTGGGAGTGGATTGGGTGGGTCTGCAAGTTGGGTAGGGTGGGGTCTCAAGGAATCGCCAAAGCAGGGAGACCAGTGTCAACCAGGTTGATGGAGACACAGACATGGAGTCCTCCCGCATCTACATGCTAGCGAGAAAAGAGTTTAACAAAAGAGAAATGGCTTCTGCCAGCACTTCTGTCTGGGAGAAAGCTGCCCTTCCAGCCCTTACCCTGAAGTAAGACAATTCAATTTCTCTCCATATGTCCCTGGAAAACTTCAGAATGCTGTCCCAGTGTTGAAGCTCAGAGCAAATTCATCCAACAGTGAGTAAGTTCAAGCGTGGGCCCTTTAAGAGGAATGCCTGGGAATCTAGCAGCCCTCCATGTCACACAACCACAATCTCCATTGGTTTTTATAGCCAGAAGTTATGAGAACTTCTCTTCCTGGTACTGGAGACCTGAGCTAGGCAGCTTGGTGTGGGGCTGGGTCCCCTTGCTTCTCAGGTGGCTTTTGCAGATAAGACATATACCTGAGTTTTAACCACCACACATGGGAGTGAGATCAGCCTGTTCAGCATCTCTGTCCCTCTTACCAGTCTCAATGTGGCTTCTTCTGTGTGTCCTTACTTATAGGACTTCTGTTCATTTAGACTTCAGGTAATTCGCAGTAATGGTTGTTTTGTAGTTTAATTGGAATATTGATGTGATCATGAGAGGAATCAACCACAATTTTTCCCTACTTCGCCATTGGGATTGTTTGTTTTCTTTCTTGTTCACTTACTGATTGATTGATTATACCTCTATGCTTGTTTAATCAATACATTCAGAATATATCCTGTTGAAATAGACATTGTGAACCTTGGAGAAAAATAGAATTCACAAAAGGACAGAGTGAAAGTCATGTTTGAAAGAAACTCATTTCTTTGCTCTGCTAATACTGTTTCGTAAGAGTAAATCGTGATGATAGAGAAATTGGCTCATTCTTTTAATTCAGCACTAGATGGATAGCTTTCTTTGTCTTTCTCAAGAAACCCTGTCTCAGAGAGAGTAAGAAAGAAAGCATTTTTGTAATTGTTAAAAAATAAAATTGAGCTGAGTAAATTTGAAGATCTAATTGTCTTTGCTAAGCAATTTCTGAATCACTCTCATCTAGCAATCAAAAGTGGAAAGTTTTCATAGGAAAAAGGGTGGGGCAATGGAACTATTATAAAAAGAAAAGAAAGGATCTTTTTTTTTTTTTTATACCAGAACATTCTCCTTTGAGGGGAAAAGAACTGAAGAGTTTTCATCATGCTGATTTCCTCTTCTTTTTTTCAGGAGCCGAGGGTAGAAATGGAGAGTATTCACATGACAGATTACCTCATCATTGCTGACCAGAAAATTCTAGAGTGGTTGATTAAGGGTATGTATCTGGTAGAGGTTGAAAAGTAATTAGGTAATTAAATATAAGTTTGGCATCCTGGGCTTTAGTAAAAGTGATATGTTGGGCCTGTGGTTTTTCTTTTCCATAGCAGTAATATGGGTTGCTTTGATAACCTAATTTCACTCTAAGTGGGAAGAAGGAAGAAAGGTAGCACAAGTTTAAATTCAAATACAAAGAGACTCTTTATTTTTCTTGATTCTCCATAGGCTGTTCTATAGAGAGCTATGTACTCCATGGAGGGTTTTCTTACCTAAATGATTGAGTGCCTACCCTTGTGGCAGGGTTATGTTGGCCAGAATCATTGTAGACTACATTTGTATCCCTCCAGGAGGCTGCCCTCAGCATCCACCCTGGAGACAGCTTTGAATTCACCCACACTTTATAATAAATAGAACATTTGCACACAGATTTCACTTTGCTCTAGTGTCTTAATGATCTTCCCCCAGTGCCTCTGATAGACTTAAACATAATAGAAACCAATTTTGACTCTAATTCAATGTTCTCCGTAGGAGAAGATGACTGAAGTTTAATTACAATTCTTTTATAGCAAATGTGTGTGCATTCTCCAGCATTTGATGTGATTCCTCCAAAATTTCCATCTCAAAATCAGCCCATCAGTAGAATAGTCACATGCAGCCCAGTTAATTATAATGGAATGTGATGGTTTGGGGGCTGTATTCCAAACAGAACACCATGGCCTCTTTAAATACAAGCTTCTAAAAAACTAATATGCCAAAGGCCTTTGTACTATTTCAAATGTTTTTGCTTTATTTTGTTTCCCCCCTTATGTAAATATGTGGAAGAGGAATTAATAAAAAATATTGGTTATATAGTCTTTTCTCATCTATGCAAGCCATTTTATTGCCCCTAATTTTCCCTCTTTCCTATTTATAGCTATGGCTAAAACTCATAGTTCCTCCAAGATCCAGAATTTCAAAATATATTCTAGAACACGGTGTATTTAAAGCATCTCCACTGTTACTTTTAAAGAATGAATTTCCTATATATAATTTACCTGTGGAAGGCACATGTGATGAGCTATATATTGAAGGCTATAACCAGGTTTTATGCTTATTTTGTGTCTCCTAAATCACAGACCCAAGTGAGATACTAAACAGTAAATTAGATTTTATAGATTAAATTGATATTTTGTGGATTACTATTGTTAAAAAACAAAATTTAATAAGTAAAATTTGAGGATCTAATTGGCCTTATTAAGTGATTCATGAATCTGGCAGCATCTCATCTAGCTACTAGAAGGGTGCTCTGAGAGGTTATGCAAAGTGGAAGGGTTCTATAGGAAGAGGGAGGGGCAAGGGAATCATTAACGAAAGAAAAGAAAGAATTCCAGTTTGACAGGTACCCTAATATAATAAGGCTCATGTAATAAGTCAGAGTGCCTAGTTTAGTATGTGAAATAGGTTAGCCTGATTAAGGACTTTGGTTCTTATTGCACAGGAGCAAATTATTTTTTCTTTTAAATGTGCTCGTACAAAGAGATTCAGAATCAGAAATGTGGATAAATCTTAAGCAAGTATTTAATGTCCTCTTTTTTCCACAATATGATCAAAAGTACAGACAAAATCTCTAGGTTCACAGTAGCAGCTAAATGTAATTCTGTGAAAGAAATCCCAAGGGAGTAGGACATAGAGATGAGAATGAAACAAAATGAAGCCTAATTATACAGGAGTAAAGGTTATTAATATTAATAATTCAATGATTAAATGTTGAAGAGGTTGGTTCATGGTATTACAGGTGAGCAAATCAAATTATATTTTGTAAATAGACTCATACCTTGTTTTGATAGATTGAAACCCAAAATTTGCACTAAGGTGGAAGACTTTTCTTTGCCAATCTGTGTGCTTTTATTAACTCCATAAACTAAAATTATGATAAAAATCTTAATTGTAATAAAGGTACTGCAGTATATTTGTGTAGTCCATTTTATCTTATATATACATAATATATATTATATATAGAAAGACATTTATTACACAGAATTTAAAGTGATACAAATGTGTGATTTTTAAAAATGTAATACATTCTAGCAGATGTATGTATCTAATTTTGGCCCTAGTTTTACCAGGTACTGTAATTTTTTTAGTAAAAAGGCCATAATAAAATTTAATCTTCCAATTACTGTATAGGAAAATTATATAATATATTCACATTAAACAGAATTAGTTGGTTATATTAATGTTATTATGAAAAATGTAGATAAAAACATGTAGATGCGTTCTTTTATATTTTACTTTTCCAGAATATTCACACTTATTTTATAATTCAAACTGTTAAAGTTATAGTTAATGGAGTAATAAAAATCATATGCAAATTGTTTCACCTTTTACCCTACTTACAGGGAAGTAAAATTGCTTTAGTAATAACTTTTAGTAAGGATATCAAAAAACACCTTATGTAGCTAGTATTTAGCTTTACATTTTCTCTTGTCTCCTTTACCTCATTTCCACGTGAGGTGCGCAAAGGAATGATCATGATGGGCTTATAGGCTAAACTAGCTCCCCAATGCTTTACCCCTTGACCTGTTATTTCCATCATTAGAGATCATTCCTTTGGGCCTTTAAGGTTTAACCTACAAGAGAAGCTTACCAAATGCAACTCTTCCTAGGAGAAATAACATCTTAAAATGTAGTATGCTAATGTTTTCTTAACAATTAATTAACTCCAAGGTGAGAAAAGAAGTGAGATACAGGATAGACTTCAAGGGTAGAAGGAAAAATAATCTTTAAAAAAATAGGTGGTTGGAGAAGCACCAAAAAAAAATATTATACCCAAATTTTATTTAAGGCCAACTATCTTGTTTTAAAAGTTTGAGATTTTCCAAATATGTGGCTGCTGCAAACTATAAAGGCTAATATATAATTGTGTATATGTCCGAAACTTGATATTCTGATTATGAACCATTTGCTATTCAAGTAAATAGTAAAAAGTCAGTCCTAGCATCTTCAAAGAGAAACTCAGTTTCTTATGAAAATTTTATATTCTAAAAACATGATATTAATTTCTTGAGAATTATTTTGTAGCTCCAAAAATTTCATATCTCTGTACCGTGGCTCAAGATTTCCCCAGCTTGAAATATCTTTTCCCATTTATCTGCCTCTATGCACACAGTCCAAACTGACCCTTCAATGTAAAAGCTTCCTAGATATTACAATTACAATTCTCTTTACTGTTGTATACACTGCTTCTCTGCTCAAAGCTGCACTTTCAAAATTTAGACTTTTATTTTCCTCATTTGATTGTGAGCTTTTTGTGGGAAGGACTATCTTCTTAGTAATAACTACTTTGCTTATATATCATGGTTAAAATTGTATGTTTGTTATAGAAAATTTATGTGAAAGGAAAAATGTAAAAGTAATCTATAATTTTGTGGTGGCAATAGAATCTGGGGAACTCAAAACTTTTGGAAAGAGAAACTTTTCACTGTGATTGATAGAGCCATAGTTTAGGTTAGGGCAGAGATTAGGGCAAAATTTTGTTGCTCTTTTTTTCTCCCTGTTATCTTGGTGCTTGGTCCCAGATACCAACAGAGTGGAAGTATGCAGCAAACCAGGATAATTGAACATCCTGCTTTCAAGATAGAGTTCAGAAAAGGGGAGCTTCTGGAAAGTACAGCAGATCATGAAGTGAAAGGACTTTGGAAAAGTGACTTCATAAATTTGTTAATCATCTCTTGAGATCACTTCTGAGGTACACACGAGCTGACCTATCCTAACAAGCATACTAAAGATTTTGAGAACTGATCTAATGGATAGCATATTACCCATGTCCGAGACTAGAAACTAGGTGGTATGCACATGGGATAGATCTAAATAGCACTAGAATGGCTTTAGAATTTAGCTGATATTGAAACCACAGCCCATAGTGGAACATAAACATAATTTGGTTAATTGCTTATCAAAACAAAAATATCAACATTCTCCATATTTCACAAGATTTAAACAAGACACAAAGTCAAACTAAATATTCAGGATGTCTAGGATAGAATACAAAGTTACTCAAATTTTAAAGAATCAGGTATATTTTAGCTCATATGTGAAAAAACAATTAACAGATGCCAACTCAATACAAGTTTTAGATTTAAAATTACAATAATTGAAATAAAAATCTCAATAATTAAATGGGGATAACAGAGGAGTCACTAAATTTGCACACATATCAGTAAAAATTATCCAAATTCTTAATTCATGAGCCAAAGAAATCTCAAAGAAGAATTAGCAAAAATATTTGAACTAAGGGAAAATGAAAGTGCAATATATAAAAGATGTGTTAGATATAGCTAAATTAGTATTTAGAGGGAAATGTATAACATTAAGTACTTACATTAAAAAAATCAAAAAATATCAAACCAATGTATATTCCATATTATAAAATTAAAAGAAAAATAAACCTAAAGCTAGCAAAAGGAAGGAAAAAAATAAAAAGTAGTTCATGACATTTAAATTAGAAAAAATATAGAAAATTAGTTTAGGTTAGACCTTTGAAAATTTCAATAAAACTGGTAAAACTTGATCAAAGCTGCCAAAGAATATAAAAAGAGAAGATACAATTTACCAATATCAAGAATGAAAAAGGGGATATCACTACTTATCCCTAACACATTGAAAGATAGTAAAGGACTGTTACAAATAATTTGATGCATATAAATTTGATAACTTAGATGAAATGGACCAATTCCTCAAATCAAAACTACTACTATCACCCAAGATCAAATAGATAATACAAAATGCCCTATGACTATTACAACAATTGGATTAATAGTTTTGAAAAACTTCCAAAAAAGAAATCTTCAGATCCAGGTAGCTTTACTGATGAATTCTTTTTACATCCTAATTGTGGAAGTAGTTCTACAAGTCTATACCTGTATTAAAATTCACAAATCTATACATGTATTAAAATTCATAGAAATAATTACAGCTACTCACATACAAGTTAGAAATGTTTTTATTTCTCTGCAAAGCATAAGTATCTTGTTTTTATGTCATCCAGGTACGCAGATTCTCCCTTTTATGTTCTATGATTTCCTAAGATTTTGGAATATATGGTCACAGCCTGCTAGTGAGGTTTTGGAGACTAAGGATTTGCCTTAAGACTTATTTAAGAATCCAAAGATCCACAGGCTTTAGCAGGCAAACTGTCATTTCCAGGAGTACTCAAAACCAAATGTTTAATCTGAATATTGATTTTTAAGCCTTTTAATCCTCATTTATTTACTGGTCTTTGTAGTCAGCTCAGCGAGTCTCCTTTTGACTCATTTTAATGGTAGTGCTGAAAATAAACAAAGAAAACAACAAAACTTGCTTAAGTATTAAGGCAATAATCTTAATCTGATTTTTTGGAACTGGGCTGCCTCAAACTGTTTGGCTAAAAGTGACAATTGTCTCCTGCTGTTTCAGGTTCAAAAGCAGTTGGTTTTCCAAACTCAGTGAGGTCCTAAGCTATTGGACTCCCCAGTCGATTAGATAACAGACTCAGGCAAAAAAGTACCTCCTTTAGTAGAACTGTTATCTCTTCTATCTCTGCTTGTCATCCAGCTAATTTTTGCTTGACTTCAACTTTCTATAATTTGTTACTAAAAGTAGTAAAGTACGTCAATACATTAATCAGTAGTCTGACCTTTTTCACTGCTCCCTCTATATATTCAGGGTTGGTTGGTCTTCTGAGTTACTGAAAATAAGCATTTGGTCAAATATTTTGCCAAGACATAACAAATGTCACCAAGGTTCCAACCTACAATGTCTATTTTCTTGACATCTATTCCCCAGCTAGTAAGCCAATGCCATGTATGTTAAGGTTTTATTGTGATAGCACCCTGCTCCTAGCCACAAATTTCCATATTAGTTAGTGTAGAAGCTAAGCTGCAAGAGAAGATCCAGGAATATACTAGCACGAGCAATATAACAATTATTTCCCTAAATTCAGAGGAAGACAAATAATACAGAAGGTGGTTGTGTGCCAATATCACCTAGGAACTTAGGTTTCCCCTTGCTGACTGTGCCTCTATTCACTGTTGTGTTGTCTACGCATTATTAAGGTGTGTCACCATCATCATGCCCATGAATTGCAAAGCAGGAAAGTAACAGTGAAGGAAAAACAACTCCTATTTTAAGGCTAATATCTACAAGTTGCAAAAATAAATTTACTTTCTATTGGTCAAAATGTAACACAGACACACTGTAACTCTAACATGTATACATGTTAGGTAAATATGGAGAGTTCTAGCAATGAAAGGGAGAGGAGGCAATTTTTATTAAGAGACAGAAGTCTCTGCTACAGTTGTCTTCTTGATTCCTGTATTTTTCTCCACATGATTGAAGTAGGAAGGGGTGTACAGAATCTCAGAAAGCAATGGTCCACCTGTAGAAACGATGCCAGGCTTAAGGGTTCTCAGGTAGAAGGTCTTGTACTCCAAGTGTGATAAGGAAGCAGCAGAGCTGGACGATATTTATGTACAGTTCTGGCTTGGACCATGAGTATTTAACAGCAAATAGTGTGAAGTACAAAGGGCTCTGAGTAGAAGACCCTAATCGTGACCGAGATGGTAGTAAATGCCTTGGAATGACTGATACTGAAACCCAGCTGGGGTCACAAAATCAAATTTAGGTTGACGAAATCAAATACACACACACACACACACACACACACACACACACTGAATATGTATATACTGAATGTATATAAACTGAATATATATACAGAACACACACACACACACACACACACACACACACACACACACACACACACACTCTTTCAGCACAGACTTTTTCTTGCAACCTGGTTGTGAATGAATACTTATTACAATGGTCAAGGTTTTCTTTGGGAGGTTGATTATATTGAGCACATGCATTAAAACACAATGTTCTTGTTTTTGCTTTGTTTTTGTTTTTGTTTTTTTCTCAATGTTCTCATTGAACATCTTTTGCAGTATCCTCTTCAGGTGAATGTACCTGAAAAGTTGACTTTTTGGCTAACTTTGTAAAAGAAGAAAAAAGTTATGTAAAAAAAGTGTCTTCTTTTCGACTGTTAAGAGTTCTACTCTCAAAGAACTGCCAGAATTTTTGCTAAAAGTTCTGCTCAATCATCAACTATCCATACACTGAATATCCAATATACGAAGTTATAATTCTGTCTCTTAGTTTATATCCTGCTTAATTTCTTTTACATCTCTCTCTCTCTTTTAAAAATATTCCCACTTGTAGCCTCTGAGAAAGATTTTGTAGTTCTAATGTTTATAAGCTTCGCGATCAGGCTTAGGATAGACCCTGCTTTTCTTGGGACATGATATACTTCTCAGCCTCGTTTAGCCCTGCTCCTCAACCTTTTTGTGTTGAACACTGATGACTGATAATGTTGTATATGTTCAAGATATGGGGAGATCTGAGAGAGCTCCCAAGAAATTATAAACTAAGCCTAAGAGAGAGATTAACTTTATAATAAATAATGTGATCTTTTACTGCCTAGAACATAGGAGATGCTAATAAATATTTACTGACTACATAATGGTAGCTATGTAGGTATATATAAAATTGTCATTTATTTTGTATTTCTGACTTTAATAATAATAATGACTAACTGAGGACTTACTAGTACAGGCTTCATTCTATCAATAAGCATTTTACATGCTTTAACTTATTAACCTTCAAAACAACCAAATGAAGTAGGTATTATCATTTTCTTGATGAAGCAGAGAGAGATTAAGTTATTAACCTCAGTTCACAAGTGGCAGACCTGGAATTCAATCCAGACAGTCTGGCTCCAGAGGCCTTATACTTAACCATGACATGTACCCAAGGAATTCTAGAAACAAGAAATCTACACTCTTTTAAGAAAAAAAAAAATTTCATTATAATATGATATTGTCCAGAGCATTCTCCCATGTCAGTCAAATATTCCAAGTTATATTCTATTGTATGACATTTATTGACTAACTAGTCTCACCATAGATTTATTAAATGTGTTTATTTGTATTAAGGGACATTTGAGGAACTGACCTCTGTAGGAAATCTTTAATCCTCATGGAAAATCCTTTGTTAATAAGGTCTCTATTTAGTGATTGATTTTGTAATTTGCATTACACAGATTTGCAAAATAAATTGGTTTCATTTTCAGGTGTGAAAACTCTCTGGGAATTGGTAGCTTTTCCTTGATGGAGAAAATATTTTGATCACAGAGACTAACATTTCAAATAACATCTCTGCTTTCACAATTAGGGGACTTTATTTTATAAATCCAATAAGGTGTAATTACATCAGAAGTGTTTTTGAAAGAAAATCTCAAAATTAATTTATGTTGCACCAGGCTATGGAGAATTTTACACTCGTGAATCAACACACAGAACTTTAAACAGAAATATGAAACAATTCTGAGTTAGATACCCACCCAAACCTTACAGTATGATGATGAGCAATAATTTCATCATATATTTTTAAAAAGCAACGAAAGAAAGCATTCCATCTTTGGCTTTATCATGCAGCCTTTGCAGTTTATTTCTGGATGTTGTTTAGGCTTTTATGGAATGAGTTAAAAATTTTCAGCCTCACTAGACTAAATTCAAGGGGTCAGTGCAGCTGGTTCCTACAGGATCTAGTGGAGAATTCATTCTTTGCTTCTTTTAGCTTCTGGAATCAACTAGCATAGTTGCACTCATGACTGCATCACTCCAACCTCTGCGTCAATCGCATTAACTTCTTTCACTTTGAGCCTTTTGACTTCCACTAATAGAACCCTTAGGATTACACTGGGCACACCAGGGTAATCCAGAATAAGTTTCTCATCTCAAAGTCTTTAGTTTAAGCTCATCTGCAAATCTGTTCTACCACATAAGGTAACATATTCAAAGATTCAGGGGGTTAGAATATTGACATCTTTGCCAGGCCATTATTTGGCTTACCACAAATCCTAATCTATGTTTTATATTTTATTTCACTAACTTTCTCAATCCTTAATTTTTACCTATTGAATAGTATTATTTTATATAAATACAATAATATAAAATAAATAAAATATGTTTTATAAAATGTTAATTACAGTTAAATCAGTTCATCTATTTGTACATAATTATTACGGTCCAATAAATTTTATAGGCTTCCTCCACTTTTCCGCACTGTCCTCCTTCTAACTATTTTCTATAGCCAAGAATTGAATAAGTAGACTTTTTAAAAAATTTATAAATATTATAAAATACTTACCTTTAATCATTTGGCATCTATCTCTACTTTTCTGGAGTTCTTACATTTATATATTAATTTTAACAAGACTCCCAGTTAAAAGATTTTGAATGCATATAAATTAGTAATAACTTTAAAAGTTGCCTGAGAGAATGTATAACAGAGTTCTAGAGCTAAATAAAAAGTAAGAAAAAAAAAAAAAAACAATTAAACTAATATATTGCCCAAATGACAGAATAATAGGAAGCCATGAGGTGATTATGAACTGATGAGCTAGTCAAGGAAGAAAAATGACAGAGGCCTTGTGAGCTACTGAGTCAGGGGTGAGTACAACTCCAGGATCATATGCCATCTGCATGTCTGTTAATAAAACCTTAAGACCAACGTCTTTTTTTTTTGCCACAAAACAGCAGAGAAAAATAATAAGTAGTTTTGTATATTCACAGTGGAATATCCTATGCCAGTGAGTAATGCTTTACATAGGGACACTATGGTATAAAAAGGGACACTATTGTCCAAAGGAAGCAGAATACCTGGTTCTTACCTTGTCAGGGAAGAAATTTTTACAAAAATAAATGGGTTGGCTGTTTTTATATAATTTTCAGGTACTGAATGTGTTTTGATTTGTTTTGGGAGGTTGCGATGGTTTGAATTCTAAGGGGTCTTTCTAGGAGGTATAATAGGATGTGCCTATAATTACCAACAAAGTAAGAGAAAAGGCATACTTGGTAAATTAATGATTCTGCTGAGTCCTACTTTCTATCCATTGGCCTGAGAACTAAATAGTTGCGGAAGAGGTTAGTAGAGAATAAGATTTTACTGATATTCAGTAAATGTTTAATGAGATAAAAATAATTAAATTAATGCATATAATTGTATACATGATGTTCAAACACCCACTAATAGACACCTTGAATGGAAAGTCTAGATTTTGATGAAATGAATAACATTTCTGTGCTCTCTCATATGTTTTCTCATTACGTTTTTTAAAATCCACTCAAAAAGCATTTATTGAACGTTTATAACATGTCAGACACTATGCCAGACTTTAAGTAAACTAAAACAAAGACTTGCCTTTCGGCGGCTTATAGTCCATTAGAAAAAGACAGATATATAACTAAATAAGTCTTGTTCTGTGTTAAGTTGATGGGTTGAAATTGCAGCATAAAATTTCTCCCCATCTTCAACACCTTACAATATGGAAAAATGTAAACTGCAACAATAAGAAAACAATCAACAGCAATCAAATAAGGAAATGAGCTTAAACGGAAGCAATAACTTAAAAAATTGGCACCCATGGAAAGAATTAAGATTCAGGAGTGAAACATGGAGACTTAGTAAGGCCTTGAACAATATAGGTAGGCCAGCAAAGTGCTGAATTATGGATTCTCATAATATCCCTCAAATTGGAGAGAAGCAAATAAATAAGTACCCATTTCTTTTTATTCTTATTGAAGAGTAGTAAAAACAGCATTAGGGAAGGAACAAGTAGAATTGAGAGGCTGGGTGTGCTGGATATTTCTTAAGAAAATAAAGGCTCCACAACTACACACCCGGTTGGAAAAATAATCCCCAAAATGGATGTTCTCCGATGCAAGTATATGGAGTGAGCTGTTGTAGTGTAAATGCAGCAGACTCTTAGAAAAGATGCATTCCCACAGAGTACGAATCTACCTCAGCTAAATTCTATTCCCTGACCCCCACCCCCACCCCCATCCCCGTCCTGCTACAAAATTGCTGATGGTATGAGAATTTCCCAATCCTGAAAGCTACCTAGGTGACACCAATGTATAGCTGGGATTGAGAATGGTTTCCAAGGAAAAGAAAATGTAACCCCCCAAAACCAAACACAGCCAAGGTGCTAGCTCAACAAATGAGAGAACGAAGGGGAATTCAGCCATTCCTGAATCAAAAGAAAGACTCAGGAAGGTGAAGCTTTGGATAATCTTGTGTGTACTCATTAACATACAGAATCACTGTGAGACAGGTTGCAAAATAAATGACCTATGAGCTTCAAAGAGGTTATAATCATCAAAGACAAAGACTGAGGATCTGTTAAAGATTAAAGGAGAGTAAAATGGCGTAATGAATGCTCTTGGATTGATCCTAGGTCAGAAAAAGGACAGCAGTGGGACATTTGGTGACATCTGGATGAAATCTGGAGATTAGATAATGCTATTGCCTCCACATTAATTTCCTGATTTTAATAATTGTGCTATTTATATAGGAGAATATCCTTGCTTTTAGGAAATGCACACTCAAGAATTTAGAGTTAAAAGGGATCATGTCTGCAACTTTGAAGTGTTTCAAGAAAAAAACTAAACAGACAAAATTGTTAGGTGGGGGGGGGGGCAGATGCCTGCCTGGAGACTCCCCAGCTTGATAACTGGAATTCAGACCTTCTGAATAGGGCCCACCCTAAAGCCCTAGGCGCCACCACCCTAATCCCGAGGCTCAATTAGCATTTGATTAACATTCTCTACCTTATACCCTTACTCCACATATAACCTCAAAAAACTGTGCCCTCCCACCCCAGGGCACGACTTCTCTAGCCCTTCTCCTCTTGGGACCAGAGAACCTCTCCCAGGATCCCTCTCCCAATAAATGCTTGCTTTTAAAACTTTTCTTGGCATGTCACGTGTTTACCTTACAAAAATGATAAAGCAAGTGTGGTTAATTGTAATATTTGAGGAGTTAGGTATAGGCGAATGGGAATTCTTTGTACTGCTTTGCTACTTTGCTCTAGGTTTGGAATAATATCAAAATTATTTTTTTTTTAAAAAAACAAAGTAAATATTAAAACCTTAACAATATAAAAGGAAAATATAGAAGTATAAAGGTGTTAAAGTTTTTATGTTTCATAGCAAGAAGTTACTACTGTCTCAAACAATGTATTTTGGGAAAGGAGTCAGCCTGAATCCGTTATCTTAATGCTTTTTGTATTATTTTGTAAACTTGAAAGAGTCTTAAATAATATCTGTTACTATGAGAGAAGATTTCACTGGTTAAGTAGTTCCTTCAGATGTTCTCTAGTTTCTTTTTCTCTTGTTAAAATCACATAAATGATTTGTATAGTATGTTTCTTTTTAATAAAATGTCAGCCAATCTGGCTTCCACATTCTCTCTAAATATTTGCTTTCTATGATGAATTGACCAGTAATTATAAAATGGTAATAAAGTTTATCTCTGGATGATAGTTTTGAGTTTTCTTAAATTTTAATCTTCCTAATTTTGAGGACTATTTTAATTATTTACCATAAACAATGCATTTTAAAGCAAAAGTGATGTTTTTAAAAAAGACAAATAATGAAAATATTAACAAATAAAAATTTTGAAGTGATAAATTGTGGATGAAGAGAATATAGATGCTTGTTCCTTCTTTGTACTTCTCTGTACTTTTTAAATTCACTATATTATAGAAACTAATGACAAACATAAACCAATATAATTTATAGACACTGCCTTGGCAGTACATATAGTGTGCAGTAGGAGAAGGTACTAGGAAGTGGTCAGTTCTAACTCAGGGACCAGGAAAGGCTTCCAATGAATGGTGAATCCTTGGAAGTAGCCAACCCTGGTACATAACCAAAGGGTAGTATGGGAGTTTGGGGGATGGGTAAATTGATGGCTGGGAGGGTGGTGCAAAGTAAGAGATCAAAATAAAAAATTAGAACAGGACTCTGAAAGGATTAGTATGCCTTGATAAAGGGTACAGACTTTATCTCACAGGCTAGTTGGTTTAAGATCAGGTTTTCCAAAATGAAACTAGCAGCTGGAGGAGCCTGTGGTAGGTGGAGGGTGAAAGGTGTGTGTGTGTGTGTGTGTGTGTGTGTGTGTGTGTGTGTGTGTGTGTGTGTGTTAGGGGGATGAGCAGGAAGAGGGGTAAGAAGGGTTTCAATACTCAACCCAGCTTCAAGAGGAGCAACTCCAATTTTATCTCCTTGGCATATTGAACTTCCATTCATAAAGGTTTTATGTCAGTGTGCTCCAGAATCTATACCTCCACGTGCTCTAAACTCTTGGGGAAATTAAGACTAGGCAGCATTTGTACTGAAGTCTCTTAGAATATATTGTGGGACCAATTATATTCCTTGTGCCATATTGTCACAGGGCTAAGTCTGACAGAGGCTTTCACAAAGCTGTTGGAAGTGTACCGTTACCATATTATTCTATGGCAATTTCATTACCCTCTTACCACACCATTTCAACCACTCACATCAACAGAAATGGAAGGGATGCCAGGTGGAAGATTGTGAGACTCTCAAAGGGTAAAGTGGTGAGGATATTCTGCTGATTAGCTACTTTTGCTTTTTGTCCTAAAGGTTAGATATCTAACATATGCTATTGTCCCGACCCGCGGGACCTAGTTATTCGCGGGCTCGAAGAGGGTCCAGCCTGAAAGAGAAACGGGTGAGAAAAAGGAGCGGAGGCAAGACAGTGTTCTGATCAAGCCTCAAATTTTTTATTTTAGAGCAGGTATATTTATACAGAAGAACAAAGGGGGGCAGGACTGACTAGGCAGGGGGATACTTGTTACAATTTCATTGGTCCTTGGTTGATGGGGTTAGGGGGTACAAAGGTTAGAAGTGAAAAGAGGAACAAGGAGGAGAGGGGCTCCTTGGGCAGGTCAACAGCCATTCAGTAGGTCCTTCCTTATCCGGCGGGTATGTTAATACATCCTGTGGTTAACTATTCCCTGGGACATTGTCTGCTCCTGCATTCTTTAGATAGCATACAGGTTTGATAACGGCCAGGTTCTATGCCGGGGGGCTGGGCGGTCAGGATGAGGGTCTTTTGGCTCCCAACATGCTATCACCAGAACTTCACTGTCCTTTGATAAAATTTTTAAAAACTTAAGTATATATACCAGATAAGGGTAAACATGTCCTTCATCTTTTATCAATTAGCTGGTGGGTGCTGGAGGACAGGCTATTCTGACATGAAGCTCTGGTGGAAAACAAAAAAAGGGAAGCAGATTTGACATTTTCTGCTTTATATCAATTCTACTTTGAGATTAGATGTTAAAAAGATTATTAATATTTTAACACTTTCCTAACATCTCTTTCCTCCAACCCCAATCTGTAAAAACCATGTCTTAAGACCATGAAAAGCCAAGGGAGATATTTCAGTGTAGAAGTATTAGGATCAGATATGCATTTTAGAATCATTACTCTGGCAGAAATGAGAAAGTTTCTGTGTTTTACAGAAATAATATCAGGGGCACAAAACAGAAGATTATTACAATAAGAAAACGAGGACCTGAAATTGAGATACTGCTCCAGAAATTTTTGTTAAATGAATGATTGAATGGCTGAATGAATGAGAGCCTGAACTGAGGCAGTGGGAAAGTACACATTCAGTTGCAAGGTTGTGAAGTATGTCAAAGGGGCAGGCAACAGGGGTGTGCAGACTGGATGGTGAAAGACAAAGGGCAGAATCTGCATAAGCCTAGCTATCTGACTGGGCCACAGAACATCATAATGATATATATATTTTTTTTCTTTTTTAAAGAAAGGTAAATAGAGAAGAGAAGGAAAGGTGATACATTTTATTCTGGATAAATTGTTTTTGAGATGAGCATAAGATAGCTGGATAGAGATGTCATGTAGGCTCTATGGAGAGAATTGAGGGAGCCACCTAGACTAAAAAGAAACATCTAAGACTGTTCAGGATAGTGAGATGATTGAAGCCCATATAGAGAAGGAAATAGCTCAGGGATAATGCATAGTGAGGAGAGAAGAAAAGGATGCCACAGAACACCAATTTTAGAAAGAAATTAGAGGAGGAGGAGCCAACTAAAGAGATTGAGAGGTAATGATTAGTGAGGTAGATGTTCTCTTCCATCCTTGTCTCAGTGAGTGTTTGTATGTCTGTTATACTTTTAGGACTAAGTCTCTTAAGGAAGAGAACCATTTCATATTATATTCCGAAAACCCCAAATGGGGCAAATAGTAGGTAATGAAGAAATGTTGCCTAAGTGAATATATATTTCATTAAAATATGTGTGTTTGATAACTTTATACAAGTTATTTCCTTACATATTTGGTGGATATTCATATTTATAACTTGGTAAAGTTATGTATTTTTCTGTAGCACTTCATTAATTGTAATTATTACCCTTATATAATGTAGCCTACCATGGCTGAATTTTATGAATGTTGGCCTCAAACTGTAGGGGCAAATAACTTGAGACAGCATGCACACAATACCAATAATGCTCACAGATTTTTTTCTTGCTTTTACAAATCTCCAGGAAGCCAAGGTATCTCAGCAACAACTTGACTACAGATGTAAAATACAGAGCAGAGAATAGGGAAAAAATATTTTTCTTCTGTAAAGTCATTTAACATTCTGTACCACTCATAAATTAATTTGCAGTTGAAGTAATAGCATTTCTGCATATGTATTTGGCATTATTGTGAATCTAGGTCTAATATTCAGGTGAATCATTTTATATTCTTAATGTTATTTCTAGCTATAGACTGTCTAGGTGACATTATGTGTCTCGTAGGGTGATTTCAGATGCACTTGAAGAGCCCTCTGCCTCACTGTATGTAATCCTCATCTGTTCTCTGACTCTGCTGATTTCCTTATCCTGTAAGATGGTTATTAGATTTAAGGATCACAATCCAAACATGCAATACAGAAGGAATTGCGACTTCATTCTTAAATAACAAGTTATAAGCAAGAGTGAAATTGGGAAAATAACACAACCTTACATTTGAGCATTGTTTTTGGAGGCAATGGGTAGCTCTCATAGCATAATTAATCCCTGTCAATTGCAGGAATCAGTTGTTAATAGCCTTTGCTATTAATTCTCTGAATCTCTAAAAAAAGCAATCTTGGCCATTAAATTGTATGCTTTTTGAGGGTAGAAACTGCCTCTTAATCACCCTTATATGCTGGCCTTGTCACTAGCAGCTAATGGGGGGTTGCACAGAGAGAAGAAAAAGGGAGGTAGATAAATATATCAATATCATGAAGGGTATGTTCCAGAGTAAGAAATGGGTAATGACAAAGCAATCAGGGAACATCAACAATGAATGACCTATAAGAATATGTGATAACATGAAACAATATGGTGAAATTTTAAAAAGAAAATTTTTTTTCCTTTGAGAAGCTCTGTCCAGGATTCTTCTTTATGAAGGAGGCTTCTTCAGAGCCAGGATGTTAGCTCCACAAGGCCCAAGACAGGAGCAGAAAATGAAAGGAGCAAGGAGAAGGCCTACAGAGACCTAAACCTGATGCTAAATGTATACATGCTGTTTTTAGTCCAAAATAATATCTTTTTGGTATACTGGCTTAAGGGGAAATTGATAGAGCTAAAAGTAGAGTTGACATGTTAATTACTCAAGGAAATTAATCATTATGGTAACACAAACTAAAGGAAGTGATTTTAGGGAGTATTGTGAGATGTCTTTTCACAAAAAAAACTGAGTACATTTGATCTAATAAAAGTAAATATTTTTATTAAAAAATTTTAATTATAAATAAAAATAACTGCTTTCCAAAAAATAGCAAGACATGTTTGAATAAGGCCTGAGTTTGATTTAATCAAAAAATGATCACATACAACCAAGTTTTACTGCTTTTTTAAAACCACTGTCATTTTTAGTGCAGCAGACATGGATAACAGAAGAGTTTATTTCCCAGATAAGGACCAAACCATCTAAATAAACATTAAGCCATGCATATAAAGTAATGCTTCAAATATGTAAAGTAGAATTAAAGTATGTAAAGTAACATTTCGTTTAAATAAAAAATTTTAAGGGCTAATATTAAAATGTGACTATGATTTCATATATCAAGGTATATGAGTTATAAAATAATTCCTGTTACAGTATTTGTCTTCTGGAAGTTTCATATATCATGTCCTGCATTTGGATTCACCAGCAGGTGGCAATATATTTGTTTATTATGTCCAGAAATGAGTTGAAGGGACATATGACAATGTTACATATAAATGTGCAATGGAGATATAAAAGACTTTTCTTATACTAATTCAATTTTTTATAAGGAAAGTATTAGAATATTGTTATGTAAATTTTACATTTACATATTAGAAACAAATAGCAGATAGAGTATTTTTTCCATAGCATAAGGTAATACTTAAAACATTAACATTTAAATTGCATGAATTTTAAAAATGTGTTCAACAATGTATTTTCTGGTATTTATTCAAAAACCTAGTAACACTCTTGTTTTGGTTAAAAGCTTCCTCAGAATTTTCTCTTGCCTGGTGTGCTTATGCCTTCTGAAGGCCATGAGATAAAGGATCAATGAATAGGCTGAAATCAAGCACTGAATATAAGCCTACCCTAATTTCTTATCTTTTTTATTGTATATAATACACATGCAGAAATATGCAAATAAGTAAAGAGCTTGATGAATTTTCACAAATTTAATAAACCTGCATAACTGTATACAGGTCCAACAATAGAAAATTACCAGCGACTTTGAAACCGCTCATGTTTTCTTCTATTCATTCCACCACCACCTCCCAAGGATAACTACTCTCCTGATTTCTAATAGCATAGTTTAGTTTCTTTGGTTTTGTGCTTTATATAAAGAGTCACACAATGTGTATTATTTTGTGTTCATCTTCTTTTGCTTAATATTGTTTGTGAGAGCTTTTATTATTACTTTTAGTTGCATGCCACTTATTCTTATTGTTAAATAGTATTTCTTTGTGTGAATATATCACACTATATCTAGTCAACTGTTGACAATCTTTTTTGTATTTTCCAGTTTGAAGCTATTATGAATAGTGCTGCTATGAATATTCTAGTACATATTTTTTGGTAAACATCGGTATGCATTTGTTAAGTGTATAACTAGGAGTGGAATTAATGGCTCATAGGTTGTGTCTTTAGCTATGGTATAATAGATACTGCTGAACCACTTCCCAAATTGGTTGTAACCTACCTTGATTTCAAATCAACGGCTAAGGTGTGTTATTATCTACATGAGTTCTTTCCATTTTCCACATTCCTGATTCAAGCTGAAATCATAGGCAAACCCCTAATTATTTTAGATTAAATTGTTTGAGACCATTTCTTTCAGGCCAAAGTAAAGTCTTATAGAATAAAAAAATCACCTAATATACTTATGTACCCCTGAATGAATGATTATTTTCCTCCTAATTTTGTTGATGTGCCTTGTCCAAACAAATGGACATGGATAATACGTCTAAGATGGTCACAGCTACTACTACTCTTAGTGTAGTAGTACGTTTCCTCAGTACTTTTTACAAGAATCGCAGATATTTTTAGTCTCATTGTATGTGTGAAGAAATTGAGTCTCCGAGAGGTTAAGTGATTGCCCAAGGTGGAACAACTAGTGGGAGGCTGTAGAGGGATTCAATCTGTCTTTTCTGATTCCAAAGCCCAGATCTTCTACTCTGCCAAGTGCTTTTCATAACTATGCCACCTGGTGATTCCTTTTCATGCTACCTACCGGGCTTAATACCAATCCCTCCTGCATGTAGGGGGAGTTAAATGTGACATTGTTGTGGGTTGTTGATTCTGCCATGTTAATTCAGAGTGTTTGCTTTGTGATAGATTGTTTCCCACTGACTTTCATAATTGAAACATGTGTAATATGAAAAATAATTTGAAATGTTACACAATCTTTTCTCCATATTAATACATATACAGAGATGGGCAGTCTAGACAGAGAGACAAAAACAATGCTGTTTCATTCTTTGGGTTTCTAGTAATGGTCATAATTTCATATTTTTATATTTTAGAAATGCTAATCCTGTGTCTTTGAGATCTCTTTCTCATCTTCAAAAATATAAGCAAAGGCAGTTGCTTTTTATGACCATGACTCAAAATTTTTCTTTCCTAATGCATTAAGGCTGCATATTGGTTTTAACTGCAGTCACCGGTCACAGGCATCTTTAGAGATTGCCATTCTATTTCTCCCCTTGCAGTGTTATCATTTTGCTCAAAATGTACCATTTCACATGTAGTTACCATAGTCCAAACTGCCTATGTGTTTTAAATGTTTCTCCTGCATATTGGCTCCATTTCATTTCATTGTATAGACACGGCCTACATGCCCATTCTTTGCACCCATACAACTTGTGGAGTCTGTTGCAGCAAATAATGTTAGTAGACTCCAATGGCAGTTCTCTGGCTTCATTCCATGACCTCTGAGTTGGTGATTGTCTCTTGCTATTTGGTGCTAATTATGACTTTAAATGATGTTGGTGAGTTGTACAAAGAATTAAATGTAATTAATATAATATAAAAGATACAAATCTTTCGTGGACATAAAGTAGATTATACAGTATCTCTACTCTATATGCATTTACTTTGGTCTGAAATAATTTCTTTTACATTTTCATTTTTATCATAATTAAGAAATTATGCTGAATGGCCACATTTGTTCTAAGAATGAATAGAATTAAATCACTGTGCTGTCATTTTCCCCAAAGAACAAATCTTTGTTCTTGAAAAGGTATCCATTAAGTATCATAGCATTTTGTCCTTGGCCCTGTGCAAGTCACTATTTTCTGCATAGTTAGGGGAAATGATTGGAGGAATGCTTATTACATTTTTAGGACACTAGAAAGTATGGTAAATTTGGTAATTCAGGATTAATACTTAAACTTATTCCAGGAGGCTAGAATACTTGACCCAAACTAGAATAAATTTAAAATAGAAACAGGGAGAGTTATGAATTTAATCACAAAGGATTAAATGTATGTGTAGAAGATGTGGATTCCTGCATGAAAGAAATTTCTATAAAATTTGGAGGATTTAGTTCACTTGGAATTAAATATTAGTTAACAACCTGTATCTGGCATTTTATTATGCAATTTCACATGTTGTCTCCAGAAGATAAATAAACACTTCAAGTGGTAAACTCTTATATCATGCTTAAAACTAAGAGTGTACTACATAAGAGTAATTAACAGGAAGTATTTCTTTAGGGTGTTAAACTAGTATATTCTGGAGACATTCCTTTCTGAACATCTAATGAATACAAGAATAAAATATAGAAATATTAGTGTTCATTAGTTCTTTCTTTGACTATGACCTCTTAAATTCCAGTTTTCCAGTTACAGTTTTAGTAGTCTCAGGTTATGATAGTATTTTCTGACACATCTAATTTGCCAA
Source organism: Cynopterus sphinx (assembly GCA_030015415.1). Taxonomy (NCBI): domain Eukaryota; kingdom Metazoa; phylum Chordata; class Mammalia; order Chiroptera; family Pteropodidae; genus Cynopterus; species Cynopterus sphinx. The sequence continues at coordinate 33,051,714 of CM057380.1, forward strand.
TGGTTTATATTGTTAAAGAAGCATTCTTAATTGCAACTGTATTATGAAAAAACATTCATAACAGTCTATCTGTAGGTTGCTACAGATATATTTAGAAATATTTTTTTCTCAAAAAAGTTTTTTTTTTTTTTAAGTACACAATTTCTTCGTCAAGTGTTTGTTGGAAACTCTGGAGTCATGCACTGAAAACCATTCTGAAAAGAATAAAAGAAATGATTTCTTCCTGGGTATTTTGTTAATAGCTGTTACTCATCAGCTCTCTCATCTCTAAAAGGAGCTTACGGTTGTCTCTGTCAAACTTTAAAGTATGAATAGAGCTGCACTCGATGAGTGTGTCAGCATGAGTTTGCTTCAAAATGTACTTCCAAGGTAGGAAAATAAATGTATCTATGGCATATTGAAGAGACTCATTCAACCTTAGCTGAGACCACCCTTGATCAGGAATGCTATGAAAGTAACTCTTATCTTGGATCCCAGATTATACATGGAGAGCTCTTCAGTCTCAGGATAAGATTCAGTATTTCTGGTTCATTTCTGAACATGATTAAATGTTAATTACTTAAGCTCCACATAATGATAATAATAATGTTCTGATTTCCATACACATCTGTTGATCCAGTAAAACATAAATTGAATCTATTCATAGATCCAGTGGCATTTTTGAGCATTTGAGTGAAATTGTTTTGTGTTGTTTATTAAATGTAAAAAAGAATGAACTCTTAGCAGGAGAAACTTAAAATTCAGTAAATGTTCTAAGGCATGTCTTGTACTCTTATCCAAGGCAATGGGATTTATATATGTATTTTATGAACAGTATGAGGATGGCCCTTAGGGTTTAGTAAATTTGAACCATCTTTGGACAATTTCTAAGATGGTTTTACAAAACTACCAAAATTATTCAAAATTGATTTTCTGCAGTGTAACATGGACATCTATGAGAAATAAGACAGGAAATAAATTTTTATTGAATTATATTCTCCTTGAATATGTTTTAAATTACATGCAGACATTGTATCTTCCTTCTGGAATATATAGATAAGGAGGGTTATAAGTCTCATCTCTTTGACATATAAAATGGGTCGTCATAAAAAAATAGCAAATGAAAGTCAGAGACTATGTAGCCTGTGAGGCTGCAGGTCAGAGATTAAACCCACCTTTAGTTCAGGAGACCAGGGCGAGCAATGGTTAAAAACTAACATGTTGAATGTGAAAATATACTGAGGCAAGGCCTCTAGAGTTGGGCAACCATGAGAAGCGCAGTTTAAGAGCTTATAGGCACAAACAGATATCAATGTTTTAAAGACTGAGAGCATAACTTTTTTCTATGAGCATTCTGCTTTCTTTCACAAAAAAGCCATGCATTTCTTTTTTTCCTCCTACATGAGGTACCCATTAACTTTTTAAACATTTTTTTGAGATACTGCCTCATGCCCACTTTATTTATTTTTGTTTTTTTTGTTTTAGATTAAATTTATTGAAATGACAATGATTAATAAAATATTACAGGTTTTAAGTGTACCATTCTATAATACATTACCTGTATATTACATTGTATGTTCACCACCCAAACTGAGCCTTGCCTCAGTATGTCACCATATATTTGATCCCCTTTACTTTTTTCTATCTCCCCTCTCCTCAGATTTCCCTGTGGTAACCACTAGACTGTTAGCTGTGTCTGAGTTTGTGTTTGTTTGCCTTGTTCTTTTGTTGTTTTCAAATTTATTTCCTTAAGATCTGGAACAGGACAAGAATGCCCACTTTCGCCACTCCTCTTCAATCTTGTATTGTAAGTCCTAGCCTTTAGGCCAATACAGCTTCAGTTTTGCTGCAACTTCTGTTCCTAGGCATTTTCACTGTAGTCACAGATCACGGTGAGACCAGCTGCAATCTGGGGTGGCCCCACAGAACTCCGGGACCCCCTGATGTGATACTGCAGCTCTTGCAGGCAGCAGAGGTCTACCTGCAACTGATTTTCCTACAGTGACTACCCTGTGCTAGCCAAAGATTATTGCCAGTATAGAATGGGGGTGGAGGGAAGGGTAGAGCAGTGGTGGTGGTGGTGGACTGTCAACAAACTGCCTGGGGCAATTTGTACTGCAATTTGGATAACCATTTGCTAGTTTCCATGAAAATCCCAGATCACAGCTGCCCGGAGCCCGCTGGCAAAGATGGAACTGTCCTGAGAGGGGGAGTGAGGATTAAGGAAAAAAAACAGAAGAGAAAGAGTTGGGAAGACTGACAGTCAATACTGCAGTCCTGAGTTTATTCAGCACACCATATTTATACCTCATGACTAGGCGGGGATCCCACCAAGGAAATCTGAAAATCCCTAATCTGAAGATCCCAAGTATACACAAACAATTGCTGACATTTACATAAGAAACCTGTTGCTAATCCTGGCTTCCTCCTTAAAACAATCAGCTCACTCCCTGAAGCCACAAAGGTGCTTTTCAGATGATAAGATTAACAAAGTATTTCCCAGCTATGCAGACATCCTGTTGAGTAAATAATCCCTTATCTGCCCCAAGGGCAGCCATCAGGCAAAAGGCTCCCAACACACAGCAAGACTAACTGCTCTCTGGGACTGGCCAACAGATCCATGAGGTCCGCCCCAGTAGTGTTGGCAGCAGTGATCTACTAAAACTGTCTCTGAAATGTGCTCTCACAGTGCTGGCTGCCAGCTGTGAAAGTTTGGCCCTGAACAGGGATAGGGTGCAGCAGCCATCCAGCAACCAAAGCCCCAAGCAATATGCAATATGGGTGGGAGGAACTAATCCCAGGCCAGGGCTTCAAAATAGCTCTGTGGGAGGTGTCTTCACAGTCAAGCTGATGCAGTCTGTGGGTTTCTTTGCAGGGGTCCTTGACTAAGGAACAATTGTGTCTGCCCATTCAACCTTCATTCCAGATTATGCAGACTTCTCCAGTTGAATTCTGTGTGAGCCTCTGACCCACTGTTGGTGTCCTGGGTGAGTGTCCACAGGTCAGAAAGCCTGTGCACGGGTTCTTCAAAAGGCATCTAAGATTCAGTCTCCTTCCGTTTCACTCAGACAGCCAGAATCCCCTGTGGTTATAGTCAGAGTTTTTGGAAATTACTCTTCCCTGGGATGGGACAAGGGCTTAGGAGTCCCCAAATGAGACTAGGACCCCTCTCTCTTTCAGGAGAGCCTCTGAGCCTTGCTCTTGCTCTTCCTCCCAGTGATCCTCCACCAGCTCTATGTGTGGGTGCAACTCTATGCATGACTTTGGGCCTCGTACTGGCTTCGATGTGGTTCCTTCTTTATCAGAAGTATATGTTATGATCAGCTGGACATCAGGTGATTCTCCACATTGATTCTTTTATAATTTGGTTGTGATTTCAATTGGTTGTGGACCTGGGAGGAAACAAACCCTGCTTTTACCTAGTCCGTCATCTACCCTGAGTCCCTGTTTCTTCCTTGCCACACTCCTCGCCCCTTGCCCCGCTCCTCGCCCCTTGAACCTCACCCCTCGCCCCTCGCCCCTCGCCTTGCCTCTCTTTCTTTCTTTTTTCTTTCCTTCCTTCCTTCCTTCCTTCCTTCCTTCCTTCCTTCCTTCCTTCCTTCCTTCCTTCCTTCCTTCCTTCCTTCCTTCCTTCTTCAAGTTTAAACCTTTGAGTTTCTTTGTAAATAAATCTTAGATAAGAAAACAATGGCATTTTTGGATAGATAAACTTATACCTTCCTGTATATTCCTCTCACTTTGGGGAATGCCTACAGAAATTATGATATTGAAATTTTTGATGTTATTTGTTGAATGGATCCTTTTTCATAGGTACTCATGCATTATAAAAACAACTAGTTTTTACTTTATTTTAGCCAATTGTATGTTTGAGCATCCTGTAATCAAGGGTCCTTTGGCTTGGAAGGAACCTTAAGCATTATATATGGCTTACTACTCTTATGTTGCTGAATTTACAGTATTTCTGCTAACTACCTGTGTAGCCTGAATCAGTACTTTAGTGAATGGGAACAATATATATTTTTGAGGTGGTCTATTAGAAAGTTTTTATTAAACAAAATTTCTGACAAAATTTGGGGCTCATAAAACAAGTGTGGTCTCTCTTCCTTTCTCTTTAAGGTTACCAATATGACCTGTACCTCTCACCTTTAGAGTCTTTTTTCCTCCAAGCCTTTATGGAATTTTTAGGTCTTTCAACTAAATATTGTTTTGAATTTTTTCACCATCTCTTTCACTCTCCTCCAGTCAGTCTTGTAGATATATATATTTTGTTAAGTGTGGCATCTATAACTGGTCACAATTGTCCAGTACAAAATAGAAATGAACTGCCACTTCACTGGCTCTATTAGAATAGCCTAAAATACTATTAGACTTTTTGGTGGCCATATTTATTGCTACTTTTAATTGTTCTGTTTGCCCCTCAGCCTTTATATGACTTATAATTTTTAAGGCACAGCTTTTATCCCTACTTGTCAGATGCTCAAGCAAAAATCTGTCAAAATTGCTATGCAATATTATCTGATTGCTATTAGATAATCTCTCCTACTTTCACAGTTACTCTTACAAATTACGTGTTCGTACTGAAGGTTAGAGTCACAGGAAAAAATAATTCATTTTTCATTTATTATTTTTTCAATTTTTGTCCCTTAGATTTAGATTTTTTTGTGGTGTTTGAAAATTTTAAAGGAAAGTTATAATGAGGTCACCTAAATACAAATAAAAAGTGCTATGCTTTTGAAGGAGTACCTTTATCTAGCATATATGCCTAGTTTGAACTAAAATAATAGCTTCTTTGGCATTTCTATCAAGTACAAATTTTGAGGAACCTTTATTTCTTTTACTTTATCTGCTTTACTTTAAGATTTATGTAAAGGCAGACCTAAAAACAGTGAGTATTATAGAGTAAATGTAACTTTTAAAGTTTTAGTACCAGCTTTCTCATTCTGGGTCTCAAATGGATGAAAGTATGTGACATTTTTTATTTGTTTTTGCTCTTTTTATAATTAAACAGGTATTATTCAAATCCTATACACTTTGTAGTTGTGCTATTAATTTTGTAAGCCCCAATCTAAAGATAATTCTGTCATGTTCATGTATGCTGGTTTGGTCTTTATATATACAACTGAAATAAAATTAACATTTTAAAAGTCAATGGAATAATCAAGTGAAAGGAATCATTTTGTTGATTGTGATCTTTCCAGGTTTTGTCAGATTGTTTTGGCAACTGAAATTATCTAAAATATTGCCCATATTGACTCAGAACTGCAAGAACCATTAAACATAAAGAAAAATTCAGATCATGTTCTTGATATGGCCCAAGGAATCAATAGCAGCTGGCAAAAATATAGTACATATCAGTCATTAGCGTAAAGGCCAGAGCTGAGGGAAGACTTGGTAAAGAACATATATGTATTTATGGAGACAACATTAAGAATTACAAATAGTAACCAAATGCAAGAGCAGTTTTCTATTATGCATAATATATGCATCATTCTTATACTCATAAGTAATAAAGATCACCATTAGCAATCTTAAACTATGTATCAATATTTCTGTGTATAATATACCTAGCAGATATATTTGAGATATCCAATTATCTTCTATATTGACACATTTTCTCTTAAACTAGTGATTTACTTATCTAACCAGTAAGAATTATTCTTGTCCTAAACAAGTCCTTTTGGCAACTCAAAAGACATTTAAAGTGTTTGGAAAACAAAAGAGTAGATATAATCATATCAACATTTTAACATGTACTATTTTAATCATCTAATAGCAACTAATGACAGAATTCATCATTTGAGTAAACAAAATATTGCTTTTTTAAAAAATACAGGTATAAACATTGCATCATGCATACATTAAATTTAGCCAAATTAACTATAGTAACTCAAAAAAGGAGAGATATTTAGTATCAGGGCCTGATATTTTACTCATTAAGTATAAGCTCCAAGGTCTGACCCCACTGTCGTCCACAGGTAGTTCATATTTAAGTAATGGAGCATATAAATATGTAATTTTCAAGATTCTATTATTGCATTTTCCTTTTTTGTTGTCATCAGAAAAAATAAATTATTTTTACTATTTTTCATATAATGTCTCATACATAGCACTTGTGCATTAAATACTATGTTATGTGTATATATACAATTAGTTCTCAAATATATGACAAATTAAGTGCTATTACTATCATCCCATTTTCAAGATAAAAAAACCTGAGGTACACAAGGGCTAAGTGTCTTGCTGAAGGTCAATCTTCATGTAAAAGTTCACCACAAGCAACCTGGCTTCAAGATCTTTCCTCTTACTACTATACTCACACAACTGACAAATAAAGTCACATGTACAGGTTCACTATATACAAGTTATTTCATACACACACGGTGTTTGACTTTTTAAAATTTATATATTTTAGAAGAATTATATGGTCATCCTATCTCAGGCTGCCATAACAAAAACCTATAGACTGGGTGTCTTAAACCATAGAGATTTACTTACTCCCAGTTTCAGAGGCTGAGAAGTCAGAGATCAAGGTGCCAGTATGATTGATTTCTTGTGAGGTTCTTTCTTTCATCTCCTCCCTGTGTCCTCAGATGGCAAAGAGAGAGAACAAGCTCTCTGCTTTCTCTTCTTTTAAGAATAATCTAATCACGATGGCCTCACCTTCTTGATATCATCTAAACCTATTATTTCCCCAAAGACCTCCTTTCTAAATACCATTACATTGTGGGTGAGGGCTTTAGCACATGAATTATTAGGGAACACAATTTCATTCATAGTAATGGTAGATTGTAAACTTCTGAGATCATGGACCATGTTTTTTGACCTTTTTATCTTCATGACTTCTACAATAGGGTTATGCATATTTTGTGTTCAACAAAGATATGAATTGCTTATTAAAAACTAATAATAATAATCAACATTATTTTTAATCTTATTTTTTCTGACTCTAAACCTAGGGAATATATTTTTAAGATTACCATAAAATGTATTGACTTTATGGAAACACTTTTGAGAGTGGATGAGAGTGCTTCTAAGAATTACATTTGGACCACAAAGGAAAACTGGGACTATCCCAGGTCAATCAGGATGGATGGTCAACCTATATATATGAGAGTAGGAAACTAAGGTTCAGAAATTTGTCCAAATGGAAATACCTGAACAGGTTCTTTGCCTGTAAAGACTGCTTTTGCAGTCTTGTAATATAAAATCAAAAAATCATTACATTTCAGAACTTTAGAAACTCTCATTACTATTAGTATTACAAACAACTCAAAATTTAGTGTATTTGCAATATTTAAATATTTAAATCAGGATTTTCCTGGGAAGTTCTAGTCTGAGCTAGACTTAGCTGATATCATTTGGGCTCACCTCTGTTCTTCCAGTTAGCAAGCTGGACTAAAGTAATGGGCAGTCCAACCCGATCTAACCAAAGCCAAATCATCTGGTGATGGGCTGGCTCTTGACTGGGACAATGAGTGTGGGGGTGACGGCTATACAGGGCTCTGATTTTTGCTCAAGGTTCTAAGTGCAACAAGAAGGAACAAGTCTAAATGGAAAGGCATTGTTCGAATCTGCTTGTATCACACCTACTATTGTCCCACTGACCAAAGCAAAGCATACAGTTAAATGCAAAGTCAATGTGGAAAGAGCTACCTAAAAGCACGGATATAGGAGGGCTTGAACAAATCAGAAGCCATTTTCCAACATCCTCCACAGAGACCTTTTGGCCTTACCTCATTGTTTCCAAAAATAAGGAAATTAAGACACTTGGTGGTCAAATGTTTTCAGCAAGGTTATTCAGCTAATTGGTACATTGTCCTGAACCAAAAATCATATGACACTTTAGGCCTTGTTAGGTAATAAGTCAATTTGACCAATGTCTCTTCTATTTACTAAAATTCATTTAGAATAGTTTTTTTATCCTACTCTACTGATTTAAGTATAATTTATTTAAATCAACCATTAAATCCATAAAATTGTTATGAGTTAAGGTCATTATCTTTGTCTAATGTAATTCTGTGAATACACAAAAATTTTAAAAAGATGTAAGAAAGAGTTTTCTACATAAACTACTAAATCTGATGTTTCTCTTGTGATGTTTTGTTACCCTATACTTTTTCTAAATGATCTTTTCTAGGCTATAAAAGACATACAAGGAAAACCATAAATTGATTCATTAGAGAATACAGCTATAAGACAATTAAATTTAGTTGTATTTTTGGTCTGTTGATGAGTTTTCCATCTTTGTTGACACTAAAGGTTATTATGAATGTATGGTCTATATTCACATTTGTGGTATTAATGTCGGTGCTTATGCTTTTCCTGAACATTTTTAATGATTGCTAGTAAGTGTGTCGATTAGAGTTAAGGTCCTGAGATCTGCCACAAACTAATATTACTACAAAGTTCTTGATTGTCACTAATGAAATGGGAGATATGGGGAAAGACAGAAAGACATCGTACATAGGCAAATACATTTTGACTATTTTAAGAATCATCTAACAGTAGAATCTAGCCTAAATAAACCAAGAATTAGGGCCATGGGACATTGTAGATACTCATCAATCACATTAATTTTATTGCTTTTCTGACCATATTTGCTAGCTAGGGTTGCCAAAACAAAATACCACAGACTGGGTGGCTTTGACAATGGACATTTATTTTCCCACAATTTAGGAAGCTAGACATCCAAAATTAAGGTATTGGTGGGTTTGATTTCTCCAAAGATTTCTCCTTGGGTTTTTTTTCTCTCCACCTTCTCACTGTGCCCTTACATGGCCTTTTCTCTGTGCACACACACTCTTCGTGTCTCTTCTTTTTATAAGGACCTCTTATAATCCTATTGAGTTAAGGCTCCACTCCTATGACTTCATTAAAACTTCATTACGTCCTAGATCCCCTATCTTCAAATACAATCACATTGGGAGTTAGAGCTTCCACTTATGAATTTGAGGCCATGCAATTTAGTCCACAACAGATATTAAAACAAAAAGTGAGGCCTTGGTTAAACAACATGGTTTTCATAGTTTTTCTCTATTGCCTATTTATCTCCCCTTTATGTAATCATCCATTAATATGTGAAGCTTTTCATTATTTTTAACTATCTATATTTATATACTAATATTTTTTTCCATGTTTAATCTTTGGGTTTCTCTTTTTTGAAATAACTAGGTTGTGGGTTCTCTCCATTTTTTTTTTTTTTTTTACAAATATAAACTTAATTTTGGTGCTTAACCAAGCTAAAATACGATCTATGTTGCATTTCAAAACTGGCTTTGTTAACATTAAAAAAAATAATCCACACCAAACCCTGAGTTATCTACAATCATTTTCTATTTTTTACCTGTTTGTATTCATTTAGGAAGCACTGGAAAGGCAAATTTTGCTTATCTCTCTGTTGTGGCTGTTTGTGTTTTATATTACTTAGAAGTGGCAATGCTTTCATATTAGACAGCAAAAAGGAATGAAGTAAGCTGACTTAGTCTCACATCTCCTTCACTAACTTCTTTATGGCACAGGTAGGTGAATTAAACACTGTCACATGAACTTTATAAAAATATATTATCTATGAAATATTTGTATCTTCATATGAGAAATATACTTTATAACATTTTTTCTGTCATCCATGCTAACACATTGTATATTTATGATTTGTATGATCCACAATAGCTAAAATCCCCCAAATTCTTTATTTAGATTTACAGTATGTTTCACATATATATTTTGATTTACCTTTCAACTTATTAACTACTTCCTCTCATAAAATTATTATTTATGAACTAATTGGTTAAAATTGGATGGTGAATAGTTTGAATAGTTTATCTGGGGATAATTGAGATTGATAGGTGTTACTTAAAGGCAAGATAGATTATGTTTAAATTCAATTGTGGTAACAAACCTGCCAAATAACAGTGGCTAGAGCAATGTAAAAATGTACTTTTCTTTTACATAAAAAAAGATAAAGTAAATATTTCAGGGTTAGCATGGTATGACACATATGCGGGAGATTCAGGCACCTATCTTTTTACTCCACTGTACCTAGTCTTATTCTCTAGTCCAAGATGAAGAGAATTACAATCTAAGATGAATGATGGTGGATAGAAGGAAGAAGAAGAGGGTTAAAAAATAATATGCACTGCTCCACCAAGAGGGTTCTTGAAAGCTTTTACCTCCTTCTAGCTCAGTTGTCAGAACTGTGTCTGACAAATGAGCTGGTATTAGCAGTGTTTCATTGCTATACAGGCTGGAAAATAAACTCTGGGGCAGCAATGGGCCAAGATAAGAATTATTGTATTCTGGAATGAGAGTGAGAACAATTATGGGGGCCGACTGGCAATCACTACCACTTTTTGTATCTTTTGAACTTAAATAGTGTGTACATCGTTTTTCCCATACTTAAAACAACAGTAACTCCCTCTATGAAAAAAATGACCCCAAAGCTTGTCAAATTACTATATCTAATTCAATATCCATATTTCTCGGTGATGTGTGGTTTTCTCTGTGTATGTAGCTGTGGTTTTTCAGAATCCAATGAGTTAAAATTAAAAGGTAGATTATTTGCCCCCACATATTCAGTATACAGTTTTATATGTGCAAATTACTAATTTATTAGTTCTTCATTCCAAATTTACCCTTTTGCTTGCCTGGTGAAAATGTATGTGGGCCCTTTAAATATTTTTGTTTTGCTAGCTGTCACTGACACTTTGTTAGTAGAGGGTACTAGAGAAATATTGCAGGGGGGAGTTTTCTTTCTTGGTTCTAGTGCTCACTAACTCTGTGGGCTCTTGAAACATGTATGGTTTTTTCCATTACCAGGCTCCTGTAGCACTACCAGTTTCTTCAGGGGCTAGCTCCTGGGTGCATGGTGGTCAGTAGCAGCCAGCAGCCTGCTGCTTCCTGTGAACAGAATTCCTCTCAGGTGGTTTTGTAGTGGATTGCCTCCAATTCCTCTTGTACTCTTGGATTTTTCAGTGCCAGGATCTTGTAATGCACAGCATCTTGTGGCCAATAGCCAATCCCCATCAATAAGCTCCTCAGGTAGATATAGTAGTAAAGTGCCTCAGGTGAGATACCTCTCCATGAACAACTTTCCCTGAAACACTAAAGAATGGATTTCTGGCAAATTCCAGATGGAAGTTTTTTTGCAAGGTACAATAGCAGGACACTACAGCAACAGGCCTGCCATCTAGTGTGCCATTCCATGTCTTCTCCAACAAGGTGAGGATTGCAGCCTTGTCCTCACAGAAAGAGGGTGGGGCTCTTTCTTGGATGCTTTTTCTCAGTCCTAGAGGTAGTGGTTACTCTTTACGTCTGCTATTCTTATGTTGTTTAGACCTCTCTATTATTAGCTAATTCCCTAATATTCTAATCATTTGTTATGATTAATAATTCATTTTATCAAACTTTCCCTATTCAAATAACTGTATGGTTTCTTTCTCTTGATTTTACTTAGACTGATACCACAATAGAAGCTCCAATTCAAAGAAAGGAGACAATTGGTGTTACAACTATGAGAATATATGAAATCACTATGGACAGGAAGAGTAACGACTGTTTTCTCTATCATTAAAAGGATTTCCTTGCCTAGATTACTTAGCAGGTGCTGCTGTCTCAGTGGAACTGTATTTTTCATTGACCTTCATGTATCATGGTAATAGTTTCTAGTACTGTCCTCTTTACTCATTCTCCATCCTAGTATGATCTAAGTTGGACACACAGCTTTCAACTTTGTAGACTACTTCCTGTTAGTACATATTTGAGGTCTAAGATTTGCTCTAGGAATTGAAAATTTACTTTATTTTCAGACCAGGTTAGTATACCCATTCATTAGTAATTAGTGTGACACCACATAATGTAGAGGATTCAGAATTAATTTGAGTGGTTCTACCATGTGAAGCTTGATCTCATGGTTAAGGATATCAACGTCTGCTCCACACAAATAATATAAAAAAGTTTGGGGTTCAAATGGTAAAACCTCATTGTCTTTTAAGGAATATTTCCAAAAGCTCTCATGAGATGCTTCTCTTTATATTCTAATCTTCTCATCATATCTCTTAACATCACATTAAACAAACACAGTCACAGTGCCACAACTAATTGCAAAGGAGACTAGGAAGTGTAATCTTAATTCACAGTGGCCATATGTCCAGCTAAAAATCTCATTAATATAGATCAAGGAATAAAATAGGTATCGGAGGAGGTCAAGTAGGAGAATGCCATATATAGCTTCTGTGATTCATACTTAAGGATTAATGTAAGAAAATTATGTTTATATACACAATGTAAATTACAAAATAATACAATCTTTCCTTTGAACATTGCAAAGCTTCTCACTTTAAAAAAGGCTAGCTGAAATTTACTAAAAATTTTAAAGTAATACTCAAAGAAATAATAATCATATTTATTTCATTTAATTTCAAATTTCTTCATTTAATTTCAAAAACTGGTTTCCAACTCTTATTTTTTTGCTTTGAGAATTCTAGATAGCATCTGTATAGCAGTGGTCGAGACCATTTTTTGAGATTTTAACAGCATTTAGTCCCTTAGAGTACCATGCATATTATGAATCTCAAGTGAAGATGGAAAAAGAGAGAAATGAGAGAAAAAAAGGGAGAGGGAGCGGGAGAAGAGAGAAAAGTATTTTCTTCAGTTAGAAATAAATAAGAACCAGAGAATGTAATTCACTTATTCATTCAAGGTCATTTTACTCAAATAATGACACTTTCTTGTTCTCTAGTTTAAACCATTTATATATGTGGAGTAGGTCATATAAGCAACATAGGGAAACTAAAATGAGTCACTTCAACATTTTAATATGTACAGCATCTGATATAACTGAGTTTTATAGAAACTGGGTAACACTTTGACAGTGTGTATTTTTAAAAGCATCTTTTTACAAAAGTCTCAAAGCACTTTACATCTGAGACATTGAAAGCTCAAAAGAAAAACGTTAGAAATCTGAAGCAGTGGGAAGCATAGATCAATTTGGGAGTAATTACTTCAATTATTTCTAATAAAATCATTTTGTATTAAGTGAAAATAGTCTTAAGTTTTAAACATTTATTGAGGATTAAGAGTGGCAGCCTCAAGCCTTTGTCTTTCTATAAAAAATATGAGCTCTATTATGCTATATTGAGTTAATAGACTTTTGTAGTATTTTTTTTTTAGATAAAGTATGTAATTGCTTAGACTAATCAAGAGGCCAGCCAAATTCATAATTCTTAAGTGCAGTCACATTGCAACAATCAAAACTAAAACTATGGATGACAAATTCATTTTAATAGTCACAAATTATGCATGTGATTCCAACCCAATATTTTTACCCCCATTATGTTGCAGAAACAAGATTGGCGAGAAACCAAGCACCTCTTGGAGAGTTGGAGAACTCAGGTTTATTATGCCAGCGGTCCCAGAAGAGCTAGCGCTCTGAAGATCTGGGCCCTGAGCCTTACTTTCATAGGGCTTAACAAGCAAAGGCAATACATCTGTTATCTAGACAGAACAATGAAAGAGAAGGGTGAGTCTTTAGTTGATTTTGAGATCACTCTGCTTTTAGCCTATGAAGCAAGTGTGTCTCCAGAAGCAGAACAAAAAGCTGATTATAAGGTTAGCCATTTGAGTGGAAAATTCCTCTTCATTTATCATACTGTCTACCATCACTTACCTGAGAATTATCCTTAGATTTGTAGTGGTTAAGAACACAGATTCTGGAGTGAGTTTCAAACTCCAACTCAAAATTATTAACCTTTGTGACCTTGGGTAATTGACTTAAACTTTCTGTTCCTCAATTTCCACCTCTATATAATGAAAGTGATAATCGCACCCACCTTACTATATTGTTGTCAGGATCAAATAAATCAATATATTAAAAGTACAAATAACAGCATCTATTCAATAATTAGTATTATTTGAGTTTAGCTGTTGTTATTAGGTTCTTTCTAGCGCTAATGTTTTATAATTCTATGATCTTCTCTATAATCTTTTTATATGAAAATTTAAGCTATAGGTAGACGCTTTTTGTTTTAAAACATTTTATATTCATGACATCATGCTATAAATAATATAAATTCATTATTTACAATATGTGGTTCATATAGTAAGAAATTTGTCTTAATAGTGCACCTTCTAGAAATAGTGCTGCTTAACTGGAAATCCTATTTTGGGCTTGCAATAAGTAGTATTCACAAGTTCAAATATCTTTTTGTAACAAATGGGTTATTTCCTCTCCCAACTTTATGTGTATATATATTTATATATATACTTTTCAGTGATATGTAAATAGAAATTTCTAATTCCTCCTTAATGGGAAACTGGTGAAAATCTTTAACCAGGGAAGAAAGACAGGAGAACTCTCTCTTATATAAAAGCTCAGTGCATCTCTCTATTGAAGATTTCTTCTCTTTGAGGGCAGTTCATGTTTTATTGCTTCCTAAAACATTCTTGTGCAAGTATAAGCTAGCTTTTTGCATACAAAACGTTTACTCTTAAATACAAAAACTTTAGAGTAACTCAGTCTGACATTGTTCAATGGTAAAAATTTAAGGCAGAAATTTTATTAATTTCATTTATATTATGTTGAATATTTCTATATCTAAGAAGGCTCTGTTTTTCCTAATGTACCCTCTAAATTATTAAAAATTTTTTCTCTTAGTTAGAATACCAGATTAAAGAGCATGATAATTCTGTTGTGATTTTAAACCATGCAAATGTATCATCTATTCAAAAATTAATTAATAATTTAAAAATACAAAAAAAGTAAAAAGATATTTTTTAAATTAAGGACTTTTTTGATATATAAGGCAGTTTTAGTAAAATATAAATATTAAATAAAATTGTAATAAAAACTTGTTCACTCAGAATTTTATTTTTAACTATTTTGTTCTTACTACCATTAGTATATTCCCAATTTTAAAAGAATTAAATTCTATTGTGTATGATAAATTTTTATTCACTTTCATGAAATGCAATCATATAAATCAACTGAGTGCTTAGGCTACAGAGTAAAAGCATAACTTGATCTTCCATTCAGTGTTAGTAAAATTTGAAGGATGCCAAATTCCCTCACAATGAAAAATTTATCCCAATGAAGCTGACACAATGTCTGAAAATCTCACCATTAACATTGCCCCTTGAGGGCTTTGTGGAGACAAGCAATTTAATTAGGTTAAGACATTATATTTCCTGGGTAAATCATTTGCTACCCAAACACAATAGCATGCATTTTCCCATCCTATTAAAACTCATTAACACACAGCAGAACCCTGAGGAAATGACGTGAGATAGAAAACAAGTGTGTGTCTCAGAGAAATAAAGAGGTAGAGAAAGGTCAGATTCATGAGAGTTTTCAGGTCCCAGTGGGCATTTCTAGACCAAAGGGAATATCTCCTAAAATCTTTAGTTTCTCCTGAACTCTTCACCACATTACATTGGTTAGAACTTTATGTTGTTGTGTCCGTTTTTGTTGTTTTGTTTTGTTTCATTGGATTTAATAGCCAAAAAATCAATTTTTTAAAACAAATTCTGTCCACATTTGATGTGACCTTATATTGCCTCTGTGATAGTTAGCTATGATCTCAAATTGTCAATTTGTCCTGGTACTATAGCATGACATGTGTTTGGCACACATACCTGCAAGTTTTCATGGACTATTTTTTTAAAAAGTAAAGAAAATAGTAAACAAGCTGATAATAGTTTAGCAATACATGGAATCCTGAGCATGAATGATAAAAAAATTTTATTGTTTTTGTTATGAATATGAAAGTGATATAGAATCCCATTTGGCCTACATTTAGTCATTAAATATCCTGAAAATACCCAATTTAAAACAAAATAAAGTAAAACCACCAAACATCTAAGAACTCAATAAGTCAAAGAACAAACAAAATGAACACACACACACACACACACACACGTCAATAAAAATGGATGAAATCCAGTGGAATAAATTGATTCTGGAGCTGCAACACTCCTGGGGGAATTATGTGATTTCTAAAATAAGAGATTTTCATTTTAGTAAGTATGAAGAAATAAGAGATGCTCTTGGTTACATGTAATGTGAGAATTGGAACTGAGTTTGTTATTTAAAGTGAATTTTTAAATGAATTTTAACCTTAGTGGAAGAATAAAGTAGTCAACAAAGAAGACAAACGTCTCTATTTAGCTTAAGGTTTAAGTGAAAAAAAAAAAAACGCTTATCTTGATAAATAGTAATTGATGGCCAACTCTCATGCATGTTTGGGTTTTAACATCAATTTACATAATACATGTACATATTCTGACATAGAAAACCTCATGCTCAGAAGTTAACATGAAAAATGTCATACTATGCCATTCTGTGTTACTGGGCAGAATAAAACACAAATTCTATAGGGAGGAATTATATCAGACTCAATGGGTTTTATTTCATGAATGTAAGAATGGTTCAGTGTTGGGAAATCAATCAAGAGAATTGACTATATTGAGAAAATCACATGATTATATCGATGGATGCTGAGAAATCATTTAACAAAATCCAACTTCTCTACATGAAAACTTCTCTTCTTGGAAAACTAGAAATAAAAAGACACTTTATAAACCTCATAAAAAGCATGTACATAAAAGCTAATGCTAACGAATTACTAAATGATGAAACAATGAATGCTTTACCCTTAAGGTCCTTTCGTGCTTTTTCCCTTAAGGAACAAGGCAAAGAAATCCACTCTCGCCGCTTTCATTCAGCAATATACAAGAAGTCTCAGCCAGTGCAATAAGGGGGATAAAAGAAAGAAATAGCATATGAATTGGAAAAGAAGAAATAAAAGTCTCCTTATTCACAAATAACATAATTGTCTATACTCAGAATCCCAAGGATTCTGAAAAACAAAACAAAATACGGCTCCTAATACTAATACATGAGTTTCCAATATCACAAGATACAAGGTCAATACACAAAAATTAATTTTAAATCTGTTTTCTAGCAATGAACAAAAGGAAACAAATTTTAAAAATACTATTTGTAATAGCTGCCCCAAATGACATACTTATGTATATATGTAACAAAATATTTATAAGCATCTATATGCTGAAAAGTACAAAATTTTAATTAGTAATCAAAGACTAAATAAATGGAGAAACATGTAGTGTTCATAAACTGGAAAATTCAACATAAGTAAGACAACAATTTTATTGGAAATAATTAGGAACAGTTTAGATGCTGAAGAAGAAGATATCAATGGACTTGGAGCCATAATAATAGCATCATTCTAAAATGAAGTAGAAAAAAAAAGCTACAAAAAAAAGGGTCATAAGTTTAGTTGTTTATGGGGGAAATATCAAATCATATAACATATATTTAATTAGACTTCAGAAAAGAGAATAGTGTGGGGAAGAAAAAAATATCTGAAAAAATTAGCTTTGAATAAAAGATGAAAACTATAAACCATGGTTCCAAAATCCTGAATGAATCCACACATATGAATTCCATATTGGAACAGATGATAATCAAATTGGTAACTACTAACAATAAGAAAAATTACTTAGAGCAGACAGGTGAGAAAAGCTTTATCAAATGCATAAAAACTAAAGATAGGAATGACTGTAGAATTGTCTTAAAAACTGTACAAATAAGAAACCAAAGAAATTACATTGGTAAAGTGCTGAAGGGAGAAAAACAGGTAGAATTTCATATCCAGAGAAAATATATTACAAAAACAAGAGTAAGTTAAAAAATTTTTCTCAGGAAAACAATTTTAGAGAACTTACTGCCAGCATACCCACACTGTAAGAAACGTGAAAGGAGATTCTTTGTAATACAAAAACAAAACTTGAATACACGCAAAGAAATGAAAAAAATGTTTCTTTTTAAATTTGTATAAAAGCTAATTGACTATTTAAAGCAAAAACACAAGTAATCTATTATAGTTTTTATGTGAATATAGCAGCAAATGCTTGAAAACATTAGCACAAAGGGCAGGGAGGAAAATGGTAATACATTGTTGTAAACCTCTTATATGTGAAATGTTATAGTATGATTTGAAGATGAATACTGCTAAGCTCATAAACCCTTAAGAAAACCCTATGAGAATACCTGTCTCAGCTACATAATAGTCTTAGCGAATAATAGCTATTAGTAGAGATAAAATGAGATAGGAAAAATATTCAAACCAAAAGAAGGCAGGACAAAAAGAGGGGAACAAAGAATACATAGAACAAACAGAAACAGTAGAATAGCACAGTTAAACCCCAAAATGTCACTGATGATATTAAATGTAAATGGTTTTAACACCAATTAAAAGACAGAGATTAGCAGACTGGATAAAACATAAACCAAATATC
This sequence comes from Cynopterus sphinx, assembly GCA_030015415.1. NCBI lineage: Eukaryota > Metazoa > Chordata > Mammalia > Chiroptera > Pteropodidae > Cynopterus > Cynopterus sphinx. The sequence goes on from CM057380.1 coordinate 33,070,005, forward strand.
TATATTGTATAAGAAATTCATTTTCTATATAAAGAAGCAGATAAGTTAAAAGTAAAATGATGGAATGAAAATATTAAGCATTAAAAAATATGGATTGTTTATATTAACATCACAAAGCAGAGTTCAGAAGATATGTGACTATATATAAAGAGGGGACATGAAAGTTTAGAGCAGAATTATTTATAATAGCTGAAACCTGGATCTATTATAAATGTACATTGACAGGTGAATGGATTAAAAAATTGGTATACCTAAACAATGCATAAATACAATAAAAAGTAATAAGCTGTTGATATACACAACCACACAGATACCTCTTAGCAATATTATGCTAGTGAAGAAGTCAGACACAAAAAGTATACATAGTATGATTCCATTTGCACAAAAGTCTAGAAACATCATACATAGTATCTGACAGAAAGCAAATTCATGGTATTCCGGGGCTAATGATGAGAGTGAGGAGGGAATTAACTGACAGAAGGACAAGTGAGCTTTTTCAAGATGATAAAAATGTTCTATATATTTATTTTGGTGATGATTCCATGAGTATGTGAACTTCTCACATTATACTAAAAATGATATCATTTTATTGACTGTAAACTGTATCTCCACATGTTTAGTAAAAATAAATGGATTAATTAATATAAGAATAAATTAAAACTCCAAAGCGATATAATTCCTGAAGGTGTATAATTGAAAACAATTTCCATAGGTAATAATGGACCAGAAAAAGCTCATTATATATTCAATAGTGAATTGAAAAGTTAAATAAAAATTTAGAAGATATAGAGTTGACAATTTCATATGAAAGATCAAGAATTGATAACCAAGAATGTCAGAATCTTAGATTGTATGGGAGGGATGAGCAGGGTAGATAGGAAGCTTTGACTGGAAAGAGATGTGCTCAGGCTTCTGGTATAGAGTTCAACATCTTGACATGGGTAATATTCATCTAATGTTCCCTTAATAATAATCTAAGCTATTGATTTTATCCATTCTTTTCTGTGTGTACTATTTTTCACAGTACAAGTAAAAAAAGCCAACTCTGAATGCCTCCCCTGTAGGCTGCAATTACATATTCCATCACACATACAATTTATGATAACTTTGGTTTTCTGAATTAACTCATATTTTTAATAATTTGTGAAATGTAATTTTCTCTTACATTTTTACAATTTTCCAGAAGAATTTGGGGAGAGGGAGCCAGCATTTGTGCTAATCTGCCATTTTAGCAAGAAGCAGGACATTTATCACTCTTTTTTTTGAATTGGCACTTTAACATTTTAAAATTGCTTAATTAGCTATTAGTCCTCCTGATTAAGTCACACATACACACATATACATATATAATGTATTTAAATATATGTAGAATAAATTTGAAATGTATATTTTATATTTATATATTTTATATTTTACATATAATATAATTACATAAATATATGTGAATAAATTTTACATATATATTTATGGCATACATATATATACATGGGCTTTTCATCAAACTCAGTAAATATGTGTGCTCAAAGTATAAATTTTTTTTGCTCTGTTTTTATTTAATATTACATTTTCTCATATTATTAAATATTTAAATATCTGTAATTTGTGGTGATAATATAATATTTGAGCTGATGGATATACATGCTGTATTTTCCCATTTATTTTAAGATAATTTGATTATATCTAAATTTACATTGCTCATATTAATTCTATATTAACATTTTTCACATGAAAATACAGTTATATGCTGACTGAAATCTTAAAATTGAAATTATTTGAATTAAAATTAAATTAAGAGCTATTGGGTTAAAGACATATTTTAAAATGCTTTGATCCTTAGTACTGGATTTTCTTTCAGATAATTTATAGCAATTTGAACTCTTAGCAATAATATGTGAGAATATCTATTTTAGCATACATAGGCATGTATAATCATTTTTAAAATTGTCCCAATTTGGTGTTTTAAAAATTGTTTTTCTGTTTGATTGAATATTTTATTACTATTAAAATGGACATTTTTAATATTCTATTTCTTTTGTCAGATTGTTATTGAAATATATTTGACATAAAATATGGTACAATTTTATGTTTCATAACACGTTGATTGGATCCATTTAAATATTGTAATGTGGTTGCTATTATTGTGTAACTCCTCTATCACCTCACATAATTACCATTCCTTTTTTTGTGGTGGAAATAATTAAGATCTAGTCTCCTAGCAAGTCTGATGATTATAATTACAATATTGTTGTCTCTATTCACTATGCTGTGCATGAGATCTACAGGAATTATTTACCTACTAGTTGCAAGTTTGTATCCTTAAACAATACCTCTCCTACTCCTCAGCCTCCGAGCTCCTGGTAATCACCATTTTACTCTGTTTTTATGAGTCTGACTTTTTTTAGATTTCACATATAAGTGATATCATTCAGTATTCGTCTTTCCTTGTCTGATTTATCTTACTTAGCATTATGTCCTCAAAGTCTATCCATGTTGTCACAAATGGCAGGATTTTCTTCTTTCTCTTGCCTGAATAATATTTCATTGTATATCTACCATATCTTCCTTATTTATTCATCTATTGATGGACAGATTGTTTCCATATCCTAGCTATTATAAATAATGTTACAGTAAACATGGAGTGCACACATAACTTTTTTAATATCCTGTTTTCAATTTCTTTGGGTTCATATCCAAAAGTCGAATTGCTGGATCATATGGCTGTTTTATTTTTAAATTTCTGAGGAATTCCATATAGTTTCCATAGTGGCTGAACCAATTTACATTCTCACCTACAGTGTCCAAAGGTTTCTTTTTCTCTAAATCTTCAGCAACATGTGTTATCTCGTCTTCTTGATGATGGATAGATAAACTAAATAGGTCTTTTTCCAAAGAAGACATTCAAATGACCAATAGGTACATGAAAAGATGCTTGAACATTACTAATCATCAGGAAAATGCACATCAAAATCACAAAGATCTATCACCTCACATCTGTTACAATTATTACTATCATGAAATTGACCATTCACCATCTTTTGCCCCCTTTTCTTATTTTTTATTAGTTTATAAGAGCCCCTTTTATTTATTTTTTAAATGTTTTGGTGTACCTATAAGTAAACACATATCTCCTTTACTGTAATTTTTCTCAGTATCTATCTTGCCTTTAAATATTTGATTTTAGAAAATTCAGCTGCTAAACTGTAAATTTTTAAAAATTGTGTGTCATTGATCTTTTATTATTTTTTCTTTTGTTCTATGTTTAGAAAATTCTAAATTTCTGGAGGTTTAGGTATTCAACTAGAATTTATACTACATTTTGGGGAAGTTAAATTACATATTTGTAAAATATATATAACATAATAATATACATGTAAAACATATATCATACATATATCATATAAATTAATTGCCACTCAAGGAAAGAGGTGAAAGAACATAAGCTCTTGGACGCAATTCTCGCCTCGGTGTCTCTTTTTCTCTCATGCATATATACATATATTGCCCTAAGTAATAGGGATTTTTACTTTAAGCTGTAAGATAGTTTGATACTTTTTAAATGAGATATCTCAAAGATGAAAAATGTGTATATATATATATGTATATATACATGTATATATACATATATATATATACATACACACACACACACACACACATCCACATGCACATAAGATTCAAAGTACGAACCTAACATTTTTTTGGAGGGGTTACATATGTATTTATTGAATAAAATTATTTTTTATTTATTTGAAATGCTATCTTAATTATATATTTTTCTACAGAAAAATTTTTCTATAGTGTAAGATCTCTTTTAGTGTTATCTATTCTTTAGATATTTTTACACCCACATACTTAAAAAACATTTAGGCCTCTTTAAAATTAAGTATATCAGGAAAGATGTAAATAAAGCATCATTCAAAAGATTTAGAAGAAAGACTGAGAAAAATTACTGTACCCAAAATCCTGGGAAAGGTAATAATTGCAGTTTAGTAGAAAAGTTAGATTTACAGATTAAGTCAGGAAAGACAAGTTGTGAGGTTACATATTTCTCATAGTAAGCATAAAAGATAATGTTAATCGAATATTCACTATATACAAGATATTGTAAAGTGCATTAAATGTATTATCTCATTGACTTTGTAAACAAAACAAAAACCAGGGGCCCCTTTTACAAATAAGAAAACCAAGCTTAAAAAAATGTTAAATTTCCTCCATCAGAAAAAGTTGGGGCTAGGCCTCAAATTCAAGTCTATCTCACTCTCTAGCCATCATCTTAACTACTGTGCTATACTATTTTTAACAGATTATAGAAAACATAAAAGTTTATCTAGTGAGACAAATACTTTCCTGTCCTTAAAATCTAGGGAAATTTATTGTGTGGATGTTGAGTAACAATGATGTATAATGTCTTCAACTCACATTCTATAGAAAATAAGAGTAACATTTTTTAAATGACCATTTCTTATATCAGCCTTTGATAACAGCTCAGTTCATAACATTGAATCATAACTTAGTGCAGACATTTCTATGGACAGCAGGCTGAGACAGTTAAGATATGTTGCTGTCTATGATCAACTTGATTCAGGAATGTATTTATAAAATGCCTGTCATAGGAAGGACCATAGAGAATTAGAAGGCAGGGCTTAATTTTAAAGAAATATCAGGGAAATGGCAGATTCTATTAGAGAGAAAAATATGTCATACAGAAAAGTCAATGTGAGTCAGCAGTTATCTGTTCTCAAAATAACCAAGATAGTTCCCTAAAGGAAGGACAGAGTTGAGAACCGAAGCTGGGTTGATTACTTGTTCTCTGCATGTGAAACTTTAAGAGTCATACGTAGTTAAACTCAGTGCCAAGTCAAAAAATGCTAGAAGGATTGAAGGGCTTCAGAAGCTTAATTTACCACTGTATGCCAACAATCAGGAAGTGCTGGGCATAGAGAATGTGTTGAATAAATATTTACGCAGTAAATAATGAATAATTGCATGATAGAACTGATAGATGATTTCCCCCAAACATACATACATACATACATACATACATACATACACACACACACACACACACACACACACATATTTTAAAGGTGTGTATCTTCCTGGTTACTTTTAAAATCATTTAAAAAATTTTGACAACATAGGAGGTTTTTGTTTTGGTTTACTTTTGTTAAGTTTAATTGACAAGTTTTTCTTTCAATTAATAATAAAAGAATTATATAAAACACTGTACTACATTCTTCCTTGTAGATCATTTCAATAAATATTCATCCATACAGTTATAAGTTCAACATTATTATTTTTTTTCTTTTGCAGATGAGGAAAAAAAGGTCACAGAGAGGTTAAGCATTTTGTCCAAGTCTGTATAGCTGTGAGAAGCTAAAAATTTGCCCTAGTTTCCCAAACTTATGCCCTTTGTGATTCTGTAAACCAATTATTGAACCACATTTTCTCCATTTTACTGCCTTGAGAAATGCCCATTATAAAAGTTTTAAATTATTCTAAAGTTTAAAGTAAAGATCCCTTTACTATATATATAAATATAAATAATACAAATATAAATATAAATATATATATACACACATACATATATGTATGTATGTATGTATGTATGTATATATATTTAGAGAGAGAGGGAGAGAGAGAGAGAGGAAGAGAGAGAAAGAGAGAGAGAGATACTAAAACCAAAGGGAGAAAGCAAGAGATTTTCTTTTGTCCTTTCTCATCTTTCCTCAATGGCAACCAGTTAGCACACTCAGAGACTACTTAAACTGAGCCACTAATTCAGGAGTAAGTCACACATCCTAGCAAAATGGTATCACTGTATATAGATACATGATCTCTGATGGCAAATGAGCACCCAACTCTACTCACCATTCTATGTTTCTCTATATGCTCACTACTCTATTCTTAAAAATGTCTCTTGTATATATTTTTACTTTTCTAATTTTTTCAATCTCTGCCTAGGTACCAAACCATTACTGCCCTCACATTAGCTCATATTTTATAAAGAATATAAAAGTCATCAGGTGGGCGATTTCTCTTATTTCCACCACCAAATCTACCAAGCCACCTGGATCTGCTTCTATACAAGTTTAGTTGGGACTGATAGAAGAGGAGCAGGACATTTTGGGTCTCTGATTTTAAAATTAATGAAAAAACACTTTTTTGGGCCCTAAAACCATTTGTAGGTCACTGAAACTCTTCCTACTGTGCTAACAAGTAAGTGGGCTCTGACAAAGAGACTTTCTCACTGTCAAATACTAATTCTTCTTGGTACACTGGGTTGAATCTCCTCCCACCTGCTTAAAGAATTTTCTGTTTTGGTTGCTTTTCCTAAGTATGTTAACTATTTTTTAATACTGAATTTTTACCACTAATGTCAAAACAAGCTTCAGTGTCTTCTAGTTTTTTTTTTTTTTAATTAAGTTTATTGGGGTAATGTTGGTTAATATAATTATGCAATTTTCAGGTGTGCATTATAATTTGACATCTGTATATTCTATTGTGTGTTTATCACCCAAAGTCCAGTTTTCTTCAGCTACCATGTATTTTATTCCCTTTCCCCCATATACATCTCCTCCTTCCCCACCCCCTACCCTATGGTAACCACTCGTCTATAGTCTGTGTCCATGAGTCTCTGTTTACCCTGTTCATTTGAGCTTTTAGATTTATATCCTACATATAAGTAATATCACGTGATTTTTCAATGTCTTCTAGTTTTAAAACAAATGAAAAAAGAACAAATAATAACAAAAAGAACAAAAATCATTTACTCATTGTCTTCCACCTGTTGCTATCTACTGTCTCCATTCCCATCTACAAATAAACTTCTCTCAGGTCTGTCTTTCTTTAAAATTAATAAAACATTTTTAATAATAATTAGTTCTCTCTTTTTAAATTATAGTAGTGAATTATTTTTAAAATTGTTACCCAAAGGCGTTTTACTACCTGTGTCCCCTAGTATAAGGTTGAATACAAATGGTGAGGGCAGACATTCTTTCCTTTTCCACAGTGTTATGGAGAAAATACTCAACTTTTCATTACAAGTGATGTTATTTGTTAGATTTTTGGTAGACTCCCTTTAACCAAATTTAAGTTCTTTCTATTTCTAGTTTGCTGAGGTTTATTCTTATGAGAAATTTATGTCAAGTTTTGTTTATTGTTTTTTCCCTATTTATTGAGATGATCATATAGTTTTCTTCTTTAGACTGTTGATATGGTAAATTATATTGATTGATTTTTTTCTTTTTTAAAATTGTATTTAGATACATGTAACATAAAATATACTATCTTTACTATCATAAGGTGTATAGGTCAGTGGTATTAATTACATCCAAGTGGTTGTGAAACCATCACCATTTCATTCCTAGGACTGTTTTCATCTTGTAAAACTAAAACTCTATATCCATCAAATAATAACCCTATTTCTCTTTCTCCCCAGCCCCTAGCAACCACTATTTTACTCTCTGACTCTATGATTTTGACTGCTCTAAGTATCTTATATAAATGAAATTCTACAATACTTATCTTTTTGAGGCTGGCTTATTTCACTTAGCTTAATGTCTTCAAGGTTCATCCAGGTTGTGGCATATTGCCGAATTTCTTTCTTTTTAGGCTGAATAAGATTCTATTTTATATACCTACATATATATGCCACATTTTGCTTATTCATTCATCTATGAACCCTTGGGTCACTAACACATTTTAGTTCTTGCTAATAATGCCGCTGTGAACAAATATCCCTATTGAGACCCTGCTTTCAAATCTTATGAGTGTATAACCTGAAGTAGAATTGCTAGATCATACAGTAACTTTATTTTTTTGAGAAAACTCTATCTTATTTTCCACAGTGGCTGTATCATTTTACATTCCCACCAACAGTGCTCAAGGGTTCCAATTTCTCCACATCCTTGTCAATACTTGTTATTTTCTGTTGTTTTGATAGTAGCCAGCCTACTGAATGTGAAGAGGTATTTTATTGTAGTTTTGGTTTACATTGCCCTAATGATTAGTAATGTAAAGCATCTTTTCATTTGCTTACTAGCTATTTGTATGTTCTTTTTGGAGCTATCTCTATGCAAATACTTAAAAATTTCTTTGCTTTTCTTTTGAGTTATTTTATGTCATTTGTATTTTTTAAATATTAGAATCAGCTTGTTGATTTTTACAAAAAAAACTTGGAAAGATTCGATTGGTATTGCTTTGAATCCAGATCAATGTGGGGAGAATTAACATATTAACATTATTGAGACTTGCAATTCATGGAATGTACTACTTCTCACCATTTATTTTGGTCTTTAATTTCTCTCACAAATTTTCTGCACAAATCTTATTAAATATTTTATAGGTTTACATAATATTATGATACCAAAAATGATGTTTTAAATTTCAAGTTCTAATTGTTTGTGTTAGAATATAGGAAAATTAGTATTTGTATATTGACTTTCTATCTTGCAACTTTGCTAAAATCACATATATTGCATAGTTTTCAAAGATTTCTTAGGGTTTACTATATAACATGATCCTATCATTTGTGAATATAGGCAAATTCACTTCTTTCTTTCCAAATGCATGCTCTTTATTCATTGTTGAATAAGTGGTAGGGGCTGATATGCTTTTCTTGTTCCTAAGCTTGAGGAACCTGAAATAGACGTTAGTCATAGAATTTTATAGATGCTATTGATAAAATTACTTTCTAGTCTTAGTTTCTGAGAATTTGTAGGACTCCTTTGCTCACAGTTTCTTGCTTCTTGGCCTTTCTAGTTATTTTTGATTGGCTGCTGGCTGTTGTAATTTTACATTGTTGCGTGCTTGGATTTCGTTATTTTCTTTTATGATTGTTGAATTTTTTCTGGAAAATAGTTTAAATTATAGGTACTTTTGATACTTTGAGGCTTTTTTGAAAATTTTTACAGGTTAGAAACTGACTAGCTTTTGCTCAAGGAATTATTTAGTTTTACTATTCTTTGGGTTCTCTACTGACTGACCTGGTGAATCAAGGACTGACCACTCTAGTTGGTCAATACGAATGACTCCTTTCCCTGTGTGAGCTCTGGGAATGCTACAGTTTACAACACCTTGGTCATTTTTTGCCTGGCCTCATGGAGTTTTGTTGTATGCATGTACAGTTTAGTATTAGCAACAGACTCAAGAGGACTACTGTGTAGATTGCTGAGCTTTAAAAAGAATTTTTTTTCATCTGGAACTTTGCCTTTCATCTTTTAGTTACCCAACACTCACTAAACTGAATAATATTTCCTTCAGCCAGTGAGATCATCATGCCCTGCTTATGTATTATTTCTACTTTAGCCCTGATTGTGCCTCTAGAAAAAGAACCACAGTGCTTGTAGGTTTCATTTCTATCATTTTCCCTTTTATTAAGAATTACAGTTTTATACTGTATATTTTCCAATATCTAAAAATAGGTGTTTGATTTTGTCCAGTTTTCTAGTTGTCTCTACTAGGAAGTTAAGTATAGACTACTTCATCATGGTTTGAAGCAAATCTCTCTACATTTTTAAAAATAGGCTACTTTTCAAAAGCAGCTTTGTGTTTACAGCAAAATGAGTGGAATTGACAAATTTTTCATATACCCTCTTGCCCCTACTCATGCATAACCTCCCTAATTATCAACATCCCCCACCAGAGTGGTATATTTGATGAACCTACATTAACAAGTCATTATCACTCCAAGTCCATACTTTACATTGGGGTTCACTCTTGGTGTTCTACATTTAATTAGTTTGGACAAATGTATAATGAGATATTTGATGTTAGTGACTCAGGTTTAGGCTATTTTAATAGGTGTTTAGTGATATCTTACAGTTTTAATTTGCATTTCCCTGATGACATATGATGTGGAGCTTTTCATATGCTTATTTGCCATCTGTATATCTTCTTTGGTGAGGTGTCTGTTGTGATCTTTGGCCCATTTTTTAATTGAGTTTTTTAAAAAATATTTTGAACAGTAGTTCTTTATGAATGTGTATCTTGAGAGTATTTTTCCCACTCTGTTAAAGCCTTCTCACTGTATTGACATTGTCTTTAGCAGAGCAGAAGTTTTTAATTTTAATGACGTTCAGATGATCAATTCTTTTTTTTATGGATCATTTGGTGTCTTATCTAAAAAAGTCATCACTATACTGAAGATCATCTAGATTTTCTCCTATGTCATTTTCTAGGAATTTTATAGTTTTTTATTTTACATTTCTGTCTATGATTCATTTTGAGCTAATTTTTGTGAAGTGTTGAAGTTCTGTATATAATTTTTTTGCATGTGGATATTCAGTTATTATAACAATATATATTTTTAAAAATCTATCTTTTGTCTCATTGTATTTCCTTTCATTCTTTGTCAAAGATCAATTGACTATATTTATGTATATCTATTCTGGATATCTTTTCTGTTCTGTTGACCTATTTATCTCTTCTTCTGTCAATATCACAGTGTCTCGATTACTGTTGCTTTAAAGTAAGTCTCAAAGTTGAGTAGTGTCAGTCCTCTAACTCTGTTCTTCAATATTGTGTTGGTTATTCTGGCTCTTTGCCTCTCCATATAAACTTTAGGATCATACAGTTTTAGATAAAATTTTGATACTGACAAAATAACTTACTGGGATTTTTATTACATAAATCCTAAGATCACATTGGGAGAATTGATATTTGACAATATTGAGTCTTTCTAACCATAAACTTGGATTATCTATTTACTTAGCTCTTTTCAATATTTTAAAAATTGGTTTTGTAGTTTTTCCCCCATAGTTCCTGTGCATAGTTTGATAGGTTTATACCTAAGTATTTCCATTTTGGTGGATGCAGATGTCAATGGTATTATGTTTCTAATTTCAAATTCCATTTATTCATTGCTGTTGTATATGATTATATATTAATCATATATCTTGAAACCTTAATATAACCATTTCTTAGTTTCAGAAGGTTTTTTTGTTGTTGATTTTTTAAGATTTTTTACATAGACAATCATGTCATCTGTGAACAAAGACAGTTTTATTTTTTCTTCCTAATATGTATACCTTTATTTTTTTTCTTATTGCATTAAATAGAATTTCCAGCATGATGTTTAAAAAGTATGCTAAGAGGAGACATTCTTGCCTTGTAATTTTTTGATGATTTTTTGATGATGTGTACAAAATATGAATAGATAAGGGCTACAATGCCAGCTTTCCTCTTTTACCCTCACTTTTTTAAAACCATAATTTATATTTATAATCCTTTTATTTTCTTTATTTATAACTGACATTAAATTTGCCAATAAATAGGGCATGTCATAAATATTATGATACTTAGAAATTGAAAATCTGGGAGGTGAATAAGTATTCAGCAATCTATAGAGAAAAGACCTGTTAGCTAAAAAAAGACTTTGCATTTATTTTGGTATATTGATACTCTTTTGGGATTAGATCCTAGTCCATCAGTACACAGTTTACTTTTTAAAGTATTAAAACAAAAGAAAAATAATTGTTCCTTTAAAAAATTCCATTTGAAATCTTGTTGTATAGCACTCTATTCATGTACATCAACTCATAACATGGCATTGCATTGCAAATTTTTCTAAGAAGAAAAGAAACATAAATCTACCTTAAATCCCTCTACTTACTCAAAATTAAAATTTCTAAAACAATATTACTGTAGACTTCAGTGTATAAACATGAAACTCTATTGTACCCAAAGAGATTGATCTGCAGTTTGAGAATTCTTTTATATTGATGAGTAAACTTTTAATAAACAATGTGCACACTCTTGTCCAGTGCCATTAAAAAAACTGTAATACGTACTTAAAAGTTGTTAAGAGAGTGGATCTTAAATGTTCTCAATACAAACGCAAGAAGATAATTATATGAGGCGATAGAGGTGTTAACTAATGTTATTATAATCATTTTGCAATAATAAATGTATGACTTCAACAAGTTGTGTACCTTAAATTTACATAGCATTATATGTCAATTACATCTCAATAAATTTGAGAAAAAGTCAACAAAATATAATGTATTTTTTTTTTTACCCATCTTTGCTTTATGTTTCTGGATGTCTCAGGATAAAGGCTGTAATAGGAACATTCATAAGTCACATAATAGGTCTTGAATAACTTCTAATGACAAGTACTTTCAGTGGTTGAGAATTATAAAACATGACTTATGGGGTTAAGAGTTTCTAAGTAAATTGATAAAGAAATATTATTAGCAGTAGAAATATAAACTTGGTAATTTACCAGTTAACTGAAAGTAGTGTTTTTAAAAAATCACTCATACATTGTATTTCATCACAAACATTTAAAGAACACTATGTTCTAAAGTCAATTTTTTACATTAACAAAATTTCAAAAAGCAGTTTCTTGCAATAAATATATAAAATTTGGTATATTTAATTTTTTTCCTTAATGCTTTTTAATGTCACTTTATTTCTCTCTTAATGGTTGTTCGGTTTTCAAACATATTAATTGGATATTTTAAATGTTAGAAAACAAAACATTTCTAATCTAATCTTGTCTGCCTAGTACCTTCAAAAAATTTAATTTTAATTTTGTGAATAAATCATATTTACTAGAATTATTGAGATGAAATTTGATACATTATTTGGACTTTTTTTTTCAACTCATATCTTTTTTTATTATGCATTAATATTTGTCAATTGATTCATTAATTTGCTTATTTACTTTACGGGGTTATGTTATTCTTTTACTTTAATTACTTGAGTACTGATAGCTGCATCAAGTTTTCCCAATGTCTCAATTATAAGTATTTTGTTTCTATACCTGATTAGTCACTCATTTTTCACTTTTATGGAATTGTTATAATGGTACCCTCTGTGTAGCACATACTCAAACTCCCTTTACCCTCCTTTTTTTTTCATTAACATTTTACCTCAGCAGTGAAGCCACTTGCTGCTACTTTAAATTAATAATAATATATCTAATTTTACGGAATCTTTTAACCTAACAGACTAATGCTACTTTTCATTCAGAAAATTTCTTTGTTGTCTTATCAGCAAGTCTTAATCAACCACAGAAATTCAAACATATTGCCTCTTTCTAAGACAATAATCTTTTGGGATCTAACATTGTATATGGTTTACAGTTTTATTCATTAGTTAATTAATGTTGGGAAACAACTTAATAATAAGCTGCTTCTATTTTCTTTATTGAATAAAACTAAAATTTTCATTTAAAAAAATTTATAAAACCACTTGTTTGAACAAAATCTTACATGTAATCCTATTATTTGAAATAGATGAATTTAGAATTATTCTAGCTGAAACAAAGCTGCTCCTCTTTTAATCTTTTCAGCTATCTCTAAAAGAGTCCACAGGGAGAGAAAGATTAAGAGAGAGGAAATGAATATATTTGTTGACTCCTCTTTGAGTGACTCTAATTTATTTGGAGCTATATAGAATCATCAGTGACCAGCATATTTATTAACATGAACATACATTAAGAGAAAATAACAAGATGTTATAAGGCTGTCTATTCTCACAGAAAGTCAGATGCCAGTTTCTTTTAGCTCTGTAGCACTGGGCAAGGTATTTGCCCCCTTTCTTTATTAGTTTTATCACTATAAAATAGGAATAATCATAACAACAATCTCATAGAATTTTGGGGAGATTTAAATGAATTATGTATTATAATATAGACACTTAGAACAGAGCCTGGCATAGCTACAGTGTTCTACAAACATTAGTTGTTTTTCTCTCTGTCTTTGCTGTGCTCTAACTTCTGGTCTTTCATCATTAATATGGATAACTTGTGTGATAAAAAAAATTATAAAAAATAAATAGAAAAAATACAGAGAGAACATGTAGAGTAAGTAAAAATACTTCCTGAAAATGTAAAAGAAGTTCCTGTATTTTTACTGAACCTTAAAGAAGGTTACAAAATATTATGGCTACCATGATATCTTTATAAGAGATTAAAAATCCGAGTTGTGCCCAGGACTCAGTGCTAAGAGACTTGATGCTTTGGATTAGTAATGTGGCATTTTATTTGAGACTGAGAGGGTATTGGGGTTCTTCTGAGGTGCTTCTGGGGTTGGAACAAAAAATGAAGAGAAGATAAGCAAGTTGGGTCCATGATATTCCTCCTTTCTCTAAACTTGGGCAACTTCATTTTTATGTGTATAGTAGACTTCTGGGGGTTGGGGGGACTTGAAAACAGTTGTAATGGATCAAGTAGAACATGTCCTGTGGATATTTAAAACCATATAGCCTATGAAAATGACTCATTTGAACAAAGAGAAATGCATATGCAACGAGCAGAGACTTTTCTTAAAATAAACACTAGCCAATTTTAGGAGAATGGTTAATGAGACCATTTTTTTTTTTTTTAAATAAGATAGGGTCCCATGATGACCCAAGATTTATTTATTGTGTAAAACTTCTGAATTTTACAGTGACTCTCATCAATTTCCTGAATCTATAGATAAAAATTACTATCAGATCACCTCTCATGTTCTTAGAATTTTGAAGTTCAAGGAACTTTGAAGTATGTCAGTGCCAGTTTTCACAAAGCAACTCAATTTTAAAAGAACTGTAGGATTTGATGTCTCAAAAGGAGAGATTTTTCCTGACACGACTCGCTAAAACTCATTTGCCAGCTCAAGTTTGAGTTTCAGAACCTTTTTGTAATGCTGAGATTATAAACCAGATGCCTTCAATCAAGATCAATTCCAGAAAATGCTGGCCTGGCTTGTACTAAAAAAAATGCTCAGAACTTTTAGGACTATACTCATCTATTTATGGTGAGTTAAAATTAGAAGGAAAAAGATCTTAGAAATTATTTGGAAATCGTTTAGTGTTTCCAAAAATCTTCTTGTGATATCACATGTTTATTTACCCAGAAAATATGAATAATTAAAAGTGGATTTATAGAGGTGGTGATTTTATAGGGTCTCTCCTGGAGGCCTGGTAAATGGCAGGTGCTTTATCTTGAAAGCTAATGGGCATGTTGCAGAAACAGTGTTATCCCCTTTGTATCAAGTACCTTTCTTACGACACAGACCCGAGGCTTCAAATTAGAATGATGCTATTTTCTAAGTGACAGATAAATAGCCCTTTTTATCTTTCAAATAATCAATGGAAAAGCAAACCAGAGAGAAAAAGTCTTAGGTGTAAGTTTTAGGGCCTATGTGTAGACACATGTCAACAGCTATATGGGTAAGCAATGATGTTAAGGATGCAATGGGAACACGAACAGAAGTTCGGTGGACTTAGACAAGAGCGGAACAGTCTAATAGCACATAAACTGAAAAGGAAGAAAAGTAGAAAAAGAAAGCAATGTAATAAGAAACAGTATACACTAGAAATTCTTGTCTACCCAAAAGTTAAGTAACTTGCAGAGGGAGAGTGCATTTTGCTGCAAACAATGCTGTAATAAGAGATGGGCATTTTAGTTAGTGAGATCAATGACAGTGTTAGGCTTAAGATAGGAGTGTTGGACCAAGAAGGGGAGGGATAGGCTGAGACAAAGACCTGGTCTTCAGACCAGAAAACTGTACCCATCTCTGTAGGGAAGAAGAAATGATGGTTAAAATAGACTTAAAATTGTACAGTTGTTTATGTTTTTAATGGAATTGAGTATATTAGGTTTAGCTGCTTCATTTGATTATAATTTATCTATACTTCAGCAACTGAGGAACTCTTGAATCATCCATTATCTAAGCCCTTGTTTAAGAATGCTAAAATAGATATTTGATTTTAATGTTGCCACCATAGTGCTACTAATAGTATTTCTCTTTATAAATGAAAAAAATGAATATCCTTGGGTTCAAGTTCTTTGCTATGTTCTAGCCAGTAGTTCCCAACCTTTTTGGTGTCAGAGATAGGTGCTTCTATAAAAATCTAATGCCTAGTGATCTGAGGTGGAGCCGAGGTGGTGATGCAGCACTGGGGAGTGACTGCAAATACAGATGTAGATTCATTTGCTCGCACACTACTCACCTCCTGCTGTGTGGCCTGGTTCCTAACAGTCCACCAATCTACACTAGTCTGCAACTGGGGGTGGGGACCCCTGTTCTAGAGTATTGACCAATTACTTTTTCCAGAAGTAATTTTCACCTCATTTTATTAAATAAACTAGGATATTTTGTGTAGTGATTTTCTTTATTGGTGTCAGGCATGTACTAGACACTCAATAAATGTTAATTGACAGAATGAAAGATTGATTTAATTTCTCAACCACCTGCAACCTTGCCATACTACATATTAAAAACTGTTACTTAAGGGATCACTAAAAGATTACTAAATTTCGGTAAATAGAGTGCTTGTGTTTTCATTCTTGAGTTTTCTAGTCCAGAAATTTGACCTGATTTACTCTTGTGTGAATGAAATAAAAAAATTCTTCTACTTTTATGGTTTCAAACTATCTCCAAAATTCACTGTAAATGAATTGACTAGCCAAAATCAAATTGATGACTGGCCTAAATTAACATGATATGCTTGTTTAAAAATAAATATAGTCAAAATAGCACAATTGATTGTAACTGTAGGCATAGCTGATAGCTTAGGTGTTTAAGGTCTAAACTCAAATTTGCAATTGGTTTAGAAACAAAAGTGGAAAAGCTGTTTCATTTTAAAAGTACTGTAATTAATAGAATATTGCTTCACCTCTCAGTTTTGATGATTAATTAGTAGTGATCCCCTCATTGTGTTAGTTGTCTACTCTGTTAACTTCTCCAGATAATATAGCTCCCTGTGGTCTAGGGGCAGTGTAGTGAGAAGACATAATCATTTCTGAATGTCAATAAAACTATATTAAAGAAAATCCAAGCAAGGCACCAGCAAGCCAGGCATTGTCTCCAATCCATCCAACTCAAAGAGGGAATCTTGCACATCAGTCAGCTACTCCCACAGGAGATAGTGTGCAGTCAATTCCTATCACGTCTTCATCACCATTACACTGTACTTACCTAGGCCTCCACATGTTATTCCACTGTGAAATACCTGTATTTGTTGGCTTTCCTACCTCTGGGTAAGAACTTCCCGCACAGAATGCCTTATCATGTAAGAGCAGGTGTCAGTCAGCAGCCATATTGTCAACCTTCCCTTCAGTTCCTTGCCATGACACTATTACAACTCACACTCTTCAAATATCATTATCACATGGTTGAAAATATCTGTACTTTGAACAAAGCCAGGCCCTGGCACTGATGCCTTTATTCATGCTCAGCTTTTGGCTCTTGTGGCTGTTTTAATCAGGGACACAAATTTAGTTTCAAAAAGCTTAATGGAAAAACTAAACTATCTGGCAGTATTGCAGCTCCTCTGCCTAGTGCACTCTGGATGGCTCTAAACTGAACTTGAGGTCTCCATATACTAACATATTGATATTTTTTTTATTACCTAACATACTGGTATTTGATGACAGTTTTAATTCAAAGATAATTAAAATAATGTTGTTGTATTTATTTATAACCAGAGGCTCATAAACAGACTTGTAATTTTGTATTAAATAATGAATTAATTCTAGAAAATGATATAAAAGTTTCAGCTTATGCAAGTAACATTGTATTTGCAATACTAATTAAATTGTCAGTAGCTATTTGCTGTCATTTTCTCAAACAATCAATTGTGAACCATTCTACTAATGTCTTGTCTTTGAGTATGTGATCAGTATTAAGATAAATTAAAAAGTGATTTTTTTTAATATACGAACTTTATCCTCAGGGAATTTATAATCTAGTGGGTAGATATATCAAATAAACTAACAAAACAAAAACATGTAATAGAGAGCCCAAAAATGAGAGAGGAAAAATTATATTTCTACAAGGTTTCCGAGTGTCATTGCCTCAGAGAACTAAACGTTAACATAAATAGACATGTCAATAGAAGGAATTGGTTTGGTGAAAGAGGAGGAAGGGAAGCGTTTGATATCGAACATGTTAAACTTCGAATGTGAATGAGACATCAAGATAAAGATATTCAAATGAAAACCATTAATGTTTTCATCCTGAATCAAATGATAGCAGTGTTTGAAAGGTGTTTTTAAGCAATGATTATCACATGTTTTGGTCTCAGGACTCCTTTGCATACTTAAACATTATTGAAATCTCTAAAGAGGACCTTTCTATATATGAGTTATAGCTATCCATATTTATAATGTTAGAAATTAAATGAGTATTAAATAATTAAAAACAATTAAAAAGTCATCTATCAACATAATCAATATGTTTTATTAAAAAATAACCACATTTCAAAAACATATTAGTGAGTAGATTGGTATTATATTAAATTTTTGAAGATATATTTAATGTATTAATTAATAAAAGACAGTTGAATTTTCTGTTCTCACATTTAATCTGCTTCTGCATTCAATCTATCGTGATATCATACATCATGTAGATTCTGAAAAACCCCACTGTAGATACAAGAGAGGATGAGAGTTAAAAAAAAAAAAGCAAATAAAGCTTACATATTAAAGTATTATTATAAAAATAGTTTAATCTTGGTCAGAGATATGCTTTGTGTGACTTGAGTCCTTCAAATATGTTGATACCTCTTTTATTGCTCCGAGTGTGGTATGTTTTCATAAAATTTCCATATGCATTTTAAAAGAATGTGTATGCTGCTGTATAGCTGTGAAATTTTCTATAAATGCCAATTTGGTCAAGATGTTTGATAGTATTGCTAAAATCTTCTATATTCTTATTAATTTTCTATATAATGATTCTGTTAATGAATCTATTAATTATTGTGAGATGGTTATTGAAATATTTGATTATAATTGTGAACCTATTATTTTCCTGAAGTTGTGTCAGTTTTTGCCTTGTGTATTTTGAAACTCTATTACTGTATATATACATTCAGTACTCTGTGTATATACATTAAATACTCTTGAAGAATTTAAAGCTTTATCATTATGAAATGACCTTATTCACCCTTGCTATTCTTTATTTTATAATATTAATATAACCACTCCAGATTTTTTTCCTTTTAGTATTTGTGTGGTTATCTTTTTATCATCTTTTAAATTTTAACCTATTTTTTTTTCTTATATTTAAAAGTGTTTTTCTTTGTTGGCAATATAGAATTGAGAGTTACTTTATATTCAGTCTGACAATCTCTTTTATTTGGAGTATTTAGATCATTTGCCTTTAGATTTGATTGATGCTATTAGTCTTAAATCTATCATTTGCGATTGTTTTATATTTGTTCCATCTGTTCTTTATCTCCTTTGCCTTCATTTCCTGTCTTTTTATAGATTAATTGCATACTCTTATGATTCTATTTCATCTTCTTTGTTGGATTAGTTGTAATTCTTTGGGTGCTTTTTAATGTTAGAGGTTTTTTTTTTAAAGGTTTACAGTATACAGATTTAACCTATCATAGTCTATCTTCAAGTGACATTATATCACTTAATATATAGTTTTAAAACCTTACAATACTTGCATTTCTTTCATCCTGACCCTATGCTGTTTTTATATATTTTAGTTTTACATATGTTGTAAAACACTCACTATATTATTATTTTTTAAAATAATTTTACTAAACAGATTTATACAAACTAAAAATATTTATATATTTATGCATATAGTTATTACTTTCAGTGCTTCTCATTCATTTGTATAGATCTAGAGTTCCACCCATTAACATTTTCCTTTTATCTAAAGACTGCCCTTAAAGTTTCTTGTTGTATGACTCTGCTTCTGATGACTCATTCAGTTTTGTATATCTGAAGAAGTTATTATTTTTAAAAGATATGTTCATTGGTTATAGAAATCTAGGTTAATAATTTATTTCTTTCTGTGATTTAAAAATATTTCTCTCTTATTTTCTTGCTCATGTTGTTTCCACTGAGAAATCTGCCTTATTTATTTTTGTTTCTTTAAACATAATGTGCTATTTTTTCTCTATTTAAAAAGTTTTTATTATCATTGGTTTGATTATAATATACTTTGGTATGGTTTTCTTCATATTGTTAACACATCCTTGCCTCATATAATTTATATTTGTTGTTGTTATGGTGAGATTATTAAAACTTTAATCTATAGCAACTTTCAAGTTCACAATAAAGTATTCTTAACCATAGTCATCATGTTATACATTAGCTCTCCAGGACATATTTACCTCATAACTGGAAGTTTGTACCTTTTGACCCATTTTACCCACCTCACTCACCCTGCCTCTGGGCAACCAACAATCTGTTCCCTGATCTGAGTTAGTTTTTCATTTGTTTATTTGTTCTTAGATTCCACATATAAGTGAGATCTTACAGTATTTGTCTTTTTCTGATTTATTTCATTTAGCATAATACCCTTCAGTTTCATCCACATTGTTGCAAATGACAGGGTTTTCTTCTTTATAATGAGCGAATAAGATTTCATTGGATTTAGATAGGTAGAGATAGATGATAGATAGATGATAGATAGATAGATAGATAGATAGATAGATAGATAGATAGATGATAGATAGATAATCTCACATTTTCTTTATTCATCTGTCAATGGAAAGGAAGGTTGTTTCTGTGTCTTGGCTATTGTGAATGATGCTGCAGTAAATGAAGGAGTGCAGATATCTTTTTAAGACAGTGATTTCATTTTCTTCAGGTATATACCGAGAAGTGGGATTGCTGGGTCTTATTGCAGTTCTATTTTTAATTTTTTGAGAAACCTTTATATTGTTTTCCACAGTAGCTGTACCAATTTATATTCCCATACACAGTGCACCAGGGTTTCCTTTTCTCCACATCCTCAGCAATATTTATTATCTATGTTGTGTTTCATAATAGCCATGCTAACAGATATGAAGTGATATCTCATTGTGATTTTGATTTACATTTTTCTAGTGATTAGTAAGTTGAAAAACTTTTTCATGTATTTGATGGGCATTTCTATGTCTTCTCTGAAAAAATATCTATTCAAATCTTCTGCCCATTTTAAATTGGATTGGATTTTTTTTGCTAGTGAGTTGAGTTTCTTATTTATTTTAGATATTAACCATATATCAAATAAATGGCTTGAAAATATTTTCTCTCACTCCATAGATTGCCTTTTATCATTTATTTATTTATTTATTTATTTATTTATTTATTTACTTGCTTACTTACTTACTTATTTAATTTTTCCCCTCCTCCCCCACCCTACTAGTAACCACTAATCAATAGTTCTCTGGTAACCACTAGTTTATAGTCCATGTTCATGAATCTCTGTTTGTTTGTCCTGCTCATTTGTTGCTTTTAGGTTTATATCCCACATATAATTGATATCATGTGGTTTTCAAATTTTTCTATCTGGCTTATTTTTCTTAGCATGATTTTCTTGATGTCCATTTGTGTTGTCACGAATGGCAGTATTTCTTCTCTTCCTATGGCTGAGTAATATTCCATTGTATATATGTACCACAGCTTCTTTAGCCAATCGTCTATCGTAGGACACTTTGGTTGCTTCCATGTCCTGGTCACTGTGAATAGTGCTGCTATGAACATCAGTGTACAAATATCTTTTTGGATATAGGTTTTCAAGTCTTTGGGGTAAATACCCAATAGAGGGATTGCTGGACCATATGATAGATCAATTCTTAGCTTTTTTGAGGAGCCTCCAGACTGTTTTCCATAGTGGCTGTACCAACTTGCAGTCCCACCAGCAGTGTATGAAGGGTCCTTTTTCTCTGTAACCTCTCCAACATTTGTTATTATTTGTCCTGTTGATTATAGCTATTCTAACAGGTATGAGATGGGATCTCACTGTGGTTTTGATTTGCATTTCCCTAATAGCTAACGATGTTGAGTATCTTTTCATATATTTGTTGGCCATTTGTATGTCCTCTAGGGAGAAGTGCCTGTTAAGGTCCACTGTCCATTTTTTGATTGAATCATTTTTTGTTGTTGTTGTTATTGAGTCATATGAGTTTTTGTATATTTTGAATATTAGGCCCTTGTCAGAGATGTTGCTTGTAAATATATTTTCCCATTTGGATGGTTGTCTCTTTTTACCTTGTTGACGATTTCTTTTGCTGAGCAGAAGCAGCTTTTTAGTTCAATGTAGTTCCATTCATTTATTTTTGTTTTTGTTTCTTTTGCCTTTGAGGTCAAATTCATATAATCCTCTTTAAGTCCAAGTTCCTTGAGTGTAGTTCCTATGTTTGCTTCTATGAATTTTATTGTTTCAGGTCTTATATTTAGGTCCTTAATCCATTTTGAGTTAATTTTGGTGTGTGGTGATAGACAAGAGTCTAGTTTCTTTCTTTTGCAGGAGGCTTTTTCGTTTTCCCAGCACTATTTATTGAAGAGGCTTTCCTTTCTACACCATATGTTTTTGAAATTTTGTCAAAAATTATTTTCCCATATAAATATGAGTTTACTTCTGGACTCTTGATTCTGTTCCACTGGTCCATGTGTCTGTTTTGCTGCAAGTACCATGCTATTTTTATTACTGTAGCTTTGTGGTATAAGTTGTAGGGCAGAGTGATGCCTCCAGCCTCGTTCTTTTTTCTTCGGATGGCTTTGGCAATTTGGGGTCTTTTATGCATCTATACAAATCTAATGATTTTTTGTTTTATTACTTTAAAAAGTGATGATGGCATTTTGATGGAGAACACATTAAATCTGTATAATGCTTTAGGTATGGTCATTTTAACTATGTTGATTCTTCCAATCCAAGAACATGGAATATCTTTCCACTTCTTTGTATCTTCTTCAGTTTATTTTAACAGGGTCTTATACTTTTCATTATATAGGTCCTTTACATGTTTTGTTACATTTATTCTTAGGTATTTTATTCTTTTTGTTGTAATTGAAAAAGGAATTATTTTTCCTCTTCTTTTTCTGACACTTCATACTAGAGTATAGGAATGCTATGGATTTTTGAATGTTGATTTTTGTATCCAGAAACTTTACTGTATTTACTTATTGTTTCTAGTAGTGTTCTTGTGGTATTTGCCTTTTATCTATCTATCTATCTATCTATCTATCTATCTATCTATCTATCTATCTATCATCTATCTATCTATCTATCATCTATCTATCTATCTATCTATCTATCTATCATCATCTATCTATCTATCTATCTATCTATCTATCTATCTATCTATCATCTATCTATCATCTATCTATCTATCATCTATCTATCTATCTATCTATCTATCTATCTATCTATCTATCTATCTATCTATCATCTATCTATCATCTATCTATCTATCTATCTATCTATCTATCTATCTATCATCTATTTATCTATCATCTATCTATCTATCATCTATCTATCATCTATCTATCTATCATCTATCTATCTATCTATCTATCTATCATCTATCATCTATCTATCAATCTATCTATCTATCTGTCTATCTATCATCTATCTATCAATCTATCTATCTATCTGTCTATCTATCATCTATCTATCTATCTATCTATCTATCATCTATCTATCATCTATCTATCTATCTATCTATCTATCATCTATCTATCTATCATCTATCTATCTATCTATCTATCTATCTATCTATCTATCATCATCTATCATCTATCATCTATCTATCTATCATCTATCTATCTATCTATCTATCTATCTAATCTATCTCTCTATCTATTTTTGATATTTCTTTTGCTGTGCAGAAGCTTTTTAGTTTGATGTAGTCTCACATATTGACATTTGCTCTTGTTGCTGGTGCTTTTGATATCATATTCAAAAATCCATTGTCAAGACCAATGTCAAGGAAATTTTCTTCTTCTAAGTTTTTGGAGTTTTACAATTTGAAATCTTACATTTAAGTCCTAATCCATTTCAAGTTAATTTTTGAAAATGATGTAAGATAGGGGCTCAATTTTTGTCTTCTGTATGTGAATGTCCAGTTTTCCCAGAATAATTTATTGGAGACTATTTATCTCTATTGAGGATTCTTGGCTTCCTTATCAAATTAATTGACCATATATATGTGGGTTTATTTCTGGGCTCGTGATTCTGTTTCAATCTTCTATGTGCCTATTTTTATGCTAGTACTATGCTATGTTTTGATTAAAATAGCTTTTAATAAAGTTTAAAATCAGAAAGCATGATGCCTCCAGTTTTATTCTTTTGCAAGTTTGCTTTGTCTATTTGGGATCTTTTGTAGTTCCATATGAATTTTAGAATTTTTTTGTCTTATTTTTCTGAAAAATACCATTGGAATTTTTTATCAGGATTACTTTGCATCTGTAGATGTCTTTGGGTAATATGGGCTTTTTAATAATATTAATCTTCATTTTTAAAATAGAACATATTTTTATTTATTGATGTCTTCAAAAATTTCTAAATACCTTGATTTTTTTTTTCTGAGATGCAATTAAATTGTTATTGGGTCTTTTAAAATTTGTTTGGCAGGACTGAGGCTGTGCTTTCTAGAGCTATTTTCTATTATTAAGGCAAGATTGTTCTGAGTACTCCAAGCAACGTCATGTGAATCATGATGTTTTCCAATCTGGCTGTTGGAACAAGCACTATTTCTAGCCCTGTAGGCCTGTTGAGCACTATTACTTTCAAAACTTTTGGTCGTTCCATGTTTAGTCACATAGTTTCCTCATTTGTACACTGATTAATACTAAGCTGGATTTTTGTTAGAATCCTCTGAAGATCTCAGGAGTTCTCTAATTGTGTAACTCTTTCCACTCTAGTAATCTTCCCTGGTAACACTAGCTGTCTACTGCTTCCCGAGACTCTCAACTGTATCTCCTCAGCTCAGGGATTCAAACAGGTTCTGACTCAATTTCTTTCCCAGGGCAACATCCTGAAAATTGCTTCAAAACAATAAGTTGGAGCAGTTGTAGAGCCTATCTCTTTTTTCTTCCTCTTTGTCAAACATTATTGTCCTTCATTGTCTGATATCTAGTGTCTTACAAATTATCGTTTGAGATGATGTTTCCATTTTTTTTCTCCTCTGTTTTAACTTAAAGGTGGCTACTTTGATGTAGGAAAAAATTTGATAGAAAAGCACCCTGATCACAATTTTGTTAGCAATCCCACAGAATTTTTTTTTTTTTTTTTTTTTTTTTTTTTTTTTGTGGCAAAACACCCATCTTGCTAATTCTGTTCCTTTCAATTGCTTTTCTGACTTCTGGTACCAATTATCATATTGGTTATATACCAGGAGCTGCAACAGACACTATTCTAGTTTGTTTCAAGAAAAATTGGTTTATTACCAGATGATTATCAATATAATTGAGAAGGCTAGAAAAGCAGACTCCTAAATGCCTTTCTCATAATCTATATCTTCAAAATGAACTTATCATGTCTGTGTGCCTTTCATTCTGTGGACTCATTTTTGAATCCAACTCATAAAATTGTATATTTCATTAAGAAGTGTTTTTGATACAATATTAAGAGCATGGAACTTTAAGCCACACTGTCTGAATTTTCATTTCTTTTTTACCATGTTGCACCTCTCTGTGCTTCAGTCTTATTACCTGTAAAGAAAATATTAGTGCTTATCAAATCACATTGATGTGAGGATTGATGTTATATGCTTAGAAGAGTTTCTGGCACAAGCTAAAAAATACTAGATAAGTTTTAAGGGTTGTTTTATTATAATTGTTAGTAGCAACATCAAGGGAGTCTAGCTTTACAGGGTTCTCAGTATAAAAAAGTGCACAAATGGAATGTCAGAATATCTATTCTGTTTATAGTATTGTACCCCATTGTTCTAGATATAAGAACAGCTATATTCATTGGTGTAAATGTAGATTCAACATAGATATAGATATCAATTAGGATATGTTTGGTTTCTAAAACTAAAGTTTCTGAAACTAAAACACTGTGGACAAGTTCCTAAATTATAACAAATTGAGCAAAATGATATGTGGAACTTTGACAACAAAATGGTAAATATATGATATCATTTTAAATAATATTCAAGATTAGTTATTTCACAAGAAAACTTGAAATGTTCTGAAGTCTTACAGGTCTTAAATAAAAGAAACTGACTGAGACGTTTCTCAGATTTATAAGCAATTCTGAAAATATTTGTGACATTACAAATAACAAATTGTGAGGCTGAAAAATAAGATTTTGTAAAAGTTCAATAAGTGAAATCTTTTCATTGATCATGTTAGAAAAAAGATGAAACTATCTTTGAAGTGTATAGAAATATTACATAATTGTCATTTAATAAGGCAATTAAAATGTTCTCAGCTAGAAATATGTGGGGAAAGTATTATAGAAATAAGCCTACCTGATAATTAATGATGGGTCAATTTAATGTTATTTTCTTGGATTTTATGATGCTTGTGGTATTCGCTGGTATTTTAAAATTTATCATTTATTTTGCTTTCTATTTTCATTCTAAATCAATACACCTATTCATAATTTTTTTGAAAAGAAAATTTTTGCCTATCTCTATTCATGAGGATTTTCTCCTATAATTTCTAGTAGAAGCTTTATAATTCTAGATTTTCTTTAGGTCTATGATTCATCTCAAAATAATTTTTACATGTAGAGTGAAGTATAGTTTAAAGTTCATGTTGTTTTCCATAGAAATTTCCAATTGCTTAAAGACCATTTGTTAAAACAAAACTCTTTTGCTAATAGAAGTAACTCATATCTTGGCAAAATTTAATTTACCGTGTAAATGTATGGACTTTACACCTATTTTTGTACTCCTTATTCTAGTAAGTTGATCTTTATCTTTATACCAATTCTACACTGTCATGATTACTATAGCTCTATTAAATAATTTAATACCAATACTTATAAATCTTCCAAATTTTAAATCTTTATATGATCAAATCATTTGTTTCTGTATGAATTTCAGAGTTTATCAATTTATACAAAAATTCTTGCTGAAATTTTATTTGGATTATACCAAATCTATAGACCAATTTGTAGAGAATTGTCATCTTAGTAATAACAAGTCTTCCAATACAGTCATGCATTGCTTAATGACAGGGATGTGTTCTGAGAAATGAGTCATTAGGCAATTTTGTCATTGTGTTAACATAATAGAGTGCAATTACACAAAGCTAGATGGTGTAGCCTACTATACACCTAGGCTATATGGTACAGCCTATTGCTCCTAGGCTGCAGGCAGTTGTAACATAATGGTATTTGTGTTTAAATATATCTAAACCTAAAAAGGTACAGTAAGAATATAGTATAAAAGATAAAAACGGTACACCTGTATAGGGCACTTACTGTGAAGAGAGCTTTCAGGACTGGAAGTTGCTCTGGGTGAGTGAGTGAGTGAGTGGTAAGTGAATGTGAAGACTTAAGACATTAGTGTATACTACTGTAAATTTTATAAACACTGCACATTTAGGCTACACTAAATTTATAAAAATATTTTTCTTTCTTCAAAAATAAATTAATCTTAGCTTACTGTAACTTTTTTATATTATAAACATTTTAAATTTTAAAATTTTCTGACTTTGTAATAATAGTTTAAAACACACATTGTATAGCTGTAAAGAAATATTTTTTTATATTCTTATTCTACAAACATTTTCCTATTTTTAATTTATTTTTACTTTTTAAACTTAAAAAAATAAATGAAGACACAAATATACACATGACCATACACAGGTTCAAGATTGTAAATAAGATTGTAAATATCACTGTTGTCCACTTTTACATCTTGTCCCCTGGAAGGTCTTTGGGGACGATAAAATGCACGATGCTGTCATCTCCTATGATAACAATGCCTCCTGAAGAACCTGACTGAGGCTTTTCTTGAGGAGGTGTCACTCTTTTCAGAAATATATCCATGTTGGTTTACTTCATTTGTTTATTTTCTTCATTTATAGATTTGCTTGTAAGCAGGTAATGCATCTTGAACATTCCTCTCTATTAATGAAAACCTTTCGATGTTGGGGTCCATGTTTTCAAAATTTTAAGGAACTCATTGACGTCTGCAAAAGCTTCTGTTAAGCCCTTCCTGTAACTTTCCATAGGGGTTTGTCTTTTTCTTCTCTTGCAGTTTCCTTTTCTCTTCCCTCTTCTTCAGCTGTGCATTCCTATTCCAATTCCAAAAACTCTTCATTTGTCAACTCCTCAGGAACCATCTTTAGAAGCTCCTTAATATCATCCTCTCCCATACCTGGGTTAAAGTTGTTTGCCACCTCAAGCAAAATCTTTAAAGGTATATTATTATCTAGAAAGTATTTCTCCATTTTACTTGTGTAGCAATTCAGGAGGGCATCTTGAAAGATAAGTTGGACTTCTTATTGCTCCTTTAGTACACTGGCAGTATGTGCTTATTGATATATTTGAAAGGCCTGGGTTCTCACTGTGCCAGACCTCAAAGGGTCTTTTTTTTAAAGCATTTTATTTTATTATCTGTTAGAAGTATACAATATATTGGTTAGACATTTATGTAGTTTATGAAATGATACCCTAATTGGCCTATTGCCCAATCTGGCTCTATGCATAGCCATTACATTGCTGTTGACTATATTCCCTATGCCATATTCCCCATCCCAAAGGGTCTTAATTTAACAGTACCCACAAACAAGACTGTTACCATGTCCTTGAGAGCTTTGAAACCTGGCATCTTTTTAAGCATCTATTTCCAAAGTAGGGAGGTTTCCTCTATATTTAATATTTTCTTCAGCAAGTAATTTTGTCAGCAATCAGCTCATTTAGAGTTTTCAAATATTCTTCAGCTGTCTTGACATCAGCTCTCTCAGACTCACCGCTCATTTACATTATATAATGTATAAAGATTTTTGAATCATTTAAACCACTCAAAACTAGCAGTAAATTTAATGTTGTAATTGGGGCCAACTTTTCCTTTTAGCATCACAAGCAAACAAACTTTTTGTTTTTGCCAAGATCCTCATGGTGGTGGGAGGCATGTGCTTCCATTTGGTCTTAATTCCAGGTCATTAGAAGCTTATTATATCTGGTATGAGTCCTTCTCAGATTTTTGTTGGTCTAGTTGCCTTCAGTGAAGCACCACTTTTGGTAGATTTGTCACTTTTTTTCTTGTTCTTCAAATTGAGGCTGAATGAACAGTAGCAACTACCATTAATTTTCTACTTTTATAATCCTTAATCGCTTTTACTTTTGTTTTCATGTCAATCACTCCTCTTGGCCTCTTACTGGGCAACATTAGCAGTGGATTTTGTATGTTTAGGGGCTATGAAGAACAAAACAACACAAGATTAAATCTTGCACAAGAGAAAATGATGAAATCAAGAGATGTGAATATGAGAGGTATGATCCTGCTGCTGGCATAACATGGCACACTCTTTTACTGCTAACTTTTTTATAAGTAGAAAGAGTACACTCGAAAATAACACAAAGTACAGTATAATAAATACATAGTCATTTAGTATCATCAAATATTATGTACTGTATATAATTTTATGTGCTATACTTTTATACAACTGACTGTGCAGTTAGGTTTGTTTATACCAGCATCACCACAAACATGAGTAATGGATTGCACTAGCACATTATGATGGCTGTGTTACCACTAGGCAATACAGATTTTTCAGCTCCATTTTAATCTAATGGGACCACCATTGTATATGTGGTTCATTGTCCACCAAAACATCACTATGCAACTCATGATTACACTCGAATAAAATGCCTCTTCATTGATTTAGGTTTTGTTGAATAATTTTCACCCATGTATTTTAGTTTTTGGTTATTAGCCTTACACAGGTTTTATAGATTTATGCTTATGTATGTGATCCCATTTTTGGATGCTATTATAAGTGTCATTTTAAAAGTATAATCTCAAGGACTTATTTATAATTTATAAAAATTAAATTTTGCTTTTTGAAATTGAACTTATGTCTGGGAATATGGCTAATTTTGCTTGTTAATTCTACTTGTGCTTTATTTTTAAGGTGGGAATTTCAGCAGGCTTTCTACATATAAACACATTTTCTGTGAATAAAAATATTTTTATTTCTAAATATTATATTATTTTTATTTTGCCTTATTTCAATGACTAGGATTTCTAATTCACTGTTCAATAGAAATAGTATAAAACATCTTTATTATTCTCAATTTTAGGAGAAAATTGTAGACTTTCTGCATTAAATATGTTAGCTAGAAATTTTTTGTAGGTATGTCTCATCAGATTGAGGAATTTCCTTTCAATTTCCAGTTAACTTTGTATTTCTCATGAATGCACACTGAATTTCATCAAATACTTTTTGAGCATTTATTAAGAAGATCATATGATCTCTCTATTATGCTTTTAATAGGATAAATTATATTGTTCAGTTTTTAGGTTTTAATGATTAAACCAAGCTTTCACTCTGGGATAAAACCTTCTTTGTCATGTAGTATTATTACATACATAAGATACATAATGAATCTTTTTCCTCTAGGAATCTTTAAGATTCTTTTTAACACTGGCTTTTAGAAATTCTGATATGCCCTGGTATAATTTTCATTTTTTTGTGACTGAAATTTAAGATTTTTGGATTTATGGGTTCTAATACCTAGTTTTAGTCAAATATGAAAAATTATCAACCATTTTTTAAAATATTTCTTTCTCTCTTCTGTTTTGGTGACTTTAGTAACCCATCCAGTATTAGGCCACCAGAAGTTGCCCCACAGCTTACAGACGCTCTGTTCATTATTTTTTTCAGACTTTTTCCTCCCTGCATTTTATTTTGGATAGTTTCTGTTATTATTTCTCAAGTTCATTAATTTTATTGCCTTTAGTGGCCATTTTTAATCCCGTTCAATATAGTTTTCACCTCAGGCATTATATTCTTTATTTATAGCAGTTTGTGTGTGTGTATAATTATGTGTATGTATTTATATCTCTATGTAACATCCTATCTGCTGATGCTCATTCTTATATACCTTCTTGAAAATATAGGAATAGTTAGAACAACAATTTTATTTTAATATCCTTATCTATGAATTTTATCATCGAGATCTTTTCATGGTCTATTTCTATTGCTTGATTATTCTTTTCATTGTGAGTTGTATTTTCCATCTTGGCAGACATTGTAGATTTTACTTTCTTGATTACTTGATACTTTTATGTTCCAATAAATATTCTTGCGGTTTTTTTTTAAATCCCTGGGGAATAGTTAAATATTTAAGATATGGTTTGATCCTTGGTTTTAATCTTTGTTAGATGGGACCAAAGGAGCCTTCATTTAGAGTTCATTTTGTCCCACTACTGAATAAATGCCATTTTGAGTACTTTATTTAATGCCCCATTAATTCTGAGGCTTTTTGACTGTCTGGTGGGAACTAACCTATTTCTGGCTTGTGTCAGTGCCAAAGATTATTTTGCCTATTCCTTGGTTTCTTTCTTTCCCAGGCTTTAGATACTTTTCTCAGACCACACATGCTAATTAATCCTTAATAAGGACTCCAGGGGAACCCTCTATAGATATCTAGAGCTCTACCTCTGTGCACTTTTCTTCTCCAGCTGCCTTGGTCTTCCTTACTTTCCACTTCTATCTTCTCATCACCTCCTGCACTGCAGCCTGGAAACTCTCAGCAGTAAACTGGGAAATTTCAGGCCTCACATTATTTGTCTTCTTTCTCTTAGTGATTACTGTTCCACATTGCCTGATGTCCAATGGTATACCGACTCTTTCACATATTTGTATAATTTATTAGTTTTTTAAAGAGGGAGTTAAATATGATTTCTACTACTTCATTTTGACCAGGAGTAGAATCTCTGCTGCTTCTTTTTGATCTCCTGCTGGTGCTTTCAGTTAATTAAAGTCAAGCCAAATTCAACAGAGAAGAGAACCAGTTAATGTAGCTATTTGAGGTTGGTCTTGTGAGACGTAGAGCCAGGTGCAGGTCAGAGGGAAGATCTGAAGGGGCAAATAGGGGATGTCCAGCATACATTACCAATGTGATTTTTATCTTAGCCATGTAAGAAAAGTTATTCTCATAAATAAAATGGGATAAGTCCTTTGGCTTCATTCTCTACTCTAAGCATCTGTAGGCTCTGCAACTTAAGGTCAACTCACCCATCCTACAACTGCATAGTTCTGAAAATACAGAAGTATCTTGATTTACACATGTTTTTATTCTAATACTTAATTTTGAATATATAGTCACTTTGGTTATTTGTTCATCCATATTTTTATAAATAGAAAGAAAATTTTTTAAATCCACAAATTAAGAGTTCTGTCAATTTTTTTCAGCACTTCGTCAATATATACATTTGAACTCAATCTATATATTCAGTATATCCAAATAACAATAATAGATATGATTTATCAAGGAATGTCTTCTTATAGGTATAGAGTATACCATTGACAGGTAATTTTCTTGTTTAATCCTCATAATACCATTATGCAATAATTATTATTTTAATACCTAATTTCTAGATTAGAAAAATGAAATTAGACTGATCATATAATTAAATTGATCATGATATTAAGGATCGCATAACAAGTAAAGTAACAGTGCTTGGATTCAAGCTCTGGGCTTTTTGACTTGAAAAGCTATTCTCTTGTTGCCTTTTTCTGCCTTGATAAAAGAACAAGAAATAAGGAACATAAGTTCAAAGACTGTCTTCATTGTTAGATTCTAGGATAAAAAGTGAAGAAATAATCATTCACATTTTTAATTCCAATATGAAGGTTAATCAAAGTGTTCATTTCGGCAACCTGCCCAGACTTTACTGTTTCTCCTCTATAGCTGTTTTTTTCACTCATTTGGTACCTCTCTCATGTTGAATGGTGAGGCCACTTTCACCATTTCTCTGTTAGTGAAAGAAAGAGAAAGATTGAGCTTCAAGCCTTTTATTAGTTACAATTATTAAAATATTTTTGGGAATGAAGCCTGCAAAAGTGTATTCAAGAAAGGGTTGCTTGGCATTTCAAAATGATATCATTTGTGTAAAGATAAGAATATACTATTAACAAGTCTTCCTTAAGATAAATGCATATGATGTTTTAAGGGATACTTTTAATCTTAAAATGGAAATGCTTATACCTGTTTTCTATCTACTACTGCATTAGAGGTGACAAAAAATAAAAGTGTAAATCTAGCTTTGACAGTCATGCATTGTTATGCAGAGTTGGATAGAAGCCAGCACCTTCCATGTTCACATTATATGACCTTACTGACCTATTTACTGGTGTACAATATCTTCTGTCTATCTCTGTGTGTGTATGTGTGTGGGAAAGTAAGGAAAATAACAGTGTACATGATGAATCAGAGAGAAAAAACTGCCCTTGTTTTGGATCTGTAATAACAAGCAAGGAGGAGGAGGGGGGCCTTTTATTGTCCTACAATAAAGTTCCTAATAGTTATCATCAACTGCAACTGACATCGAAATAAATGTCTCAAACAAATCATAGGAAACAGGCACATAGACGTCATATATGGGAGACGTTATAGAAGAGAGATCACTTTGGGGATATATTGATCATATTGTACCAAGTAGAAGTCTGCTGGAATGTACTTAGAGACCCCTTAGAACTATGATATTTTATGATCTTAAGAGTTATATGGTTTAATAAGTAATTCCATCTATATTACTATGAATTTGTAATGCTAATAGAAATCCTGACTGTCACTAAGACAACAGTATAAGTACATAGCATATTTTTTGGCCTTCTTACTGCAATTCATAAAAGAAACAAAATTTTAGAACTGTGGTATTCAAATATTTTTACATTCCACAATTCATCATATAGATGAGCAGAGACTCAGAGAAGTAAATTGAATTCTTAATGTTCCCAGCACTATCTTGTGGTAGACCTGTTAATTAAATCAAGGAGATTAAATCCAATGCTCTATTTTCTACATGCTAAGAGATAGTTTGTAGTTACAGTGGGCAAGAAAGAGCTATGAAGTTTACTACTTCTCAGAACATTGCTATGTTACATTAATAATATTTTACGCATTTCATTGCTACATCCATATAATAAATAAGCTAATATCTTCTTCCCAGAAGTCACATGAATATTGTTTCATATTTGTAATTTTGTTTTAAAATGCTCATTGAAAAGGCACTCCATCTATTTCTAATATTTTATATTTTCACATATCAAGAAAAAGATAAAAGAGATAATTTTTAAAAACAAGGCATGGCTAACAGAAAACTTTAGGTCTATCTTGACATTTAATAGGCCATACTACTAATAATAAACTAAGTATGGAGAATACACCTTCTCATAATTCACTTGTGTTATTAACTGGTTATCTTTAAACACATCATATCAATAGAAGGTTTAAATCTTTCTAGCTAAACCTTAGTCACCTGAAACAAGGCTTGCATTCTGAGCCATCCTGAATTCATGATGACCTGCAACTGTCATGTCAGCTGAGGCCTCTGTTCCTTGGAGTTCTATGTATTGTCTATAAGACTTCAAGGCTTTATATTCTTATAACCTCTTCTATGACTCAGATCTCCTGCTTCCACACACTACTATCTTACAAAATGCAACTGTCTTGCCACTTTTTACCTACAACCATAAAAATTATTTACCACATTTACTCTTCACAAAATATCCATGACTATGGCATGGCTAAGGTAGTTTCCCGAAGTGCTAAAGAAACTGAGTAATGGGAAAATGTGAAACAGTCTCTACCTATTATACAGTAAACACTCTTATGATTGAAATTAGACATTTCGGATTGGAAGGGATATATAGGGGTAAAAGATGTTAACTATTTGGTGATGGAAAGAAATCTAACTGGGCGGTGAACACAATGCATTATATATATGACATTCTGTTGAAAGATATACTTGAAACTTATTTGATTTTGTCAATCAATGTAACACAAATAATTTTAATAAAAAGTAATAAAAGGAAAACAAAAAAAGAAAAGAAAAAAGAAATTAGACATCTCTTTTCTGTATTCCTGTGAGTTCCTCTCCTGGCTCCCTCTCCATGCAGCACTTACTTTCCAAGTTTCTTTCTTTACTGGCCCTGATTTCCTCTTAATCTTCCTTTTCTCTTGCCTCTTTGAAGGAATAAATAATCTTTTCTAGTCCCCCAAAAAGAAATTTCATCTTTTTCTCTGAAATGTTTGGAATACCCTTGACATACTAAGCACTTATGGTATTTTTTTTTCTAACCTAAACAAAGGCAGTTCTCTCCCTAGCAATTCTAGGGTAAATTTTAAGATGATTATTTATTTGCCAATTTTTCAATTCTAAAGTAAATGTAGGGAGACTACAAGAGGCTTGATATCTAGAATCAGCTTTTTAAAAAAAAATAAAAAAAATTACTAAGAAGTTATATTGGAGAAAATTATGAGCCTCCAGATGTAAGGTAAAGAAATAAAGTAGGGTTTGTAAATGTTCATTTGCCTCCTTGTATGGTATTGAAAGTATAATTTTATCAAGGCCATTGTGTTTAATAGCTTTAAATGACCAACAAGACCATTGTTACTTTTATAAAGAGTGTATAGCACTTCATAGTTGCTAAGTTATTTTATATACATCATGTCATATGAGTCTCACAGACAAATAAGTGAGGAAATATCATTAGTTCAGTTTTGTAAATGCCAAAAGCAGTGATTTTTAGAAATGAGATTTCAACTCTAGTCCTTCCACATTTAGCTACTCAAATTTAGCTACTTTTCTATATCTTACTGCCACTACTTCCTACATAGTGACCTCTCTCCTATTTTGCATTTCTCCAATTTAATCTCTCTTTACAACCAAAAAGATATTTTAAAAATCCAAATTTGCTCACTTCAGATCCTTTATTAAATTGCTTTAATGCCTTCTCATTATCTGTAAGAGTAAACTCTTTAACGTGGCTTATAAGGCTTTTCAGTTTTTATTTCTGAATCTCTCTTCATCCTCCTTCTCCCTCTCTTCTCAGCATTATAAGCCATTTAAAAATTTTGTGATTTATCAATTATACCAAACACTCTCTTTAGGGCCTTTTTATAGGTTGTTTTCTCTCCCTATAAATTGATTCATCTTTGAAGTCTGTGTTAAGTATAGCAAACTATACTATATCATGGCACTAGACACACTATGGTATAGCTGCTTTTTTAAAAATTCATCAGTTTCTGCTAGCATACTGTAAGTTTTAAGGCAGCAGCAGCATATTGCTTAAAAATGCTTATTGAATGAATTAATTCAGTTTTTTAGAAAATGACAACTGTCAGTTTAATTTAGTCTGCAAACTAAGGTTTTAAATTTTAAAATATGAGAGAGAGAGAGAGAAAGAGAGTGAGAGACAGAGAGACAGAGAGAGATAGAGGCAGAGAGAGACAGAAG
This sequence comes from Cynopterus sphinx, assembly GCA_030015415.1. Lineage (NCBI taxonomy): Eukaryota > Metazoa > Chordata > Mammalia > Chiroptera > Pteropodidae > Cynopterus > Cynopterus sphinx. Next base: position 33,106,101 of record CM057380.1, read on the forward strand.
GATAAAGAAAAGGTAAAGGAGGAATAGGAGGAGGACATAAAAGACCTTGAAGGTAAAAGAAATAAGTTATTATCTGTCCCTTTACACAAAAAGTTAGTCAACCTCTGAATTAATAAATGAAACAATGAAGGCATTTTTATTACAAATCTTTGACTCTTTCAACAAACCAGGGTCCTCCTCGAACATCTTCCAAATATCTTTAGAATATTTTCATTATAGGGAGAAAGTCACCAGGCCTGTTACATGCACATTCTAAATGTCAGTTCACCTCACTGATTAACAGTAATAATAAAGACCTCTGATGTATATTACCAGGTAACAATGGCTGCTAGAAGCACCAACCAGCTTCATGAGACTATTCAAAAGAGGTGCGTTATATCTGCCAAAGTGTTATCAGCTTGGCAGACTACACATAAAGTAGAAAAACACTGTTTTCAAGAACAAAATCAACCTGGTAATTTTGACATTCTTATGCTTTGTTTTCCAAAATATTTTATATATCAATTGAGAGCCCATACATGAAAGAAAAGAAATAAAGCTTTCATTTTAGTTGGCAGCACATTCTCTCCAGTTTTTACAAGAAAAGTATGATCTAGGTAGTTTCTCAAAGAGGAAAGTGTTTTATTTTTTGATTTCTGCTGCTTTTTAATATGTTTTCAAAGTTGTTACTTAAATAGCTGATGTTGTTCAGGTCTATCACATGCAGTTATATGTATTTTGCCCTTAGCAATCATAGTTTCTTTCCTATCTGCATCAAAATAAAGATATTTACGCAAAAAATTTCACTTTCCAGTTTTTATCTGCTTAGTAAGTTTGCCACATACTTCCTGATTCTTGAAAACATCAATTTACAGCTAAGGTGATTAAATAAAACAGACTCTTATTGGTAATTGATGACTCTGTTTAGAAGAAAAAACATTATTGGCTCCAGTGCTTTTTGCAAAATTATGTAAAGATAATGCACATAGCCTTTTTATGACTGTTTTAAAAGGCATTAGATAGTAAACTCTGAAAATATTTTTTGGTTAATTTTCTTTATTTTATTTACAAATTTACTTACATAAGTAATGTCATTGGAACACGATAGCTCAACAATTTTACAGTGTAATTACTGAATATGTATCCTTTTGTTTATTGGGTTGCTTATTGAAAGTTTTTTGGGTTTACGATATGATTTATTCTCTGCCAAGCAAGAGTAGCACCATTCAGATTGATGGACAGCAACTCTGGGCTGTCAGTATACAATGGAATATTACTCAGCCATTAAAAAAAAAAATTCTTTCATTTGCAATGACATGGATGGATCTAGAGGTGATTATGCTGAGTGAAACAAGTCAGACAAAGATAAATATTATATGATTTCACTTATATGTGGTATCTAAGTAGCAAAAAAGAACAAATTAATCAAAAAAAAGACTCAAAAATATAGGAGACAACTTGGTGATAGAGAGCAGAGGGGTTAGGGGCTGGAAAAATTGAGTGAAATATTAAAGAAGTACAAATTAATTTATGATAGTCGGGCACAGGATAGGAGCACAACAGAGGGAATGCAGTTAGCATTAATATGATGGCTAAGTGGAGGGCCAGGGGAGAGAGGGAGCAATTGCGGGAATTATTTTATGAACAATATAGATGTCCAACTATAACTATATATGTACTGTATACTTGAAACTGATTTAAATAAATAAATTTGTTTTAAAACATTTAGACTATCAGGATTAATGGGGTGATAGGGGGCAAGGTATTTGAGAACAGGGATAAAATAAACTGCTGAAAAATCTATTAATTTTATAGTGGAGATTCTTAAGGTATTGGTTGCCTATAGTCTTAATATATACAGTTGCCTAATAAGAGAAATTAAATCAGAATTCCTGAGTTTTTTTATCTGTTTAAATTCTCAGTTAATTTTTCTGTATTACTAGCAATAATTGGTACGTTAGTCTAGCCCCAAGCAATGGTCAGTCCCCTGACAGATCTTTTACTGAAAAGTCACAGAAAATGCAGAATCTATTTTTGGTTTAGTTCTGAAAGTATAAATCATAGATTTACCATTCAGGAATTAGGTGCAGATTGGGCTCAACATAGAGTAACTAATTTTTAAATAATTCTCATTCATTTAATCACATAGCATTTTGGAGCACTTAATATACACAGGATATTCAAGATATAAAAGGCCAGTGTCTTCTCTTATGCAGCAAATAGTTTAATTGGGGAGAGCAACCTTTAAATATTATTAAAAGTATTAAAATAAAAGTAGAAAAAATGGGGCATTAAACTGAAGACCAGGCAGGAAATGAGCCTATCTAGTGAATTCCTTCTGAAGTTCATGTTGGCAAATCACCAAATAGCTGTGATAAAAAGATAGAAAGAAAACATGCTTAAACTAAAAACAAACAAACAAACAAACAAAAAACCTGGTTTCCAAAGATAAAAACTTTGAGACACTTTAAGTATTGTTTTGTTTTGTTTTGGTTCACACCTGGCCAGGTGATTAGATTAAGGACCAAAAATATATGGCAGACCTTGGTATCGTAAAATTCAATTTATAACTTAAGTTCCTTTGACAAAATGTGTTATAGACATTTTGTTTTAGTAATTTATTACTAGAATATAGTGAATAGTCGTTAGTGATTTAGCTCTCTTGATTTTAATGAAATAGCTGATAATAAAGCTAATATCTAATTTTAATTGAACTTTATGTTAAACTCTACTGAGTATTTTACATATTCTTTTTTCTGTGAAATCTTTTCAACAGCCCGATGAGCTTAATACAACTATTATCACTACTTTATAGATGAAACTAAAGCATAGAGATGTTAAGTAACTTTAAGGGCAGATAAGCAAGATATTGGTAGGTAGAAAAGCTGGGTTGTTAACCCAAGGTTGACTGATTTAAAGATGTGATTTTGACCACTGTATTTTACATAGAAAAAGGCAAAAAAAAAAAAAGCTCAATATGTTTACATCTAAAAAGTCAATAACAAATGACTTAGGTTAATATATTATAATTTGGGTATATTCATCTCTGTTTCTTTAAAATTAAATTTGAGATCTTTTGTGTTGTTTTCCCTGAGATATTTCACCCACTGAATTCCAATCATATAATTTTTCTCTACTTACGTGCTTATTTTGAACACTTGTCAAACCAGGAAATAGTAATTTTAGGATAAAGTGGGAATACACTGTTTGAGACAAATCAATCAAGATAAAAATTGATGAACAATAATCAACTGGTAGATATGAAATGTCTTTTTGTGAGTTAGCTTATATGATATAAAGTCAAAGACACTAGATAATAGTAATTTTCTCTGCGCAAAAAATTTTTTATATACATTGCTGCCAAGTGTCACAAACTTGGGTGAATTTTGAAATTTAATGTCCCTTTTCTCACACATGCCCCTTGAGCTACTTTTAGGGGACTGTGTGTCCTTAGCACCTTCCCTAGTCTCTTGTGAACTTTGGTTTTAGAACTGTCCTGTGTTGCCAATTATATCAGTGTGGTCACTGCAGCATTCCAATTTTGTCTGAATGGCCTGGGTCTTTTCAACCTGGAAATTATTTTCACCAAAAAATAAATTTTAATTATAATATTTGTGTTAGCTTCCTATTGCTGTTATAACACATTGGTGGCCTAAAACAACACACATTTATTATTTACACTTCTGGAGGTCATAAATCTGAAATAGGTCTTAGGTGGCTAATATCAAGATGTTAGAATTGCATTCCTTCCACAGGCACTAGGAGAGAATCTGTTATTGCCTTTTCCATCTTCTACCGGCTCATGGCTACATCACTGAGACTTCAACTTTTGTTGTTATTTCTGCTTCTCTGACTCCCCTGTTTCCATCTCTCCTGTATAAGGACACTTGTAATTACATTAGACCCACCTGGATATTCCAGGATAGTCTCTCCATCTCAAGATCCTTAACTTAATCACATCTGCAAGGTCTCTTTTTCCATGTAAAGTAACAGGTTTCGGGAATGAAGATGTGAACATCTTTGGAGGGACCAGTATTTCATCACAGAATATTTCATTTGGAATCATGTGTCCCTAAAAATTATGTGGTAAAATTTGTGAGAAAATGAATGCTTACAAATTACAGAATATGAACAACATCCTTTTCAGTTATAACTGGCTTCAAAAAATTATTCTAGTTCTGTCTGATTTATTTTCTTCTTTTCTTATTTCAAATGTTTGTAATAAAATAACTGACTATGAGAATACAAGTCAAGTAATTTTACATAGTAAATTGTTTTGCTTTTTCCTATTTTTAATGCTTTTTAATTCACCAATGACAACTGCTTCAGAGCCATCATAAACTAAAGGAGAATGCACTGTGACATGGATTCTAAATACAAGTCCATATTACATGTGTCTAAAGAAATTCTTAGACATCACAGCCCAGCAAATGGCACACAGCAAGCACAAGACTGAAGTTTGGTCTTGCTTTCATCATACCTTCCAAAACCTAATCAAAGCTTAAGAAAAAAATCCATCTGTCCCTAAGCATGACCCTTGAATGGTCATTTTGAACCTCTCAAACATCCATTCCAGTGGTTCGTATTAAAGCTGGTGAGCACTGAGATTCTTAAATATGTTCAGTTCTTGACCAGAGTTGGCATCAGTCTTTACCAGATAGTACATAAAAAAAGAATGATGAGTTCCAAAACCTTGGTGACATTCCTAAATTCTGCATTAGAAACAGAACTTGTGGTGGAAGATTTTGAGGTAGGAGCTATCAGAGTAATAAAACCTATTATTTTAGAAAAGAGCTCTCTTCTCTCCTTTTGCTTTCCACCTTTTCAAAAACACATTTCAGTATTGAAAAAATAAGACAAAAAAAAACTTGCTTCAGGATGTTTCAAGCTCAAACATTTGCTTCACTTAAAGTATGTAAAATGTCACTTTATTAACCCCTATTTTTATTTTCATGAGGAATCTTTGACATGTAAAAGCCATTTTATTACAATAGAAACAAGGAAAAGAATGAGAAACTTAATTCTTAAAAATATCATAAAAGCATATTTACTTTGATATTTTTAATTTTTTAAAATGAAATGATTGATATCTGTGAATGTTTTTTATTTTATTTAAAAAAGATTAAACTAACTTCTTCCTATAAGTTGTACCAAAGAACTCTTATCAACTGAACACAACTGAATATACCTAAATCTTAGAATTTGTCTAAATTCATCATTAAAAGAAACCTCAACATTTATTTACTTAGTTTCGACCAACATACACTTTGTCTCTTTTGTGAGCTGGGCATTACACTACAAACCAGCACTGCAAATATTAATAAGGTATAAACCCTGCCTACAAGATGTTTCTATTCCTGCACAGCATTCAAATTCTATTCAGTTATAAGGATAGTACTCCTGTCCAATGGTGACACTAACATAAAAAGTTTAGTCTCTGTCCTGGGAAGCTCAAAATCTAAGGTAGAAGTCAGATAAGTGAATAAGAAACACACTGTAGTGTGAGAGTGTGTGTGTGTTAAATGGAAGAATTTTAGCATGGACACGGGCAGCAGGCAAGTAGACTCAGGTTTGTATGGGATGACTTGCTATGTGGTCCAGAGTCTGTTTGTCACCCTGTAGGTTCAGAAACTGGATAATTATCAGTACAGTCAGGGGAAGCAATCAATCTCTCAAATAAGGAAACAATGACTAAATCCTAAACAGTAATGTATAAATCATTGAAAATGTTCTTTTGCTATGGTCAGAATGTTCATATTCCTTTTCAACTCACTTACCTTTTGAATTATCAGGTATTTATATAGAGTTTACTATGGATTACATAGTTACTCATTTAATCCTCATCACAAGCTTTTGAGGCAGGAAATATCATTCTCACTTTACAAGTAGGGAAAGTGTGACATAGAAAGTTTAAATAATTTGCTGAATTTATGGCCGGGAAACGAAAGAATCAAGATGTGAACCCAGTTAAGTTTTAAAGTTGACACTTATAACTTTTATGCTATGTTGTTTAAATAGCTTGGGGGGAAAATAAATTTTAAAAATGCTTTTTTTTTATGCTGTCTTTTTATTATTAAATTTATTAGGGTGACATTTGTTAATAAAATTATACATATTTAAAATGTACAGTTCAATAATACATCACATATCTATTCCATTGTGTCTTCACCACCCAAAGTTAAATTTCTTTCTGTCATCAGTGTGTTTTTTATACAGGTTATTATTGCTGATTAAACTGCAACTAGCTGTTTCAGAGAGGCATGTGTTATGTAAATATTCTAAATTTTCAGAGGAAAATTTCATTTCCCTGAGTCTTATTTCTTTTACCTCCAAATATGCCTGGAATAAGAAGCAAAATGATAAAGATGTGAACCAAGTGTTGTGGAAATAAAGCAGAGAGATGTAAATGTTATTTTAAAGCCATTAAACAGACATGTGAATTAATGAATATTTCATCTCTATCATTCCAATATAGCTTGTAGTAAAATGCCTCCAAGTCATGGAGGTGATGGTATATATTGATAAGAATATATTTAATTTTTCTCATCTCAGGATATATCTGAAAGATCTCTCAGTGCCATCCAGCTCTAAAAATGGTTATGATTCCATAAAGAACCCTTCCATTTCCTTGTGTATATAAAGTTTTTGTCTTAATTGCAGAGTTAATGTTATTTCCCATTGTAGCTATTAGCGTTAATCTCTATGTACAATTTGCTTATTACAGTAAAGCTTGACTATCTGGAGACCAGGCATCCTAAAACCTCAGGCTTTGGTCCAAATATGAAGACAACTGGGGAAAACAGGCACACACAGTATCACCTCTGCCCATTTCTTTTTCGTCATGGGGAATTGTTTTCTGTAGACACTTGAAATAAACAAATAAACAAGCCTGGATAAAACAAAGACCCCAAGGTTATAGCCCCATGTTGCCATTGATTAGTTCTTCAAGAGAAAAATAGGAATCATAAAGTATAGATAAAATGAGATTTTTTTTTGTATGAGAAAGAGTAATATGCATTATGTAAAAGGAAACAGATAAGAAGAGAATGAGGAAGAGGAATAGAACTGCGAAAATTTAGAGCATCTTTTAGTGATGTTGGGGAAAATAAAGGTGAGGAAGGAGAGGTCAGTACTTGACTCCTGGACTTCTAATTAAAAATGACATAATAAGGCCAGGGAGCAAGCTAACCTAGAAAATCAGCAGTGAAAAGGTCTAGATGATGGAGATGAGTGGAGAATTAGGAAAAACTTTCAATCTCTAAAAATTACAGGCCAAGATCAAAATCAGTATGGTTACAAATATTGGATTCAGAAAACAAGGTAGAATAGAAGCAGCAAACCAAGGCAAAGGAGAGAAGAGTTCTGTGTGATTGCTTATAACTCAGAAGCATTTTGGATTTTTCTTTTGGGTCTGGAGGAAGTTTTTGTAATGGTAAATAAAATAAGTTTTAAAAAATTGGTGATGGGTTTGCTTGTAGCCACAGTGGTAATTATACATTCATTAATAAAGCAACCGAAGCCTGTGAACAGCAGATACTCAAACAGTGGTGATCAGAGCTACAATAAAAAGACAGTACAATGAGTACTTCTTAAATCTTAAATTTCTAGTCCCTAACAGTATAGCATATTATTGTGTGTGAGTGTGTGTGTGTGTGTGTGTGTGTGTGTGTTAAAAGCATCCATTTAACAACACTTCAAACTTTCTGACATCATTGACACTTCACTGCCAGTTTCCTCAATATTACTCTCTCCATTAAACTGTTAAACTATCTATCACATGCACCAATGACCTGATGAAGGGTGAGATCAGAGGTTCAGCGACCATGGTGTAAGACCACTGCCCTGTTAACTGTGAAACGCCACAAGGCCTGTCTAACTTTCCCCCAGCTACTCCAGCCATGTCATTACCCATATTGAATCCCATGGTCCATCATTATACTACTTCTTCATGTCCATGCTTGATTCCATTAGATTCTTTTCTCTTCCTCATGGCGAACTATAACTTTGGTTAAATCCAACTCTTTGCCAACTCCATGCTTGTCTCTAGACAGCTGAATGTGGTGGAATAAACACATAGCTATACTGTGTTTATTCATGGCTTCAGTCCTCAAGTGAGTTCTTAATACCATGTCACGATAATATTATCCCTTTGTAATTTAATGATTTTCACTCTTCCAAAGTAAGAGTCATCTCAATCCTTGCTTCTCAAAGCATGCTCCATGGGCCTGCAGCATCTTTATCACCTGGGAGCATGTTAGAAATCCAGAATCTCAGTCGTCATGCCAGACTTACTAAATTTGATTCTACCTATTCCCTCTCTCAGGTATCCATGAGGCTAATCCTTTATCTCCTTCAAGCTTTGTTCAAATATCACTATCTCATTGAATCCTAACCTGACCACCCTGTCATATATCATTTTGACTCACTCATCACACACGGCCACGTCTTACATATTCTACATTTTTCATTTCTACTGAACTTATGACTTTCTAACATACTATGCTATGTTCTTATTTGTTATGTATATCTACTTACCATTTGTTTATTTTCTATCTTAACCCTCTTGAGCATAAAAACTGTAAGAGCAGGACTTTTTGCCTGTTTTGTTCACTGATGCATTTCATTCACTTATAACATGCCCTTGCTTATAGTAGGCACTCCATAACTATTTGTTGAATAAGTAAGTGGCAGACAGTGTGAAAATAATTGCTTGTACCTAAGCCCCAAACCTTAGGATTTCAGTTGAGGCTGCAGTTGAATTAGGTTCAGTTGAACAAGGTACAAATTTTACAAGGCACAAATAGGGTGATACCTCCATTCCTAACTGCTATTTTTGTCTAGTATAAATATCTTTCATCTACTTTTCCTCTTTTTTTAATTTTTTTGTATAGCATTGTATATTAGTTTCAGGTGTACAACATAGTGATTAGACATTTATATAACTTATGAAATGATCACCTGATAAATCTGGTACCCATTTGACACTAAAATAGTTATTAAAAATACTACTGACTATATTCTTCATGCCGTATTCTACATACCTATAACTATTTTGTAACTACTAATTTGTATCTCTTAATTCCTTACATCTCTTCATCCATCCCCCTAACCCTCCCCATTTGGCAATCACCAAAATGTTCTCTGTTTTCTATGTCTATGAGCTTGTTTCTATTTTGTTTGATCATTTATCCTGTTTTCTAGATTCCATATATAAGTGAAATTATATAGCTTTTGTCTTTTTCTGTCTCACTTACCCCACTCAGCACAATACCCTGTAGGTCAGGTGTTCCCAACCCCCGGGCCACAGTTTGGCACCAGTCTGTGGCCTGACAGAAGCTGGATTGTGCAGTAGGAGATGAGTGGCAGGAGGGTGAATGAAGCTTCATCTGTGTTTGAAGCTGCACCCCAGCACTATCATCAGATCATCAGGCTTTAGATTCTCATAGGAGCACAGGTCCCTGGTGCCAAAAAGGTTGGGGACTGCTGCTCTAGGTTCATCTATATTATTGAAGATAGCAAGATTTCATTCCTTTTATAGCTGAGCAATATTCTATTGTATATATGCACCACCTCTTCTTTGTCCATTCACCCATTGATAGACATCTAGGTTGCCTCCATGTCTTGGCTTTGTAAATCATGCTGTTGTGACATATGGATGCACAAATGCCTTTGAAGTAGTGCTTTGGTTTTTTTTTTTTTAATTAATACCTAGAAATGGGATTACCGGGTCCTTCTCTGTCTGCTATTATAGACTTTTTTTAAAGCCTATTTTGTCTGGTATAAATATTGCTACCCCAGCTTTGTTTGTTTGTTTGTTTCCATTTTTATGACATATCTTTTTTCATTCCTTTACTTTCAGTCTGTGTGTGTCTTGATTTGAAGTAGATCTTTTATAGGCAGCAGCATATATGTCGGTCTTGTTTTCTTATCCATTTAACTATCCTAAGTCTTTTGAAGTATTTAATCTATTTACATTTAAAGTCATTGTTGATAGGTGTATAGTTATTGCTATTTTATTATTCATATTTTTAATCTTTTTTTTTCTTCTTAAAGAAGTCTCTTTAACATTTCTTGTTACTGGTTTGGTGGTGATGAACTCCTTTAGGCATTTTTTTTTTTTGTCCAGGAAGTTCTTTATGTGTCCTTCAATTCTAAATGATAGTTTTGCTGGGTAAAGTAATCTTGGTTGTAGGTCTTTGTTTTTCCACACTTTTTTGTGCCAGTCCCTTCTGGCCTGCAAAGTTTCCATTGAGAAATCAGCTGATAGTCATATGAGAGCTCCCTTGTAGCTAAATAACTGTTCTTCTCTTGCTGCTTTAAAGATTTTCTATGTCTTTATTTAGCCTTTGGTATTTTAATTATGATGTGTTTTGGTGTGAGCCTCTTTGGGTTCATCTTGTTTGGAATTCTCTGTGCTTCCTGGGCTTCTATGTCTATTTCCTTACTTCCTTAAACAGGTTTTCCTTGCTCTCTCCTTCTTCTAATACCCCTATAATACGGATGTTGATATGTTTGATGTTGTCCCAGAGGTCCCTTAAATAACTCTCATTTTTTTATTTTGGATTATTTTTACTTTTTGCTGTTCTGATTGGGTGTTTACTTCTATCTTCTCTTCCAAATCACCGATTTGACCCTCTGCTCCATCTAATCTATTGTTGAGTCACTTTACTGTGTTCTTCATTTCAGTTATATTCTTCATTTCTGCCTACTTCTTTTTTATGTTTTCTATTTCCATTTTTATGTTTTCTGTGTCTGCTGAAATTCTCACTGAGTTCATTGAGCAACCTTATAACCAGTGTTTTGGACTCTGCTCTGGTAGATTTCTTGTCTCCATTTTATTTAGTTCTTTTTCAGAAGCTTGTTTTGTTCTTTCATTTGAGACATGTTTCTTTGTACCTCCATTTTGGCTTCCTCCTTGTGTTTGTTTGTATGTATTAGGCAGAGTTGCTATATCTCCCAGTCTGAGTAGTGTGACCTTATATAGTATATATCTTGCAGGTCCCAGTGGTGCAGCGTCCCTGGTCACCTGAGTGTTCGAGATGTGTTCCTTGTATGGGCTATGTATGTCTTCCTATTTTACTTGAGCCTTGGTCGCTGTTTGCATGTTAATGGGAAAGACTGATCCTTGGGCTAATTGATTGTGAGGATTGGCTGTAACTATAGTGAAGGAGTTGTTGGGCAAGGGCTGATTCTATCAAGCAGTATTCACTTTAGTGGGACTCTGGTGCATGCCAAGTTTGCCGTTTGGGTGTGTTGTTTGTGGACATGGTTGGATGGTTCTCTAAGTGCAGTCCAAAGCTGGCCACTGGGTGTGTTGGTTCCAGGGCTTCTTGGGAAAGGCCAAGATTGGTTGCTGCTTGTGCTCTGCATGGAGCCACTTGGTATGAACTACAAAGTGATCTATAAATGTTTGTCACTTGTCCTGGACATGGAGGTGCCTGGCTAAGCTGTGAACTGAGGCCAACTGCTGCTAGTGTCAGGCTTAGGACTGCTTAGTAAGAGGAATGAGGCATGCTGAGGCCAGGTGTTTCTTGTCTGGAGCTTGTGAACCTTTGAGAGATTTTTGGAAAGGTCTCAGCATGAGCCATAGTCTGTTCAAATGGAAAAGATACCTAAAGCAGCTTGGCTGGGCCTGGAAGCTGGGTAAAAAGGCATCTCAGGAAATCACCAGGGTAGGGCAAATGGTGTTTGCCAGGTTGATGATGACTCAGATATGCACCTGCCTGCGTTCCCATGCTGCATTGGGGGGAGGGCTCAACAAAGGAACAGCTGCTTCTGCCAGCATTTCTGTCTGGAAGAAAGCTGTCCCTTCAGCTCTCACCCTGAAGCCAGACAATTCAGTTCCTCTCTGTATGTCCCTGGTGCTGTTCAAGCTGCTACTCCAGCACAGGAGCTCAGAGCAAGTACGTCCATCAGTGGGTAAGTTCCCGTTAATGGGCCCATTAAGAGGAACTCCTCAGACTCCAGCAGCCTTTCATCTCACTCAGCCACAATCTACACTGGTTTTCAGAGTCAGAAATTATGGGAACTTCTTTTCCCGACACTAGAACTCTAGATTGGAGAGCCTGGTGTGGTTCAGGGACCCCTCTCTCCTCGAGGGCGACCGCTGCAGTTGAGATAGTCTCTCCTAATTTTAAACTGGCCCACATGTGTGTGGGACCAGCTCCTTCTGTATCTTGGCCCTTTCTACCAGTGTTGACGTGGTATCTTTTATATATCCTTAGTTGTAGGACTTCTGTTCGTCTAGACTTCAGGTGGTTCTCAATGATGGCTGTTCTGTAGTTTAGCTGTAATTTTGATGTAGTACTGAGAAGGGCAGGTACAGAGTTTACCTACTCCAACATCTTGACCAGAACCATCTACTTTTTTTTTTTTATACAGAAATCTGCATAACGGTATGTTCATCTTCTCTGAGCTACTTTTCCTTTAATTTTCTCCTTTTCCTGAGCCTCTAGGACTACATAATCAAAATATTCCTTTATGTTCTGAACCTTCTAAAAATATTATCTCAACTTTCTTTTCCTAACTGAAAATTGGCTACCCCTCAGGACAACACACTCTCTACAGAACTTTTACTCGGAAGATGTTTATACTTTCATAACCTATAAATGGTGGTGTTTTCCAGGTTATTGTTCCTTCTCCATACTACCCAACTCTGCTCTTGTGTGATCTCACTTTCTCTCTCCTCCATTTTTTGTTGTTAACCTTCTGATTATTCCTTCTCATTATTTAATGACTGTGGTAAGGTTCACTGTGCAAGTCCAGATACAGACTTTAGTACTCGGGTCTCTACAATCTCCAGATCCTCAGTGATATTCTTCATTTCTCTACCTCAGCTACTCAAATTCCATGGTCACAGTCTTGTTTTGTATTTTCTCAAACTGCTTTATTTGTGAGGTCACTAATTCTAACAACTCACTCTTGAATAATAACTTCCTGACTTCAAATTATCTACTCATCTACTTCCACTACAATCCTTCTGGTCTCATCAGGACTTAAACACAATGGGTCTCTCTTTTCTTCTTACAAATCTTCTGTTGTCAATTTCATCTGTGTTTAATATAGAACACATAGTAATTTTAATAATCTTTTTATCAGTACCCTAATCCCCTTTATCACTGGCTTGGCCAATTTGTAAACCTTAATAAACCTACGTGAACTTATTTTCTAGTTTCTTGAATCCTTCTTGAAGAAAACATGCAAGTAAAAAAAACACGAACACTAAATTTATGTTCCTCATGGATTGATACCTCCGACTGCCTGGGAATTCTATTATACTTTTTGGTCAACTCACTTTTCATTCTCTCCACTAATTATTTATATTTTCTAAATCCTTCTTCACTCTTTTCTATCTGGGACTTAATGTTACCTTCTAATTCACCCAGGAAAAGAGAATGATCAAGTTTGGCTTTCTTAGGAAGGCTTCTGTGACTCTGCACAGTTCTCATCTCATTTCCCCCTGCCGTGCCTCAACAAGCTTGTCTAATATTATATAATTTAAATCATCCTTCTCTTCCTCTCTTTCCATACATATAATTTATTAGAAATTGTGTATTTTTCTTATATCAGTGTAACATACCAAGTCTTATGAGTTCTCTATTGCTCATCATTTCTATATCACTAGAATCTAGCACAGTATTTGGAATACACAGTAGGCAAGCAGAGAATAAGTGGATCAATGTCCATTTTATTGTGTACTATAATTGCTACTCTTTATGTATATGTAACAGCACCACCTGATTTGTATACATTAATTCCCAGCAAGCCTAAGAGGTTGACATTATTATTCCTGTGTTACAAATAAGGAGTTAAGACTTTATGAAGTGTCAGATGTACACATAAACATGGTAGAGGTGGTGTAGTGCACAGAGCAAATTGCTTCTCAGTACATTGTCCTAAAGGCCTTCTGTGTGTCAGCTTTGGGCATGCGAAAATGAAGCACCACCTCCTTCTTTTGGAAACTCAATCTGGTAAACAGTCCAACTTTATCATTCTAGTAACACAGAATAACAGTAAGACAGGGTTTGAGAAAGCTTGTTAAAAGAGCACACATGTGGAGCACCCTCACTGATGCACTGGGCTAGGAATAATCATCAAAGAAGGAATCCTATTGCAGGTGAAGGCTCTATTTCTCTGGTGACAAGCTAAGCCATGAGACATTATAGTAAGGCTCTTTTCCTTATAAAATGTTCTATGCACAAGCAGCATATAAGTTAAGTGTCTTGGAGAATTAATTTTATATTAACAATTACAAAGAGAAAAATAAAGCGCAGAAACATGAAAAGATTGTGCTACTGTTGAAACCAAAAAGGAGAAAAGCAAAATAAGGAAAGAAAAGCCTATATACACACTTAAAATGGTAGCTGTAGAAAGTTGATAGAAAAAGGCAATGGCCATGTGTGACAGTGAAAAAAAACAAAACAAAACAAAAACAGAATAAAAGAGGTCAGCCCATAGAGTCACATAGAATGGGTTCTAATTCCAGTTCTACAACTTCCTCATGTGATTTCTTTAGGATCTCTAAGCTGTTGTAAAATGGCAATGATAATAAATGCTTAAAAATATTACCAATCTCATAGAGTCATTGTTAGAATTAAATATGTTAACATGTACTTTGCTTAGCAAGTATTTAATAAGCGGGAGCTGTTATTGTTAATCAATGAAATCAATACCTGCCTAATACAGACGTTCTTTCCTCCAGCTGTCTATCAGAAGCTTTAGCTCCGAAGAGTCTGAGCTGGTACACGTCTGGGATGGAGAACAGGCATTTTTATTTTTTAAAAAGCTCTGTAGATGATGCTGATGTACAGCCAAAGTCAAACTGCTAATGCAACTTTCATGTGCACAGTTGATTTTTAACTTTATGCATAAGGACCACTGGTTTAGCACCCTAGAAATGCAGATGTCCAGGCCTAACTCCACAGCATTTATCAGTGGATGAGGAGTGAAGCCCTGAAACTAGCTGATGAAGAGGGACCCAGACAATATTTTGAAATACATTGGTCCCAATTATATTCTATATATTATTAGTTCTCTGTGAACAAATTTGAAGGTTTGGCTCAAACTCACTGGAAAGGTAAAATATTTTAATAGACCTATGTTGACTGAACCATATTCTTTTTTTAAAAAATAAATGTATAGTTGATTTTTTAAAAAGCATGTAAATTTTGAAAGGATACTTTAGTGATTTAAATAGGCACATAACTCAGAAGTCAAGTTTTACTCTTCCAAATCATCCAGGAAATATGACTCTAAGACTCTGGTATGTATGTATGTATGTATGTATGTATGTATGTATGTATGTATGTATTTTTCACAGAAGTCATTTCTGCTTTTAGACTACAGAAAATGAGCACAAACAGCTAAGCAATACAACCCTGGTAACTGAGGTTGGAAGCAGTATCAGGTGTTGCAATCAAATAATCTGGACTCTAGTTTTCTGTGCAGAGAGGGATTCTTTGTGAGTTTAGATTTAACCACCAGGAAGTTCCAATAGGCTTTGTTGAGCAGAAATGGACCAAACTGCCATCTTCCTTCTAATAAGCTTAATAAGCTGCCCTCTTAGAGCCACAGCACAGCTCACAGATGCCCAGAAAGAGTCAGAAGGCACAGAGCAAAGAGTGTTCAGAAAGGCCATTCCCAGCCACTGAGTGTTCGAAATTGACATTTTTCACAGCTTTTAGAAAAAGAGTAAATCTTCTTAAATCCCAGAATTGTACAGACAATGAAGTATCTACAGGTTATAGAAATACCTCAGATAAGGCCTCCAAAACCTCTGTATGTAAGGAAGTGCTATCTAGGGAGTTCTAGAATTTTCTATTGAAATTAATAACCTTGGCTATGATCTAATATGGGACATAGAAAGTGTGGGGTACAGAAGAAGTCAGCAGATGGCAGCCCTGGGTGATGAGGAGGAGAATCCAAATGGCCTGAGACAGATCTACTTCTCTTAGGCCACCATTTCCCTCTGTCCCACCAAGAGATTTCAGAAGAGTACACATGCACGATGTAATTATTTGTGGTTTTTGATATACATTCATACATAGTAGTGTTTTGAATACTGTGTATGGTTCTTTTTTTTTAGGCCATGTGTCATATTATCCTATACTGATCCATTTGTTTCTTCATATATGTACAGATAGATGGCTACCTTAGTAAAGCTTATTCTCTGTTAAGTATGCTGTACTTTACACAACACAGTCCAACTGTTCAGCAGTTTTGCAATGGTGACTAAAGCACTCTGTTAGGGTATATTGAAAAAAAAGAAGATTGACTCTCTTTGCATGTAATTATTGCTTCAAAATTCCATAAGCTTCTGGGTAATTGTTAGAAAATGTCATTGTTCTAGAGCTTTCAATTATGGCAGTGTTTTTGAGAATCTTATTGATTATTGATGAAAAAATTGAAGTTCCCTATGAAAATGACAAGAATTGTGTTGAAAAGGAAAAATTATGAATCATTTTATCAAATGTTCAGCAACAGAGGGAAATGACCAGAAGAAGGTCAATGGTTGACAGAGGCAAAGAAGAGTGGTACCAAATATTATACATTAAATGAGGAAAGAGTTTGCACTCAAGAGAAAAAGTAATATATCTGGAGTTTGCAATGGTTAGCTAAGAGATTTCCAAAGTGCCTTTTCCTTTCTGGGGTAACAGAACCAGAGTATACGAGTATAAACAGTCAGTACTTAACAGGTCTTCAGGGGAAGCTATGCCCCAACTTGTTTTTGTTACTGTAAGATGTTTCAGGAAACATCAAATGAAAAGATGTAGATAAATATGTTTACCACAAGACTATGATTCTCAAGAGCACTGGAATGGATTGACAGGAAAATCAACTTGAAAAAAAAAAAAAAGAGCCAAAAGAAAGAAATCATAAAGTTATGTGTGGATTGTGGGAATGACAAAGTTTTTTATATATGGTGTCTTGCATTTGCTCAGTGACCAAGCATAAAAGTGGTAAGAAACATAGTTATAATGATAGTTCTTGAGGCTGTCTTTTTAGAAAGACAGATGAGGCTATTAGATTCACCACACAGATAATATTTTTCTGAATTTGTCTGCTGTTTTCATCTGGGGTGGTTGTTTTTGTTTTGGTTTGCTTTGGTTTGGTTTGGTTTGGTTTGGTTTGTTGTTGTTGTTGTTGTTATTTTTAAATAATTAATACTGCATAGTAGGAAAATACTTGGCTTTTGAGATTTTTAACCTCCAGGTATAATCTCAGTTGCTCAATACTCTGAACAAGCTACTGAGGGCATTGAACTTGGATAAAAATAGTCTTTAATTACAATTCTTCAGGGGTGATTGTAGGGTATTAGTTCCATCCTGAATTCTTACCTCGTTATTTTATTTAACCCCAAACAATTCAGCAATTTAGCTGTCATAACACATTTGAATGATGAGGCTAAAATAATTGTTTTATCAGGAGAGACCTGCATGGATTCCAAACCTGTTCTCAACAGGAAGAAGGCATTGGGGAGTTAATCACTGGTGCCTAGAGTTCTCCTTAAAGTCAGATTTAGCGAGAATCTGGAGAAAAGTGTGGTCTGCTGTCATGTCAGCAGTAGTACAATATCTTCTTCAGAGAGTGATCAAGATGGTTCAGAAATATACTTTTCTCCAAACACTAACAAATTTTTGAAGCAATTAGGAATATTTTATTGTTATATCCATCCCAGAACACATACACTTGGATAAGTATGCAGGCTGATAAGGAGGTATATGATTATCATGTTGCTGACATAAAATTATTGATAATTAAAAAAATAATGAAAGTAAAAGCCCAAGGGTTTATACAGCAACTGTGAAGAAGGTGATTGCTTGAAGAATAAATTAAAAAATAAAAAAACTTTACTTGGCAAAATTTGTATGGCTCTTTATTTGACAGCTGAATTGAAGTTATACCACCAAAGAAGTCTTTCAACTTTATGCATTTCTATATCTTTATTGAAAAAGAGAGAGAGAGAGAGAGATAAAATATGACATTAGAGAATGGAAAATGCAAGTATGTTGTCAGACTTACATCTGGCATCATCTGCACTGTAGGGTAGAGATTTCTTTGTTTTCCTACCATCTCCTAGATGCAATGAGTCTTCAACTGTGCTCTGGGTGTAATAGTTTGCTGCCCTTTCTCTAGTAATTGAAGGCTTTTATTCCATAGAATCTAGGGTCTGGGTGGGGCTTTCTGCTTTTCCTGCAAAAAAGACCTCTTTCTTTTTCTGGGCCTGAACCACTGAAACTTTCTCCTTACCAGCGCTGTCACCAATCTTTCTGATTAGCACACACTGGAAGCCTGTAGGGAAGAGACTGTAAGTGGGTACAGATTCCCCTTGCCTCTGTGACTCCCAGGATGTCTTCTCTCTTACAATTGCCTTTAGTAATTTATAAACATTTTAGCTGAATTCTTCTTACCTGCTTGTATGCACCTGGCATCCATCCCTTCCTCTTCTCACACTCTCAACCACAAGTGAAACATGTTCATCTCTGTTTAGAGGGAAATCTTTCCTTGGATTTCATGCTACTAGTTGCCCTGTGAACTTGGCTTCCTGATAGGTTCAAGAGAAGTTATAATTTTGCAGTTTATCAAGCTTTTTTTTATTTGTTTCCAAGGTGGAGCAACACTCTCCCTATTTCCATGTCTTAGTCAGAAGCACAAGGCTTTGTAACTCCTTTTAATAGTTACTATCTTCCTCTTTTTCTACTGTGTTTTGGGTAAGGTCTTCAGTGTGATCTCTGAATTTATCCAGTCCAAAGTTTATTTTTTAGTTGTTTTTATAATTATAAGTTCTGTCCAAGACTAGTTATTTCTCATTTTTATGGTCTTGATTTATAGTTGATTGTTTCTGATTCCCATTGTTTATTTTTTATGGATGTCATTTCTTCCTCTCTTTGATGATATTTATTATATTTATGTTAAAGTAATTTTTAGATTGCTCTATTAGTTTCAATTCATTGGGTGTGATTTTGTCTTTTTGATTGTAATTTTTGTTAATCAATTTTCTCAGTAGTTTTTTAATTATTTGGAATACTAATTTTCAGAGCCCCCCTTTTTTGAGCAGTTAATTTTTCTGTGTGTGTGTGTGTGTGTGTGTGTGTGTGTGTGTGTGTGTATGCCCATTAGCTTTCCCTAGCAATTTTATTGGTCTCTATCCCTGCGTCCCAGATTTGTTTAACCAAATATCTGGGTATCCCATGGCCCAGTCAAATTGACAAATAAAATTAATTGCTCTGTTTCTTTTTGTTTAAAAAATATTTTTATATATTTTATTTGTTACTGATATAAGTTTCGTATGGGAAAAAGCACTTAAACATTGAATCCACACTGCCATTTTGAACAGAAATCTAGGTGAGATCAGGGTTACACTTTCATCTAGTAATACTACTTGGATAAATGTACATAGTAAAAGGTATATGGTTAACACACAGATAAATACTTGAACCAATACTACAACTTAGATAATTGTACACAGTAAATAGTGCATGGAATTTTACCACGAAGAAAATGAAGATAGATAGATAGACAGACAGACAGATAGATGGATAGATAGATGGATAGATAGCGATCCCAGTTCCAGCAATTACACACTCTTTGGTAGTTCGTGACTCAAACTTTTTCAAGTTCATTGAACTCAATGTCTCAATCTCCTCAGCTATGTAATGGAGATAGTAAATAGTACCTATTTTATAGGATTGCTGTAAAGATCATATAAAGAGTTTAGAATAGTGTCTGATATATAGAAAACTCTTAATAGATGTAGTCTCTTATTATTATTTGTATTTATGTGTGTATACACAATTAAATGGCATGTGTGTTTTTCTTTGCAATCACATTTATTCTTAGAGCAAAGCATGGAATGAGACCTAAGTATTCATAGACTTGTACATTTTCACCTTGTACCTTTATTTCTTTATACCAGCTGTCTTGATTGCAAACATTGTGCATTAGGCTCTTTACCCATTAGCCTCCAAAACCTGTCTATAAAACGGTCAAGTCTGTTCATACACACACATACAAAGAGAATTTTAAATATGCCTGTTAATGAAATTATGTTTAGTTTTTAGTTTTAATGTCTATTAAATATATATATTTATGCTGTTTAAAATTTGATTGTTTGGCCATCTCAAGCCTTCAATAACCCTCTACAATACATGCTCAGAGACACAATTTACAGATTGTGTTAAATCTTATGTCACCGAACAAATAGAAACTATCAGGCAGAAACTCCTTAAACTTCCCAAACAAATCTACAGGTTTACCTATATCTATACTTATCTCTTTGTTAGAAGGGCAGTAGCATTATTATCAGCTTTAGTTTCCAAGCCCTTCTACATTCTCAAGAACCTTATCCACCTTCCTTCTCTCTGTTATCATTAACCTGACCTTTTTTCCTAGCTTCTTCTCCATCAACATTTCAAAATTAATCTCTCAGATAGTAAAACCAAAACACAAAATACCTCTTCTGACCCAGCACAGATCTCTCTATGCTCCTCTTTACAATCAAATTTCTTAAATGAATTTTTCATAATTGCTATTTTTATTTCCTCTCCTTTCTTTCACTAATGATTAAATACACTTCAGTCTAGCTTCTGCTCTGAATATGCCAGAATAAATGTCACCAATGTTCCACTTGGACACTGTCCGGTTCTCATGCTGATCCTTCTCACCAGTATCTGATGCTTTTCACTGGTCCTTTCCTCAGCCACCACTCAGTCAACCAGATCACCCTTCCCCCCCTTTTTTTTTACCTAAATTCAAAAATCTTGTTCCTATAGTTCTAGGCTCATTCTCGTCCCTGTTTACAAATTGTCTTTAATGATCTCTCCTAGTCACTCATACAGCTCTGATTACCATTCATCTGCTGATAATTCCAAAATACATATTTACACTGGTTTCCTCTGCTTCAACTCTGCAATCACTGCCAAGTTGGTTTCCTCTACTTGGATCTCAAAGACACTTAAAATTTGACAGATCCAAATAAAATTAATTCTTTTTCTCCCCAAAACTGTGATTTCTTCAGAATTCTCTGTCTTAATAAGTGGTACAATTGGCTGGCTGCTCATTTCTTCAAACAGGACATCTGGAAATAATTTCAAATACTCCCTCTTCCTCATCTTTCTTTACCTGCCCTATCAATTCTATCACCTGAATAGCTTTCACAGTTTCCCACTTACATCCATTTCCATTGTCACAGCCCTAGTATACACTACCAGCTTTCTGGTTTGAAGGGTGTGAACACCACTGAGTGACTACAATAACCTCTTAACTGCTCTTCCTTCTAACAAACAGGCATACCTCATTTTATTGCGCTTTGCTTTATTGCACTCAGTCAATGTTACATTTTTTACAAATTGAAGTCAAGACCCTCCACCAACAAAAAGGTTACAACTCGTTTTGCTGCAATGATCTGGAACCAAGCCCACAATATCTCTAAGGTATGTCTGTATTTATTGTTCATTCATTTATTTATTTACAAATGTTTATGGAGTATTTACATGTGCAAGATTACCCATGTGCCAGGTACTCTAACAAATTAAACACACACACACACACACACACACACACACACACACACACACACTGTAAATTACTTTTAAAATAGGTAGGTGAAAAATGCATAAAAATCACTTTGAGTCAAATAGTGATGGCTGCATCAAGGGTATTACAAAGAAGTGCTAGAGAAGTTCAGAAGAAAAGTACTACTTCCATTTTGAAGGAAAAAGTGGAAGAGGTGTCATGGAATAGACAATGAGGTGAACTCTACATTTTTTGACTTGAGACTATTCATCTGGAAAAGATAAAGGGAAGGAAGTATTTGGAGAGGGAATGCTCCAGGAAGAGAAAATAGAAAGAAGTGAGATGTGTATGGATGCAAATGATTGATTTTGGCTACTAGGCAGGGTGCTTGGGAGTGTTTGGTAAAAGATAAGCTGAGAAATAAATGCTTAACATAATTCATGGCAGTTCATTTTTTCCACACTCCTTCCCCTTCTGTTTATTGCATTTTATTAGAAACATAGAAATAGAAAGGGCCACATATGCAATTCTTACCAAATTTAAAGAGGAAAGAGATCCTTCAGACATCTGCAAAACTGAGGCATGTCCCAAAATAATGAAATGGCCCTTCAGTGCATATTACTTATCCAGTCTAACTTCACAGTTACAGGTTACCTGGTTCTTCCTTCCACATGCAATGTTTATAAGAGAAAGTTTCTATAAAGGAATCAGGCTTTACATTACCTTCCTGTAAGTGTAGGATCAAATACTCACCACCACCTTTTAAATATTATAGTTAAATATTATAGTGATTAAATATTATAGTTAGCTCTAAATGGCTGTTATATAAATAAACTTAAATCTTAGCATATAAGAATATGGGTTTATTTCTATCACAAATATTGAGTTATTCTAATACATTTTCCATTGTGATAGCACTAGATACTTTAGGCTTGCAATTTGCCTCATGAATTTAAAAATTGTAATTACTATTATATTTATCAAACATAGTACTTTTATTTCTCTGAAACAGAGAATATGAGAAAGAAATGTGAGAGGGCAATTATCTCCAACTGCAACCTAAAGACACTTAAATCATTTGTTGTTTCCTTTGCATTAAATATTTATATTGATTTTCTAATACTGTAAGGGACACTTAACACCTCTATTTATATATAAATGACTGGAAGAATACTTTTATACTTTGGATTAAAGTAGGTTATTAAGAAATAGGTATTCTATATTGTATGAGGAAGTATTTTGCTACTTTAATGTAGTCCATAAATTATAATTAAGCATGTTTTAAACACAGTTATTCATTATAAACAGTGAAATCTACTCTGAACTAATCTTTGCCATTTTAAATATAAGACAATTGTTTAAAGAAAGACACTTTTCTATAGCATTTCTTCCCCACACTCCCCAATCTATTTAAGATTTTGTTTTCCTTAAAAGATTTGGCATTAAGACTCCATTTATTTTCTGCATCTTAATCTCACCTTGTTCTGGACCAAATCTTACATCTAGCCAAATTTTTCTTAATGAACTTAGTATATCCCATTTGATATTTCTCTTGTTTAAACATGCTCAGTTCTCTAAATTAAAAACAAACAAATCTTACTTTTCTTTTTTTTTACCCCACCACCTTACACAGTTAAAAGCCTAACTTTTTTCTTTTTATGGGTGATCTAAATTTCATGCGCTTTATCTGTGTTCATTTACATCAGTTTATTCATTCGTTCATCTGTTCATTCAAAACAAATATGCACTGAATTTCAGTCACTTTTAAGGCCAAATCAGATACTCCCCTCTTAAGCAAGTATTTTCTGAAGTCCATTTCCCCTTTCCCTCAGTCCTTGATCCCTTTCTTCTCTGAATTCCCATTATTCTTTTTATGTACTTGCATTGTTTTGTTTCACATACTTTGATTATAATGTTTTCTTTAACCTTCTAAGTGAAAGCTCTTTGAGGTTAGTGACTGTGTCCTGTGTCTCTTTCTGTCTCCTGAATGTCTAATGAATTACTTAGACAATTCCTCTTAATGAACATTCATTAAGCACCTAATACATGCAATGCATATGTTTCTAGAATTTATATTTCATCAGGCAGTTTTAGAAGAACCTGTAAGTAGCATGAACATACTGAACAAAGAATCAGAGAAGTGAAAGCACAAGACATGGTTTTGCAATATTTAGTTTATCTTTGCTACATAGAAGGAACTAGAAAGAAGGGAATGGGAGAGAAACTGGGAGCAACATGTGGTAAACTATAATTATGGCTGTAGTTTAAGTTTGCTTGCTCAGCTTTTTCAACTCTCTTTTGGTAACCATCCTAGACTTTCAAACTACATTGGCCTCCTGTACATGTAAATGTTGATGGGCCCTCTTACCTGGTTTATTATGTGTCCTGGACTTGATAAAGCAAATTAACTCTACTTCCAGTCACAGAAAGGGTGGTGTGATCCAAGCAAAATCACTTAAAATCATTCATAGGATTTATTTTCTGAAGTTAATAAAGTGATTTACCCTGGGGATGCCATTCGAAGAGCATATCTGGCGTTGCTGAAAGGCATCAAGCTCCAGACATAAAGAAAGACTAACTGAAAATAAAGCCAAAATAAGCCCAAAGATGAAGACAAGGAAAGAGAAAAACTTAATGACCTCAGTTAAGCCTCTGAATACAAAGTGAAAGCTCAACACACCCTAAGTTTTTCAGTTACATAGCATAATAAATTATGTTTTTGCTTTTTAAGAGTTTGTTTGTTTTACTTAATTGGGCTTGGATTGAGTTTCTGTCCATTACATTATAAAAAGAGTGAATGATCTCAAAAGGTAGCCTGTGTTTTTACTGTAAAGATGGAAGGCCATTGAAGATTTTGAGAAAAGTGTTAGGTAATCAAAGTTACATCACTTTACTATTCATCCATTCTCTGATAAGCCTTTTAAATCCAATGGTCTTTCCCCTTTATCCTACTCAAACCTTTTTCTGCCAAATTTTTGCCAGATTCAACAGCTCTTTCTCAGTTTGTATTTTCTTTGGTATCAGTTTGTGAAATTGAAAATTTGTTCTTTCAATAGGGCTAAACAGAATGGGCTTTGTGCCAGACTTTAGTTTGGATTCAGCTTTACCATGTTTTAGTTGTGGAATTTTGAATAATTCATTTAAACATGGGGCTTCAGTTTCTTAATCTATAAAATGGCTTTAGAAAACCTACCACATAGTTTAGTTGTGAAGTTTAAGAAAGATAATAAATAAAGAGTGACTGAAATAAAGAGTTAATGTGGGGTAGCTAAATGGTAAAAAGTATAATTTCTCACTTTATTCTAATAGGTGAACGAACACGAATTAAATATTTTGGGTGAATGCTTTCATATATTATTTTTACATTCATATGCAATATTTTTAATTTTTAAATTAGTGAATTATGTCCAAATAACTAGTTTCTTCTTTGAAATATTTCTGATGTATCTTTTTTCCATTCCAAATGTTAACATATAAGGTCCACTAGTCTCTAAAGTTCCCTCATGAGCCTTTACCATTATTGGCTACCAAATCCTGGTCCTGGGCAACCACTAATCTTTATTCTATTACTAGAGTTTTGTGTTTTCTACAATTTTACATCAGTGGAATCATGAAGCAAGCAATCTTTTGTATTGGGCTTCTTTCACTTAGCATAATTTTTGAGATTTGTTTTTCTAGTATGTTTTTCAATATTATATTCTTTTGTGTTAATGAATAATATCCCAAAGTATGGATGTAACACAATTTGTTCATCTAATCATGAGTCAATAAACATTTAGTTTGTTTTCAGTTTGGGGCTGTTATGAAAAACTATTGCTATGAAAATTTGCAATCAAATATTTGTGTAGACCTATACATTCATTTTTTGTGGTAAATACTTATGAGTGAGTTTGCTAGGTCCTGTGGCAAGCATATGTTTATTGCTATAAGAAGTCATTAAACTATTTTTTAGAGTGCATGCACCATTTTGCATACAGCCAGCAATGCGATGTTATGTTACCATTTATTGTCAAAATTTTTTGGCCATGTATTTGTTCTTTTTTTAGGACTGTTTTATATTATCTGTTTGTTTTCTTTCAATTTTTTCTGTTCTTTATATTAGATAATATCTATTGTTTTACCTTTAAGTTCATGAGTCATTCTTCAGTCATCACATCATTTCACATTTAAGCTCATCCAGTAAATTTTTAGTTTTGTATATATTGTTTTCCAGTTTTAGAATGTCTTTTGAATCTTTTTATTAAGTATATTTCTTTGTTTAAATTTTCTGGGTTTTTTTCTTTTGTTTTGTTTGTTTTTTATTCACTGCAAGCATACATTCTGTTACTTAATGGCTGTTTTAAAATTTTGGTTGGCTCATTCCAACATGTAGATAATCTAGGGTTTGGTCTCAGTTGAATTTCTTTTTTTTAAGAACAGATTCTATTTTCCTGAATTATTGGGATCATTGTATGTCAGGTAATTTTAGATTATATCTTCAACCATATGAATATTATGTTATGGACACTCTAAATTCTATTGATTTTCTCTAAAGAGTATCATTTCTTTTATTTTAGTAGGACATTATCTTGGTTGGATTCTAGCTGCAAAGTATTTCGGCAATGACTCTAATACTAATTCAGATCTGTTCTTTAACTACACTGTTATAGATCTGTTCCAAATATGTGTGGTTCAGAGGTCAATCAAAGATGTGAACAGACAGAATTTGAGCATTTCATGTTTGTTTATTTGGTTTTCCTTGTTTATTTGGTTTGTTTATTTGGTTTTTCTCAGTTTCCCCTGAGTTAAATCTTCAGATTACCCAAACCAAGAAGTCATTGGTTTCCCCACCACACTGACTGCTCTGGGCCCCAGGTTATCATCTGCAAAAATTGAGAATTCCCTCTGTTCAACCCCTCTTCTCTGTATTTGGATTCTCTATGAGAAGCTGCACATTTCTGTTTACTATAAAGTGCTGCTTTTTAATGTTATGCTCAGAGTTTATAATTGCTGTCTTTGTGAAGGTCAGTCTAAAAAGAGATTATTCAGCCAATACCAGAAGCCAGTCCTTCATATTTCTTAAAAATAATAGTGTTTATCTAAAAGACAAATTTATTCAGGCCATTAGCTCTTTATCCTTTTGTTCACATATTTTAGTCAAATTGATCCTATAAGACTAGAAATTTTGTCCTCAATTGAAGTTTTTCTAGCTGCCTTGTATTGGTGTTCTCTCTCTCTCTCTTTCTCCCACCTTTCTCTTTCCTCCCCCTCTTTTATATTTACTGAAATTTTAGACAGTCCTTGACATCAAAAAGATACTAAGTTCTTTTTGTTTAACAATACAGAATAACTAAACTTCAGACATTTACCAGTAATCTTCAACTCAGTTTCTCCTAAACTCCTATTAAATATAAACTTGAACCAACTAATATTTAAAAGCCATATTCTCATATCCGTTCAATCCTTTTAAGTTTAGGAGGATAGTGTGTGATAATGTAAGTTAATTAAATTTGGAGTCAGAGGACATAGTTTTAAGTTTATGCTTAAAACTCCATCTGAGAAATAGGTATACTAAAACCCCTACTTCACAGAGGTGATATGATTGACAATATCATTCATCTAGTTGCTCTTGTTCAATAACCAAAAATATTTTAAAACATTCTCTCACATTCTGTAGCCAGTTTCCAAGTGTTTCTTGTATTAATGCTCTACTCCTAATTTCTTTGTCATTGTTGCTATGTAGTTTAGACACCTGCATCTCTTTTATGTATTATTGCAATAATTTCATAACTAGCTTCCCTGCATTTGGTTTTACCTCTTCTCAATCCACTCTCAATGCTGCTACAGACAGATTTTTCTAAATGGCAAATATATCACACTATTTCTTTGCTGCAAGCTTTCCATTGGTCTTGGTTAGGTATCAGGTCCAAAATTCATTGCCTGACACACAGGTCTCCTCATTATCTGACTCTTCTTTCTCACTTCTTGCCACTCCCTTACATGCCTCCCATGCTCCAGCTAAACTGAGCTGCATGCCTTAATAACACATTTTGCACACCAGTGAGCTCATGTCTTTACATATGTTGCTCCTCTGCTTGGAATGTCCTTCTCTGGGAAGTCTTTTTGTACTATGTACAAAGGCATCATATTGTCTAGGTATGATTTTACCTGAGAGATATTGTACAAGTGGAAAGGGACCATGTTTCATAGTTCTTTTGATCTTTCAATAATGAGATAATAGGTACAGACAGGAGCTCAAAGGATTGGTGAGTGAGAAGTCATTTAATGAATAATACAAAGCAATCTTGACTTTCTTATGAACTTTTATAACTGCTTCTATAAATTTCAGGTTTTTAAAATAATTATAAAAAATGTATTTTAGAACTTAAAAAAAGAACATCACCTAGATACACTGTTTAAAATAGTAAAACTCTGGGAAATGAACAAAGGCAGAATCTAAGTCATACGTAATAAAGTGCCATTGGCTCTTAAATGAACAAAATATCTTAGAAAGTATGGTATCATTGCTTTATGAACACATTTAGGGCTAATATATGCCCATTCTAAACATTATCTCAAAAAATTGGGACCTATATCCTATAATTATGGCTTTAATGTATTTGAAGTAAGAAATGCATTTTGAAGAAATGCCTTTCGAGAACATCTGAGTGCATTCCTAGGCCTTTATGTTCAATTGTTGGCTAAAGTCAAAGATAGTCTGTAATCATGCTTCCAGAATTACTATTAGTGAATCAAATTGACCTCATTCATTCATTCATTCATTCAACTATGTTTAAAGAACCACAATGAGTCAGGCATAATTTCAGGTGCTTGGCATATAGCAATAAACAAAACAGACTAAGTCATTGATTTCATGGCATTTGAGGAAAAGCAAATAATAAAGAAATAAATATAGTTAGGTTATAATAAGTACTCTGAAGCAAATATAAGAAGTTAAGAAGACAGAGAGTACAGGGGAGGAAAATGCTATTTAGATACTAGTAGTTGGTGAAAACATCTTTTGAAAGTGACTTCTGAGCAGAGACCTACATGAATGCAGGAGGGAGTCATATGCCCATCAGGATGAAGGGAGTTTAGGCAGAGGAAATGGCAAGTATAAAGGTCCTGAGGTGAAAGATGTTTTGGTAGCCTGTAAACAAGTTAAGGGAAACAAAAGACCCAGAAATAATGGTAACACAAGATAGACTGTGCAGTTGCATTATAGAAGGTGCATATCAGTTACAGTCACAGTAAAAAGAAATAATTTCTGGCTGAGGGGAATCTTTTAGGTAGTATTTTGGTAGTTTTCGGTAGGTAGGGATAGTGATTTGTATAAACCAAGAGAAGAAATCATTAAAATTGTCCTTGGAGACGAGCAAATTATATTTTTCAGGAAAACATAGATATTAGGAAGAGGAGCAATGGGAGAGAAAGTTGAATAAAAATGTCTGGAATTGAGAGCATGCTGAATTTGGATCATAGGAAAAGAAGTTTGTATTTCATGGTAGGCCATGCTGAATAGACTGTGTGGGATGAAGAGGTGGTGTATAGACAGACTAGATCTGGAGACCAGGTAGATTGTGGCCAAAGGGTATTGTACACTACTAGACTATACTGGTAATCCTCAAAGTCAGGATATGTCTTTTCTGTAATAATAACACCTATATCTTTTGTCCAGATGGTAATGAAACACTCCCAGGAAGCTGTGCAGGTGTTATACTTGGCAAATGCCATAATTTGACAGATTATTTAGCTCTATCTTTTACTTCTTTCTGAAATATGAACTCTATTTTCTCCTATAAACTCTCTCAGTATATTGTTTATATTGAATTCATTTTAAGTAAAATACATATGATTTATGAGAAAAGTTGCAGTAAAATTTCATGTAAGCCTAATATTCTATCAATACTTTTCTTCTGAAGTGAAAAGAAAAAAGTTCTAATTCCTGCTATGAGTCTGGCATTTTCCAAAGAATGAGTAATGTTTTCGCTTTTTCTTTACTTTAGAAGAACATGCCATTTAATTTTCTTCATATTTATAATTGCTGGGGGAAAATCTTCCCATTTAATGACTTTCTAGACCAAAAGCAAACTGAGTCTACAAAGTTCTGTACTGAGGTATCTGAAAGTACAATATGATATTCACCCTCAAGCCTAACTTTCTTTTCCAATATTTTTTTATTTTTATTTCTTGGAAAAGAAAATTTACCGTCTCAACAATTCACAAAGACCTATAGAGGTGGTTTTACTACTTCTCTAGTGATTCCCTATCCCACTTCCACTTACTAAATTGACTCTTTTGAGTTAGTATTTTCAGAAAATGCTAATACTTTACTTTTGTGTTATATTAAGGTCCATTTTGAACCTACAGATGAGCAGATGTGTTTGGGCAAATTTCACAGGGTTTTTATTTGTATTTAACTTTATAGAGTTCCAGTATTCATTCCCAATAATATCTGACATGGTAAAAAGGAGTAAACTTGAGCATGCTTAATATCACACCTATAAAGACCACGTGTTTTGCAATGTAAATTGAATCCAATTTTCTACGTTTTATTGATGCCTTCATTGCCTATTCATGTGTTTAATATTTTCTTTTCTATCTTATCATCCACATTTAATATAATTACTTACCCTAAAATTAGTTAATATAAGACAAAGTACCAAAAGAAAAAGAGAAGGCAGGTGAGTCCTAGTAATTATTGTCAAATCATGAATGACATTCATGTAATAGTTATCATGTATGCAATCAAATTTCGTGATATTTTAAATACTAAAATACTAACCCAAAAATGTCACTACATATACTAAAGTTTGAATCAGAAGAGAAAAAGCATTATATAGATACTAGCAATAGAGTGAACACTAAAAAATTACTTATGTGCTAAGTGCTTTACATGCATTATTTTAGATAATCCTCACAACATTCTTGTAAAGTAGATACTATTAATATCTCCATTTTAGAGATGAAATTTAAAGTCTAGGGAGATAAGTAACTTGTACCACACAATCACAAATGAAGTGCAGATCCAGGATTCAAACTCAGGCATCCGAATTCCAGAGTCTCATCTTTTAATACCAAAAGAAAAAAAATAATAAAAAATTCAACTTTTTGTTTTTAAATTGCTTTGGGAATCAAATGATATGAGTTGAGTTTATTTCCCTCAGGGGGTTTTGATTGGGAAAGTAGAGAAAAATAGGCAAGAGAAGTTTACTCATCTGCCTATATATACAGATTGTGATACATTTTTTAAAATTCTTGGGCTTTTTTTGTAAGACTTAAAAATGAGATAATAGTGTCCAGCTGATACAGTATACCTGTGATAGAATAATGAAAAAAAAAACACTTTATTTTAAATTAATTTCATACTATAAATACCAAATGTTAGAAGTGAAAAACCTGCGTCATTACCTTTAAGGTTCTGATATTGACCTTAGTTTATGCACTTAGAAAGTTGTACCCACAGCCTTGGGTTATGAGAGAGTATACAAAACTTCACATTCTGTAAATTATAATGGCCAACTTAATCAAATCATCCTATTTCTTTTTTAAAAGTTTGATTCTGAATTGTTATAACTATTTCTTATATCAGCCTACCTTAATTGTGTAGTCTCATGAAAGTTGAAAGGCACTTTTATTGATATTGGAATAGGTACTTATATCTTATCTTTCCTGGGAAATTCCAGTGTATTCTAAAAATTCAAGAGAACATTCATGGGATTTAGAATGTAGGCAAACTTGGGAAAACTACAATTGTCACCAAGAATCAGATACAGTAGTCCTCCTTTATCTATGTTTTCATTGTTTGCAGGTTCAGTTACCCTTAGTCAATCATGGTCCTACAATGTTAAATGGAAAATTCCAGAAATAATTTATAAATTTTAAATTGCTAGCTCTTTTTGAGTAGCTTGATAAAATCTCATGCCATTCTGCTATGTTCTGTGCAAAATATGATTCATTGTTTTGTCCAGCTTCTCCATACTGTATATACATGCTACTCACTCCTTAGTCACTTAGTAGCTATCTAGTTTATCAAGCTGACTATTGCAGTATTACGGTGCTTGTGTTCAAGTAACCCTTATTTTACTTAATAATGGCCCCGAAGTACAAGAGTAGTAATTTGGCAACTCAGATATGCCAGAGAGAAGCGATAAAGTGGTTCCTTTAAGAAATAAGTTAAGTACAGTGCAATAAGATATTTTCAGATAATTTTTATTATAGTATAGTGTTATAATTGTTCTATTTTTCTTGTTAGTTATTATTAATTTCTTACTCTGCCTACTCTGGGAATTAAACTTACATGTATAGGAAAGATATATACTATAGATAGGGTTTAGATAGCCTCTGGCATTCACTAGGGGGGTGTCTTTGACTGATCCCCCAAAGATAAGGTGAGACTACTGTACATGTCTTAACTGAATAAAATTCATTTTCCTGGGAGCAATATTGAAATCTACTACTTGTCAACACACCACCTAAAGGTTACTTTTTAAAAAGGAAAAATGAGTAGACTGAATTTTAGAGCTATACAGGAAAGTGTGGTACTGAATTCCTTCTAAGAAGAATGAATGACAGATCATATTTAAGATTGTTTTGAAAAATCATATCACATATGTTGGAACCATAGGTTTCTTTCTTTAATTATTAATTAAGAAAGATACTTCAGGGCAACTGCATTTCAAGTATTGGTTATCATAAAATGCTTTTTCTGGAATTTTATAGATTAAAGCATACAGGAGATTAACAAATGTGAAGCAAGCTGTTAAT
The DNA here is from genome assembly GCA_030015415.1 of Cynopterus sphinx. Classification (NCBI taxonomy): domain Eukaryota; kingdom Metazoa; phylum Chordata; class Mammalia; order Chiroptera; family Pteropodidae; genus Cynopterus; species Cynopterus sphinx. The sequence goes on from CM057380.1 coordinate 33,138,339, forward strand.
AAGAAACTTTTCTAGACACTCACTGATTTCTCCTAAAGATTTCCTACTGGTGGATTTTTGTTGTTGTTATTTCATTACATATTGCAACTAGTTAATTTAATGGTTGTGTTGGCATGACCCGATCCCCCAACTCACTTGCATTTAAAAATTCACACAGGGAAGCTCGTAGAAGGTGAGTTGCTGAAAACAATGTGGTACAGTGAGTCACACAGATCACAAAAGCTAACACTTATTAGCTATGTCGAAGTTTAAAAAATCACCCAGGCAGAGGAAGATGTGGGCACAGCCAGAGGAAAGAGGCCAAATGCTGTGGCGTTGCATTGGCACTACCCCTACTACCAGGGCCAAAACAGAAGCTACAATTCGGAGCTTATTCTGCCTCTAGCTGGTGGAAACGGAAACTGGGAGAGAGTAGCGGGGAGAGTTTGGTGGCAAAAGATCTACCAAAGGAGGAAAACAAAAAACAAAACTGAAAAGGCACAGAGAAGGCTATTGCCTCTAACTCTGCGCTAGCAGTCACCAAGACGAAACGCTCGGAAGGGGAGCACGATGACGCCGACAAGAGAAAAACTCATTGCGTCCGAGGCCTCGAGGCTCGGCAGCTGTGTCCGTTCACTCACATGCTACTCCGAGGGGTTTGGTGAACGTCACACGTGACGCCCCAAGGCCCTTAACCCCTTCGGCCGCCTGGGGTGCTGCGGCCTGCGGGCCGAGGTTGCTGGGTTGCTGTGGGAGGCGGGATGGAGCGAGGAGGGCGGAACTTGTCAAGGGAGGGACCACCACCAACATCGCGTCTGCGACTCTGGACCCGTGCCCCCAAAAGCCCACCCCCACCGCGATAGCGGCTCCGACCCTGGGGGAGATGTCAGGGGAGGAAATCGAGGCTCCGAGGGGCGGGACGGGGTCTGAAGGATGAGTCTAGCTTGATTCCGACTCCTGCACCCGGCAATCGCACGGAGAGAGGCGGGGGGAGGAGAGGAGGTTGTGCCGTGTGTGTGCTCGCGTGTGCGTGTGTGTGCGTATGTGTGTGTGTGTGCGCGCGAGTGTGTGCGCGCGCGCGGGCGCGTGTCTACAGGTAGCAGCGGCAGCGGCGGGGACCGGAGCGGGGACGCATCTGCAGCCACCTCCCCGCCTGTGATTTTCGGAGGGGATTGCTCACTTAGCTGGCGGATCTGTACCCTTGGGAGATCTTCTCATCCTTTCTATTTCCACGCGTCTTAGGCGTCTTCCAGTTTCAAGTGCGTTTGGGGTATTTTATTTTATTTGTATTTTTTTTCTTCTTCCTCTACATCTTGGGAATTCTGCATATTGAAGCAGGTGGCTCCTGGTACGAAACCTTTGGATACATTTGGCTTGCCAAGTTTTTTCTTTTCCCCGTCCCCTCCGTCTTTCAGAGGCATCTGTGGTGCTTTTCTTTTTGGATTTCTATGCAGAAAACGTATATATGTTTATATACCGACCGCATAACGTATAAATACATATACGCGTGCCCAAGCACTTGGTCTTCGTCTCTCTTCCCGACAAAGCGGAATGTTTTGGAGCCGATGGATAACGAGAACAGTATTAACATTCTTCTGAGCCTGTTTTTTAAAAAAGGGAGGGAGCATGAAGAATTGTTTAACATTCGGCCATCGTTTGGCTGCACACTAAGCATCTCGAAGTATTTATGGTTGCAGATCAGGTGCAAACGGGGTTTAAAAAGGTAAGGGAGCTTCCTGCGTCCTCCAAGCTCCGGCGTTTATCTTAATCCCGGGATTGCCGAGAACTTCCCACTCCCTGCCTCTCGATACCTCTCTCTCTCTCTCTCTCTCTCTCTCTCTCTCTCTCTCTCTCTCTCTCTCTCTCTCTCTCTCTCTCTCTCCTCCCCCCCCCTCTGTTCCCACCTTCCTCCTACCCTGCCCTCTCTTCTCTTCTGAATGCTTTACCCTTTTCCAGTTCGCAATTTGGTGGTGGTGGTGGTGTGTGTGTGGTGGTGGTGGTGACTGACAGGGGGGTTTGCGGGGTTGCTGGAGGTTTAATTGTCTGTTAAGAGTTTAAATGCTTCTCTTTCTCCTTTCCCAGCCGATTAACTGACTTTCCCAACTGCCTTTTTAGCTGTTTTAGGAAGCCCATATTGTCTTTTTGAGAAATAATGCTACCTGGGTAGTTTTTTTAAAACATCTCTTGGTGCAAAACCCTCACTTCTATCCTCTGGTGAAAATAAAAGCAACGAAAAGATAAACTTTAACGAACTGGGTGGTTTCTTTACACAGGGGTTCGTGGAACTTCCCAAATGCTGATTTTCATGTAAAACCACACCAATACCTCAGGAGGAATCCACTGTGGAGAAGATTCAGCTTTCGTGTCTGCATAAAGCCAATTCATTTTACTTGGAGGGTCATTAACCAGAGTTGAGGGAGATGGAACTGAGTCTAGTGTAGGGAAAACTACTTGATTCTTTTTTAAAGCTACCGTTTACACCATGACCAGTCCCTATTTAACTCCTTGTTCAGCAGACACGTTTTCAGACTCGACCTTTAGGGCAGAGCTGGGAACTTGCCCTTATTTCTTTTTCTCTCCCTCAAACCTCCTTCCTCCTCCGTTCACCATCTCACTCCCTGGCAGGCTGCAAATTGCCCGTTTTGCCCACCCCTCCTTGTGGGTCTTCTCTGCTCATCTCCACCCCTGCCCCCTCTGTTCTCTCTCGGCGCTTTCGGAGCAGATGGATCTTCTCTTTTCTTGGGTTTTCTCTCCCGCCTCTATGCGCCCGGCTCCCTGCGTCCCCCACCTGCCCCGGCTTTCCTCGCCCCTCCTCCCGCCTCTCCACGACGCCTTGACCCCTGCATCCTTAGTGCCGGCCTGGGGGCGCGGGGTGCGGTGGGACCCTGCGCTGACCACCCCGCGGCCAAAGCCGAGCGCGCAGAGTGATGTGAGAAGAGATCGCGGGAGAGGCGAGTCGGATTCGGGGACAGGAGGCCAAAAGAGCCAGTCCGAGCCAGAGAGACCCGGAGGAAAGGGAGAAAGCGAGAGGGAGGCGCGCACACTGCCCGGGCTTGGGCTGACGAGTGCAGTCACCTCCTACGCCTTAGAGCGGCGCCCCAGTCACTGCAGCTGTTCACCCCAGAGCTGCACCCACGGACCACCGAGACCGAGAGCCGAGCCACCGGCAGAGAGGTACCAAAGAAATCAGGAAAAAAGAGAGCGGGGAGGGTTTCCTGGGAAATAAGGAGGCTGAGCAGATGGAGGAACAATGCCGCTTGCAGAAGAAAACCTCGCCTGGAGCCCAGGTGGAGCGCAGACCCGCTGCCTTCAGCCTCCTGCTCTCCCCAGGTCCTCCGGCTAGTTCAGGGGGGATGGTTCCGCCTCTTAGTTCGACAGGGATAAGAAAGTTGCTCTTCCGCATATTTCCTAAGAAGCGGTTTTCACATCTGCGAGGTTCAAGTCAAAATGTCACTGCCGAGATGTCCCTCGATGAGCAGCGGGTAGATTATGCATTATTGGGCAATAAACCCTCCTGGGAAGAGAAGGTAGTCCAAACATTTAGAACGCTCTCCACTCGCTCCTGTCTGTCCAACACAATGCTTTGTCCTTAAAAATGAAAACCCACCCACCTGCAGTGAATTTAAAATAATTTAGGTTGAGATTTTTAAATTGGGAATAATTTATTCCAGGAGAGGTTGTTAGCATCTTATAGAGATGGGGAAAGTTGTGTGTATAAAATTTGATTCATTTGTTATTATTCTAAATCATGATCAGTTGGCCTCCACCAAGGCATTATACAATTTTTTTTTTTTCATTTCTAGGACAGTAGTATTACATGTAGGACTTAGAAAACATGAATTCTGATAGCCAGCTAACACTGTATCTATTACACTGCATTTTTACAGGTACTTAATATACTCATTTTTTTTTCTTTTTATACTGAAACTACAGTAGACTATTTTCACTTTAATAAATTCTCATGCTGTACATGAAAATTACAGGGTCATAATGTATTTCTCAAAAAGTAATTGTGCTTAATTATAAATAGGATCATAGGTGTAGGTACATGTGTTTGAGTGTAAAACCTATGAAATGCCTTGACATTTCAATCAGCCATTACAGCCTAGCAGAACACTAGCTTTTTGAAATGTGCTTAGAATCAAGGGCCATGCACGTATTTAAAATATTAAATGTTAAGTACAAAAACATTGTTTACTGTTCTCTTGGCAGAGAATGAATCTAAATCTATCTGCACTGGTGAGTGATTGAGTGATTCACAGAGAAAGTAGAAGTTAATCATTACTCAGGCCTTCTGATTACATGGTTTGATTAAAAGAAGTAACTGTTTTCTGTAAGCCTGCTATTCTACAGTTAGTCTTTCCAATCCTCTTAACATAAGCAGAAATTGAAAGAGTCAATCTTTCAGCAGCCTATACACTATAGTTCCTGCAGTGTGGGGTAATGAAAGTTCTCTTTAGCTCCGGGCCTTTCCAAAGCTTGCCTTCTTCCACGCGCAAAGTATTTTGTGTCAATCTTATCTGTATTCTCTCAGTGGGGTTTCATTTTTTGAAAATTTCCTTTTATATTGAGGTATAACATATTTTCAAATGTAAATGTCTGGATTGTTTTGAAATTGAAGGTGGAGTATAAACTCACAGAAGGTAGGCTAAGAACTCCATTTGCTGCAAGTAGAGTGTTTGAAGTCTATGACTCTTCATATGGCAGGGTGACTTCTTTGACTTTATCAAAAGTCACTTTCAACCCTGAACTCACATTTTATTCCACTTTTATTATTCCTACATGGTTATCCAGTGAGTGGCAGGATCTATATCTTCCTTCAAATTTTCTTAAATCAGTTATTTAGGATTTTTTTAAGGATAATTAAATAACTGTAACTAGAGAATACAGGTATGAATCCAAGTTAAGATTTTTTTCCCCCACATATATTTTAACATTATTGATGACTTTTTGTGAGTCTGATATTAGTACAGGTTTAGATATGATTGATAAATACCACTTGAGTTTCTCTATGTTGAAACAAATAATTTAAAGCATTTCTTTTTTAGTAAAGCAGAGTAATGGTTTATTTCTAGATTTTTTTTTATTTTTACACAAAATAATAACTTTATAAATTACCTAACAGATGCTAATTTGTAATTGAAACATAATTGGATTTACAATAAGGTTTAAAATCATAACAGTTCAATGATATACTTTTGCTACATTTTGAAGTATTTTGAAGTGAAGTTTGATGTTTAATTCTGTTTTATTAGATTATAAATTGGATAATTCCTATTTGAATTCCTATGGTTCCTGTTATATTTTAATTATACGTAAATGGAATTACCCAAGTCTAGTTTACCAAACTTATTTATTTACTTATTTCTACAATACAGGTCTGGTTTTGCAGATCTCTTATTAACAATGGCCAATGATTCTTTATAGTTCGGATGTAGTTTGGATGCTAAAGTTCAGAACACTGATGGCATTGAACTGTTTTCATAATTTATTTTCCTATTTTCCCTTTTAGATTAAAACACCTTCAACCTGGAACTCCTCCCTAATTCACTTATTATCCCATTCGTAAGACTCTTACTATTTTCCCCAATAGTACATACCACTGTAGGCTTCTGTGCTTTGCTTATACTAATATTTCTTCAAGGAGTACTTTCCTCTCTCCTCCCCATCTCCACACCAATTGTAGGAGGAGATCACATTTTGTTTCATTAGAATGTTCTTCTTTCCATCACCCTTTTTCTCTCCTGTATCCTTACTTTGAGCTCCCAAAACATATTTATACCTGGAGTAGTCTGCCTTTCACACTTCCGGATGGTTGGTACCCCTCACTGGATAGTAAGTTCCCAAAGGTCAAGAACCATATCTGATTTATCTTTTTATTTAGAATGTTTAGTCCCATGTCTGATCATAATAAATGTATTATGATAAATAATAAGTGTATCATTTAGAAATACATTTTGGTTATGAGGCAGCAGAAAACCTAACCAACAGTGGATTAAACAAATAAGGGTTTATCTCACATCATAAAAACTCAGGAGAAGACATTTGCTTAAACACTTAAGGAATCAAGCTTCTTCTGTTATCTTGGTACTCTTCTTCTCATGGTTGTAAGATTGCTGCTGTGCTTCTGACATCATCTGTGCTTTTAGGCCCAAAAAAGCTAACAAGGAGTATTCTAGGTCAGTATTTCTCAGTTTAGACATTAACATCATTGGGCCAGATAAGTCTTGTCTTTATTGTAGGGGAGTATCCTGTACATTGGAAGATAGCACCACCTCCGGCCTCACCTCTACTCACTAGATACCAGTAGCATATCACCTCTCCAATTATGACAGTCAGGAATATTCCAGACGTTGCCAGATATCTCTTAGATTATCATGGGTTGACACCAATTACTCCAGAGTCAGAAAAAAGGCAATTCCCTGTTTCCTACTCCCCCTTTTTCTGTACATTGCAGTGGTGGTTAGGATCTGTTTGTTTGTTTTTTTGTTTAATAAATGATAGAGAATTATATGAAAAAGTTTTCTAAAGAAAGGAAAAAAGAAAGAAAAGAAAAAAGAAAATAGAGAAAAACCAAACAAGCCTTTTCTTTGAGCAGTTTTTCTTTTCTTTCTTTCTTTCTTTTTTTTTTTTGTGATGTAGACATTCTCCTTATAGACTTCTATTCTAATATCACTTCCAGAAGCCTGTCAGATGGCCACTTCTAAGTACATGAGAAGTTGGGAAATATATTTTTAGTGTGGCATACCATTACCTTGGAGAAAATTAGAATATGTGAAAAAAAGAAGGGAAAATGTATTTGCTTTCGAAAATTAAAAATGTTTGCCACTATGCCCAAATAAATGAATATATAAAATGTACTTAAATTCTTTAAAAAGGAGATAAAGTAAATAGCCATAAAAGAGAATTGATTTAATTTTTTACATCCTAAATATTATTAAAATAACCGATACTACTCTGATTGTTCTTCCTAATTATTATTTTTTTTTTGTCAGACAGCACCCCATCTCCTTTTCTTCTCTAGCTTTAGAATTTCATAACCTAAATTACTGAATAAGGCAGTAATATTTGCTATTCATAACTACAAATTAGATAGTGGTCAATCATGAGAAATGTCAAATGGAGATAAAAATGTATATCTATTGTTTTAATACTACTTTCTAATGCTTGTATTTACTTTCTAATGCTTGTATTTAAAAAGTGCATATGCTAGTGATTAGGTACAATAATGGTGTATTTTACAGGTACATTAGCATGAGCTATAGTAATTTTAAATTAGTTGCTAAATTATTTGCCTCAGTATGGTAAAAAAAAAAGTACTATTAGATGTCATTATAAAGAAGAATTCTACTTTATAAAGATATATCAAAATTACCAGATGGTCAATGATCTTATCTGGTTGATTACCAAAATTTGTTTTTAATTTTTTACCCTTGTATTTCACTTTTTATGAGTTTGTTGTATGCCAATTTTGCTCAGTTCTGTGTAGAATATAGAAATATAAAATATGCTATTAAGAAACTTTTGCATGCAAATAACAGAATATACAATTATAAGCCTAAACAGTGAACACTTTTATTATCTTGCAGCACAAGGATTCTGGAGGTATGCTGGTCAAGGGTCAGCCAATTCAGCAGTTCAGGGATGTCAGGGCCCTGAGACAGCTTTGTTAAAATTCTCTTGTCTCCCCATCTTGGAAAGAATAGAAACAATATGGCTACTGCAAAGTCCCAAATCACCTCTTCTAGTCCCACTCAAAGCAAAAAGAAGAGAGTTAGTCTTTTTCTTATGGAAATGAGAAGAAAAAATTTTCAGAAGCTGTCAGCAGATTTTTCTTTATGTTTGATTGACGAAACCTATGACACCTCCTACTCCTAAACTAATCACTGGCAAAAAGAAAATGCATTGCATGATTGTTTTTGATCAATCCTTCCCCTGGGCTGGAGGAGAGGTCTGCTTTCTCTGTAGACATGGCAATATCACACTTAAACAAAATCAGAGCTTTTGTTAACTGGGAGGAAGGAGGCATTCATTAGCTGTAACCTAGGGTACATGATAGGATGTGCCACAAATATCATGGTCCTGTCCTCCTCAAATTCCTTATAACGTAGAAGGCCTGTGTTAGAGTTAAAAGCACATACATGAGAATTAAATAGTCTTTGAATCCATGGACATAAACTGTATCTATGCCAGGCTGCATGCTTCTGATGTAGAATGACTGCTTTCATGATGTTCCAGAGATTTTTTTCTTTTTTAATAATACCTAGAAAATCAGAAAATGTAAAAATGGGCCCAGGAGAGAATAATTAAAAATACTATATTATGCTACATTACATGTCGAAATCTAAAATTCTACCTTTTCAACTATATCATGTAACAATCATCATTAAACCAGAACATGTCCTCCACACTAAAGAGATCGTCTGTGTTTGTCACATGATCTTACACTCATAATTCAGAAATAATGTGAGGAATGACTGAACCTTTCTGCCAGTTACTGTCATGAAGGACTTGATATTGGTTCTGTCTAAATTAAAATTACCCCCATTGTTTTTGATAACTATTTACTTGGTGGATCTAAAGGAGGGATCTAATTTTCAGCTCACATGCCAGTAATTCTCTCTCTCATTGAACATTATGGGTTTTTAAAACAAAAACAAAACAAAACAAAGAAGGCTTTATTTTCGTTCTTTTGTCTGACTTCATGGAAGCACAGAGTCAATTTTGTGTTCAAATGAAAAAGGGATCCTTACCCTCTCTTTTCACCATGCTTCATTATTCGAATCCATTTTTTAACTTAAAATTTGCTTCAATATTTGATTATATTTGGTATTTTTATCATAAGCTACTTCAAATTACTTTTGGAAGAATATATATTATACACACACATACACGTATACATGCATGTACAAACAAATGAATGCTTTCATATATCACTCAATACATGTCATTTTCCTGGATGAATATATGTTCAGAAATTAGACAATATTGTGTTCAATAAACTTCTGAATTACACTCTCATCAACATGTACAATACGATTTCAGGGAAAGGAGATACCAATGGTGCCTGAGTCATTTTCATGGAGATACACGTTATAATTTTCAGACAGATGGGAAACTAAGTTAGGGAAGGTAGAGAAAGTTTAAATAAGCTGAATTCATTATGCACATTTTGCTCTATGATCAGATAGCAATTGTTTTTCAACCCTTTTTCTTCTCTAGCTTTAGAATTTCATAACCTCATTCTTACCCAATAACTTTCTCCCCAATATAAAGGGGCAAATAAGCTTTAACACCACAGCCCTCTCTGTATTTCAAAGCAAATTTTGTGATGGGCATTGACTATCTCATTGGTTTACTGTCATAATTTTAGAACACATTTTCAGAGCATGCATCTTTCCATGTATCAGATGCTCTTTTTGTGGCTCCATGCCTGAAGCTGTTTGTGCCACAGAAACCACCTCCGACCTAGGCTCCTTGCCTCCAGGGGAACTGATTTTTAGTCAAACTTAAAATGTTAACTAGTAACTCTGTGTTTAGGACCAAAAACTGATATTCTCTCTCTCTCTCTCTCTCTCTCTCTCTCTCTCTCTTTTAATAGACAGTATATTTGAAAGCAGAAACAGTGAAATTGGGTTTTAAATAGATCCACATTTTAGTGGGTACTCTTGTGTCAAGTGAAGACTACTAGAAGAGTGTGTTTTCTAAGCATTTCTCTGAACTACTCTCATCTGGGCAATACCTTGTATTTCAACAAATCCATTGTGAAATAATTATGATTCACAACAGTGAACCTAGGCGTAGCAAGTTCCTGAAGCTTCTCTCAGAGAATAAAATCTTTAATTATATATTTAATATACCATCTTTACTCCAAAACTAAGGAATCACTGATTACAGAACACATCATTTTTTAATGTACACTTTAGAAAGAAACATCCCAATTAAATCATTACACAATGCTTTCTACCACTTAGAATTTTTATTTTATGCTTTCATAAAAAGCCATTTAGACTTAAATAGATGTAGATTTTTATAATAGATCAGTCTTGTATATGTATAAATAGTATAATATTAATTAAATACATTGGTTTAAGGATTCAAAAAGCTTTGTCCTATTCAGGTTCTCACTCTTCTAAGTAATTTTTCTTTTGAGTAAGAGCCAAGCATATCTAGGTTTTCCAGACAACAGTCTGTGTGTGTTGGTGATGCACATTTCTTAAGAGTGTGTCATGACTGTCTTCAGGATTTCATTTCAAGTAGCTGATACCTTCTGAAAGGTTTGATGCTGGTGTTTTGTTGATCTTATGAGAATGTGAGAGTGGAAGATTTTCAAACATCCAATTCTTGTATTCCTTTGTTAAATTGTTCTGAAATGTTGGGAGTGGTCATTGTCTGGTCATGGTGAGAGGACTATGCCAAAGGCAACAGCAACTGTGCCTCCACTACTGTGTGTTCATAAGGAATTATAAATGTATCCTGATTTAAGAGGTGTGAGATGTTTAAAAAAATTTGTCAAAATCAATGATATGGCAACTTTAATGATACATGTGTCATCATTTTTTAAACAAGCTAATGCAGTAATGGTTATTTATTAACCAACTATTTAATCTCAAAATGTTTGTCTAAGAGAGATTATTACATAATTCTTAGTATGATTAGAATCTAATTCTACCTCCTTTTATTCTCTACTCTCCCACCAAGTTTACAGAATATAAAATGTAGCTAGTCTTCCAAGTAGATTATGATGGAATGAAAAAAGCAAAATACCAGGAATTAAAAGACCTGCATTTGTAGAACACTCTTCTGATAACCATCCATGTCATTTCTTGTAAGCCACTTCATTTCTCTGGGCCTTGGTTTCCATGTTTAAAATGTTTGGTTGTACTAATTGAAATTAAATGTATCTTTTAGCTGTCAGACTGTTTTAGGTAATCAGTAATAAGCAATGTTCATATAATAATATATAGTTAAACTGGTTTTATATAAATATATAATAATAAAGACATTGCTTTCGAATGGCAACCTAAGATATATGATATATTATATAGCTTTAAGATTTATTATATATTGTATAGCTTTGAGATTTTACAGTTTTTTGAGGCTCATTTTATTTGTTCTCTAAAGAACTATAAGCAATGCAGAAGATTCAGCAGAACAATTAGGATTTAGGACCCTTCTCCTCAAATATGCTGGATGAGAAAGATTACTGAACAAACTAAAGCCAAATAAAGTATGCAAAAGTGGGAAGAGGCAAAGAGAAAATGCATTTTCCATTAAGTACAAAACAAACTATCACTATATATAAATGTTCTGCTTAAAAAGAGAGTCATCAGTAAAAAGCAAGAGAAAATAGGCAGATGAAAATGAAGTTTTCTTTTTTTGTTTTATCATTACTCAACCATATATCACTGATGTAAAAAAAATATGAATAAAAGGTAAAGGAGTCTCAGATTGGATCAGTCAGATCCTACTATTTGTGGATATATCTTGACAGTTTTTACTGTGCAATTCCACAGACAACAGTGTTTCTTCTCTGTATTGTATTTGAAAATTGCCATTGCTCTTAAGTGGTCAGAAAGCTAGGTACTTACTTTCTGATGAATAACAAGCTCTCTAGAGATATACCACTCTCCTTTCTCTCATTGTAGCTCTAGTTGCCAAAAAAGAAAACAGTGTGTTCTCTCTCACCTACCTATTTTGCCATAAAAAGAGTTGATTTATAGATCACGAAGAAAACCTGTTTTTTTTCTTTGGCGATATACCCTTAAACTCTCTTTTAATACAATTAAAGTATAGAAATGCATAATATTGCTGCAACTAAGTAGAATTTTATCAAATAATTTATTATTTTAATTCTCTATTTAGGTCGCTTTGTCCATAAGAAAAATATTCAAGATACTAGTATTTGAAATGAAGAATATTATATAATGGCTTAGACTTAGGCCATTAAATAGGGTGTTGAGATTATATTCGCATTACAATCACATTTTTATGACTAAAGGGGAAGATCACAATTTTTGAACCCAGATAATCTGTAAAACATGTTCTAAAAAGAATTAATTCATTAAATTTTTTTTTTTCAATAAGTATACAGTGGTATTTTCAGCTGAGAAGTCGAAAGAGTCATACTGATTTTTTAGAAAATTATAGGTCAGCCTCCTTAGTTTGCAGGTGACAAAACTGAGACTGAGGCAAGACATGACTTGCTTGGATTATACAATGATAGAGTTTGGACCTGAATATCTCATGTTTGTGTAATGCTTTCATGTGTCAATTTCATATACAGGACAGCAAAAATATATGAGCACTATATATGACATATGTCTGTGATTATAGAATTGTTAGTTTAGAAGTACAGGCAATAATTGCTAGAACTTATTAAGAATGAAGTTCTACTTTTTGGAAGTTTTAATTAAGAAAGTGTGAAGGAGATTGTGGTATGAATAAATGGAGAAGGGAGAGCAAAGCACTGCTTGAGCAAAAGCAATACAAATTAAGAATAGGACATGTAGCAAAAGTAGTTGGTCATTCTAGACTTTTTAAAAAGTGAAAATAATAAATAAAACAGCTCACATTGAGAAATACCACTGTAGAAAAGATTGCTTATTGAAAATACACATCTTATTCTGTATTGAGTAGTTTGGCTTAGGACCTCTGTAGATGAGAAATAGTAATTATATATTTTCCTTGAGATAAAGAAGTCCTTGGAAAAAAAATTCCAAGTTTTTTATATCAGAAAAAAACTCATTTCTACTAGAAAATAAGTTATTTAAAATGGAAAATATAACTTTCTGAGAATATGTCTCTTAATGTAACTGATAACTCAGTTTGAGATCATTTGATTGTCATCAAACAAGGAGATTCTTTTGCCAAGATATTGTTTTCTAACCTAGACACCCTCTCCCCAGGAAGACATTCTACCACCCAAAACATGTTTTCTTTCCCATCCTCCCTTTCAATATAGCATCTGAGTCAATTCTTTCAGATCTGTTGATTACAGGACACTTATAATCAAAATGTCTCATTTGTTTAAGGGAGAGAGGCTCTAGCTGGTGCTAATCTGTCTTTTAACATCCTCATTACTTAAAAAATTGTAATATTTTTTAAGGTTTAAGAGGTGCAATTTCAAGTGAGATATATCCCTCTGTTTCTACTAAATTGCACATGAAATCAATATGTCCCTCCTGACTCTCCTTGAATTCACTCTTGTAAAAATAGCAGCTCATTTTGGGAATCGGTGGCTAGAATAACCAGCACCTGGGGAACAGGGAAGAACTCATAAGAGCATAAGCATGTTTTCTATGGAACTCCATAAACATGGTCATAATTTCTCATGAATTGGTTTATTATTACTCTGCCAGTCAGAAATAGCCTGGGAATAGTCCTGGTATTTGATTTAGAATGTCATTCCATCCCTAGTCTTCTCTAAGACTTTAAAGAGGCATGAGACTTCCTAGAACCACCTTTCCTTATTGGGTCCTTTCTCTACTATGCAATCCCTAAAAGAAAAGGAGAGTGAGATGATGATACTGTAGGGTAGAAAGAAGGCATGGTCACTGGAATGGAAAGTCTATCAGGGAAATACTGCAAGTATAAAGTGTATCGTTAAATTTGCAATATCCTTTAAATTTCCTGCTATACTCAAATTTGCAAAACAGTAATATATATGTGTATGTATATCTATTTGTCTTCTATCCATATATTTATCCATTCATCCATCTAACTGTCTGAATTAGTTGAAAATTGTAGGTGAATACTAGATATGAGAAAGATTATTCATATTTCATACAGTGTTTGGATGAGAAAGGGGAAAGACACTAGGAAATGTGTTCTTGCTCCTTGGAAAAATAAATCCAAAATACTTTTTTCTTATACTCATGAATATTATTTCTTTAGCTTATGCTCTTTCCTCCTGAGCCCTACAGTCTCTTCCATGATTCCCTTTCTGTATCTAGAACCAGAATCCAAACTAAAAATTTTCTGTTGCGCCATAAAACTGTTGCAAAAACCTCCTAACCAACACTCTAGTATGAACACATTTGTATGAATTTTTCCTTCCTCCATGTGATACTCAAGTAAAATGAATGAAACATAAAATAGACAGGTTTTGATGGGGGAAAGCCAGGAAGGTTAGTTTAAACCATTGCCAGTGAGATTAAGCCTTGGTTAGGTGCCAGCTGTTTACCAGAAAGATGCTTTAGGGCCCTATAGGGAAACCAGGAGGCAATCCAGGGGGATTGGTGGGGATTGAGAAACTAGGGTATGGGAAAGGGGTTAAAAAGTGAAAAGACTGAGAAAACAAGCTTGTTCTGCCTTATTCTTTAGTCGCAACAGTGATCCTGTTGCTCTGTCAGTATTAAAACGTGTGATTCTGTGTAGTCTTCATCTTTTCTTTGATCTAGTTTGTATGTATCTGACCAATAGGATTGATAATGCTAGTTTTAGGGCTGTTATGGGATTAAGGACAATAATGCATTATAGCATCTTTGCATGGCATATAAAGAATGTCCCAAAGTGTTCTTATTATTACGACAACCTTGTGCACTCATACACAAACACACTCTGCTCACTCAATAGCCATTTATCTCACAGTTTTATGTAGTCAGTGCTACACCCAGTGGAGAAGACAAAGATAAGTCAAACCTTGTCTCAAAGAATCTGGGAATCTTTTCTTCTCCTGGAACCTCCGACTTTAAGAGAGAGTTCTATATTCCTGTTTTGGTGAATGCAGGAAACAGGGCTGTTTTTATTTCACTAACACATGAAGAAAGGATAAAGCATTTAGAAATGGTGAAATTGGCAGCTTTAAAAAATTTAAGGACTCTATCAGCATTAGAATGTGAAAACATTTGAGTCACAGGCTTGCTAGAGAGTGAGTGTTTAATAGGCGCCTTTGTAAAATCTCCAAACTAAGCTGTATCATTTTCTATACATGCTTAAATCTCTTAATTACAAAGCAACTTTAATTATACATAAAGTATGCCTCTTCAATCATGTTTTAATCACACTTGAAAAAAATTAAATTTATCCCAAAGTTATTTTCTGCATTTCAATTCTGATTTTTAAACTGTGGCATATTTCAAACCAAAAAAATTACATTAAGCTAATGTTTATGCTTGCACATAATCCCACACTTTCAAGGCAACACTTAAAATATTCAGAAGAGCTTCACAAGAGGGAGTAGTTTAATTCTGTTGTTGACTCAGAGCCATTGTTCTTCACAGTTACAGCTCCATTGGCATAGGCTACATATGGTCACTTGTTTTCTCAGTGTACAGAGTGATAATGCATTAACATTCTGGCTAGTGGTGGAGGCTATGCTGTGCTTTAGAGGAATACATCAGGGATGATGCTCTGCCTCTTGGGCAGAAAGGAGGACAAAAGTAACATGGGAAAGTCTGCAGATTGCCTCAGACTAATCACTGTGGCTTTCCATTGTGATGACTGTCCTCAAAGCTTAAATTTCAAGCATTGGCTGTCTGTGTATAGGACTTATCCTGAAAAAAGAGTGATTATTGGAGACAACTGTGGATCTCAGCCATGAAGAAGATTTTGCCAGCTTCCTCCCCACTGCTATACAGAGATGCTGTTCTGGACCCTGCCGTTGCCTCCTGAAACAGACTTTTTAGGACCCCACTTTTTACTCTCATCACTACTGTGTAGGCCACAGGTCAAAGTGAGTCCATGGCTGGTGACTGATTGCCATGGGTACTTAAGTAGAACTTAAGTAGTTTCTAGGGGCATTAGCATTTTCGGCAACAAGAATGGCCAAGGTTTAGTGAGCATGACTTTTCTTTTACCTTTTGTAGTTCCAATTAGTGTACATGAAGTTAAGGAAAAGGGCAAAGGAAGAATTCATGTCTCTTCTCATATTTCAAAACAAAACCACACTCACCTAATTTTATTCCAAGTGGAATTCTATCCCAAAAGATGTTTCTAGTAATACAGACTTGAGAGCTTCTACTTAGCTTTCCTAGATAATCTGGTTTACATCTTTGGTTGTGAAAAACAAAAAACAAACAAACAAAAAAAAACCAATACTAGTAGCAGCACCAGAGGGAGCCACTAACACAGTTTTGTTTCAGGCATCAGTGAGCTGACAAGGCTTGAAATGCAGAAATATTAAGATTTTATTGTATTTTTTCAAAAAAGAAAGGCAGAAAAAAGTTGATATGTAAAATCTGTTAGTAGCAATTCCAAATTATGGGACTAGAAGCAACCACTTCATTTTTTCCACTTGAAATATTTGTGAATGGTAATTGCCTGGCCACTGCCCAGAAAGTAAATCATATTTCAAAATGTAAAATTATATTTGGAGCAAGAAGTATTCTCTGTGATCCTGCCATTGTCTCTCTTTAAAATACTATTAGCAAGTTTGCATGATTGAAATTTATGCCAGTTTACTGTTTTTATAATGTAAATGATGTTACCAAAAATAAAAATGAAGAATAAAAACCTTCAGATGTACATGTTAGCCCTCAAACACATTCTCTCTCCCCTCTCCTGTCTCTGTCCTTCTCTCTCTCTGTCTGTCTGCCTCTCTGTCTGTCTCTCTGTCTCTCTAATACATACACACACACAAATGCACGTTTGCACTAGTAATGTCATAAAACTGTCAAACCAGTGCTGTCATGAGGACATCAAGTAAGCTTGTTTTCGAGTCCCATGGTGGAGAAGTGAAAATCAGTATACTAAAAGAAAAACAGAAGTCACGGATCTTTATTAGCACCGTGACATTTTTCGTCAAATTCATATAATTTAGATGATACTCTCTTAATTACCACTCTGCCAAAATATTTCAGGAAAATGTATTGATTCCAACTGTCTTTTCTTGGAAGGGAGGTTTCTGGAGCCAAAGTTTAGTAAACATGATGAGGTCTTCTGTCATTTTATCTTTGCTAATTCTAACCCAAATCATAAAACACTGGAAAGGCAGAATTACTGCAGTTCTTCTTTGAATAAAAGAGCTTTATTCTTAATACTTCTCAGCCCCCACCTCAGCTTTGACAGCATCAAGTAAATCTCATTACATGCTATCACAAAGAAAGAATAATTCTGAAAAATAAAATGGTATCTATTGGATCAGGTAGTGTCACTTTGTTGACCCGATTATAATAAATAAAATAAGAATGAAATTTGCAGTACATCATGTTGATGACAAATGCTTTTTAAGATTCCTTTTCATGTAGCAGTCATTCTTTTCGAGAAAGTACTTGATTATTTGTGGTTTGTGCTACAGATGGAGAGGAGAAAACGAGAGTGAAGAATTGTTACTCTTGACTTTCTGGCAGTATTTATCCTTCTTTCTTTATAACAGTCTTTCATTCTCTTTCTGCATTGCCACCCCAGCCAGACTTTCTCTGACAAACTGCCCATATCCAATCTATTTATGTTATGAAGTGTTTGGAGGATGGTAGTCGGGGGAATGTAACAGGACTCTGATGATGTAGCATTCTTCTTGTGGGATATAAATTTGGATATACAAATTTGCCCCTGGGACAAAGAAACACAGATCTATTTTTGGCTGTCCTGTCTGTCTTTCTCTCTCATCTATCCATCCACCTATCCATCCATGCATCTGTTTCATTTAAATTTTTAAAATAGTACTTCTCAGTCTAGATAAAAGGACCATTACTGAGGAGAAGATACATAGAAATTTTGCCAACTGCCAGGAGTCTGGCAGGCATTGATTAATATTTTATCAGGGAACCATGGCCCCCAGATGTCTAGAGCAATTCTCAGCTGGAGTGTTGGGTCAGATAGGAAGCCCTGGACCTAAAGATATCTATCAGATGATCTGCTCACCACATGGGCAAGAAGATAGAAAGAGCTTTTCTCTCTGGGAAGAAAAAGGGAGAAAGAAGCAGTGGCAGTGGTGTGGCAGGCCTCCATCAAAGGCAGAGGGGTTGACATTAGCTTTGCACAGAGGGTGCATCTGTGGCTTCTCTATATTTAGGTTGCATTAGGATGTGGAACAGGACACCCAGAGAGGGGCTTGGAAGATCTGAAATGGTCATCCTCATATCTTGATGTCTCCAAGCTATGTCTGGCAGCAACATGATAGTTGTATTACTGGCTTAAGAAAGAGAGAGGAATGCCTAAACATTTATTTGAGTGTGAGAAAAGAGGTATTTATTACATAATACTTTCATTCAGTTCATTCAGGCTATTATAACAAAAACACCATAGACTGGGCAGCTTAATCAGCAATTTTTTCCCCTCATACTTCTGGAGGCTGGGAAGCCCAGGATTAAATCACCAACAAATTAGGTTTCTCTTGAGGGCCTCCTTCCTGGTTCATAGACAACTGTCTTCTTCCCATGTAAGGACACAGCAGAAAGGGGATGGAGCCTCCCTGAGGTCTCTTTTATAAAGGCACTAATCTCATTCATGAAGGCTCTACACTCATAACCTTATCACTTCCAATAGGTTCCACCTCTAAGTACCACCATACTGGGGATTAGATTTCAACATGTGAATTTGGGGTGTTGGTGGTGGTGGGGAGGCACATCATTCAAGCACTCTTGTTGGTAGTACACATAAAGCTGGGTGAGGATTGGGGGAGTGGGGTGGAGTGAGGAGTGGGGGACGGCAGGCTAAGTAGAAGACCCAGTCCCTTGCCAAGGAGTGATTAAGGGCTGTATTTGAATTGGACTGGAGAAGAAGCAATCCTCAGGCAACTAGGAATGGATTTAAGAGATCAGTGGTCCTTTGTATTATTCCTTGAATTACTGCTATACTTTGTTTAGCAGAGGCATGCAGAAGCTTCAGTTTGGCACCTCAGAGGGAAATCAGGAGCTTTAGATATGAAGTAAGAATGACACTGCCTGTTGTATAGCTCTTCTTTATTTTCCTCTCATGATTAGCAGGAAAACTCTTAAAAGGAAAAGGATCTGCATGTTTCTGTCTTTGAGGTGAGCATGGAAGGCGGCTGTAGGGACAGCATCTCACTTCAAAGTCAGATTTGTTGGAGCAGAACCACAAGGGGTGGAGTGAGTGGTATTGAGAAGTATGAGGATTCAGGGCCTAAAAAATAATCAACAGGAAATAGAAAGTCTGATGTGGCAGAGATTCTGGGATGTAGTAGTGAAGATGCCCTAAGACAGCCACATATAAATAGGTCCATAGAAGAAGTCCACCTGGAACCCATGAACAAATCAATGGAAATAACACACTAAGATGCAAAAGGAGACAAAGGACTCTGAGGAGGTAACTGCAAAGTGAGCAAAACTTTTCCTTAATTTTTGGTTCAATGTTTATCAAGTGAAATCAGAATATTTGGAGTATCTTGAAAACCACATTTATTTTTCACGCTCATTGTGATTACAGGGTGATTTTAAAATTCTTAAATTTAGATTTTAAATTCCTCCAAATAATTATAGTAACTCAGTGGTATATGGTTAAATTCTGGACCTTCGAGCAATGCATTCACCGAAAGCTCCTTTATCAAGTGCAAAATGAGCAAATTTACAGCTCTTTATTATATAGATATTACTATTTAAATCTAATGAGATGATGGGGGTGGGAGAGGGCAGTAATTTAAGGCAATTGACAAGTATTCTCTCTTTCTCTGATCCTTATTTTTTTATTCCTCAACAAGTAATTTAGCAGTATGAAGACAAATCTTGCCTATTTCTAGAAGTAAAATGAAAATGAGCTTGATGCAGTAGGTAGTGCACTGAATTTGAAGTTGGATTTTGTACATGTAAGTTCTAACTTGGTCATGTGTTAATGATTGCTGGAAGCCACTTAACCTGGCTGTGTCTCTGTTTTTACCTCTAAAATGAGAAAGACAAATATCCTTGCCTGTTTCACAGAGTAGTTGTAAAGATCAAATGAGTGAAAGTATAAAAAGTTATTTTATATATTATTGAGCTCTGTATGAATATAGGATACTGTTGAGTATAGCAGAGCAGAAGGCAGCATCCTATAAGGGAATCAGGCAGTGGAATGATTCAGAGCATTGGCCTTATGGTCAGAGAGGTCTATATGTGGATTCCAGCTTCGCATCAAGTTATTTAACCTCTCTGTGTCTCACTTTCCTTATTCATAAAGGAAAATACAGATAACTCTGCTTTTAGAGCATCGTGAAGAATAAAGGAAAATGTCTATAAAATCTTGGCCCGTAGCCTGACACATAAGTGTGTGTAAATAAAATATCTATCTTTCTGTCTGCCTATGTATGTATGTATCTACGTGTCTATGTATCTACGTATCTTTGTACCTATCTATCATCTATCTATCTATCTATCTATCTATCTATCTATCATCTATCTATCTATCTAATCTATCATCTATCTATCTATCATCTATCTATCATCTATCATCATCTATCTATCATCTATCTATCTATCTATCTATCTATCTATCTATCTATCTATCTATCATCTATCTATCTATCTATCATCTATCTATCATCTATCTATCTATCTATCTATCTATCTATCTATCTATCTATCTATCTAATCATCTATCTATCTATCTATCTATCTATCTATCTATCTATCTATCTACCTATCTACCTATCTGTCATCTATCATTTATCTATCATCTATCATCATCTATTTATCTATCTGTTTTGTGAATTGCTCCACCCTTCAACAGTCATCTATTGTTTGAATGAACATCGTGTTGAATGAAAAGGCCTGTCTAGCCACAGTGAAGGTACCCTGAGAATGCCTTTTCCCTGTCCTATGACCTCAGCCATGTTTACTAAAGACCTGAGGCAGAAAAATCCAGTGATTCACAGATGGCCATAAAGGAGAGGGCAGAGGTGTTTCTTTTTTCTACTCTTTGTCTTTTTTTCCCTACTCTGTTATTATCCCATTTATTGTTCTATTCTTTCTCCTTTTGATCCTTTACTTGGCCCTGTCCACATTCTTCCCATCTTGTCTCTTTTTTCTTTTTTATTAGCATAGATAATTTTCTTTCAAGACCCATTATGACTGTTATTTATATATTTTGAATACTTATAATCTTTTGACAGTTAGTTTCTTATAGTTGTTTATGACTTGTCAGGTTTGCAAATACTTAGACGAAGTATAATGAATGCAAAAATAATTTTTATTTTATCTTTGATGGTCCCTCATAATTTCATAATTCCCAGCTTCCGCAGTTCTTTCCCAAAGCTAATATCAATGAAGCAATAGTTATAGCCATGGTGATTGCTATGGTAAGATTCCACCTTACTTTCTGAGAGCACAAGAACATAAAATATATTCTAAAAGAACTCTGGAATTTGGGAATACAACAATTAATCTGACTTCTGCTTGGCTTCTGAGGTCTATTCTTATTTTTTCATTCTCTAGTTGATAAATGGACCTTGGCTGGGTTCCTCATAAATAGATACTTTGACAGGGAGTGTGCCCCTGATCCTTTCCTGAGAAACTGACTTCTTCTGCTACCTGCTCTTAGTACTCCCTCAAGCTAACTCTTCCTCTGTGTGATGGTACATGCTTCTAGCTTCTCAATCACTGTGTCTGTCCTAGCATTGGATATTTTATTGGCCCTGATGCCTTCCTCAGGCCCAAGGCTTCACTCTTGAGTGTGACTGTGCTTTTGCAGCTCATCACCATCAGTCTGCCTCACCCTATCTAAATTCCATGAAAAGGAAGTGCTATGGTCTGAATATTTGTGTCGCCTCAAAAATGCATATGTTGAAATCCCAAAGCCTAATGTGATAACATTAGGAAGTGAGGATATAAGGAGAGGATTATTGCCTTTATAAAAGAGGCTCCGGAAAGCTCCCTTACCCTTCTGTCTTCTGCGGATACAAAGCAAAGTCTGTGACCCAGAAGAGGACTTTCGCCAAACCAGTCTGGCACCCTAATCTCAGGCCTTCAGTCTCCGGACTGTGAGAAATTCCTGTTGTTTATAAACCATCCAGTCTGTGATATTTTATTATAGCAGCCTGAAGAGATTACAACAGGAGAACTTGTGGTTTTTATTTCAGTATTCCGAATATCAAGCAGATTGAGAGCTTAGCTCTACTGGGTTCTCAGTAAACGTTTGGAAGACCGATGGACCACTCCTATGGCCTTTCCTCAGTGGTTTGTTGCCATTTTACAGGAGACTTCCTCTCAACCTCTCCTGGTAGGTTTGCACAGGGTAGTAAATGCTATCTGGTGATAATGATGCTGTGAAACAGAGAGGTACCCGAGTTCAGTCTCTAAAGAAGATGAGGAGTTTACCACTTACTTTGGTCCTGGAATGGGGTATTCAGACAAAAAAAGGTATGGTTTTTTCTGAATCTGTAAGTACTACAGTATGACAGTCCTCTTTTTTATTTTTTTAACAGATTATCTTTGTCATTTGGCTCTAAAAACTTTTGCTTTGATCTATAGCAGAGAAAAGGTATTCCTTTCTGAATTGTATGAATGAGCTTTTGAATCAGATAGGAATGGGTTCTAATCCAGTCCCTGTTTCTGGCCATTTTTTGAACTCAATTAACCTTTTTGAGCTTCACTTTTTCTAAGTACTCAATATGTTGATGTAGGATGAGCTCAATAAAGGTTTATTGCCTTTCATTCTTAACTTTTCTGGGACAGATATTGACTTGCTTTCTTGAAGAGCATGTGATGCCTTTAACCAGCAGCTTGATAGGCTAAACATTTTAGGTGACTTCTATGCTCTATTTTTATCCTCATTCCCTACACTTTTGTAAAGTTTTTTTTTTTTTCAAGATTTAGATCTTGAAACATTAATTTCCATGGGCATACATCTTTGTTGTTGAGCTTTTGTAAATTTTTTGTTTGTCTTTGCATTTATCCTTCACTCTACTATTATTTTACCAGATTCTCTTATAGTTTACCTTTTTCCTTTTGCTGAATTTATTCCTCTGGTCATATATTTTTATTCTCTGAGAGTAATATAAGGAATTTAGATATCAAGATGGGAATCTTTAGAAAAATTGGCTGATAAAAGTTTAGTGTAAAATTAACTATTTTCATGTTATGAGTCATATTTGTTAAGACATACCATGTTTTTATAAACTTTCCATTGTAGCTGTAAACAATCAGGGGAGTGATACAAATCATATAGGACCTTACAGGCCCTTGTAAGGACTTTGGTTTCAACTCTGAGTAAGATGAGTCCATTGAAGTGTCATGATCAGAAGACTGATATAATCTGACGTTTTAAAAGGACAATTCTCGTCATTGGATGGATAATAAAGTACAGAGAAAGCAGATTTTTAAGTGAAGAGACCAGTTACATCACTACTGCAATCATCTAAATGAACAGTAATTTCTTTTACAAGGATGGGGGTATGAAAAAGTGGATGAATTCTGGCAATATTTTGACAACAGATCCTACAGGATTTGCTTATGGATTGAAAGTGGAATCTAACGAAGAGTTGAGTCTCGGATGACTCCAAGCTTTTTAACATGAGCAATTTGAAGGTTAAAGTTTTCATCACTTTAATGGAGAAAACTGAGGGTGGATCTGGTTTTAAGAGGAGAATATTAATAGTTCAGTTTTGTACATGTTGAGTTTGAGTAGTCTTTTAGAAATCCAAGTGGAGATGTCTTATAGGCAGTTGGGCAAAGGAAATGAGAGTCCGGGGAAAGGTAGAGAGAGAGAGAGAGAGAGAGAGAGAGAGAGAGAGAGAGAGAGAGAGAGAGAGAGAGAGAGATGACAGAGAGAGATGATAGATATGGAGGTAGAGATAGAGATATAGAGATAGAGATGAGATAGAGATAGAGATAGAGATAGAGAGATAGAGATGGAGATAGATAGAGATAGAGATAGAGATAGAGATAGAGTTATTGGAGTTGTTGGCATACAGATGTTATTTATGTCATAAAACCGAATTTGATCACCAAGAGGATAAGCAAAGATAAATGCCCAAGATATGCATTCTGTCCCCCAAATTTATGAACTTTATAACCTTAGAAGTGCTCCTTACTACTCATAGTATAGGAAAATTAAATGAGATAGTGTATATAGGCTACATAGTACCTCACTGGATTGATTTTATTCTTCTTTTCAATGAAAATCTATTTTCCAGAGATGGCATTGAAAGGGCAAAGGAAAAACATCATCAAGGAGCAGCTTCTTTCACTGCATAAATTATTTTCTTTAATTCACATTTCTTTGCTTTCCTATTTCTAAGTGACTGATTCAGTTCAGAAAATATTGCCTTTGATCACAAAGCAGACCCATATCAAATATAATACTTTGCTGAATAAAAGCAAAGTAAAAAGTTAAATGCAAGACAGTGTTCATTCCTCATTTGAATATTTCAGAAAAAGTGAAAATCAAGATTGGAAATGAGAGGTGGGGAGGTATATGATTGCAAATAATAATTGTACTCTCTAAAATGTAATAGGACAAAATGGATGCTGGTATGGTTCAAGCACAAAAATTATATCTCTTTAAAATATATAGCTGAACTGAGTCTAATGTATTTTAATAGAGATAGAAGAAATTCCAGGTGTTTATTTTGAAGTCTATAGTTATGTTTTTGGCAGTTTTATAGTATAATTGTTTTTGTTACTGTGGCTTAAACATTTCACCTATCAATTTTAATTCAACATTTATGTTCAATAATTTCAATATATGCTCTTATCGTAAAATTAAAACTTATTGTGAGTACAAACTGGTGACTTTGGGAATCCATTTTTTAGAATTAGTACTTTGTGTTATTTCTTGTTTATAGAAAACAACCTACCTTTTTGTATTAGGCATTATATTTGGAAATATTCTTCCATGTTGTAAGGTATTCTCTGTGGCTGCACAAATTGTATTTGTTTTAGTCATTCATGTCATTGAATTTAAATATCCTGTAAATGTCCAAGGGAGTTTGTGGAAGTAGAAAATAAATTAAAACTATTTTTTTCTATTTTAAGACTATAAAATTAGACAATCATTTATAAGTCTACTAATTAACATTATTTAAAATAGTTCTTGATATAATATTTTAACTTAGTTCTCTTAGTAATCTATTTACATTTAAAAATGCTTTCCTATCTTGCCTAATTATCTGAATCATATAAGCATTTCTAATTTCATGGAATTAATTATTCTCTTTATAAAATTAGTATTTCATATTTTATCATTCTGTGGATTTAAATTCTTTCTTAGATATATATATACATCAAATATGAATGTTATTTCTTTTGAGAGATGCTTAGTTTTATGTTATACACTACACAGTAATGTGAAAATTGATAACAAATTTCTTGCAACAATGACATGAAAGTTTAAAGATACAATGTTGCTTATCAGTTATACAATTGTTTTGTAACTTAATAGTTCTGCTACATGTAAATCAGATAGCAAATGTTGTAATACAAAATGAAGGGAGTACACAATATGAAAAATGAAGGTAACTACATTCTTAGATGTTTTATTTCTTTTTTAAACTTTTTTTGCACATTTTCTGCCTCATTAATTCAGATTGTTTTTCTCACAACTTTTTATAACTTTTATTATTTTTAAATAAGAATTGCATGCTTATTTTATAATAATTGAAAAAAATAATGCAGATAGTGTGCAGATAGAAAGAAAAACACTGGAATCCTATCATTCTGAGATGACTCCTTTTATCCATCCATTTTCTTTCTCTGGCTCTTTAATTCTCTCCGAGAGTTTATGTATATTATATGTGAAAGTGTGCATGTGTACAGACCCACACACTTTTAAATATAAAAGTGATCTGTTAATGCTCTTTCATGCATCTATTTCTCATATTTATAGGTGTAAGATCAGATGACATAATTATTAGTTCATTGTTTTAATGGCATAATTTAACACCTAATTATTTTTTTACTGTTAGTTTGTTCTTGTTATCAACAACAAACATTGCTTATACTTACAGCCTTATTTGGTTATTTCCTTAGGGTAAATTCTTGATGGGGAAATTTTAGGGAGATAGAGATGCATATTTTCAATCTTTTTAATGGTGGTACATATAATCCCTCTTGCAAAGGTCCTATGTGTCCACTTCAATACTGGACATTATATACTTTTTAATATTTGGCAATACAATAGGTGTAATCTTCTTCGTCATCGCCTAAATTGGCAACACTTTGGTTATTAATAATTTAAACATTTAAAAGTATATCTATTTGCCAATTGAATTACCTCTTTGAAATTTATCTAATTTTTCTAATCTATTGTCTTCTTATTTTGTTTATGAGAATATAGATCTCCTTTCTTGTTTCTATCTTTGATATCAAGTTTAGATTCTTTGACACCAAATTATATACATATTAACCTATATATTTTTGCATGGTTTTATGTTTTCAATTTTTTACAGTCAATTTTTGTTTTATCCAGAACTTATTTTGTTTCAAAGTATAAGACTCTAAATAGCAGTGTTGTAGAACACATCTTTCCACAGTAATTTTAAATGTACAAAATATTTACCTGTACCTGCATTTTCTAGACTTTTTCTTCAGTTTCATTGACCTATTTATTTGGAAAAAATGCTATATTGTTTTAATTTGCTGTATATTTCTAATAATTTTATAGGATTAAGTAATAAAAGTTCTGTGTATTACTCTCCTTTTTCAAATATCTTTTTACTATCTTATCTCCTTTTCCAGGCAGATTATAGGATATTTGTTAAGTTAAAAATATTATTAGAATTCTATTAACTTAAAGTAAATTTTAAATAATCTTTATACTGTTGAAGTTTATTATTATTATTAGTTATTATTATTATAATATTTATTTATTTATTTTCTATTTTCTTTTAGGTGAGACAACCCTTGGTTGACCTCACAGATTGCAAGGACCTTGTCAGCTTACAATCCCTTATTTTTTTATTTTATTTTTTATGCCTACAGCACCTGGTCTTCCTCCCATCCAAGTACTAACCAGGCCTAACCCTGCTTAGCTTCCAAGATCAGGCAGAATCGGGCTTATTCAGGGTGGCATGACCATAGACTGAAATTTTAGAATTAGGATCTCAATCTATTAATTTTTTTTTCAAAGAGTTTTTTTATTTTAAACTTTTTATTTTGAAATAACCTTCAATTTATAAAATGTTTCAAGCAGAGTACAAGTGCCTATTTTTCTCCTAAGCCATTTGAAAGTGAGTAGCCCATCATCCTCAAATACTTTAGGGTGCATTTCCTAAAAATAAGGCCATTCTCCATCGTAATCACAATACAGCAATCAAAATTAGAAAATTAATGCTGGTATATCACTTCAACTAATTCTTAGGTCCTGTTAGTTTTTGTCAGGTATTCCAATAAGGTTCTTTGTGATAGAAGAATCCAATTTAAAGTTGTGTTTTGTATTTAGTCTTCATGTCTGTTTAGCCTTGTTCACTCATTTTGTTACAGTTCCTCAATCTTTCTTTGACTTCATAACCTTGACATTTTAAGGGTTATAGGGCAATTGTTTGGTAGTCAATTGGCTTTGTTTGTTTGATTTTTTTTGTCATTAACTTTCAAGCATGCATCTTTGGGAGAAGTATTAAAGAAAGTGATGCTAAGCTTTTCTCATTGCATCCTCTCAGGTGGTACTTAATTAAGATGATGTTTGCCATTCTTCTTCTCTATAAAGTTATTCCTTTTGTAATTAATATTTTGAAGGTGATACTTTGATACTATGTAAATATGCCATTCCCAGCTAACTTTTAATTAATTAATTAATTTTTATCATGATGTACTCATTCTGTTCAATTTTATTTTATGGGTTACAATAAGTTACTCTTTTTTTTTTATGATCTCATTTCCCCAAATTTGACCCATTAGAGCACTTCAGGATGGATCTTCTACCCTTTACACATATCCCTATCATCCTTGGAGCAGTGCCTTACTTTCTGGCACAGTAAGATGTTTCAAGCTCATCTCATACTTTTTCTTCTCAAATCTTGGAGCTAGGCATTTCTCTAAAGAGCCTTGTTTCCTTTTTTCTTTCTTTTTAAATTCTTTTTCATCATTTACACTTCATTTTGTTTCTCTAGAGAAAAGGGTAGTTTTGAACAAGCAGAAAGTCAATATCTATTTTTAGTTATGCTAATTTTCTAATCAAATGTAGCAAAAATGTATAATATACAAAATATGTATTTAATATATGTTGAAATGTTTTTACTCGTGTGACATATTTAGTGATAAATCTGATTAGAACAATATCTATAAGCATTTTTCATTTTGATAATTAATATTTTAGATTTTTGCATGATTTTTCTGGGTGAAAAACAGATTAAAAGAAATTTTAGAGCAGTTTTAGGTTTAATACAAAATTAAGTGGAAGCTACAGAGATTTCTCATATGCCCCCTGTCCCCACATATATGTAGCTTCCCCCATTATCAATATCTTCTACCAGAGTGGTACATTTATTAAAATCAATGGACCTACATTAACACATCAGTATCCCCAAAAGTCCATAGTTTACATTGTGGTTAATTCTGAGTGTTGTACGTTCAGTAGGTTTTGACAAATGTGTAATGAGATGTATTCATCATTGTAGTGTCATACAGAGTAGTTAAACTGCCCTAAAAATCCTCTGTGCTCTGCTTATTGATTCTTTCCTCCCCACAACCTCTGACAACTACTAATCTTTTTATTGTCTCCATAGTTTTGCCTTTTTCAGAATGTCATTTAGTTGGAATCGCAGTGTGCAGCATTTTCAGATTGACTTTTCACTTAGTAATGTGCATTTATGTTTCCTCCATGTTTTGATAGCTTGTTTTTGTTGTTGTTGTTTTCTTTCTTTCTTTCTTTTTTTTTTAGTGCTGAATAATATTCCTATGTCTGCATGTAGCAGCTGATTTATCCATTCACCTACTGAAGGACATCTTGGTTGCTTCCAAGTTTTGAGAATTATAAATAAAGCTGTCATAAACATCCATGGTTACATTTCTGTGTAGACATGTTTTCAGCTTCTTCAGATCGATGCCAAGGAGCACAGTCATTGGCTTATATGATAAGAATATGTTTAGTTTTGAAAGAAACTGCTAACCTGTATTCCAAAGTGAAATACAGGTTAGCAGTTTGCGTTCCAGCCAGCAAATGAATGAGAGTTCCTGTTGTGTTGCATCCTCTTCAGCATTTGATGTTGTCAGTGTGACTTTGGCCATCCTAAAAGGTGTGTAGTGGTATCTCATTGTTTTGATTTGTACTTTTCTGATGACATAGAGGTGGGGAATTTTTTCATGTGTTTATTTTCTAAGAGTGTGTCTTTGGTGAGGTGTCCAATGAGGTCTTTCGCCAATTTTTTAATGTGACTTTATTTTTTTTTTTTTTACTTTTTAAAAAATTCTTTGTATATTTTAGATCTCAGTCCTTTATCACATGTCTTTTGTAACCACTTTCTCCCAGTCTGTTGTTTGTCTTCTCATTCTCTTGACAGTGTCTTTTACAGAGGAAAAGTTTTTAAATTTAATGAAGTCCAGCTTTTATGCATTATTTCTTTTATGGATTGTGCTTTTGGTATTGTATCTAAAAAGTCATTGCTATGCCCAAGGCTATCTAGATTTTATCTTATGTTATCTTCTAGGAGTGACTGTTTCCTTTTAGAGGAAAATAATATTTAAAATCTAAGATCTGGCTGCTAGGTGTTACTATTAGAGTGTCATTCATTCAAAATCTCTCTCAGGAGACAGAGCTGGTGAATATATGTTCACAAATATTCACATCAATATTTCTATCTTTCTACTGATCTATTTAAAACAATAAGTTTATATTAATACTTCAAATTCTAATCAAACTGGACAGAATTTATTCTGGATTTTTGTCCATAATTGCAAATTGTTTATCTGATGGTGAGGAACATGGCTTCCAGTATTAATATTTGATAAATTCCCCAATCTACAATTACTGCCAGTGCCCCTTCCTCTGCATAGATGCCCTCCTCACTCCACTTGGGCTCTGACAGTCCTCACCAGGCTGTCTAACTGTGCAACGCGCCCCCATCCTTTTTGGGCTATGTCTGGGCTTGTCCTTTTGTAGATGCCCTTCTCACCCTACTAGTCCTCTGACTCCCCACATTAGGGTACCCTCAATGTGAAACATCTTACCCTGCCACAGTCTGGCTCTGTGCCATCATTATCCACACCCTACTCTATGAGGATGCTTTCCTTACTCTGCCTTACCTAATTACTTTGACTTAATTATTTAGTAGGGAATAAAGGGGAGGGAAGTAAGCCATATCTTTTATGTCCCTCAGCAAAATTTATACTTGTTAGTTTTCTTGTTAACTTCCTAACCATCTTATATTTTTGTTTGTATTGTGAATATTTTTTCTATTTTCACCTTATTTTTGGTATATAAGAAAGTTTTATTTATATGTTGAGTGTTTAATTTATAACCAGCCAAGTTCTTGAGCTATTTTATATAGATTTAATCATTTTCAATTTAGGAATCATAATTTCATCTTCAAATAGTGATCGTTTCACTTCTTTCTCATGTTTATTTAATCAGATTTTTCCTATAACATTAGTTTTCATATCATTGTATGCATAATGGATGTTTTCTTAAATAGATAAAAGTTCTTTGCAGTTGAGAAGCTCTTAGCTTTGGTTGTGTAATTTGTAGGAAAAAAGTTATATAAATAAAAGTATCCATAAAATTTATTGCTTAGTATTAAGATTTATTTCTGACATATTCTGATTAATGTACTCTAGTAAGATATATAAAATCATAAAATTCAAAAAAGTGAGGGCTTTTTAAATATATTTAAGAATCAGCTAACATCCTGATTGAGCTTTAGGATTAGATTCTTTTCCTTCTAGACTATAAAAATAGAATATATATTATTACACAGAATTACAGAATCAACTTTAATTCAAGATCTTCAACTGGAAAGTGAGGGTCAGGTGGGATGGGGCATTATAAAATTAAAACTATTTATTCTGAGTGGTTTATAGTAGATACTTTTAGACCTACTTGCTTTACTCAAAATAATCTTTCCTCAAGTTCCCATTTGTTTTCTAAAATCTTCTAAAGGTATCAAAAGCATAGCACAGTAGCTTCTAATTTTCTTTTTCTTGCACTTGAAATAATATATGAGGTCTTTGTAGCAGTGGTTTTCAAAGTGTAACATACATATGAATTATCTGTATATGGGGGCTGGGAGTTTACATTTTAATCAAACACTCTAGGTGAATGGAGATTTCATGGGTAGCACTTAAGAAACACTGATTTAGAGTGAGATGATGTTTAAATAAATGTTTCAACTGGTATACTTTTGTTTCATGTGAAAACAAACAGAGTATTGTTTCTGGTGAAGATATCAGAATTTAGGAAACAGAGGGCATTATATAGTTGAAGTCAACTGCATTCTATATTCTCTACTTCCAAAATAGGCTATTGATGTTCATCATCTCTCTCTGGGACCAAGAGTTTCTTGAATGTTCATTCAAGTTCTTTGAATGCTCTTATACTTTCTTACGTTTTTTGTAAAATGACACCACAAAAATAGTTTAAAAGGAGTTGCAAAGCCACTCTAGTCTTTAGTTATTTATCCAATTTTCAGCGTTTAAGAGGCTTTCTTCCTCGCAAGGGTAAGTTCAGAATTATCTGTGAATAGCCACAAAATAATGGTTGTTGCTTAGAAAGTCCAAAGTATAGCACATGTTCTGGAGGAAATTATTTGGTCATTTGGTCTAATGTA
The DNA here is from genome assembly GCA_030015415.1 of Cynopterus sphinx. NCBI lineage: Eukaryota > Metazoa > Chordata > Mammalia > Chiroptera > Pteropodidae > Cynopterus > Cynopterus sphinx. Next base: position 33,169,888 of record CM057380.1, read on the forward strand.
AAACCAGAAAGTTGGCCTGAAATTCACCTAACGATTTGAAATATGTTGGTGTTCGGTTCTGTGTAACTAATGCTCTACTTTGTCTGTTGGTCGCTTTGCTTTTTGTCACCTCTGAGAACCAGAGCTGTGAAGCTTGAGGCCACTCAGGTTCCAATTTTGTGACAAATCCCCCAGGGCTCATTGGAGTGGCAGTAAGTTCTCACAGTTTGATTTCCTTTCAACCATTAAAGTGTTAGAAAAAGTAGCAGCAAAGACTCCCTGGAAAACATCAATTCTGTTTCCTGACTGTCCTCTATAGTAATGACTTACCTCTTTTGTTCTATTGATTTTGTTGTTGTTGAATAATTTTAATATTTTCATCATATAATATATGGTATGATTTTCACAAATTGGCATAATCCTTTAACTGTTTTGAGTGTAGCTACTGTTTCTCACATTCTTCCTCATTCTGTTCTTAACATCTGCTATAGGAAAGTTGATTTTATTTTTAAAAATTTCTTTAGCCTTTTAAGCTGTTATTTTCACTTTAAATATATGTATGGTGTTTTTGTGTTATAAAGTTAGATCCTCTTTTAATAGTATAGATATCTATAAAAACCTCATGTTCACTGAAACATTATTTTGCGGTGTTTTGGCTTCAGTTTAGTAGAACGCTGTACATTCAGTCAAAGAAGAAGAAGACGACGACGACGACGACGACGACGAAGAAGAAGAACAGCTAACTTCTAATGAGGGAGAGATATAATGAGGAGGAAATAAAGGCATTTGAGTCTGACAAAAACACCTGTAGCAAACTGACTCTGTTATTTTGTATGCCCAGAAACTGATTAACCTACAAAGACAAGTACAAAATCAAACAACATGTGATCTGCATTACTAGTAGTATTGTTCTTACTTTTGAGCATATCTAAAATTGAAATTAATTTATCAAATAGTAAGTGAATCCAGAACTTGCTGAACAAAAATATGGATGAGTTTATTATAAAGCCTTGCTAAGATATTAAGATATCAGTTATAAGTGACTGACATTAAAAGAGAAATAATTTTTTATTGTTATTATTCAAATATGCTAATAAAGGAACATCTAGATATATTTCTTAATATTCAAATTATTTAAGAATATTTAGAAACAAACAAAAGACTGCTATTTATCACGCATTTTCTGTTTGCTCTTATTATTAGCTCCCATTCTTTGGCCAATAATGCATGGCACATGTAGAAGTTCTGGAATATATTTTAATAATTCTTAATTTCCTACCACTTCCTCATCTTCTGAGGACTCCATGCTGTAAGGAAGCTAATGGGGAAGGTTCTGTATTTGTGGCAAGGAGAGTTGACTTCTATGCATGCTTTAACTATGCATCTCATGAATGCTGTAATAGATCTACTGATTATTATCTGAATGTGACCCCAGCCCATTTAGACCCTAGTTCTGTTCTTCTGTCTCTTGTTCTATGCCCTGGAAGGCTGTCTTTGACCACTATGAGCTGCATTTATCTAGATTCTCTTCAAAGCTGGCTTTTTGTTTAAATCTGGCAGATCTACATCAATGGCAGGAGCATAGAGGGTAGTAGGAGAGAGAATCCAGGTTATTCCCCATCTCCTCATTGGTCCCTGATTTCTAGTAGTGACTCTGTCCTTCCATGACTACAAACATGGCTGGATGTTTCTTTGTCCATCCATGTCTCCAGCTTTAATGTACCCCAGTAATACTGTTGGCTTTTTATTTTTTCTTGCCCTAGGCCAGGAAATAACTTTCTTCAGTTACTGCTCTCTGAATGCTGCAACATTTCTTTTTGGGTTACTTCACCCTTCTCACAACGCTATTAGTTGTCTTTGATTAAAATCCCTTGGGTTCTTATGTGACTGACACAGCATGTAATAGCAATAAGATACACTATGTAACACCTTTGGTAGTCAAAATTCCATTGATAGATATAGAAATAAGGTAGAAAACCTAAAGAAGGTCTTCAGGATATAATCTGTCTGGAAGGTATTTAGATTTGAAATAGCTTGACTAGTGCTCCCTACTGCTACTAAGTTCCAGCTTTCTCTGTTACTGAAACCAACTCCTCAGCTAGTGGCTAACACCATTGTGCCTGCTGAGGCAATAACTACTGCTTTCACCTTCACTCCTACTGCAAGGAGCCTATCATTTGCAGTAATCAGTAGCCTTTTAAAGTGGGTTAAGGGAAGATGAGGCTTTTACAGGAACATTAGTAAAAGACAGTTGAAACTGAAATAAAACATGCATTGGAATTCATCCAACACACCTCCTTCTATGGAACCTTGATGGAAATTATGTTTCTAATTCAAGTTGTGCTCCTTGGTACTGAATTTATAGCTGACTTTCCCTACTCTGACTTGACTCTATTTAGCTTATTGAACTGACCTCTCTTATTTAGCTCTTCACTTTTGATGATCTTTAAGTTCTATCTCCAGACTGTAATATGCCAAATATCATGCAGGAACTAACTTCTTTGTTTCCTCCGGTGTTGTTCCTGCCACTGACACTCTTGGCTTGGCTTCTGTTAATGTTTTAACTTTGATGACCACCACCCCCTACCATTCACATCCCTCTTCCCATCACAAAGACTTTTGCAACCATCCTGCTGCTTCTTGGTCTGCCAACTTTGCTTTCCTTGATTCTGCCTTTCGTAATATCAGTTACCCTTAACCGTGCTACCATCATCTCCACTGCTAACTCGGTAATTTCCACCAACTGCTGATTTAACAGTCTGTTTCCTTCTTTATTTAAGCCCTTAAACTGAGCTTCAAATATCTAATTCTCAGAGGTTATGAAATTTTGGATTTTGTTTTTAACACTTCAGACTTAATGTAAAGAAAGGTTAGTTCTCAAGAATTCATTAGTTTAGGGTTTATAGCAGGTGCACATGAATATATTTTTATCTCGAGGAGATAGGATTACGCCTTAGATCATTTGATTATTTTGAGATAATTTTATTTTACCAGTGTTTTTTTTTTCTTCCTTTGAATCCTATTTCCAAACCAACATCTTATTCATTTGGCAATGGAGAAAATCTTATATTCTGAATGCGATAAAATTTCCGTAGCAGAAACCCAATTTTCTGGTTAAGATAGGAGTAGAGTTTAAATAAGGTAATGAAAACCTGAATGTTGTTCTATTGTCTTTACTATTAAAACTCTATAAAGAAAAAATGAGCGAAGTAAAGGAAATAAATGACTGAAATGAAGAAACTTGCCAACTTTCTTATGAAAATTTTCTCTAGATTTTGGGCTATACTGCTAGTGCTAGTATCAGAGACCTACTATGCAGTATTTCCTAAAGAGTTTTATATAAAACTTTAAAAAAAATTAACATGATTCTGATGTCTGTTAATAATTAGGAATCATTGATAAAAGCTTTTACTTATTTTATAGTTTTTTTTCAAAGCTTAGGGTTATAATTTTTAAGAAAGTCATAGACAAACTGTGGAAGATTTAGAGAGCCTTAAAATTGACTCAAGAATTTTAAAGTGAGACCTCTGAAGAAAGCTTAAAGGAATTAAAATTAGTCAATAGAATGAAAAGACGAAGGTACAATTGAATTCAGGGGGTTAACGGAAACTGAATGTTCCTTTTTTCTTTGAATATAAGAAGAGAGAACAGTAGTACATGTTAGTAAGAAAAGTAAAAACCATAGATTCTTTGTGAATATTTTTAGAAATCTCTTTTTTGAAGTTCTTTAAAAATAGACTTACTTGGAAAATTTGTTCAACATTTATAAACTACCTTCAGTAAAAACCAGTTTTTCAGAGATTCTTATTTTTCCAAAATTTCCTTAGTCAAAGAAATTGGGAAATGTTGCATATTATATGCCTTTTTTTAGATATTAGCAACTTGCACTAACATAGTGCAGGGTCTGAGAAGTCCTGGAAAGAAAAGAGCTTGTTGAAGTTGTTTAATGCTTAGTCAACAAAGTTTATTTGCACAAGGAAAGGTTCCCTGCCCCCACCCCAAGCACACCACATTCTTTAGTTTCCTCTTAACACCTGTTTAGAAAGCACAGGTTTAAAACCTGGAAAATGAATTTCCAAATCTGTTGAGGCTCACATTGTCTTTTAAGATTATATTAAGAAATGATTGTGATCTTGTGGAATTTAATCCAAGTGATGAATGGGAATTAAATAAAATATATGTAGGAAACTATACAAAGGAATTATCTTGAGGTTAATTAAATGTTTTGTGCATCTGTGCCCGTGAATTATATATACCAGGATGGAGAACACAAGGGGAAAATGTGCTGGTTTCACATATTTGAAGAAAAGATTTATTTCATACAGTTAAAAGCACTCTCCATGTACCTGCAAAATAATATATATGAAGTGTATGTTTACATTATTAACAACCAGGCCATGACGTAAATGCCTGGATGCCTTTCTCATTATTCTAATTTTAGTATTTTGAAATACATTTCATGAAATATTTATTATAGAAAGTTGAGGTGCATATAAGCCTTTTAACTTCAAAATCATGATACTTGCATTCAAATTATGCAAAATATGTGAAAACAGCAATTAACTTAAATTTGGAGGAATGAAAGTATCCTTGTAGGTTGGAAGAATGCCAACAACATTTGGGAGCTTAATTCTGTTACCTAGTTCTCCCCACGCAATGATTTATGCTGAGTACATTGTCAATTTACTCTTGATTTTAAATTCATTAAATATTAAAAATTGTAATGCTATAGAGAACTAGAAGGTATTTTGAATGAGTAAAGAGTATTGAGTTATAGCTGTATTTAAAATGTGTTGAATGGTTATTTTTCCCCTTTGAAATAGTAATCGTATTTGCCATCTGATTCTTTCTAATTATTTTTATTCTAGGGTTAACTTTGTTTAGTCCCTCCTTTGAATAAAGTAAATCACATTTTTCTTGTATCCAACTAAGATAATGTGAAATTCAAAGTGTCTAATACTCCCCAAGGAAAGAGAGACTACTGCAGACTAATTTTCATAACTTTATTTTGTTACCATATAAATGACCATGTACAGATATCTGTGTTAAAGGGTCTAAATTTTACTTTAGTTTTCTTATATATTTTCAGTAATTAATGAATCTTATCATTAGACCAGAAACAACTATAAAATTTTATTTTTGTTACTATATTGAAACGAAAAAAAAAATTAAAGTCTTTTAGAAATGTTCTTGATTCATGCAAGATTTTATGAAAAGCATTATGAGAGGCAATATAACATAGGGTTCCTGAATTTAAGGGTAGTAATACCTTGGCTGCTATTAGTACTAGTTACAAATCTTTTATAACTTATACTCTGCCTGATTATACTATAACTTTGTCAAACAATGATTATATATATAAAATTAGATAAGCAACCTTCAGTATTGACAAAATACAGAATGACTTTATAACTCTATATAACCAGCTTAAAAGAAATAACATAGTGGTTTGAAGCCAATTGGTGTAACAAAGCATTTACATTACTAATCTTTTTAAGTGAGGCAATTAGCTGTATATTTTAAACTGGACACACAGATTTTAATTTTTCCCTCTTTGATAACATATATTCCTAAAAGTATAAATTGAAGATTTTGTGACTAAATTATCATTTTTTGTGTGTACTTTTCTCTTTATGTTGTTTTACAGTGTTATCAATTATTTTTTCTGTTGCCTTGAGGTTTTCTAAAAATTGTTTCATAATTTAGAAAACATTTAATAAGAACAGAGTAAACAACATATATTTGTATGGGCAGTATGGAGAAAATTTGCCTCAAGTCTCTATAGGTAACATGGTTAATCTGGAGAACCACTATATATTTGGTGGCCCACATGAGATCTTTTAAATTTACTTTCTGACTTGGAATTTGGATACTTAATTCCCAACTGCCAGCAATAGTGCTTTTCTGGTGATTTATGAATTTCTATTGCTTTACGAGGAAAAGCATGTAAATGTTACTGTTAAAATGGAATTTTTTTTCTAGAGAATAATTTCATTGTATTTTTTTTCGTAGAAAGACTATTACGCAAGTTAAACCCATAACCATTAAGTATTGAAAATTATAATGCTATGAAGAACTAGAAGGGATTAAATTCTTTCAAGGTAATGCAGTTTTGAAATAGATCATTTATACCTGCTCATACTTATTCACTGACAGAGTGCCAATCTGTAAATAATGACTTTCTTAACTGACCAGTAAACATACTTTCTTGGGTAATAAGGTATATATGATTGTATTGACATTTTGGTACTTATTTGCTCATAATTTATGTTGCACTCTATTTCTGGTGATATTTATCTCTATAGAATTTCAACTTGAGAAAATATTCCAAAAGTACAGTTTGAAAAGTATAGCATGTACTGGGCACCTTTTTAAAAATCTTGGCAACATTTCTGAATACAATTCTAAGATTATAGAAATTCAAAATTATAGTCTTATTCATAGAATTCTGATTTAAAAATCCTTTCAGAAAGTTCAATATCTGCTTTTTTAAAGGTTATTATAAAATCTATTCCATATTTGATATTATGTTGTAGACTTAGAAAAAAAATGATTGATGGATATCTGTGGCTACCTAGCTGTATAGCAGAAGGAGAGCAGGTAATGCTGCTTATCAAAATGGATAGGCTCTAATATCCATAAAATGGAAATAAAACTTAGGCTTCTGCTTGAATTAAATGAGCCACTGATGTAATTTCATGCAAGTTTAGTATACATTTATTCTACCTTTACTTTTGCCATTCTCTTCTTCCAATTTTGACAGGGTAACTTTTGCTAGTTGATTTATTATCTAGGTATTACAACTGTTAATTTAAGTACATTTGTGTGGATTTTGGTCTTTTAAAAACAACTGCTCTGATTTTCATCATTTTGTAAAAGAAAAACCAAAAGCCCCAAAATATCTATATTTTATTTTCTCCAAGTTAGTTGCCTTGAATAAAATGAGTAATGATCAAAAAGGTTAACATTTGAAAATGTTTTTATCCTATTAGTTTATATTTTATGCTCCTTGCTTCAGAGGCTAGACATTCACAACTCTAGGCTGTAGGATCAGACTGAGATGGTTAGTCCATTTTTCATACGTATACACATATATTTTATAATTCTTTACAATTATTGAAAAATGTTTTCTTTGTTGTTTTGGTCTGCTGCTTCAGAAATGCAAACTACAAAGAAATACATTAAAAAAAAAAAAAACTCGTGAAAAGCCATCATCATTTCCTGTCCATCAATGCCTTTTCTTTTATCTGATATCATAGTAGGATCATCTGTTACATATGTATGACATTCTTAGGTTAATTGAAGCTTAATTCCCAGGCTCAAAACAACTCTTCAAGAAAGGCATACATGTTTCAAATAATAGAAGCAAAATTTAAGACTTGGAGAGATTAGATAATTTGTGAATGATCACACTGCTGGTAAATGGCTGAACTGACTCCAGTTTTGAGCTTGTTGCCCTCCTCATGTCGTGAGCTCAGTTGTTGCCCTCTGCTCTAATACATGAATGCTTTTAGAACCTGCTGAGGTATGTTGGACAGTTATTTTCCACACTAAATGGCTTCAGATTGCTAAACCTTTGGAGCCATTGTGCTTTTTATAGATCAGCAGCCTTCTTCCCCATTCTTGGTTGACTCCAGTAGTGTTTGTTTTCTTTGCACTTGCACCAGGGCAGCTGAGCACTGTTGGAGGAAATCAGAAAACAGGGAAGTTAGGAACATTTTAAAATACACTGACCAATTACAGCTGAGCCCTCAGCATAGCCTAGCAATTCTACTGTTCTTCTCTGGTCTCCTACTTGGTGCAACACAGATTTCAAAGCTTTTCCACCTTTAGCAGATATTTGATCCATTCACCTTCCCCTTAGTGTGAGCAGATAACTCCTCTTTCTGCTTTACAGTGAAAATAAAAGCTATCACACACAAATTCTGTCAACTTTCTTGCCAACATTCACATGCAGACTTTCTTATTGCTGCATTAAAATAAAAATCATATTTTGTTAAGAACTTAAAATATGTAAACTTTATTTTAGGCATTGTATGTAAAGATATGAACAAGACAAATTTGTTTTCTGGTCTCATGGAACTATCTATAGTAGAGACAGACAATAAAGTTATGTAAAAAATAAACAAATGATAATTTAAAAATAAATTCTAGGATTACAATAAATCAGATGCTATGAAATAGTGACTGGGGTGGGAGAAGGCAGCATTTACTAAGGTGGCAAGGTAAGATGCCTCTTGGGGAGCGATATAGTTTGGTGATTGAGATCTAGTTTCACCTCTTATAGTCTGGGTAACCTTGAGCAAGTTATTTAAACTCCCTGTTTCTGAGTTTCCTCATTTGTAAAGTTGAAGCTTAACAGGACTTTTATAATAGGGTTAGTGTGAAGGTTAAATATATGTAATGTGTTTAGAATAGTGCCTGAATTATAGGAAACATTCAATGATCATAGCTATTATATCTGTCAGAGATAAATTAACACACTCAAAAGAGTTCAGCTGAAGAGTGTTTAAGCAAGGGGTCATTTACAGATGTGTGGGCTTTGCTAAGGAAACCAGAAGGAGATAGCAAATCATCCAGGTAATAGCAACAGTGGGAAGCCATTACTGCCTTGAAACCTAAAGGGTCAAAGAGAAAGACTGGTATTATAAACCAGAGCCAGGTGGGAGGGAGAGCAGTAGCTGTGGTGGAAGATCCTCCTCAACAAGAGCTGTGGCAATGGAGAAAGCTGGCCACTGTCAAGTCACCCTTCAGTCTCATGGCAGTGCTTATTATTAGTCTACTCAACCAGAATTTAGGGATAAGGGAGTTTAATTGGGGCAGTTGGTGGAGGTCATCTTTTCAAGGCATTGAACAGAGAAGTGAAGGGTGGAGAATAAACTGGGGAAGACAGTAGGCAATCAGCTATCATCATCATCATCATCATCATCATCATCATCATCACTGCCATCATCATTGTCATTATTATTAAGTGTTGTTTGAGCTGAGAAGTCAGGCCATTCAGAGATTAGGGCAAATAGTACTAGAAAGAAAGAACAGCAAGTGTCTGTGAGCTGAAGCATGGTTATTGCATATTGTGCAGATTTTGTACAATATACCTCTAGGGCTGGTATTCACAGAGGCTTCACAAAGCAGAGAGATAAGAGTGGTCTGAATAAAAGAAAGAAAAAAGGGAATTAAGTGAAAAATGTAACTGGAGAGATAGGCAGGGCTAAGTTATCTGGTTCTTATAGGTCATGCTAAGGAGTTTGAGTCTTATTTTACACATACTAGGAAGGCCCTTGAGGGTTTTAAATGAAACAATAGCTTGGTCTTATCTATATTTCTAAAAGACAACTTTTGAGTGCTCCCTGGAGATTCAGTGTGGGCAGAGCAAGCATAGAAGCAGGAAAGTTGTCACGGTAGTCTCAGTGAGAGATAATGGTGGCTTAGACTAGAGTGAAGGTAATGGAGACAAAAGTAGACTGAATCTGGGTATGTGGAAAATACAGCCAATAAGGCTTTTGGATCGACTGAATATGGGGAGGTTTGGAATGAAGGAAATAGAGGAATCAAAGATGATTTCAAGTCTTTGGTTTAAGCAACTAGGTGGATTGGCATTTATCAAAATTAAAGCCTGGGAGTAGGAAGTGTGTGTGTGTGTGTGTGTATGTGTGTGTGTGTGTGTGTATGTGTGTGTGTTAAGGGTGGTGATAGAGGGGGTGATACATGGTAATTGCAGAATCAAGAGTTCTGACATATCTGTAAAGCAAGCCAGTAGATGTATTAAGGAGATAGTCCAGCAATCAGTGGTAAATTAAGGCCTGAGATATACATTTAGGTGCCATCAGCATAATAATATTTAAAGCTATAAAGAGTATAGTTAAAAAAGAGGATTAAGAGCTGAGCTCCTAGGTTTACTTCAATGTTGAGAGATTCTACAAAGGTGTAGATAGCATGGGAGAGTGAGAAGTAAAACCAAACCCATACAAAACAAAAACTTACAGATCTCTCCCAAACTCCAGATCCAGCAATTTCCCCATTCCTCAGTATTTCAGTTACTACCAAGAACAGTTTAAACTCTCTATTTTTAGTTTTTTTTTTTATCACCTAGGCAATTTTTAATTTACTTGAGTTGTCTTTCTTTTGGTAGAAAGTTACTAAATGCCTAGCTAAAAGTGACTTTAAAATAAGGATTATTTTTCTATATAAGAAGGAGCCTGCATGTTTAATTTAATAATTCAGGGATGATGATGTCCTTTGATCTTGATTTGCCCCTCATAGTGAAAAGGCAGCTGCAGCAGTTCTAAGCATATTTCCTCAGGCAGAACATGTTTTTATCTCTCGATCTTTTTCATTTTATAAAGAAAGGAAAACTTTTCAAGAAACCACCTGAGGTCGTCAGGTTCCACTGGCCAATATGAAACATATTCTCTAGCTGCAAGGAAGTCTAGTAAAGCAAAGCTCTAGCATCTTTAGCTTCAGTAGTGGGACACAGGCTCTGTTAACAAGAAAGAAGAGGCAATGGCTGTTGGGCAGTCAGTAGAACACTTTTTACCACACTACTCTATTATTGCTTCCAGCAGATCCCACCACCAAAGAGCTCTGCTGTCAGTTTGCGATAAGAGCTCTATGATGGTTTCCAGTTATTTTACTTGACTTCCTTTCTTTTTGAAAATGCTTTTTCTCTTGGAATCAGGGACATCACACCCTTCTGGATTTCTTCCTCATATGTCTTCATCTCTTCAATGGCTTATTATTCTTAGGATAGCCTGAAATTCCTGTTTTAGTTAACTAGCCTGTACATGTTTCATGACTAGATCCTCTGACATGCCAGCTCTGCCATGTACCACATTATCCTATGATTTCTGCCTTACAGCCACACATATATGCTTTTAGACGGTTGAACTGTGCTCCCTGCCTTCGAAACTTCCTACATGCTCTTTAGACTTTTCTCTTAGAATTCTTTCCATCCCTTGTCTGTCTTCCAATTTCAGTTCAAAAGCCACTTCATTAGGACAGTATTTTCTAATTCCCTGGATCTGACCTGCCTCATACTACCTCCCTCTTTAAATCTTGTAGTTTCCCATACTTTTCCTTTGTTGCATTAATGAGGTTGTGTATTTATTTGATTACTAATGAATGCCTGTCTGCTCTACTAGACTATTTGATCTCATAACAGTATCTGTTTTGTTTGTCATTTTATTTAGTACTCAGCTCATTGCTTAATTCTGTTAATTAAAATTTAGTTGTTTAATAAGTGAATGAATAAATTTCAAAGTGTCCTTTAGCCATACACACAATTCCAACTTCCTACTTCTGCTTTTCTGGGGATTAAACACATTTTCAAGTTTTTTCAGTTTGTGTGTGTGTGTGTGTGTGTGTGTGTGTGTGCGCACATACGTGCGTGCCTATGCCCGTGTGTGTGTGGAATTCATAACAAATAGTCTTAGAAAGAATAATTGAGAACTCTCTTGTAACTAATGCACAAACTCTGTGACATTTATGTGGTTAATCAGAAGCCTTGCACGCTAATTTTTTTGGTTCTTGAGTTTGTTATGGTAAGCAGAGATTGACAAATTGATGGCTTTTGGATCAATGGAATATTGTGTAATTTTTTGTTGATAATAAGTTAATGGGATATTATGGCAAACTTTTCTGTACTCACATTTTTTCTAATAACTGAAATAATCTGAAGAAATTAATGTCTGATTGCACTTAAAGAAAATAAAACTACTACCATAGTTGTATTTATGATAATTTTATGCTCTGATGATAAGCCATACATAGACCCTTCTCAAGAAAGCCCTTATAATAGGTTTGAATGAGAGGAAAGTCCTAAATAATTTAGATTTAAACACTATAATAGCTCATTCAGTAAGGATAGTACATACATATTTTTAGTTTATTTAAAAAGAAATTATAATCAGTGACCTTATTTATAAAGCTGTTGTCCAGGGTTACTGGGAATTTTTGAGCTTTTATTTAAAATAAATGTATTAATGAGAGGCAGTTATTTTTCTAGAAAATGTGGATGAAAGTAGGCAATGCAGAATTAGTTCTTTGCAATGAGAATTCTTAGATGCATATCCTAAACAGTAATTTTAAAAATCAATATTTATTAACTTATATATTAACACATATTTAAAGACCTACTAATGCAGGCTAGGCACTGTGGTAATAAGAGTCAATTGCAAGTTTCAGAATATGTATTTTTATAAATCATGTAGGAATTTTTATGTGCTATAATTGCCCTTTGGATTTATAACTGTATTATAGGTATTCTTAGTTATTTGTGAAATTCTTCTAAGATAGCTGAAAGCAGGCCAAAAGAAAGACAAAAATAATATTTAATTAAATGAGCCAACATGTTTTATAACTAAGACAATCAACATGGCCTCCAGCAAATTGTAAGCTTTGAGAGAGTTTAGTGCTTATTTAGGAGAATAGACATATGTAAAATGATTAATAATTGGAATAGTAAAAAGAAAGAAATTAATGTCTGATTGCAGTTAAAGAAAATAAAATTACTACCATAATTGTATTTATGATAATTTTATGCTATGATGATAAGCCATACATAGACTTTTCTCAAGAAAGCCCTTATAATAAGTTTGAATGAGAGGAAAGTCTTATTCTGACTTCTTCTTCTTTTTTTTTTAAATACTGGCATCCCTTCTTCCTGTAATAGTTCAACCAGCTAAATTTAAACTATTGACATGTTGGATGTTGTGACCCAGCTATTACCTCAGAGCTCAAAAATTCAAGGCATATTTTATTTATTTATTTTTTCCTGGGAACCAGCAGGGGTAGAAGTACCAACCAGTAGGGTGAGCAATCAATTGGATTCTTTGCATTGGTATTGTTTGCCAAAAGGTGAACAATGAGATCTATATTGCTGAATTTCTATTTCCCTGGCACAGACAAAAGTTGGATTTACAAAAGGTAAAGAGATTTTAACTTGGTGTCTACATGATAATAATAGGTTTTCAGGGATAAACTGTCTGTGAGGACAGACATTGGTCCAGGTGACTCTGATGTTCCCACAGTGTAAAGAACTGTCTAGCAATCCTCTCTCTCCAGGCCCAAAACACAGTTCTGTCTATCCTGCAACCATCTTAGAGTTGCGTTTGACAGGGAGTTAGGCTGTTTCTTCAGAGACATCTAGATAGCGTCTTATACAAGGATGAGTCAGAGAGAAAGACAGGAGTGTGGAGAGACAAGAGTTTACTCTAGAAATTATTGAGTGCCAGGGAGGTCCATTATAAGCACGTCAGATACATCTTTCAGTCAACTCTAAGCAATTAACACCTATATGAGCTTTGATGTAAGGAAATCAATCAAACAGATTGAACTGTCTATGCATGACTGAAATCCATGATTCTGAATTAAAAGGGTGGTAAAGTACCAAATTCAGTTAGAGCTTTTAGTGAGCATTTGGGGAATTTTTCTCTCTAGCTAACCATATGGTTATACAGTCCTCTTGAGAATATATAGGCTCCTGAGTACACTTGTTCTTCCCACCTCATTTATTTCTTTTTTTATTTTTTCAGCCCTTGCATTTAGTCAGGCATTATGCTGAGTTTTACACAGAACACATCATTTAATTCTCAAATGGGGGAGATTTTATTATCATGACCATTATATAGGTATGGAAGCTGAGGATTACAAAAGCTAACTTACTTAATTTCACCCAAGTAGGACATCCCATAACCCAGTGCTCTCCTATTAGAATAACACCTATACACATAGTAGGCTATCATTACATATTTGAGGAGTAGAATAACATCTCAAAAGTTAACTTTAATACCACTCTTTTTAATTTGCAGGTTGACTTTATTATTGTTCTCTGCTCATTTATGATTTAGTCCACACATATCAATCCATGGGCCAGATACAAAAGAAACGAGACAGATTATCTCCCATGTGACGTTTTCTTTATAACTTGAAAGTATTCTGCATTATTTTATGAAACATCTTTTTTTCCTTGCTGATGTTTCTCTTCATCCACTTTTTAAAGTTTCTCTTACCAATATAGGTTAAATTTCTTACCACTTACTAGTTGTGTTAGTTTGCTCAATGCTCAATCCTTCACCTGTAAAGTGGGCATAAGAATAATAGTTGATGGCATAGCTGTGAGAAAGAAATCAGATAAAGCATGTAAAGTGCTGCTCAGACTATGGTACAGGACCATTTTTGATAGGAACATTTTTCCTAAGGAAAAATTAATTGAAAAATCAAAAGAAGTTTTATGATTAGGTTCAGTAGATGATATAGCAATGTCAAATTGCTATAAATCTCAACATTGACTTTCATTTCTCTACTTGTCTCATCACAAACTGATGAGGATAGTTCACTGAATGGCAGTCGTCCACTGGTCCTGTTTTGAGTAACACTGATGTAAAGCCCTTAAAAGGGTACCTCACACATTAAATAAGCATTTGCATTTCTGTTAAAAATAAGCAAGGTATTGGTGACACTCTTAATATCTTTCTTGCCCTTTTAACTGTCTGTCCTCCAAGCTACTCTTTTCTTTCTCTATTTTTTCCCTTAAGTTTTTACCGCTTTCTATCTTCAGCACATTTATTGCTATTGCTAATTTATTTTGAATGTTCCTTAGAATTTAACCCTTGAATTTCAGTCTTCAATTCAGATAATTTTGTAACAGCCTCTTACTGCCCTCTCTACCGTATTTTATTCTGTTCTAAATTATTTTGTATGCAGTGGTTCATTATTTTAATACCACCTCTCCATTTTAATTGTCATTCATTTGCTTTCTTTTAAAATTTCTGTCAAGTGTTGATAACTTGGTATTTCTAAGGAAATTAAAAAAAAACATGTTTATTTTCTCTTGAGGTTTATTTTAACTCCAGTGATAGGTCTTCTACCTAGCTATTCTATTCAAAATTCAAACTTTGTCTCTTCTTAACTTCCTCTACCCGTTCTTACATCATTCAGCTCTCATATCTTCTGTGAAGGTTGTCTATAACTCTGGTCATGCTGAATTGTTTTATATAAAAGAGGCATGACCTTAACCTTTTTCTGACCCCTCTGAAATGCTTTCTTTGCTCAAATCTAGCTCTGTGAAGAAAACTGTTCTTCCCACACTTTGGGCTGAAAATCCTAGAGAAATGCTAGAATTTTTGTAAAGTTGTCTATGACTCTATATGTACCTCCAGGCATCAATGTTGTTAACTAGTCTGAATAATCAAAACTCTACTTTCACTAATAAGAATGATCTTGCTCAAAGACCTCGGTTGAACATCATTCGTTCTAAACAATTTCAAAACAAATCAATAGAAAATAAAAATCAAAGTGTTCTTATGTTCAGTTGTATTCAGAAGATTTCACATCTTACATTTTTTCCTCCCTCTAGACACCCACTTTATCTCCAATTTTTGTTCAGCTGTCTTTTGTACAGATGGGAACATTCAGTTTCACATTCCAATCTTAATCACAGATGTTACCATTGCCTAGGATGTTCTCTTGTAGCTTTTCTGCCAATTAGTATCCATTTATTATTGTTATTATTATTACTATTGTCATCTTCATCATCATTGACTTGACACATGACTTACTTCCTCTGAGAAATTATCTTAACTAACTTCAGGCAAAGGATATTAGTTCCTGATACTCTTTCGACTATATATTTGTGTGTAGCCAGATTTTCTTCTACTATATCAAGCAAAACAACATATTACAATAGATTGAATGCAGAAACATATGGCAATCCAGCTATCTTATATTAAGTCCAGCATTAAAGATACTTGTAAAAGTGTAAAACCCAACACTACTCTTTTCACTAAATAGTTTTGCTTTTGAAAATATCATTACTTTAAGGTATATCGTTAATATTAATATGTAATTGATTCATTATTGTTACTTAAAGATGAAGCAATAAATCTTTTAAATATTCCTTTATGGTAATTATCCATAGATATATCCTAAATATAGAAAAACTCTTTGGAGTACTCCATGGTTTTTAAGACTCTAAAAAATCCAGAGACCAAAATGTTTGAGAACAATTGTATTGATATAAGGAGAAGTTTTTACTATATATCTGCTCATACTCTCTAGTTTCATAAATAATAAATAAATATCATTTACTGAGAGTCTACTATAGAGAGGCATGTTATGTACATTCTCTCTGATCTATACTCTAACCCTATAAATTAGCTTTTTATTCTAATTTTAGAGTGAAATTAAGAAATTCCCTAAATTTTCTCAGGAACTAAATAGTAGAGTCAGACTACAGATTGACTCCAAATTCCTATTGTCTTTTTGCTCTTTCACACTATCTTTCATAAATGCATATTATTCCTAAAACCAGTTCCTATGACTTCAATTACAATTCTATGCACAAGTAGTTAGTGAACAAAATGATTATTGAATAGACATGACAGCTCTTTTTCAGAGTCTTTAATGGCAAAATTTAATCTTCAAATGGCTTGTTTGTATTAGAACTATTTTTTTTTTTCAAAATTATTTTCAGTTCTGGATTGCCTCCTGTAGACAGTGGGATATTGGTTTTGAAATTACTAGGTTTCAAAGAATGAACACAGTTCATTCAATTTCCATCTGAGCTTCAAAGCTTAATTCTACATTAATTCACCTGTGGATGCTGGACTTGATATGAAAACACTTCATAATTTCATTCCCGATAATATGCACAGTTATTTCTCTATAGCAGAATTAAGATTTTCGAAGTTATCAGTGCATAATTAAGCTTCATTCAATTACCTGGCCTGCTGCCATGCTTGCAGGGTGCTGTGTCCTACACTTTAGGAAACTGACACAGAGAATACTGGCTCTTGTAGGTTGTACCAACAATGACTGCATAAGGCTCAGGGGGAAAAATGAACAACAAAACAAATGAATAATCAATTTCATTTTTCCTTGGAAATCTTGAAGGAAGGAGCTCCACAGGATAACTGGCACATCTTGTAGCAACTTTAAATAAACTTTGTGCTGGGAAAGATTCTGGTAGGTGAGACCTATTAGGTCAGCAGGGGGAAGACAAATAGCCCAACCTAAGATTAAAAAACAAACAAACAACAACAGCAATAAACACATAGGCATTATCTAAGAAAAGGAATTTTTAAGAAAGAGAAATTTAGTTTTAGTCAAATACAATGTAGAGGCTAGACTTTCAAATGGAAATATCAAGTAGGCAGTTAGAAATCTATGACTGAGCTCAGGAAAAGAAGAGGATGGAATTTATAGAAGTGAGTATTTTGGACTGGAGGTAAAAAAATGAAGCCATACTTTTTTATTTAAATGGAAATTGCATAGAAATAAGCTTAAAGAGATGATGGTTAAACCTTGTAAAAATCCTATTTAGACTGAAAGATGAAGGAAAAAAAACAAGGTAAAAATGGGAACAACAACAAAAAAATGTGGTAGAATATGCAAGTGCCTTCAAGATCTAGTGAGACCGAATTTTCAAGAAAGAATATTCAATTTTAAGAAAGAATATTCCAGAGAATATGGAAATAAAGAAAGAAAAAGAGTATTGTGTTAATAAGAAGGTCATTGGTGACGTGATTTGTTGGTGTAGGAGATAGATTCTGTAAGTAAAATGAGAATAGAAAGAAGATGATTGTTTAAGGAACTAATAGAAATACAATTATAAATAAAGAGATGAAAATAGGCAAGATTTTAGAGAAGACTGATAAAGTTAGGATGACGCATAAATGAAAGTTTCATCATCTTTAGGTTGTTAATATAAAATGTATTAACTGAGCACCTACAATATACAAACACAGTTCTAGTTGCTTAGAATATACCAGTGACCAACTTAACTTAAAATCTGTATCCTGTGAAGCCTGACATCTTTTTTGAATTCTTAACAAGCACCTGGCCTTGGGCTAATTAAGCTTCTCTATAAGAATCATATTGTTGTATATATACAATGATATGCTAGTAAACTAGCTAACTGGAAAAGAAAATAGAATAAAAAATTTAAAAGCCCTGATGTATTGTTCTTATGTATAAATATTTACACAGTAGCCAATTTCTAGCTACAACATAACACCATTGATATAGGGTTGGGAAAGCAAAATGGTACCCTCAAGCCAGTAAGAGCCAGCTGCAGCACACCACTGTCCTGTCATGTCTTGTTTTATGTTCTAGGTATATTATGTATGTCTATTTTTACTTGACTCATTTGTAAATTGGAGGAAATGTTTGCAATTATTATGAGGAGGGAGTTTATCATTTAAAAGTTTTGATGTAACCCAAAGCAGGCGCAATTCAAGCTATCAAAAAAATCATCATAAGTCATAGATATTTATATGTGAAAACAATTTTAAAAATAGATATGAAAAATAACAGACAATTGAAAAATAAACTCACAGATGGTAGACAACTTTTAGAAATACTGTAATAACACCTCACTTATCTAACATCATCAGGGAATGAGCTGTTTCACATAAGTGAATTTTTCTATTAAATAGAACTTACAGATTTAAGCACCAGCAGTTTTTAATTTTAAACAAGCTTATATGGAAACTTTTCAAAAATGGATTAGAAAATTCCTCGCCTTCTTTATTTTTATAACATATATTTTGAGTTTAAAAATAATGCAAGATCGTTATATAACATTTTTAAATAGAGACATATAAAAGAGAAAATAAAAGTCTATTTCTAATCCCATCATCTAGAGACAGTTAATATTAACATCTTGGTTTGTTTCCTTTCCATCTTCTTATTTGCATTTATGTTTTAAAAAGTTGAAATATTTTATATTTGGCATGTGTCCCATAAATTTATTTATGAACATTTTTCCACATCACTTACTATTTTTGGAACACAAGGTTTTTGATGGCTGCATAATATTTCATCAAGTAAACATATTAGTATTGTATTAAATATATGGATACTTTTAATAATTTAGGTTTCAATTTTTTTCATAATTATAATGTGTGGTAATATACAATATTATATCTCTGTATATACCTATGACATTTCTCATAATAAATTACTGGAAATGGACTTAGTGGGTTATTGTTTCAGATATTTAGTACAGTTGGTCAAATTTTAGTATGAATTGGTCAAACCTTGACCTCAGAAAGATTATGACAATTAATATTTTAACAAGAAATGTATGAGAGTACCCATCTCTCTGTGTTCTAGACATCCGCAGATATCGACATCTTTGCCATTGTTTTCAAACCATGTACTATATGTCATAGTGATTCAGTCATCATCACAATAAAGATTTATTTTTCATTCACATTTCAGTATGGATCAATGAGACATATGCTTCATGCATTCATTCAGAGATCTAGTCTTCTTCCATCTATTGGCTTTACCATCTCTTAGGGTGATGAATTCACTCAGAATTCTTCTTTCTTTTTCCTCTTTTTTCCAGCTTTATTAAGCTATAGTTGACATATGACATTTTGTAAGTTTAAGGTGTACAACATTTGATACATGTATATATTGTGACATGATTACCATAATAATGTTAGTTAGCACCTTCATTATCTCAGGTAATTACTTTGTGTGTATGCAGTAAGAACATTTAAAATCTGCTCTCTTAGCAACTTTCAAGTATATAATACAGTATTGTTAACTATAGTTACCATACTGTATAGTACACCTATAAAAAGTGAATTCAATCAGCCCAATTTCATATTATGGTTAAAAAAACTAGAAAAATTTGTTCTAAATGTTATTCACAAAAATTTCAATAATTTATTTTTGATACTGTAATAGATAACACACCTTTAAAACAGCTACTAAAATATCTCTTCAAAGAGAGCAACTTTTTCAATTTCAAACTAGGTATTTGATCACAAGTAGACCACTGAAACATAGCAATACCTTCCAGGCTGTCACTTAGTTCTACTCCCATTTACATTGATGGTTGTCTCCGCTTCTCTAATGGTTCCTGGGGAAGCAGTTCCATTACACAGCTGTTGTATATTTAGTTGGCTGATTAATAACTGTATCATTTCAAAATGCTCATTGCCTTTTAGCACTGGTACTCATAACCTTTAAGTATTCAGGAGACTATTCCTTGGGTGGCTGAATTGGGACTGGAATTTGGGGGATATCGCTGAAGCAGAATTAGGTCTTTAAAATGTTGGTATATATACTTTAATTTTTTTTTTTTAATTTGATGGCATTTAGTACATTCACAATATCATGTGACTACCATCTCTAACTAGTTTTAAAACATTTTTGTTACTCTGAAGTAACAAAACCCCTTACCAATTAAGCAATTTCTCCCCATCCACCCTTCATCCCAGTCCTTGGCAATCACCATTATGAATTCTGTGCTTTTTAAAAGTTTATTTGGAAATAATTTCAAATTTATGAATATTTGCAAAATAAAAATAGTGCAAAAGACATGTATACACTTTATCCAGATTCACCTATTTAACATTTTTTTCTTTTTGCCTGTCTATAAAATTGTTATAATGACATATTAATGTAGATATACTTATTTATATGTGATTATATGTATATATAGGTATAATTATTTTTTTAACCATTTCAAGGAAAGCTCTCAGACATCTGTGTGGTCTGGACAGATTAACGTTAAAACTGACTTGTCCTCTTCCACAAGCCACCAGTGCTGTGTCTCTCATGACACAAATATGGCTATACCTCTCATATGCTCAAAACCCAGTGAAGACTCCTTTTTTCCACAGTCATCTGCTGTGCAGGGCATGCAATGTGCTCCACATTCTGTCTTCAATCTTTTGTTCCACTCTTTTTGCTGCCACTATTCCTGAATCTGCCATCATCTATACCCATGCCGAACTGCTTCTGATTGCCTGTGTCTTGCATCATTTTTCTGGGGAGTTCTTTTTCCATATACAGCCATATCTTTATCTTTGTCAAATTCATCTATGACTCAGCTTAAATACATACCTTACACATAGCATTTTTAACATAGGGACTGAGAACATGGATTTATCTGGTTGAATCTTGGCTCTGTCACTTTTTAGTCATATGAATGTGATTGATTTTCTTGTCTTTTCTCCTGTTGCTGTAAGGTGAGAATAATGGTACCCACCTCCTGAAGCTGTTATAGGATTAAGTGTGATAATATTTCTAAGTGCCTAAAACAGTCTATGGAAAAATAGTAAGCACCTAATAACATGTTAACTACATTTTTTGTAGTACACAGCTCAGTATATTTTGATTAGTTATTTATATAAGTCTTTCAGGGCAGATTATGAACTTCTTAGTGGTTAAAACCCTTATTTATTTATCATTGTATCTGCAGGCCTTCCTTCAATAGAGTTTACTTTTGAATAACAAATACTACTAATTCTGCAGGTTTTGCCCTTCTTCAGACAGCGTAGATTACAAGAGGCATCTCAAAGTGACACAATCTAAAATAAAGTTGAAATCTGTGCTGAGAAGTCTTTAGTTTATAGCTGTTTATGTATTCTGTAATGAACAAATAAAAATTCCAACTTTTTTCTAAGAAAAAAGTCAAGTGAAAGAATAAGTTGATCTTCAGATAAAACATACAATTAAAGTAGTTGTCATTTAAGACTTTTGTTGAAGGAAGATGTTCTACTTTGGGATGCTTCTATTGGTTCAGATTAGCCTCAAGTAAGTAAAGGTAATTTTCAGGAAATGATTCTAGTGCAATGAAGGAGGCAGACATGTGAAGGAGACAGACTACAAAGAAACACATCTATTAGAATGAAAGTTCACAATAAGCAAATATTACTTCAGAATCAGATACTAGGATCAGAATTTATCACAAATATATTAGATTTTTAGGGCTGTGGTAACAAGGTACCACAAACTAGGTGGCTTATATGACAGAAATTTATTGTCTCACAGTTCTGGAGGTCGGAAGTGTGAGATCCATGTGTCAGCAGGGTTGACTCTTTCTGAAGGCAGTGTGGTAGAATCTATTCCAGGTCATTCTTCTAGCTTCCAGTGGTTTGCTGACAATCTTTGGTGCTCCTTGGCTTATCGATGCATTACCTTTATGTTTACATGGCAATCTCCCTCTGTGCATGTCTGTGTCTAAAATTCCCCTGTTTATAAGGATACAAGTCATATTGGATTAAGATCTCAAACTATTCTAGTGTGACTTTATCTAATTACATTTGCAAAACCCCTGCTTTCAAATAATGTCACATTGTGAGATATTGTGGGTTAGGACTTCAACATATAAATGTTGGAGTGACATAAGACTTTAGAGAATGTGTTAAAAGTTTATTTAAAGCAGAATTTTCAATGAATGTAATTTTGTTCTTCTACCCATCCTCTAATGACATTGTTTTTGATTCTGCTTTGCAGAACTTAAGTGCTTAGAGTAAACACATTTAAGGTTTCAAAAACTGTCTATGATACTCAGTATTCTTGTGTACTGGTTAAATTTTCTATCCATATAGGTTTATGACTACTTAGAGATCATGAACCTGAACTTTGCTAAAGCAGACAGGTTGGCAAATTTTAGCAGTGTTGACATTCCAAGAAAAAAGTTAAAAATGGAATGAATTCCAGCTTTCAGAAATTCAAATCTGATTATTAATTTAAAAGTGTTTGGAGTTAATATAAAATTCACCAGAAGTAAAATATTTAGAGGGACTGTGCAAGTATTATAAAATTTAGGAAACATGTAATTTTTCTCTTAAGAAAAGATAATTATATTCAAAATAAAAAATATAGTATTCTCAGTTCCTAAACACAGAAACAGAATACTAGTTACTTTATAGTATAAGATAAATTTGAAAATGCTTAGCTTTTTACTGTGCCTATAGTAATATCTCTTAAAATTTGACCATAAAGTTAAAATTGTCTCATTCTTTTATCTTCCTTTTTTTCTTACAAAGAAAAATCTCCCCTATCTTTTCTATATTTTATCCTTATTGATGTCTTTATGAATAGTTTCATTGTTTTACCTCCTTAAATCTTATTCTTTGTAGAAAGTTTATATGTGAGCCATACAGGAAATGATATTCCTTGCCCAGAAAGGATATTTCAAAAATAAAATTTGCAGTTAGGAATAATATCATATAGTTAAAATGGAGAATAGCTTCTTTTAGCAAATTGTATTTGAGTTAACCTTGAGGAACTTCCAATACCCAGCATTGTGCCTTGAGTAAAAGGAATGTATTAATATTACCAACCCCCTTGGACTTATTAAAATTATCCTCTTTTCAATTTTTTTAGCTAAAAATTAATATTGTGCTCTTTTATTAATAGTAATAAAGGAAGAGTCTTACTTGGAATGTGAACACATAAAAAATGTCAGAAGGATACAAATTCTTGGAGAATTTAATTCCTGTGTCTACAGTATTTTTTTCGTAGCATTTTTCAATTGTCAATGTAAACAAAATCTATTGTTTATACAGTGTTAAGGCATTTTTGTTCAACTCTGAGCATCTGATCCAAATAGGATAGGAAGTTGATTTTACCTGTCCTCTCAGGAATTTTTTGTCTTCCTGGATCTTGGATCATGAATAATTAAACAATGCTGGATTATAAATTCCATCTAAAACAGTGTCTTTGAGATTAGTATTAGTTCACACAAAAAAATCCAGCTATACTGAGGAAGCAAATCTGCCAATTCTATATAAAGCTAATTTTCAGATATATAGTATGAAGAAATTTTCATGTAGTGAGAATTCAAAATTGTTGACAACCAGAGAGTCAGTAAGCACACAACAGAAATCCATGAAAGGTTCATGTCTTTCCTCATATTAAGATTTTCTATTAAAAATATAAATGTTTCTAAATTTGTGAATGTAAATTATTACAAAGTAAAAGATATGTAAAGAAAAGCAGTACTGATAATTACTGCAAGTTGAAAATCTGTTCTGCCCCATCAAGAGTGCCCGGCCTTCCTAAACTCTTCAAAGAAGGCATATTTTCTGTGTTCATTTTTAATGTTGACCATTGGATTAAAAGTAGGGATTTATTCCTCATTGTGGAAAATTAGCATGAATTCAACTTCCTCTGCTTTGACCTTCAAATATAGGCCTTGAATTCCAGGGAGAAAAAAATTATAAATATGAAGTTTTAGTGAAATAATTGCCTCTTAAGGAATTTGAATCTTGAGTCGTACTCCTCTCAGGTAGTGATAAAAAATGGTCTCATACAGAAGAACTCTCTGTCACTCCTCCCCTTCAGTTTCCCCACTTCCAATTGTCTATTTGTAAATAGGGATATTGTATGATAAATAATGGCTTTATTTTTGCACTGGACAGTAATTACTAAATAATTTTGACTTTTAAGTCATCACCTTTGTAATTGCTAAAATTTGTGACAATGGTAGTTTCAAAAGTAATGTTAATGCAGTAATTTGTTTTAGTGCAGACAATGCTAACAAGGTACATGTGCATAATGCTTTAAACTTTTTCCTAAATTAATTATTCTGTGTTTTCTTATTAATAAAATGCCTTATTAAGATAACTACAATCTCTGCTTGTATGCAGAGATTACTTAGCATCTGATTACTCAGCTTTCTTACATAACAGTTATACACGTGGAGCTCTTTATTATTTTTATTTTCAAATCTCCAATAAAATGTAGGAATTAAAATCAGCTGACCAAAAGCAAAAATTTCATATGATATACTAATTTATGCTTACAGGTCTGACAGCATATTTTAACAAAACATTTTCAGAGCAAGTACTACCTACATTGAATCCTCAGATTTTTACATGATGACTGGTAGATGGTGGGAATTTAACAAATATTTGTAGCATGCACTAATGAATGATTAGTTTACTTAATGAACAGCAATTATTACTAATTATTCTTCAAGTGCATGTTTCATCTTTTTTGACTAAGCACATTACTCTCTTAGAAAGATTTATAAAATTTTAAAGTGATGTAAATACTTTAATATTTCCATCTGAAACAGTTTCTAAAAGAGACCAACTGCTAAATGGTGTTAGAAATTAGTTAATTGTATCCATTTATTAACTAAACAAGCATTGTGCTTTAAAAGAATTGGCATTCTGTCCAGCTAATGGGATGAAAGGAAGGAAGGGAGTCATTTTCTTCTCTGAGAAATTAGTGAAGTCAACATGGTGTTATGATGTTTTATGACTATAGCTCTCTGCCTCCAGTGTCTCATAAATATTGATTACTTGAGAGTAGAGTCAGATAAGCTGGAGAATTACCTAAAGAGAAGGCCAAGAAGAGAATAAAACCCCGTGTAACCGGAAGACATAATTCAACTTAGAAGCAAGCTGACGTCTCCTTTTGTCCAGGAGATTTCAGCCTGAGCAGGGACTTTGTCCTCTGGAGATGGTAGTCATGCTGTAAATTGAAGATAGGTTTCTAGGGAGGTGATAGAAAAAGTCAAAATTTTATATTAAGCTATATAAAAATGATTTTTCTTCTATTAACCTGTACATGGAAAAAAGTTTGGATAAGCTTAATATTGTAGCTTTTAGAAGTTAAAAAAAATAGGTAAGATAACTACATACATAATTATAAATCTATCATCTATTTGAGAAATTGCTCTAAAAATTTCTGATATTTGTGATGGATGTGAGCCTGCTTGACACTAGAGTGGACGGTTCCAGGAAGAATTAGTGGGATGGGTAGAGGCCTAGTGGCATAAAATAATGTTGAGCATTTAGGGAACTGTGTAATAAGTAGATGTCATAGGTGATGAAAGAAGACGGAAGTAAGAAGGACCAGAAGATGAAAAGTCCTTGTGTGCTAAAGTAAAGAATCTGTGCCTTATCTATCATTAAAATGGAGTGAGAAATTAAAGTTGTATTTTGAAGGGTCATTATGATATCTCTATGGAGGGTTAACACATGGGGCTTTACTGGAAATAGAGAGATAAGTAATAGAATATTTCGGTAAGCTAGAAGAGGTTGAATATTAATTTACATGCAGAATAGAATACATAAGTATGGATTATAGATTGATTATGGGTTAGAGAAAGAAGGAGAAAGCTAAGGTGTTACCTGAGTTGTTGTGGAAGCAATTGAATGGATGGCAGTGACGTTGACCAATATAAGGAAGGGAGGAGAAATTACAGTTTGTAGGAGAGTATGTCAAATTCATGTTTTGATCTGTTGAGGTTATCTGCATAACATTGAAGTGGAAAGAGCATTGGCAGCCAGTTAGATTTATTGCTCAGAATTCAGTGAGAGATCTGGACTAGAAATGTAGACATGAATGTCATTTAATGTAAGAAGTAGGTGAAAATGAGATGAGGCCAAGAATGAAACCCTAAGTAATGATAACTATCGAAAGGGAGCCCCTGAAGTGACCTGAGACTGAAAAATGAAAGAGGAAAAGCAAAAAGAGTGAAAGCATGGAAGACAAAGAAATTATATGTTTCAAGGAGTTAGTAATCAACAATGTCATGTGTGTTGGAGATAGGCCAAGTACAACGAGGACAGAAAAGTGAAATTTGGATTTGGAAAATAGTATGTGAATTTTGACTGTTACATAATGCATTTCAACACAGCAGATAGGGTTGAAACCAGTCGAGGAAGTGAAGGAAACAAGCGTAGGCTATTCTTTCAAGAAGTTTACTTGTAAAGGAAAGTAGAAAGAGAAAGAGATATATATATAGCAGGACATGCCATAGAAGGTTTCTGTGTTTGCTATATGAAAAAGACTGTGTTTACATGCCAATAGAAAAAATAGTAATAGAAAGCCATCATTTGAAGACAGAAAATAAAGGCTATGGTGAAATGATTTGTTGAAAACTTCCCTGAGTAGCTAGAAGGAATGAAATCCAGAATACAGATGGGTATATATCTAGGCTTGGGGAAGAGTAGGGATGAAGGAAATAAGAAAATAAAGAAGAGAGGAAAAGGGAGAGAGGAGATGGAACTGACACATACTATAAAATCCTAACCCAAAATTTCACAAGCGAAAAAGTTCAGGGCCTGAACTGCCTTCCATAGAGCTAGATACTGGATTTGGTTCAGAGGGACTGCAGTAAATTCTAGTACCGCCACATATTGTGTGAGTTTAGGCAATTTCTCTTCTCTGACCCTCTGTTATTATTTTCTTTTTTCACTTGTACAAATAAAGTGTGCAAAGCATATGAGTCTCAGGACTGGCCATAGACTAGGTATTTCATGATGGATTTGCAGACTCGGAATCAGATGTACAATGTTAAAGTGATACAGAAGACAAATGCATGACTTGCTTCTTGGAAAAGAAGAATGGGTTTTCATTTGAAATTAATATCTAACTTTCACTGAACAGAAAATGTAAAAATAAACCAAAGTCCACTATCATTTCTTCAGTTTTGAAATATATTAAAGATGAACCCTCTATATTGGTGATGCTCTCCACACATGCACACAGATTTGAATGAACCAGTGGAGAATATAAGAAGAGAAATAGTCCCAAGCTGTTACTCATGGGGTCTGGAGAGATACTAAGACAGATTTATAGCACTTACTTTCCATATCTCATTACATAATTACCCAATCAAGGACATCAACAGGATTTAGTCTGATTAAATTGGTAGTAAATGTAGTAAATTTTCTAATTTATCAATAGAAAATCTAGATAATTTGGCTAGATGATAGTTCTTGCTTTTTAATTATTTTAATTAATCAATCACTTATCTGAGTCTCTAAGCTCTTTTGGTAAATGTTACTTGAATTTAGTAACCATAGTTTTTGAAACTATCTAGATTGCAGCCTGATTCCAAACTGTTTAGTTCATTTGTCCAGCACAAGAGGAGTAAAATAAGATCAATTGGGTATTAAGTAATTAGTGTTTCATGAGCATGATGAGCTTATGTGTGTGAGTGTGTGTATGTATGAATGTCTACACAAATCCTTGCATGTATTGTCTCACACGCTCTTTCAAACACTTCACATATATTAACTCATTCAAATCTTCACAAACATACCTTGAGATAGAAATTAGTGTTATTATTATTAGTCCAGTAATAATATTCTAGTTTTTTGGATGTGAAAATTGAGGCATAGAAAGATGATATTCAAAGTCTTTCTGGCTCCAGAATCCATGCCCTCAGTGGTACAATACTTATACTCTCAACACATGCCATTTAGAGTGATCTTGTTTTAAGAATTTTATTTTCTTCAGAATTGATAAGATTCAGTAATGATTCATAACAACAAAAGAAACATTTATAGTGGATTACCCCCTATTTTAAAATAACATCTATTATTTTTCTGACTATAATTAACATAAATTGTCATGGAAAAGATAAAAAAAACTATTACATTTAAACTGTCATGCAGAGCTAATAATTGTTATTAATTTGGTTTAATTTGTTCTGTCCTTATTGAGATATTAATTTTTATTTTACAAAGTTTGAATCAAATTTAAAAAATCTTTATATTTTACTTCTTGCATTTGACATTTGATGAGAACCATATATATTTCTATGTTCCTACATATTCTTCAAATCATGTGTTTTTGGATATAACATTTTCTTATGGGTGTATCATGATATATTAAATAAACTTTCTATTCCTAGATATTATGTGAAAATATTATTATTTAAATATTATTATTTAAGGTATTTTACTACCTTAATAGTGATGATAGTTGTTAGACATTGTGAAAAAAATTAAAGGTAGTTATTTGATATTGAATTGTTTAATTAAAATATATTGTTTTATAAGGCTCTTTGAAAGACACTCTCAAATTGCTCTCTAGGAAATTTATTATTCAAGTTTATATTCTCAACAGCAAAGTGTGAAAGTATCCATCTCATCACACCCAAATTAGCATGAATATTTTATTTTAAAAATATTTGGCACTTTGATAAGTGACAAAATTATATTCATTGGTACTTGAATTTTCATTTATTTTATATTAATAAGACAACACTTTGTTAGTCATTGTTATTTCTTTTATGAATTGCTGAATTCTTTTATTATTTATCTCTTTCTTATTAATATCCATGTAGTGACTTTGTTTTCCAAATCCCTCTTCACTGTTTTTAAATTGTCAGTTTTCTTCCAATTTTGTTTATGGTAGTATTTGATAATTTTTCACTTGTATGTAATCAAATCAAATGGCCTTCTATGTGTTATTTTTAATCTTGATGGCATAATCGGAAATGTCTTTTTCACTCTTAGATGATATTAATTTGTATAAATTTTTAGTGTTTTTATATTTTCATTTTTATAAACTTCAATACACCTGAATTTATCTTTTATATAAAGTGTGAAGAGCTTATATTTCTTTCCAAAATATTTTTGAAATTACTAATTTAACGTACAATACAAATGTTTTAATACACAGTACTCAATTTTTTTTTACCCCCACATGAATCCGCCTGTCTCTCCTAGTTTAATCTATTATATTTCTAACCATCATCTCCCTCGTCTCCATACCTCCAGTACCCTATCAAAAATTTCCTAGATATTTGTATAGGTTTTTCTTTCTAAATGAATTATAGGAACATTTTTCTCTTTCCTCAAAATATCACATAGGGATTTCAGTTTAAAAAATGATTTACTCCCTTGGTATTTTGAATGAGAACTATAGATTTTTAATGTTTCTCTATGAGGCTATTTTAGGTAGAATGTTCAGGGAAGTCACTATTTTTCTTCCTCCTTCTTCCTCCCACACTGCCTCCCCCTATTCTTTTTTCACTGGGAATATAACCTATTCTATCAGGCAGGGGACAGCTTAGATGATAGTTCCTGTTAGCTCTAATGAGCTGGCAGGCAAGGGAGTGGGTATGCCATAGAGTGGGACCCAATCCACACAGAATTGTAGAAAGTCTGTCTTGCTCCACAGAATAAATCCTTAGGTCTGATTATGGGGAGAAGCAGCGTTAAGAGAAAACATCACATCAGGGGCCTTTGAATATATGAAAAAAAATCACACCTTTATTTTCATTATTACTTAACTGTATTTTAGTGTTTCTTTAAATAATGCATATAGACATTATCACAATCCACATCACAGATGTTTTCAATGTTAGCTATCACAAATGTTTCCATGCCACTTAGTAGTTGTAGATATCTCAAATATTGTTTTTGCTTATTATTATTTTGTCTTGTATATCACATTTAATGTTTTATTTTTTAAATGTACACATAGCGTTATATCATGAGTTTTTAAAATATTTGATTGTTGAATTTCAATTTAACTCCTTTGTGATGCTGTGTTTTATTTGATGTCTTTACAAATATTTTGAGAAGATATTTATAGGCTTTATCAGACTGTCACAGAGGTTCATGGCACATACACACAAAAGCTAAGAACCTTATATTGTAATTATCAGTCTAGAGACTTGGAGTGAAAGTTGTGGATAAAAGACTTTATAAAGCTTATTAGTTTCCCTTCTTTTTTTTTTTTTCCTCTAAATGCACATGAATCTGTACCACCCTCATGTATTCTGTGAATACCTGAACTACAGTTCTAAGTCATTGCCGCTGTTAGAAGAGGCAATTTTTAACTCAAGGCAATGACAAGAGAGAAGCAAGAGTATGATTTTAATTGCTCTTTACTATTTTTTCCTCCCACACTCATGGCTTGCCTTCTGCTCAAGATGCATACCTGGGCAGAACAGTCCTCTTGAGTTTTAGAGTTTCTATTTTCTCATTTTCTTTTCGGGATATCAACTTTTGCCTGATATATTCTCTCTATTGTAACTAATTTGTTAGTACACTACATTTTAACTATGTTAAAATTGTCAAATTCAATTTTTGCTTTTGTCAATTTCTCCTTATAATTCTTTTGAGATTTTAAAATATATTTTTTAGCAATGTTATTTGGAATGTACTGTTGAAATATTATTATGTCTTCCTAGTGAATTGTCCTTTTTTATCACTATGTAATTACTTGTTTTAATTCTAATATTTCTTTTGCCATAAAGTATATTTTCTCTGAAATCAGTATAACTTCATCAGTTTTTCTTAATATTTGCCTTTTTTCTCCTTTTTCATTTCTTTTTTTAAATATTTTCTTTGTTATTATGCTTTAATTGTTCTTTTAAAGCAGCATACAGATGTCATTTTTAATGTATTCTAAGAGTTTCTGTCACTGAACAGATGAGTTTATTTAATGTATATTCGTTATGGTTACTGATCCATTTGAATTTCTTCATTTTTATCTTATGTGCTTCATATTTACTACTTTTGTTTTATTTTGTTGCTGATTTTGTTTTTTTTGTTTTTCATTTTTTTCTTTTTGATGGCATTTTCTTTGTTTTACTTTATATGTTATATATTCTGTTACTATTTTTCAGGATTAAATTTTTATACATTTTTTTTTTCAAAACAGTGCCTAACATTAAACAATAACTGTACCTTTCTTTGTAACAATAGAAGAATCCTAGGATACTATTTAACTTTAATCACTGCTTCCTCACCATTTTATGTGTTACGGTTTCAACTAGTTTTAGGATTTCAACTTGTTTAGGTACACGTATACTTCTTAGGAATCAATAAAGCAATATGTGAACGTAGAGAAGGGTGAAGATTATAAATGATAGTATTTTTTACCTTAGGCTTTCCTGTAGATTTGGATGTTTTTTAGGCAAGGTTAAAATTAGCGTGCATATATGTGATTCATGTGTCTATTAAATTATTAAATCATAAAGAGAGTAGAATATAGTATTAATTAGTTGTAATTATATAATAGATATAATTAGCATTGGAAGGTATTTTTAAACATATTAAATCAATCCATTGCAAATACAATAATTCATTGCATCAGAGGGCCGGTGAAAAAGTAGATGTTGGGAAAACATCAAAGAAGGATAAAAGAAACATAAACTTTGATTCAGTTATTTGCACTGAGTTATTAAAGAACATGATAATGTGAATATATATTGTTTTTAAGGCATTGAGCAGTTATATGAGAATATCTTTCAGAACTTGTTGTTGGTTGTAAAATACATGATATTTAAAAACAATATGCTCATGACTCTCAAGATAAATATACTTCATTTTAAAATTCTGGATAGGCAAAAATTATGTAAGAAGATGATATTAACTTAAAGTAATAGAATATTGAAATAATATTGACATAAACTATAGAGTTCTAAGCATAACCCTTCCATAATTTTCAAGGATTTTTTTTCAATCATTCTATATTTTTCTTTGTCAATTACTTAGGCTTTTTATTTGTTTTATAAAAATAACTCAGTAAAAATGCAAAGAATATTTTCCATATCTGGAAATTTAATTTGCTAGTGCAACCCTCTGCTTTGGTCTTAGAATTTATAATACTGATGTTCTAACATGGCAAATATTAGTATTTCCCTAAGAGTACTGATAGGAGGTACTTTTTAGATCTTTTAGCTTGGATCTTTTTGGAGATTCCTGAGACATGTTATTAT
This sequence comes from Cynopterus sphinx, assembly GCA_030015415.1. NCBI lineage: Eukaryota > Metazoa > Chordata > Mammalia > Chiroptera > Pteropodidae > Cynopterus > Cynopterus sphinx. Next base: position 33,202,097 of record CM057380.1, read on the forward strand.
TATATTTCAATAAATATTTCTTAAGTAGCAAAAAAAAAATGAGAGCTCCATTTATTGAGTTTATATTATATGCCATACTCCTTACTAAAGTTTTACATATAGTAAATTTTATTTATTCCCCAATATATGTCTATGGGGTATTATCAATTTCATTTTACAAATAAAAAAATAAAGTTCAGCACATTAAATATTATGCCCCAGGTCACACAGCCATTGAGTCACTTGTCTGAAAATTCAGTCCAGGCACATTTATGAGGTATGAACCAGTGTCTGCCTTCTGGGTCTGTGCCATATTTAGCCTGAGTAGTGAAGGGGATTTATTCTTACATGGTTCAAAGAATATAAAATGGCATCATTTCAGCATCTAGTAATAACCTGCAGTTTGTGTTAATCAGTGAAACTGCTAATAAAGATGGAACCAGTTTCTCAATGACTTCAGTGTATACTCTTGTCTGTTGCAAATATATATGGAGTGGATGATCTACATATAATGTATGTATATAATAATATTATAATAGCATACATTTTAAAGTATTTACCTTGGGCCAGGCAAAATTAAAGTGCTTCACATGCATAAAATCTTTCAATGCTTGCAACAACTATACAAAAATGCTATATTTATTACTCATATTTTACAGGTAAGGAAATTGAGGCACATAAGATTAATTTTCTAGTCTAGGTCTACACAACTAGTAAGTGGAAAACTAAAAATTAGCACTGAGGCAGTGAAACACAAGAATTTAGTTATTGGACCACTACTCTATAAAACAAATACACATAGAAAAAGATTAAAAACACACAGTAAATTGTTTAATTCAAATATATATAAAACAGTATTTTCTCGGGATTTATATTCTTGTTTTTAAAAGATTTTTGAAAGTTTCTAAAGATTTATAAAAGTTAAACAATAATAAACTTCCAGATAGTCACTGACAAGATTTATCAATTACAACATGTTTTCATTTCAAAAGGATAGATTATTCTGTAAAATATTTTATAATCTATATTTGTCTGTTTGGTTCCTTGTGGTTTTCTTTAACTTGTTTGTCAATCCTCTGTTTTTCTACATCTTTGCCAACATTTAGTGTTTCTAGTTTTGTGGGTATGTGTATGTGTGTGTGATATTTTGTTGTTGTTTTGTTCAGTTATAGCTAATCATTATATAGTTACAGTGGTATCTTATTGTGGTTTTAATTTGAATTTGTCTCCTGAGGAAAGATGTTGAGCAGTTTGACATGTACTTATTGGCCATTTGTATTTCTTCTTTAAAGAAGTGTTTTTTTTTCTCAGATCTTTTGCTTATTTGTCATATTGGTTATTTATCTTTTTATTATCGAATTATACGTTTTCTGTAATATATCCAGGATACTAATCCTGTGCCAGATATATGTTTTACAAATATTTTTCTCATTCTGTTGTATTTCTATTCTTTTTCTTTAGTCTTTTTTTTGACAGTTTAAACATTATTTTATATTAGTTTTAGGCATACAGTACGGTTAGACATTTTTATAATTTATAAAGTGATCTCCTAGATGACTCTAGCACCCATCTGGCACTACACACAGCATTACAATAATATTAACTATATATGCTGTGCTGTACTCTACATCTCCGTGACTGCTTTGTAGTTACTAATTTGTACTTCTTCATCCCCTCATCTTTTTCACTAAGCCTCCTAAACCTGCTCCCCTCTGGCAATCACCATTTTGTTCTCTGTATCTGTTAGTCTGTTTTCATTTAGTTCATTTCTTTTATTCCTTAGATTCTGCATGTAGAGAAATCATATGGTATTTATCTTTCTTTGTCTGACTTAGTTCACTCAGCATATAATACCCTCTAGGTCCATCCATGTTGTTGCAAATGGTAAGGTTTTACTTTTTATGGCTAATACTCCATTTTATATACATACCATAACTTCTTTATCCAATCACCTACTGATGAGTACTTAGGTTGCTTACATATCTATTGGCTATTGTGAATAGCACTGCCGTGAACATAGTCTGTTGTTTTCCTATTTTTTTAATGAGTAGAACTTTTTGACTTGATAAAGTTCTAATATATATATAATATAAAAGTAAGTGTAAGTATAAAATATAAGTATAAATATGAATATAAATATAAATAATACATATTTTCTCTTTGGGTTTGCTTCCAGTGACCTACCTAAGAAATTTTGACTACTGTCAATTTATACAGACATTCTGTGTGTTTCTCAAGCAGCCTTTTATTTTAGATTTTATGTTTAAACATAATTTGAATTATTTTATATGATATGAGATAGGGGCTGACAGTTATTTTTTTTTCTATGGACAATAAGTTATTCCAGGATCATTTGCTTGAAAAGACTTTCCTGCTATCATTTGATTATTTCTACATATTTGTCAAATATCGGGTGACTAAATAAGTAAGAATTTATTTCTGATCTTGTTATTCTGTTATACTGATCTGTTTGTCAGTTATTATGCCAGTACCATATACTCTTGATTACTGTAACATTATATTAACTCTTGAAATTCGATAGTGTAAATCCTCTAATATTGTTATTCTTGACTAAATTGCTCTGACTGTTCTACATGTTTTGCATTTCCATGTAAGTTTTATAAGCATCTTGATCATTGTTTTGGCTGTCCAAAGTCCTCATACATATAAATTTTATAATCTGCTTGTCTATTTCTACAAAAAAAAAAATGGGCTGCAGGGAATTTATTACTGCTTGTATTGAATCTATAGATTAATTTGGTAGAATAGATACATCTTTTAATTCATGAACAAGGCATATTGCTTCATTCGTTTTATGACTAAATTCTGTCAGCAATGTTTTGTAGTTTGCATTATCTTACGTAGATCTTCCACATCTTTTGTTCAATTTATCTCTTAGTATTTCATATAGCAATGCTATCATAAATGTAATTTTACTATACAGTTTTCCATTAGTCATATCAATGTTACTTTTATATTGACCATGTAGCCTGCTACTTTTTAAAAATCACTTTTTAGTCTAGTAGCTTTTTGATAGGTGATTTATGGTTTTCTGTGCAGATAATCATGTTATCCATGAATAATATGTTTATTTCTTTTTTTTTCATGCATTTGATTATATTAATTTTTCTTGCTTTAATTTACTGACTAGGACTTCCAGCATAAACTTACATGAAAATGGTAAAAACAAATTTTCTCAATTTGCTTCAAATTTTAAAAGATAGTATCCAATCTTTCACAATTAAGTAGGTTATTAGACACAGTTATTCTTGTTTTTAAAGAGGCTTAATCATGTATGAGTTTATTGTTTTTTACATAACAAAACTATCTGGGGCTATGCTTCTACATGTACTTGCTTAGTTAGTTGACTTTGCCAGAGCCATCATCAATATATGTTCATTTTCATACTTATTTTCTTAGAAATCTGAGATGTCACAGAGCATATTAGTACACATTCACTTTCATCTTGTTTTCAGCCAGAGCTTTTATTTATTTTTTTAAAATAAATGCCCTTTACTAGTTTTAGGAAATTCTCTTATATTACTAACTTGCTGAGATTTTATTTTAAGTCATAAAGACATATTTAATTTTATGAAATGGTCTTTAAAAAATATTTATTGAGAAAGTTGTATTGCCTTCCTTTCTCAGTCGCCATAGTTAATGTGACTATATTTGCACACTGAATTTCAATTATTAATCATATCCCAGATAAGCCTCATTTACTCAGGATGTGTTATCATCTTTATGAGTTATCATCTTTATGATTTCAATTGGCTAATATTTGGATAAGAATTTTTTTTTGCATATAGGTTCATAAGAGATATTGGTCTGTAGATTTCCTTTCTTACTATGTCTTTTTCTGGTTTTGATATATCAGTAAAGTTGGCCCTATAAGTTGTAAAGATTTCCCTTCTTTTCTGTTTTCTGAAAGTGTTTTTATAAGGTTGGTATTACTTTTTCTGTAATTGTTTATAAGAATTCATGAGTGACAGCTTTTGGGACTAGACTTATTTATGGGAACATTTCTTAATTAATTCTATCTCAGTTTAACTGTTCCTGAGTGGCTTTTATAGATTGTGCCTTTTAAGGAACATGTCCATTTTATCTAAGCTGTCAAATGTACTGGCATTAAGTTATTAATATAATTTCCTTATTACCCTTTTAATGTCTATGGTACCTGAGTGATATTTCTTCTTGCATGTCTTGATATTATTAATTTGTATTTCTCTCCATATATTTATATTTCCAAATATACACTGAGTATGCATTTATTTATTGATTGGTGTTTTCAAAGAATCAGCTTCTTCTTTTCACTGATTTTCCTTTGCTTTCCCAATTTAAATTTTATTGATTTCTGCTCTTACCTCACAATTTCCTTTTTTTTCCTGCTTATTCTCGGTTCAATTTTTCTTACTTTTTTTTCTATTTTCTTAAGATAAACAATAGATACTTGGTTTTAGATCTTTTCTAATAAAGACATTTAAGAATGTAAATTTGACTCAAAGTATTTTATCTGTTTTTTATTTGTATATTTTCTAATAGCTCATGTGATTTCTTTTACCTATAGATTCTTGGAAGTGTATTATTTAATTTACAAATACTTATATTTTAAAAAAATATCTTGTTATTGATTTTCAATTTAACTTTATTCTTGTCAGATAACATTATCTATATGATTTCAATTCTTTTTAAATTATTGTAATTTTGTTTTTAATGGCCAAGCACATGGTCTACCATGGTGGATGTACCATATTCATTTAACAAGAATGTTTTTTTTGCAATTGCTACATGCTCTGTTGAGTCTAGAGGGTTACTAGTGTTGGTCTGGTCATGTATGAGCCTACTTAATTTCTGTCAATTTTTTTATATATTCTTAAAATAGGCATCAAAATTTTCAGTTGTCATTATATAAAAATCTTTATGCTCCTCTAATTCTGTTCATTTTGTGCCACGTATTTTGAAAACTTATTAGGCCCAAATATGTTTTTAAATATTTTGTATTCCTTATAAAGTAACATTTATCATCGATAAGTGTATCCATGGCAATATTTTTTGTCTGGAGTTCTATTTATCTTATATTAATATAAATAATCACCATTTTACTTATTCTTTGCATGGGATATCCTTTTATATCATTTTACTTTAAACTATATCGTTATATTTAAAGTATATCTCTTGTGGCTAGCATATAGTTGGGCCTCTTTTTTATGCATTTTGAGAAACTCTGCCTTTTAATTAGAGTGTTTAGTCCATTATCAATTGGAGTGTTTAGTTCATTATCATTTAATGTAATTATTAGTATGATTGAACCTGTACATACTATTTTATTTTTTTCTCTCTGTCTCTGTCTCTCTCTCTCTCTATCTTCTTTTTCCTCTTTATAGCTTTCTAGATTATTTAAAACACTTTAGAATTTTTATTTAATTTGTTTATTAATTTTGACTATACCTTTTTGAATTTCTAGTACTTGCTCTAAGGATTTCAATATATAACTTTTTAACATATTATATCTGCTTACAATTAATATTGTATAACTTCACAGAAAAAAAATTGAAATCTTGACTCTATATAGGTTTTACTACTGTTACGCACTCTTGACTTTGAGTTATAGTGGACATTTATGTTACATATACAATCGTGTGCCATTTAACAATGGGGATACATTCTGAGAAGTGCATATTAGGCAGTTTTGTCATTGTGTGAACATCATAAGGGCATACTTAAAGGCTACTATACACAGGAAATGTGGTATAGCCTGTTGCTTTGTAGGGGAAGAAAAATAAATTTCCCTCTACCCTCTGCATTCTTGCCTGAAGCATCTCTGTAGTGAAAGACAGATTAACAGAAGAAAAACAAAAGTGTAATAACAAGTATACCTCCTCCATATGTGGGAAAGATCCAGAAAAACTTAGTAACTTGCCAAAATGGCTGAATTCACCATCTTAAATACCATTTTCAGCTGAAAACAAAAGAAGATGTTGGGAACTGGGTGAGTCAGTTATGGAAGATTACCAGGAAAAGGGCTTTATGTAGATTTAAGTCCTGGCTTTCTGCTTTGATAATAATTTCTAAAAATAAGAAATTTCCTGGTACAGTGAGGGAGAACACCTTACAAATACAGATTTCCCTTAAGAATGTAAATATCCTTTTTTAAAGGGTCACATCTACTTAGTTTTCAAAACTTCTCCCAGTCTACTCTTTCTGAAAATTAACCAGCCTGAAATAATCTAGTGCCAAAAGATATATTTTGATGTAACAATCTGTGTTTGTAGCTTCTAGGCTATAAACCTGTATAACATATTACTGTAATGAATACCATAGGCACTTGTACATTTGTAATATTTGTTTAATGTGTTGCCACTACAAAGTTCTGTTAACGCTTTAAAAATATTTTGCTCTCTTCTTCAGATCATATAACTTCTATTATTCTATCTTCAAATTCACCTACTCTTTTCTTTTTCCTCCAATCTGCTATGCAAGAAACTGTTTTATTTCAAATATTTTATTTTTCAATTCCATATTTTTATTAGTTATATTCAATATTTTCTTATTTCTGAGAATTTTTTAGTTTTTATTTTAGTACATTTTTCTTTACCTTATTGTGCAATATTATAGTTGCATTAATTCTGCTAATTTCAACTTTAAGATCATCAGAGCATTGACCTTCATTTCTTTTCTTGAGAATGGGTTGAATTTCTTGGTCTTTCATATGTAGAGCCATTTTTGATCTTATTCTGGACATGGTGAATATTATGTTGTAGAGTCTTTGTCTTTTATTAGTATCCTGTGAAGTATTATTATTTTATTTTTATCAGCTAACTTGGTTGGATTCAAACTACAGACTCTCTTGGGTACAATGAATTCTATGTATGCTACTCCTTTCTCATTCTTTCAAATATAAACATGAAAATTGTAACCTGGGATCCCAGGCCTTCCCCAACCTTCAGGTATAAATAACAACAATATTGACAATAATAAATTATAAATGTTTAATAAGTGATTATATGTGAATTAAGGGAAATGATTACTATGGGTTTTCCTAAAGGTTTTCTTTTTAAATGTAGAGTAAAAATTGTTTTCTACCTTTGTACTCAAGTTATCAAGTAACAACTAAATAAGAAGAATCATTATCTGAATATTTACTGGTGAAACCCAGTTCCTTTTATAATTACTCAACTAGAAATGGTGAGAGTTAAATATTGAGACCTTGTCATAAGCTTCTCTTTCTTTGCATCTTGTATGGCATCTAAAATTGTATCTTGCTTTCTGAGACTCTGCTAATAGATTGTTAGATTGACAGTTGCTTCTATATCTGTTTAAATGACTATTCTACACCATTAGAATATAATCTAATTGCAAGGATATTACATGATACTCTGAATAATCAGAGTCCTATATAAAATCTAATTTCACTCTATTATTGTTAGCAGAGCTATCTCTGACATAAAGCAATACTTGAGATTTCAGTTCCTATTAGGTACAATTATAAAAATGTTGTACTTGGTAAAACACACACACACACACACACACACACACACACACATTTTCTTGGCCATGGAGTCTATTTTGCTGGCTATGTAACTTAACTGTGCAATTAACTTTTCCTGAATGCAAAGATCAAACTCTTCCTGTCTTTGGATGTTAGCCAATAAACGTTTTATCCATTTTCCTTGCACAATCTACATTATTTAGGACATTTGTGTAGGTACCCTTATCTTTCCGTGTCACAATTTGGTATTAATTTAGTTCTACTCATTTTTTCTCTTTTCCTTTTTCTCTTTTCCTTTTTCTCTTTAATACATTCACCACTCTACCCTCCATGATTTTCAGTTCATTCAAATACAGTTTACTTACTCATATCTTCATTACTTACTCATATCTTTCTGCCATTTTGTTATTTCCTTATATTACAGATTCTGGCTGCAAAATTAATTTTTTTCTTCTACCTTTCAAAGTTTACAATTCTACACTCTTTTTTTTTTTTTTAATAAGGTTAATCTCTTTATGCTCTTGTTCCTATCTCCTTTCAATTTATACGGATTTTGTGCTACCAATTATACCTGGATTTTCATACCTCTGTGCCTTTCTTATGTTTCAACCTAATAGGATTTCATTCCCTCTTCATCACTCGACTTTCAGAATGGAGACAATGTCTTTATCACTTTAAATCGACCAGTCAATTCTTTATTTAGTATCTGTGTTGTGTCTGTGTGGCAAGGTTGTATATGACAGTTTTCCTAACCCTATCCCAAAACTGAGTGGGATAATTACTTTAAATAGCTTCATTTTTATGGAGAAACTTCCCAGCATGTGGTGTTAATCCCTTTGCTACTAGCTCTCATGACATCCTAGGCTTTTACTCTCCTAATCACAACACTCATCACATGTAGTATTTCTTAACTAATCGTCTCTGTTTCTTACTATACTTTGAGCTTTGATAAGCCCTGAATCAGGTGTTATTTTGTTTATCTCAACACCAAATACGAAGCTTAGTACATGGTAGACATTAAAGGAAATACCGCTGGTTACACTGTTACTAGTGATTGTGACAGATTTTGTCTAGTTTTGAGGAATGGAAAAATATAAAATGGAAGATAATTTCAAATGTATTAAATTTTTATCTTTATGTTCAGTGCATATTTTTAAAATCTCATAACGTAAAGAATAGATACAGATTTAAATTTTTTTCAAAAGAATGGGGGTTTCTGCATGTCTTGTTAAATAAACTCTGAATGGTCATTTAAATTGGAAGGGTTCCAAATTGTTAGTCTACCCACAGCAACACATAGCTTAGTCATGGCTTTATAATAATAAGACAATGTGTCTGAGTACCCACAGATTGTAAATCAATGCCAGATCCTAATATCGTATCCTTTCACTTGTACTTGATGTCATTAGTAATACCGGTCATGACCTAGTTTTTTCAGGTAGCTACAACTTTATATTGTAACCCATACTGTAATAATTTTTCTCACAAATATTTTTGTAAAGTTTAAATATTTTAAGTGGTATATGGTTTATTTTGATAGCATTCACACTTTGTTACCAAGAGTGGATTTCTATTCTTCAAGGTTAGAAGTGATTATTAATTTTTTTTGGCCATAAACATTAAACTTTGGTGCTTGGCAATTTTCCTAGAGACTTGGGAAGAGAGGATATTATGTTGCAAAATCTGTAAAGTATATAAATAAATCTTGGGTCTAAAGGAGTTATTTAAATAAAAGGATATATCTTTATTCCTGTGAACTCTTAGATGACACAAATTAAGTTGATTTGAGGTTTGTGTCATGTTAAGTCATGTATTTAATAAATGTTCCCAGAGAATATATACTACTAGTGTATTATTGCCACAATTTGCAGTTTTTCACAAGAGGATTATATACTTTTCTAGCTAATGTTTTTTCATGTACACACATTTCCAGTTTATTATATGTACGTGTTTGTGTGTTTGTCCAACATTTCAGTTTATTTTTTATACTGAAAAGTATATGTAGAATTTTTTTTCTATGAAATCAGTCACCTACAGAAGAAGCATTAATAATTTGTTGCAGTGCATAAACACTAAGTGTAGAACAACTGGGAATGAGAAATAGCAAATGACACACATCACTGAATTTTAATCGACACTTTGTCCCCTGGCAGTACTTATAATATGTTTCTCTATGACCTTCGCAAGGGGGTTTCATGTTAAAACATTTAGAGGAAGCAATGATCAGGCTAAGAGCAGAAGCTAAAAAGGCATCCCCAAATCTTGGAGCCTTTGTATACTTGAATTAGTGTTTGTTGTAGTTGCATAAACTGAATTATATATGAATTATGTTATAATTGTGAATTACATATAATTTTTTAGACTTTTACAACTCATGAAAGCTTATCATAATTCTCACACAATTAACATGTGGGAAGATATGTATATATGTATGTATAATTATATATATATAATGTATATATTATATGAATAATTAACCCTATTTTACAAGTGAGGGAATTGACAGTTAAAGATATCACATAACTATCCTGAAGCCTCACAGATATTAAGTTCCATATATGACTTGGATACTTAGAATCTTGGTTAAATTCTGCTAAGTAAACATATAGGAATTAAGCAATATGGTGACAAATATAGAACAAATCCATTACCCAATATTTGTTTAGTACCTACTGTGTGCAAAGCAATACAGGCACCTCGTTTTCTCATTCCTTAGCAGCACTTTCTGAACGCCTTGGCTGCTTTATAGTTGGATTTTCCATCATTATAAAAGCATGACCCTCTCCTGGGCTTCAAGCCAAACACTGAACAGCATGAGATAATGTACAAAGACTTATTCTTGTCATCTGATAATTTATAAAAGCAAAATTGTCTGTGAGAAATATTTCTATAAATATGTTTTATAAAAAATCATTTGTGAAAGATTTTACCTTTTGAATTAAACCATTTGTTTTCACTTATATTTTAAGATTGTTGATCAATTTAGCTTACTAAGTTGTTATAGAACCAGACATTCCTAGTGCCTGCTGTTATCCCTGGGAATGCTTGTCACTTTGTAGGAACCACATTATCTTTTTGAGGCCACCTGGGGATAGTTTATTAATTTGTTGGTTTACCAGTCTCTAATTATCCTGAAAGACATTTTAATGCTATTTCCAAAGGTGCTATGGAGAACAGCACTGTAAATCTGATACTTGGTAATTTTCACTTTATGATATCTTTCATGGGAAATTCTGAGTGCATATCCAAGAGAGCCCTGACTGGGATTCTTTCTCCTTCATTTATTATTCCCCACTGAAGATATTTTGTTTCCTTCTCTCACTGAAGGGAAGAAATAACACACATGAGTTATTGGCAACAAAATAGGAAAACAGCAACATCAAAAATGTGGTAGTTAGGAGGTCTATAATAGCACATATGTGTCACAAACTGCCAATTAATCTTGATGATAAGAAATATACTCAGCTTTAGTTACCAACAATTCCTCTTTCCAGAAGATCCTGACTACCATCAGTGGTTCGTACAGTTTCTAACTTTGCTTTTGTTTCATTAGACTGCTACGGCACATCTTTCCACTTCAGAATTTCATCTGTAGACTATAGGTAATGTCACTTCTAGTTATTGATTTGCCTATTTGTATACTACACAGAATATACATATTGAGCTTCATTACATAATGACTTACAGAATTTGGTGAATTTATGAAAAAATAGGTGGTATACATTTCGAGATTGTTAAACTTATAGCTCATATGTGTGCTTCAGCATTTCCAGAAATAGTTAATATTTTGATTTCCTTTATATCAAATTTTTTTAAAACTTATTTTTTAATCAGCTTTAATAATTCAAAATATAACCTAAACTAAGGAAAATGAGAGTTTGCAAAGTAAATATTTTATGGTTCATATATTGAGTTTCCAGTGTCACAACCTGAGTTCAAGTCATTTTCATCTCTTGTCTGGGTTAGAATCTGTACTGGCAGATCTTCTCTGAGCTCCTGACATCTAATCTAGCTGCCACATTGCAACCAAAGTGAATTTTAAGAACATAGGTTTATGATGCCACTGCTTTGCTTAAAACTCTGTGTTGGCTTTCTATAATTCTTCAGAAAATGATCAAGTGTTTATTGTAGTCCATAGTGACTTGCAGAATTTAATTACCTCTCCAGCTTTATTTTGTGCCATTCTCCTCTTAGGTGTCTTTTAATGTAACAAGCTCCTTTCTGTCTCAGGACTTTGGCACACTCCATTCCCTCCATATTGAAAGCTCTCTGTGCTCACTGAATCCTATCCTGTCTCCCTTCAGCCAGCGAATAAATACATATTCTTAAAAGCTCAATGAAAATGTCAGTTCATCAAAAACCTTCTCTGACCCTTCAGAGTACTCTTGGTATAACATCTCATTGATAGTCAATTCCTCTGTTGTTGAAATTAGCATAGTTACTAATAATAGTTTAAATAATTATCTGTTTGAAATCTTTCTTGCCTGCTATTATACAGGCTTCATAGAATAAACAACCTTATTTATATTGTTCTCTGCTGCACAACAGCCAGCAAATAGCTTGCCCATGAAAGCAATTTTATGTATATGTATTTAATGAATGATCAAAGGAGCAGGTAACAATTTAAATGATAACTGATGCCAGGTATTCCTAAAACCATTAACACATAGTAAGCACTAAATAAATGTTTATAAATAAGTCCATGAATATAATAAAAAGATACATTTTTTTTTTTGCTTAAATAAAAAATGCTCCTTCCATTGAACCCTGACCGATTAATTATACCTTTTATTATCAAAATGACATTTGTTATCTTTTGCTTTGGCAAAGGGAATTTTTTATCCTCTTGAAAGCATACTTTCAGATAAGACAACTTGAAATGCTTGGACATCAACATACAAAAGCTGATAGTTATATTTTATATCTTGGACGTTTCTTCCTGTCAGGGTCTACATATTTCGAATTTTAACAAAATGAAATTTAATATTTTCTGCAACTCTTAGGTTTAACTGATTTTGTGACATGTTATTCCAGAATTTGAAAAAATCTTTTAAGAGTTCATGGATAAATTTAGTATCCTCTACTAAACTGTAATATTTTCTTTAATTATGAATTTAGGCAATACACATATTAGTACTAACTCTAATTATGACTTCATTACCTATCAACATTCAAAGATTTTTCGCATATTATAATTGTTACAGGCATCTCAAAATATCATTTTAAGTAATCTATACTTTGAATGTATGGTTGTTATTTGACCTGATACTATAGTTTGTTAATTAATATGCTTAATAGGCACATAATATGCTGTATTACAAAATAGGTTTATTTAAAATACGGATGACTGTATGATTGGTTCCTTTGGAATTCTATGAGTGTTTAAAATGAGTTTAAAACATTATTCTGGGAAGAGAACCTTAGATTTTACCAGATTGCCAAGGGTTCTGTACCACAAAAATAAGAACTCCTGAATTATAGTATATTTTAGTTGTGTCATTCAGAAAGACTCTTTAGGAAAGAGACTTCAGTATTCAAAAGAAGGGTTAAAGTGAAAAAGAATGCCATAGGTCCTACATTCAAATTCAGTTGTTAAAACCTTGGGTTTTTGAATTGTTTTGTAAGGTTTTTTTTGCTTTAGCAATACAATACAGTACAATACAATACAATATTCTTTTCCATCCCGATCCTGCTTTGTACCCAAACTGAACTCACTTCAGGCTGTACTTCAAAACCTCAGTTTTGAAGTACAGTTGGGTCCTTGAAAACATGCTACTTCACACTTCTCTGCAGGGAAGTAATTCTTCTTGCTTAACATTTTTTACTCCCACTGTACGGAGTGAATACATGTTTGCTGCTGATGAGAAAGAATTAACCTCGGGCTCACTCTATTTCTGGGCCACACAAATCTATGCTTCTGAATGGAAGGAGGTTGCAAGAAGCATCTTTATCATTTTGTCACACTGTGAGTGGAGGAGTGGATTGAGGAACCTTTTCATCGTTGTTAAGGGACAATCAAATACATTCAATTAATGAAAAAAAAAAACGAGAGCACCGTGCTTTTCTTTTTTTTAACTAGAATTTATTATTGTTTGAACTGAATTTTTCATTTCTTATGGTCATTACTATCCCCCAATAAATGATAATATATTTGAATTCTATGATTGCTATTGAAAACATATTTTCATTCAGTATTTCCACCATGTTATAATGGCCTTAAACAAACTAGCAATTAACCATTTGTTTTAGTAAATTTTCTGGGTAATTGTTGACTATTTTTGCAAATGTAGAAATTTTGTTTCATATGTTTTATCAATGAAATTATTTCTGACTGTATCGTCTTTCCTTGCTTTCTTAAACAGTGTGTATTTTTTTTTTCTGCATTCTAAAAATGATTTCATTGTGACTATAAATATTGCATTCTGTTCATTATAATCCACTTTCCTGACATTTTCATTTTACCACTAATGAGCACAAGTGTTGTTACTGGGAAGGACATTGGCTTTGAAGCAAGACATCTGGGCTTGATTTCTGGCTCTTCTGTTCAACATGCAGTTTTGCAACCATGGGCAATTTATTTACCCACAGCTCAGTTTACTCAACTGAAAAATGAGGGTGTTAATACTACCTCATTAACTGAATGAAATAGTAGATGTATCTTAAGAGGTACATATGTGGTACCTGGCAAGTGTAGCAACAGAACTAGTGTGTTGTAAAATTCTACCTTCAGGACAACTGAATATTTTGTGTTTTACTATATGAAAGATCTGCTCTGGTGTTCTTTTGTCATCTTTTAGTGGCTAAGATATCACTGCTGAAAGATTATTTGTACCCCGTAGTTACCTTTTTTTCCTCCCTTTTTTTGCCTTGGCCTTTTCTTCCTCTCTATAATTTTGGTTCATAATTTTTAGTTATGATTGGCAATTCTTTTTTTTAATAGACAGAGCTAGCCAATGCATATGTTTCTATTTGATCAATGAACTAAATCATATTATGATGCCTGTGGTTATATTTTTCCCACAGATCCTCTCATCTCTTGGGTGATTTTATGTTGTTCAGAGGCTTTTCTTTTTTCTCTTCTATTTAATCTCTTTTGAGATTATGGGAACTATCATGAACAAATAAATGTAATCCAGGGCTGTTTCTTGTGAAATCTTTAATGTACCCTAAGATTTCCGGGTCATTCCTCTAAGGGGACATCATTATACTTTTAGGAATGGCAGAGGTTGTACAGGGATACATGGGTTTTCCTGCAGAAGTGCCTTTAAGCTGTGCAGTTCCTCTCTTCTGGAGCACACTACTACTTTTCCTCTCCTCCCGTGTGTGCTGGAGCTGTGGGACATCTGTGAGTCACCTGAGTTGTGCGATTTACTGTTCTTGTCCTGTTCACTATGAGAAAAATACTCAGCTCTTTAGTTTGCTCCCCTAGGAATACAGCTCTTCAACCATATCAAACTCTATCAAAGTCATAGGCAAGGATGATGGAAGCAATTCGGTCCTGGTGGGGTTGAGCCCAGCCTTAACTCTATGCTTGCATTGCCTGCACATTCTAACACCCTCACCTTTCTTCTGCTCCAGCTTAACCAGCCCATCTCCACTAGACATCTTATCATTCATTTTCTCACAGTTTTCCTTGACATTGTCACTTCATAGTTTCATCATCTCAAGTCTATTGTAAAGATGGTGCTTCTGGAATAGGTTCAATTTTTTTTCCCCCCACAGGGCTCATATTTAAGACTATTTAAAGACAGAAAGTTAATCAAATATTCTCTCATAGTTTGAAGGTTTTCTTTCTCTCCTCTCCTCTATCTCTAGCAAGGCACAAAGTAAAATTTTAATGTAACCTTCAGTTCTGGCTGAGCCAACACACACTGTTACAAAAATAAGTTTTCAACATTTAAGTATTTTGAAAAAAGATTTTAAAAGTCATTTTTATCTCACTTGAAGCTTTTGCTGTACACTGTTCCTATTACCCTATCTTTATTTATTTTCTTTTATTTTTTAGTCTAATTTTTGCTTTCAAAACTGTATTTAAGTTATAAATAATATTTCTGTATTCATGAATTTTTTACATTTTCCTTTTCACTAACAAGCAATATGTTAGAATGTCTAACTGCACATTATAACTATGTAAAGAAGTTCTAAAATTTTTAGGTAAATTTGTGAACAATAGAAATTATACCTCAAGTAAAAATATAAGTTCACATAGTACTTTTTTAATTTAAAAAATATTATTGTATAATTTCTTTTTCTCTAAACTCAGGAATTGATGGTGTTGATGTGTTTTTCATTAACAAATTAATCTTAGGAGAATGGATTTGCTTTAAAAGAATTGTAGGAAACATCTATCTTCAATGTTCAAATGTCCCATGACATGAAGGAGATAAGCACATGGAATTATGCTTTGGTATATGGAACAGAATTATTAATCATAGGAATAGATTTGATAGAAATCACATTTAGCTGTGATAGGAATTTACATATGGAACAATATAGCAGGGTAAATTATTCACTTAAGGAATCAAAATATAAAGCAGAATGAAATAGCTTCTAGGTTTGCTGTATTATGATTATAGTGTTATTTTGTGCCTTTATGTGAAGGAGATTTTTCATTTTTGTGTGTGTGTGTGTGTGTGTGTGTATGTGTTCATTCATTTGTTTTTGCTATTATTTGCTGTAAGCTATCTATTTCTTCATTAATGTTTTATAATTTCATTCAACAGATATTTATTCCATGCCAAATGTGGATAAAAAGCTTTTTTAGGTTTATAGAGTGACAGAAATGAATAAGATATGAATTTGTACTAGCTCCTAACTTATTGGGGCAAAGAGATATACAGACAACTAACTCATTCAGAGCAAAAAGAAATGAAAGCTGTGGCAATATGGAGAGGGGTGATATTAACTTGGGTGTAGAGAGAAATATGTATTTCATGAACAGATTCTTGAAAAAGTGGTGTTGGGATTTTTGGTTGATGGACCTTGTATTTAATTAATAGCTTGTCCATAATACAGATTGTTAGTAGAGATATTTTTCTTTGTATTCAAGTATGATAGGTGAAAAAATTTAAAATTTAAAGGTTGTGACGTTAAAAATGCATGAAAGCATTCATGCCACATTTGAGCAATATGAAGTCAAGTCA
Source organism: Cynopterus sphinx (assembly GCA_030015415.1). Lineage (NCBI taxonomy): Eukaryota > Metazoa > Chordata > Mammalia > Chiroptera > Pteropodidae > Cynopterus > Cynopterus sphinx. Next base: position 33,218,708 of record CM057380.1, read on the forward strand.
GAGAACAGGGAAGTGGCTTTATATGAAAGGTTCTTGTAGGAATCACTAACATTAAAATTAAAACTAGATAATTACTTCAAATCAATATAGCTTTCATCCCAATGACTGTGTTTAACTTGTAGGCAATATATCTAGTTGACAGAAACATAATGTTTTACATTGCTAGACGCAGATGAACACTTAATAATTACCCTTTTTTTGCCACTGTGTTTGCTATTTTGGACAAAACTGATGAAAGTGGTTTTATTTATTTATTTATTTATTTATTTATTTATTTATTTATATTTATTTAAAAAAGTTTATCAAGAGCATATTTAGAACTCAAACAGATAAAAGGTTTTAATAAAGCCACATTTCATAGTATCTGTCTAAAACTTCCATATATTCATTAGCTCGGTTACCAAAGTTGATTTTGTGATGGTAGAACTTAAATAAGGCCCCCATTTTTTTATTGTAATCTTTGGGTCCAAGTGAAGTATTAATTGTCTTCAGTATTAGAAAATTATACACAAAATGATATGTTATGTGGCTAAATCCAGAAAAGAAAGCAACAAATAATATAAGATTAATGCCATTCTTCAATATTCTTTCTTGCTCTTCTCAATACTGTGGAACTTAGCATACTATTATTCTTCCAACTTGTAGTCTATGGATTTTTATCATATAACTCAGAGCTTTCACAGGTTAGTGCACCTTAATGAGACTTGTTATTACAGAACAGTGCTTCCAAGCTCTTTTGATTACATCCTCCCATTAGTAAACCATGTTTGAAAAGATACATTCAAAAATCTATGAATATTATGACAAATGTATATATTTTAATACTATACTAAGATATTCTTGCAATCTTGTGCATCATCCATCAATCTTATAGCATGTGCCTATTCCATTTTGAAAAACACCATTTACTGTTGAGTTTTTTGATTCAGGCAAATACAAGTTTATTATAACTGAACTTCAAAATTAATAATTTCTGAATAATTTTGTCCAAAAATATAACTCTGTGTGGAGATGTAATGATGGATTCTGATCCAAGTGGAGAGAGGGACATTAATTAAACAACAAAAGGAGACCTTATGCCTTAAAGCAAATTTCATCTTTTGCCAATGTTTTAATTCAAGTGAATATAACTACTTTTTATTCCAGATAATGTTGTTTTCAATTTGTATCTATTGAATCTTTCATAAATAGCAATATAGTCTACAGAGGTATTATGATTTATACAGTTTATACTGTCTCATAAAATATCTTTAGTGTTTTAGCCTACATTTATTTCTCCTTAAAATTTCTAATAGCATGTATTGTCTAATTCACACAACCACAGTCATAATTATATACTGCTTTTGTTGGAAAATCTGAAAAAAGGATAGAGACTTGAACTTAATGATCTGCTAAACTGAATTCTAAGATTTGGTGCTTCTTAGTTTTTGAAGGTTTCTAGGACTTGAAAGTTACCTTTCTTAACCTATGCAGCAATAACCACATAATTAAAATTATTTTTCTATTTTTTAAAAAATGAAAATAGAAAAAGGCTCCTGGAAGACAATTAGAGAAACTAAGATTTCAATTCTTTTTTTAGATTTGTCTCCTTTTATGCAGGTGGATGATTGATATCATTCATCTGTCATTTAGCTTGATACTCTATTCTTGGCAAGAGTTTATTCTCCATTAGGTTCAGTGGGTGATATCATCACTATCCATCTGATTAAATGATACTTAGTAATATGGATTTCCCAAATTGTGTAATATCTTCCTCTATGTCATCACTATTCCCATTTTATAGCCAGGACTCTGGCAAATTTGGCTCTATTGTGAAGGTTTCAGATAGATAAATATAAGAAGGAGAGGTTTTAATTTGGCACTGGCATTGTTTAACATTCATAAAAAATTGTTTTACTGCCCAGATGTTGGAAATTTATTAATTATCATATTGGCTTTTGGGCTTGGTTCTTGCAGGAACTACAGTAGATGCCAGAAGCTAAATAACCTTTTGTCATTCTGCTGAATAAAGGATTGTTTGTGCTCTCCAGTTGATGAATTATCTCTGTGCCTTGTCGTTATAAAAAGAAACTCATCTTGTTCACTGTCCTGGCAGGAGATGAGAAGGCCCTAGAGAGTACACAGAGGGTTTTTCCTTTCACAAATCATATGTAGGATGTATGCTGTAGGTCTTGTCTAAAAATGAATGTGGAAAGAACCCAGGGCAAAGCATAAAACTTTTATTGTTACCACTACTTGATATATGATAGTTTATTACAAATTTACAGGAGGAAATATCTGTATGTTCTATGGAAATAAAAAATAAGCTTAATATTTTAATGAAGCTAAGATACCAATAATTTTATGATTTTCTATTAGTTTATGACAGATTTATTGAAACATTTGATATCAAAGCATATCATTGTGTACTGAAGAAAAAAGCTGTTATTCCTTAAAACCACTGTTTTCACTAAATAAAAGGTGTCAAAGCCTGCAATTAGATAAATTGTTTTGCTGTTTTCTTTTTTTAATATTAATAAGCCAACTTAATTTTATTAGAGCAGTTTTACATTCACAGAAAAGTTGAGCACAAAGTGCAAAGAGTTCCCATATAACCTGTTCCCACACATGCATAGCCTCACACCACAGTGGTGCATTTGCTACAATCAAACATATGCTAATACACCATTATCACCCAAAGTCCATAGTTACATTAGGGTTCACACTTAGTGTGTGCATTCTGCATGTTTGAACAGATGTATGATGACATGTATTTACCATTATAGTAGGAAAAAGAATAGTTTCATTGACCTGAACTGTTGGTGCTCTGCCTATTCATCCTTTCCTGTCCCCACCCCCAACCACTAATCTTTGATTATCTTCATAGTTTTGCCTTTTCCAAATTGTCATGTAGTTGGAATCATACAATATGTAAGCTTTTCAAATTAGTTTCTTTTAATCAGTAATATGCATTTAAGTTTCCTCCATGTCTTTTTCAGGCTTGACAGCTCATTTCTCATTGTCTGGGTATACCACAGTTAATTTTTTCATTCACCTACTAAAAGACATCTTGGTTGCTTCCAAGTTGTAGCAAGTATGAATAAAGCTGCTATAAACATCCATGTGCAAGTGTTTGTGTGACATACGTTTTTAGCTCTTTTGGGTAAATACCAAGGAGCACAATTGTGGATCATATGGAAAGAGTATGTTTAGTTTTATAAGAAACTGCCACTGTCTTGTGAAGTGGCTGTACCATTTTGCATTTCCGCCAGCCATGAATGAGAGTTCCTGTTAGTCTACATCCTTGTTTGCATGTGGTGTTGTCATTGTTCTCAGTCTCATTAGAAGCTTATTAATTTTTTATCTTTTAAGAACCAGTTTTTGGTTGCATTAATTTTCTTTATTGATTTTCTTTTTAAGTGTATTTGATTTTTGCTCTAATTATTATTATTTCTTTTCTTCTGCTTACTTGAACTTAATTTGCTCTTCCTTTTCAAGTCCTCCTGGGGAAGTTTAGATTTTAGATTTTTCTTCATTTTAAATATATGTAACCACTGTTAAAATTGTCCCTCTAAGCACTGCTTTTGTATCCCACCAATTTAGACAAATTATATTTTTATGTTCATTTAGTTCAAATTTGTCTTGGTTTTTATTTCTTTGGTTTATGTGTTATCTAGAAATGTATTGCTTAACCTCCAAGTATTTTGGGAATTTTCCAGGTATCTTTCTCTTATTGATTTCCAATTTAATTCCATTGTCTGAGAGCAGACATTATATAATTTCTTTTAAATAAAGATACATTTTATGGCACAGAACATGGTCCATCTTGGTGAATGTTTCATGTAATTTTGAGTAAAATGTGTAATATGCTGTTACTGAATGACCTAGTCTATATATGTGAATTATATTCAGTCGATTAGTGGTGCTGTTGAGTATAACTATGTGCTCACTAAGTATCTGCCTGATAGATCTGTCCATTTTTAATAGAAGGGTGTTAGAGTCTCCAACTATAATAGTTGATTTTTTTGTTTTTATTGTTCATCCATTCATGTTTACCTCACATATTTTGACATTCTGTTGTTTGGGACATACATATACATTAAGAATTGTATGTCTTCTTGAAATAGTGAACCCTTTATCATTATGTATGACTCCTCTTTATTCCTTATAATTTTCCTTGCTCTTCCACTACGAGCTTGCAGTGCTTAAATGAAGTAGTGAGGGAATGCAGAATTAGCATAGGAGAATTATGGTGGCTTTAGTTGGAGAGAGAAAGGGACAAACTCTTCTCAGCACTCTCACTTATTCTTCAACCAAATGCAGTTATGAATTCTGCAAACACAACTCATTGATGACATTTCTTGTTCCAAATCCAATGAACTAAATTTCAGTCTTTACCTTATTTTTTCCCTCAATTGCATTTGACATATACAGATTACTCCTTACTTTGGAAATAGTCTCTTCCTTTCTTGCTGTGATACTACAGTCTTATTCTCTAATTTTTGTTTCTATTCTCTCTTTCTGATATTTAATCTTTTCTTGCCCTGTAAACCATGGTTCCTTTTTTGACATTACTGTAAAGCCTCGTTTCTCCCTCTGTGTACTTTCTTGGAGTAATCACATCCATTTCCATGGCTTAAATTTCAACTTTTATAATTATGACCCCTAAATCTATACCTCCAGTTTAGGTCAATTTCATAAGCTTCAGACCAGCATATTCAAGTGCTTACCGGATAGCTCCACTGGGAAATCTTTCAGACACTCTAAACTCTATGTATAGAATCCTGAATTCAAAAATTTTCTGTAGTGGAGAAATTTGGGATAATTTTCGTAACTCTTTCTCTTTCTCATCTCCAGTGTTCAATCAGTCACATAATCTTATATATTTGAATTCAAAATCTCTTGAATATGTTCAAATTCCTCCATCTTTTCAAATCCACTTATTATATGTCATATTTGAATTGAATTTCTGTTATCTTCTAATTGGTTTCCTCTCTCCAGTCTTTACATTTCCAGTATTCATCCTTTATCATTATCATCCATTATAAGCCCTTCTTGATGTTTCGACTGTTTTCCACTTTTTTCAAAAAGAGCAGTGGTTTCTCTTGCCTGTCTAAGTTTACACTCAGATTGTTTTCCTTGAATGGAACTCAATTTTCATGACCAATTCTCTCCTATTTATCTTTCTTGTGTAGCTTAAATGTTACTTTCTCTGGAAATCATTTTATGGACATCCAAAGGATGTGCAAGGCACCCTTTCTAGAAGCTTTCATACTGTCATGTATACTCTGTGGTATAAGACTTATCACACTGTTGGCTTACTGCCTGATTAGTTGTCTCCTTCATTAGACTGCCAGCTCCATGAGAGCACAGACCTTGGTCCTTTCCACTGTTGTGTCTCTGAAATCTTACACAGCATTTGGCATAGAATAGGGAGTTAAAATATTTTTATTAGTGTAGGAATAAGAACTAAGACAGTTGACAGAAAATAATATGAACAATTACAGAAATGTTTGTTTACATTTTTGCAGTTATTTTCCACAAAAATTTCTAATATCTAAACAGAAAAGAAGGGAGACTACATGTGAATATCTTTGGAAGGACACTGAGGTTGGGGAGCTGCAAGAGGATGCTTCTTAGGAAAGAAATAGGAGGAAAAGTATTGGAGAGAAAGGATATCTTACTTTAGATATTTATTTACATAAGCCAAAATATACCCATGATACAAAATTCAAAAATACAATAGGGTGTACAGTGAAAAGTCAATCTCCAATGTCTCTTGACACCCAGACATCTTTTTCTCTACCCTAGGGACAATTATAGTGATAATTTTTCCTTTTATTGTTTCATATACAGCCTGTGTTCTTAAACATCTCTATTCTTATATGTCTGTGATATTTAAAGTACGTTTTATAGTCAACAGCTAAATATACACTTTTCCGTTATGCATTTTGCTCCTGTAATTGTCTGTCTGTCTGTCTGTCTGTCTATTATCATCGTCTATCATGTCCTCCTCAGTAATATAGCATTACCTTGTTTTTTAAAACCTTCATGAGTTCCATTTTATGGATGTGCCATATATAGTTTAATCTGCTATACACTAATGGACTAGTAGACTGTGCTATGTCTTTTGTGATAACAACACCACAGTGTATACCCTATACAAGCATCATCACATGGAAATAAATAATTAAAGTTAGAAATTTTATCAATCGAAGATCACATACCTTTTTAATCTTGGAAGATCTTACTAAGCTGTCGTGATTGGGTGCTGTACTGGTTACACTCTTACCAGCTGCATGTTCAACTATCTTCACAGGCACTGCCACCAACGTGGTATGTTGCTAGGCAAGTTTACTTTTACCAAACTAATGAAATTAAAAAATATCTTATTTTAGTTTTAATTTAAATTTCCACAAATGTGACTGAGAAACAGTATACTTTTCTATATTTTATAGCCTTACATAGTTAAATATTTTTTTTTTGGTAAATAGTCCATATGCTATGCTTATTATTTTCTTACTGGACTGTGGGTCTTGTGAGAATTTGTTTGAAATTAACATATAGTTATATTTATATATGACACATAATTATTATATTTAACTATATAAAATTATAAATGTAATTAATATATGTATTTATAGTTACATATCACAAAGGTATGTCTGCATGGATAGGTGATATGGGTTGAAAATATTTTCCCCAATTAAACGTGATCTTCTAATTTTGTTCATGAAGATTTTCTCCCTTTGGAGAATCTTTTAACTCGGTAGTCAGATTTATTAGTTTTTCTTTCATTGCTTCTGAGTTTTGTGTAATTTAAAAAGTCATTCCTCATTCTAAATTACATTTTTAAAATTCCCTTCTGTTTTATTTGAGTAATTTTATTTATTTATCTAAATCTTTAATTCAGCAGAACATATTTTGTTATAAAATATAAGGTTATAGCTAACTTTTTGCAGATACTTTTTCAGATTGTCACAAAATGCTATTCTTTGTATGATGCATCTTTTCCTCACCAACTAGAAATATTATTTTTTTCATATATGTCACTGATCATTTGCTACATTTTCAAATGGATTTATTTTTAGGTTTTCAATTCAATTCAGTTTGATTACTCTCTAATTTTACTTCTCCACCAGGACAACAATCTTTTAATTATCATAGCTTTATAACATATATTGATATCTAGTAAAAATAGTTCTTTTTCCTTACTCTTTATTTTTTACTAGCTAACATTCAATTACTTTTTATTCTATGTGTTATTTAGAATAGTCAGTGTAGTTTTAAAAATTCTGTTGTATATTTTTATTAAAGCTTATTAATTAATAGATTAATTTACAGAATACTAACAACTTAATGATTTTCTATCCTCCTTGGCAAGAATATGGTTCCTATTCATTTTAGTGTTTGCCCCTCAGAGGCTTTAATTTTTTTTCATTATGTAGAGCTTGCACATTTCTTATTAATTTATTCCTAGATCTTTGATATTTTGTTGCTATTTAAGTACAGTATTTTCTTTCATTATTCAGCATAACTGATTTCTATAAGTATATGAAAGCTATTGGTTTCTGCATATAAATTTTTCACTGTCATTAACAGTCTTTAGGTTTCCAGATAAAATAATTATATCCATATCAACTGATATGTTCACCACCTTCTTTCCAATTCATATTTCTTTTCTCTAATTACGTTAGATAATACTTCTCTACCTATGATAAAAAATATAAAGTATGGCAGTATCAATATCTAGTTTCTGACTTTAATGAAAGTGTTTCCAGTGTAAACTCAGGCAAATATATTATATTAATAAAATAACTTTATTTCTTGTTATTAAGAATTGTAATTATTATTAGTAACAGATTTTGATTAAGTAAAATCTAGTATACTATGAAACAGATTCTTTTACATAATAATAACCATGTGATTTTTTTTCACTTTGGATCTGTTATTACAGTGGGTGGATTGTAGATTTCTAATACATTTCTTCATGTTTAGATTTCCTCACACTTCTAAGAAAAAATCCTAATTAGTCTTTTAATATGCTGCTGAATTCTGTTTGTACTCAGACTGATATGATAGAAAAAAATGCAAAATTATGTTGCGTTGGAAATTAGCAAGTGTGGAAGCTTAATATTAATAACCTTGGTCATTGCACTGAAGAGAAGTGATAATCTAATTACTAAACATTTTAAAAGCCCATGTTCGTGTGCTTAGTGCTGGTGTTAAGAAGATGAAGAGTACGTTATTTTTATTTTCAGAAACAAACACATAGCTAAGTGGGTCTGGAAAACATTCAACAAAGTGTAATGCATTGTGGTTAATGCTTTTACAGTGATAGCAACCATGGAAATTCAGGGCCAGGACAACCTGGAATGTTTAGGAGAGATGGGGAGGGCATCATAGGTGGTGATATATGATCTGGTTTGGAAGTCCAAGTTTAAGTTTGCCATGGGAAGCAGAGGGAAAGAAATGCAAAGGAGAGGGTGACACATGGGAATCCAGCAGTGCTGATGATATGCTGGAGACTGAAAGCGTGATGTGAGGAACAAATGGGTATAGTTTGATGCAACAAAACAGAAATGATTTTGAGCAACATAGAAAGAAGTGCCACCTTGAATTAAAAACATATACTTTCATAGAGCTAAGTTTACAACTAGTATTATTGAATATAAAGGCTGAAAGGAAACAACTCATTTTATTTATTCAGCCACCTTGGTTGATGGCACCTTTCTCTAACCTGAGAGTAAGTGTAGAGAGATGGTACTTGAACGACAAGGTGTAACAAAGAATGATAGAAATATATGTGTGCAAGAGCATCAGCAGATTCTAGGACATCATGGGCATTAAGCCAAGAGAGGAGTAAGAAATACTCCACTATTTAAAAGAGAGAGGCATTAAGAATCAGCACATTTTGATAATGTGAGACAAAGAAAGAAATCAATATGAGACTATGTAGCTAGTATTAACAACCACCTGCCAAAAACATGCCAGACATGGTATATATGCTATTCTAAAACTTCAGAGCAGCCCTGAGAAGTAAGTATTTCCTAAATGAAGGATCGCATACACTATAGAATGAACTTATGTCACAAAGCTGGTAAATGACAGAACCAGGATTAGAACCTATATCTGCCGATTTTTGGAGTATAGTGAGAGAACAGGAGCACCAAGCACAACACTTCAAACCTAAAGTCCTGACTTGTGATGTCACAATCTGGTGTATGATGTAAGATTCCAGGGAGACTAGCCTTTCATCTCTGTAAATTGCATCTTATGAAACCCCAGTTCTTATTCTTCTGGCCACCATGTACCTATAAGTGTTGAACATTGACAAGTGGCAATGACTCTAAAAAAGAGTGGAAAAGTCTAGAATCCGTATTGTACTTACTTGTTCTTCATTAATGTTTAAGGTTATCAATTTTTGGCCGCTTTCCTGATCTTCTTAGTTGTATCTGCTCTCATTAAAAATTTGACCTCTCTTCATTATATACAATGCCCTAAACATTAGGTCTTTGTTATTTCCAGAACCTCCTAGTTCACTTAGGAATTCTAAGCCTAGTAATAAGAAGAAGAGGAAAAGGAGGAGGAGGAGGAAGATATACTTAAGTAACATTTATTATTTACTTGATTCTGTTATAAGCACTTTACATATTATAACTTATTTAATCTTCACAGCATTACTAAGAGGTAGGTACCGTATCATCAGGAATTGAGTCACAGAACTTCTAATGACAGAGCAGGATTCAGACTCAGGTCTTAACAATAAAATTATCTTAAACATTTTCTATGTGCCAAGATACTGTAGGTGCTTTACCTGCACTGTAAGCTCTAATTCTCACAATAACTCTGGGAGGCGGGTATTATTATCCCCATTTGATAAATGAGGAAAGCAAGCATCATGCTTACTAGCAGGTGGTAGATCTGAAATAATTTAAGCCAAGTCTTCCATGAACTCAAAGCCCAGGCTATCTCATTCCAGTTATGCCTGGAGCCTACCCTTAATTCTGAAATAGCTCTACCCATCTATGATGTTTTATGAGATAGGGAAAAGAATATAAGATACAAGTGGGTTCAGTGTGCTGTTATCCTGGACAATAAGAAGAGATAGTAGGGAGATGAATGGAACAGAAGCTAAACTCACCTAAGGAAAAAATATTCTCTGTTGGACAGTAGGAGATATTACCAACACACACAAAAGCTATTGGTGAGGGTAATTTTCAGAGATGAGTTTAGTTGGCTTACTTCCATATATTTAGTGATCCGAATTCAGAATTCGCATCATCTTCACTTAATTTTAGCACTTTTGACTGAGAGCTGCTGGCGTTGGTCTCTCATCAGCAGGGAAAACGTTATTGAGTTGTCACTTAAGTTGTTAATCTGCTGGTTCTTTAATTTCCCACCTTTCTACTCATAAATCTGGTTTGATGCTAATCAAATGCCTCTTCTTTTGCTTTAATTCTGAAGATAGAGTCTAAATTACTTCGTAGACTAGTTCTTCATACTTCATCACTTTTGTCAGTTGCTTAGTATATAATTGTATTTAAAACGTTCTTTAGTTTTAAATTTTTTAACTGCCTGATCTTTTAAATAACCACTTTATTAACATATTTTTTATTGTCTTGGGCTTTGCTTTAATTGACATAATTTTCCAGTTCTTCAACTTTTTAGAACCTTTAAAATATCTTTTTTTTTATTCCCCAATCCTTGCTGTTGTTTTTGGTATATTGTGACAAATACTGCTCTTCACTTTTAATATACACTATTACTATGTTAGAAAAATTGTATGTTAATCTATTGTGACATTTAACATTCTTAAAAAAAACATAAAATTCCATAAATTTTATGTTTAAGCATAAGAGAATTATTATATTTTGCATCATTATTTTTTTAGTGCTATTTTTTTAGTGTTATTTTTCCAAATACTTGATGTCAAGATGTATGTGGGAAGAGAGGTGAGACTATATAAAGATATAATACTTGGAGACCTTGATTTTTCAAGAATTTTGAAATTTGGTATAAACTTAGAAAAATAGTACATAAGCAAATTAACACATCACTGTGATAAGTATTATGAAAACTTTACTGAAATATTATATTATTATATATTCTCTAGGATTTTTAAAAGCACATCTTTATTTCACAAAATATTCATTTTTGACAAAATTGAATTTTTCTTTAAAATTTTTTCTTCTTAAGCTATTTCTAACTCATATGATGAAAATGAATTTGATTTATCTTTATTTTTTCTAAATTTTTTATTTTTATTTGTATAAAAAATACATATACATTTCTACAGAAATCATGTTATTATTCAGTTAAGTTCTCATTTTCTTTATGTCAGCTAAACTGCCAACTACGTGTAAATCCCATGCTTCTTTTCATTCAAAGTCAAGGTAACCAATTATTTAAGTATGTAATTCTCAATAGATCAAATATTTCACCTTTGATTGGCAGCTAGTCTAAAGCTCTATCTTACATTTTATTCCTTTAAGCCTCCAGATAGGGTATTTGATCCTTATCTAAGACCTCTGTTCTTTTTTCCCCTGATGTCGCTCATCTCCTTGTAAAATCCTACATTTCATGATTAGCTTCACATAGATGCACAAATGGCTGTTTTTCTCTTATTAAGTTTCCCTGGGCTCTTCAGCTAAAATGGAGCTCTATTTTATAGAAGTGCATTTCTGCTTTTACTATTTCTATTTCCTTTCAGTTATTGCTTCAATTTCCTCTTCACTAGATTTCTTTTAAATTTCCTCTAATTTGGTCCCTTAACTCATGAATTCACCAAAGCTGTACTTTCAAATGTCACTAATAATTATTTCTTGTGAAAAACTTAAACTGTTCACTCTGTTCTTGCATTTCTTTTTACTCTTGATTATTTTAGACATATTTAAAGCTCTCTTTGAATGCTTTTATCCCCCTTAGTCCCAAGACCCAATGAGTAGTAGATGTTTGATGTCATCTCTTTCAGATGTGTCTTTCAAACTTAAAAAAAATCATCTATATTATTTGGTCTCTTGAGGACCAACTGTGAGTATTTCAAGGTACAGCTGAGTCTTCTACTCTTCTATTTTCAGGAACCAGCAAAATAAAGGATAATTGGAACTCCATTTATATTCCTAAAGTTCTATGCTTTCTTTTTCTGTGTTTTCACACTGACTAGAAGACATATCTACTAGAATAACCAATTGTCATCTTAAAGCAAACCAGAACTTACTGACTCCAACTTCTAAGCCATTTGTTCTATTGTATACATGTGTCTTCCTTGAGAAAACCTGAATGATTAATTATATACTGTATATTGTCCATATCACCATAATAAGCAAAGTTTTCTATGTCCGATATAGTAGTCACTTAGCCACATGTGGCTATTGAGAAGTTAAAGTATGACTAGTGATGAAATTCATGTTTCTTTTTCATTTTTTATATTCAAATGATATACTTTGTATCTATTGGATTAAATAAAATATTAGTAAAATTAATTTCACCTATTTCTTTTTGCATTTTTAAATGTGGCTACTAGAAAACTTAAGATTACATATGTTATTTCTATTTTATTTTATTCAACAGTACTGGGCGAGGTTATGCTTCAGTTACAACAGCAAGATCTTAGTGACTCACAGTTACAATGGTTTAATTCTCCACGATGCTACATATCTTCTGCAGGTCAACTAAAATTTATGCCTCTATCTCCTCACTCCAGATATCGAGTTGATGGAGCAGCCACTGTCTCAAGTCTGCCAGTCAGTAGCATAGAGGGAAAGAGAACTCTAGGGGACTATAATAAATATAGAAATGCTTTGACCTGGAAATGACTCACTTTATACCTCTATTCCTGATTCATTGACCAACATAAGTCATGGTCCAATGTAGCCACAAGATCAGAAAGTATAACACTATAAAGGTGTCCAGAAGATGGAGAGACAAAAACCATATGGCAAATGACACAAATAATATATGGTCTTTTGGAAAGTCCTTTCTGATATTTTTCTCCATTGATTATAGTTCTTTTAATGCAAAAGGCCTCAATTGTCTGTTTTCCTATAGTTGGCTAGTTGGAAATGATATTTGGCAATCATACCATTTTTTACAGCTTAATGAAAATTGTAAGAAAATCTTTAGAGGTGCTTTGAATTATTTTCAATTTCTGATTAGAGCTTAGTCATTATTGGGCAAGCAACATACAACTTTTATAGTTCAAATTAAATGTCTGTTAGCAAAGTTGGAAAAACAAACATTGAAAGGTCATCACTTATTCTTTTTGCTTACATATTACTTTCCTCATGTTTATTCTCCCAAATTGAAGGACTTTGTATGTATTCTTTAGAATGCTACATAGATGATTTTTCAGTTTAGCAGAGACTTTATAGAAATTAACACTATTATGGGTTATAACCACTAAAAGTACAGAAAATATTGTTATTTTTTAACTCATAAGTGTGGGGGCAACTAATCTTTCTGTGAGACATTGCTGGTATTGGTGTTGCCTGGTTCTTCTGGAAAATAAAGCCTGTAATCTTATTTATTTAAGTGTACCTAATGCCTCCTTCAGAGAGGTAATTTAAAATCCTATATGAAGGGCCCAGTCTCCATAAAAACAACCAAACCACATTTTTGACACAATCATCCTAAAAGATCTTATAGGACCCACTTATGCAGAAAGGCAAAGGATGATAGTGAAAAGATCACAGTCTTTGGAACATGGACTTTGTAGCCAGGATGCATCTTTATTGCACCTTTTGCTAAGTGACTTTAATCAAAGTATTTAAGCTTATTTAGCCTTATCTGCTCTGGAAAATGGAAATAGTTCTTACCTTGTAGGATTGTTATGTGTCTGATTTCTGCCACATATTAATTCTACAGTAAATGCTACTTGTTATGAGAAGAACTATAATATAGCTTCATATTCTAATTGGTGGCAACATAAAGAGCATATTACTTTTCACAGATGAATTCCTTTTGCAAAAGAAGTATTCTTGTTATTGGTTTCTTCTTGATAGCTTTTTTTTCATTTTACTTTGAAATTGTACAGTCTGTTCCTATTTGTCCTTCAACATTGAGTCTTGATGTACCTTTACTATGTGTTCTCAAACACCCTAAGTAGCCCTTTGTTCTTCAAGCTGGCCCCATATCCGGGTCTCTGACTTTGCTTATGCAACTTTCATGGCATTTATTACATATGCCCTTCAGCTATAGTTTATATATATGACTTTTTCCTCTACAAATATTAAGCTTTTTAGAGAAAGAACTATCATATTAAGGAACAACTAAAACGTAATGAAAAACATTCTGCACTAAGTTCTCTAATGCCTTTATCTCAATTTAAATTTCTAAAGGACACGAAAAAGTAGATGCTATTTTGTTCCTGTTTTATAGGTTAAGAGAAATTGAGGCTAATACAATAAATAAGTACCCAAGATGACACAAATGAAAAGGACTGAAATCCAAGTTGGCCTCTATCTGAAACGGGAGTTCTAAACTACTGCCCATATTTCCTGGCCCCACCTATGTCCAACCCCTGTGGAACTCTCCACCCCTTGCAATAGTCAGCACAGTGGCTTGATTTGTACTTTTATTCAACTAACAAATTCAAAATTTCTTAATTATTATTTTTATTAGTAGGCAATTATATATTCCTAAAAACGGAAAGGATGAAAAGCTTTAGTAATTTAAGAACTATAGGAAGTAATACCTCTGTTTTCCTTTTACTGTTTTCTTTTACTGTTGTTTTAGTAAAAGAAGACTACAGAAATTGCTAAGAGGGCCTGTTTCAGCTGGGCAGGAGCTAACTTCTAAGATTCAGTGCCACATGCTAAGTTTCCCTCATAGTGCATGGCTCATCATCCATCTATGCATCTTTCTCCTTCTCTTCATCTGCTACCTACTTTTTATACTGTTTTAGCCTTGCTGTGTTTTGAGATAGCTCATAAAGAATACATTTTAACAGAATAACAATGAATATATGAAAAAACTGAGTAAAGGAAAACAAAAGTAGAAAAAACAAATACCAGGGGTAGGACTTGTTCACAAGAATGGAAATCCTAAGACCCTAGGTAGTGAGTAGGAAAAGATCACAAATTTGAAGCTGATCTTCTTAACACCAAAGCAAAATAGGTATATTATCAGGTGTAAAGTTTAATGTCCATAATATGGAAAAGATGTCTTGTTCAACTAAAATTTAACATATACAGACACATTTTGGTGTAGTGAAAAATATTCTGTATTATACACATTACTGTTTTCCGTGGCTACTTAATAAGTTTTGATTTGTGACACAGTAGCACAACACTACTGACTTATTAAACTGCATTCTATCTTTCTACTTAATGCCCATTTAATTCCCTGATACATTCAGACATCAGGTTACAAGTGGCAGGACTGAAGAGGGCACTTTGAGTCTTTAAAATATATAAAATGGAGAGAAAAAATGTAAGTAGGATTTTATTTAGGCTACAAGTGGCACCAAAATTATCAGACTCTAAAACTGGAGTGAGGTTGTCAAACCAATGTAAATAGTGACCACAGATATTGACTTACTTTTGGTGATGATGGACAAGACCTGTTTTCTACAATGATTTTATAGATTTTTAGTTCTTGCTCACATTTCAATATTGTTTTTTGTTTGTTTGTTTGTTTGTATTTTTTTTAACAATCATTGCTAGCCTTTGGTTTTCTGTTGTCAAAAAAATAAAAAAAGGTCACATGGTTTTGACATTTTAAATTTTAAAGTAGAAAATGAGATTTAAATATAGCCAAAGGCATGCACAGATCAGCTTTGACAGAACTGAGAATATATTCACAGTCATCAGGTCAGCTGTCATGATCTGAATCATTATCTGAACTGATGAACTGATTTGCAGAGTCATGTGGCAAAAAAAAAAAAAAAGTAAAAAACCTGTTGCCTGGGTCTCAGAATTTTTACAGAGCAAGGTATTATGACTAGGCAGCAGCAGGAGTTGGTTCCCTCATAAGGTTGCAGATAGAAACCAAGTTGCTTCCTAGAGTGCTCTTTTTGAGTGGTGTTGGGACCTCAGAAAATTTGACTGACTTGGCGAATCCTTTATTCCTTGATTCCCATCTGTCTGTCTTTCCTGAATGTGTCTATGGGGATAGAAAGATGGACATTTGTCCAGCTGGCCACTTACCAATCAATGAGTCCTTCTGAGAGGTAACCAGAAACAACTCTCAGGTTTCTGCTATGTCTTAATCACAGTCAACACTTGATATGGTTATTCTTCCTGATGATGAGGATTTAATTCCATTTTAATTGTAATTTTGACTTCCACTCAGTTTCTATTTTCATTACTTTGAACCCTGAGAAGTTAATCACTCATTGATACTAGTGGGGTGCAGGGGCTGGGAGTAAACAATCTTTTGAACTTTAATGTGTAAATACTAAAATATTAAGGCCGTAGTCTCAAGATGTGTCTAAGGACCACCCATATCAGAATATCTTCATGTACTTGTTAAAATGCAAACTTCTGGTTCCTGTGCCAGACTCACAGATACTAAGTAATTTTTACTTAATCTTTATGGTTTTGATTATTTAACATTTTACTCTGATATAACAATTTTAAAGACTGGCCAGCTATAGTTCTTCGAGTCACCATACTAACTCCTTATGGGTACTATAGTCCAAGGAGCCTTTTAAATTAAATTGGGGTTCCACAAGAAATGAATAACTTAAGACATCTGTTATATTTAATGAATTAGCTTTTTTTCTTATGCTTCTACTATGATACTAGTCATGTACCAACATTGGAATAACGGAGAAAATTTCTGTGTTCTCAATTTTCTGTGTTCTGAGGTTGACAGGAGGAACCTAATTAAGAAGGAAAATGAAAGTCATTTTATTGAGTTTATAAATTTGGCATTCTCATTCATTAACAAAAACATGATGTTTATATTACTTATGACGAATTAGAAGCTTGATATACTTTCTAATGTTTTAAAATATCTTGTTATCAAAGTAAATCATGAAAACTGAAAAAAAAAATCAAATAGCATTCTTCAGCTAACTTTTGCTGCAGTGAAAAGCCACTCCAAATTGCAGTGGCTCATAATAGCAAAGACTTATTTCTAGCTCACACTGTATATCTATCACAAGTTGTCTGGAGGCTAGCTCTGAAACATGTATTCTTATTCTAGGACTCAGGCTAATGATCAGCCACCAAAGTTTCTGATTAATGTTACAGAGAAAAAGAGGGTGGTGAATTGTATACTGGCTCTTAAAGTCTCTACTTCAAAGTGACATGGGTCACTTTCACTCACAAGTCATTGACGATGACTAGTAATATAGCTCCATGCGGTCTTACCAGATCAGGAAGTGTAGTCCTGCCGTTTTCTCAGGGGGCAAAGTACTGGGGACTATTTGGTAAATAGCACTAATTATTACCAGTTATATTGAAACGTAAGTCCGTATTGTTAAACTCCCTCCTCCCAGGCTCCTTCTCCAACCACGTTTGTTTCTGTGTTTAGATCTTCTGATGCATATTTTAAGATATTTTTATATTTTTTCTTTTTAAATCTACTTATACATTATTTGTTGATTTTTTGCTATGAAAGAAGAGTTTCATTCATTCACTCTGTAAACTTCTCTGTTTCCTGCCCCTTCCCTTCACTATCTTGCTTTCTTACGAAGTTAACTGAAGATAAACTGTAGTAAGAAGAGGATGTATCAGGAAAGGTGAATGCATGATATCAAGGAGAGGATCGGTTTAACTGAGAAGCACAGCAACATGCTATCTCACCGTAACAGCTACTTAGAGACCTGTAAGAGAACACAAGACTTTGGAAGGAAGACTCTGGGAAATAGGAGGACACTGTAAAATTTAAAGAATGATTAACAACTTGTACTAAATTAAGACACTTGGTAGAGTATTTAAAAATGAGAATTCATTCTAAATGACACAAAAGTTTTTTCCTTAAAGAAGAATAGGAGTATTGGACTTACAGGGGATGAAATATAATCCTTGTATGTGACTGAAGGTTGTAACAAACTACACTTTGAACACCATTATTATAGTAATAACATATATTAGGTTTGAAATTTTGAAACAAAGCTATATAAATACAAAAGTAAATTTAAGGCTGTCAAAGCTTGGGTAGAGCAAAAAAGAGGCTGAGGAGAAAGTGGGGGCATTATTGATATCCTTTCTGATTCTGTAAATATCAATACATATCATCTGTGATTCATGATGTTTGAAACAGAGGTTTAGCTATGCTATTTGAAATTGCAAAGGTGTCAATGGAGAATTAATGATAATGATTTAATTAAATGTAGATGGGAAGATTAACTTTCTGAGAAAAGAAAAAGGAGTTGGTAAACTTTCTGATTCTTTGCATATTTAAAATGTTTTTATTATGCCTTCATACTCAGTTGATAGTTTCATTTTACATAGGAAACTTTGTTTATAGTCCATCACTTTGAAATTTTTGCTCTATTTGTTTCCACACTTCAAGTATTAAGTAGAATTCAGTCTGGCCCTTGTTCCTTCATTGGTGACCTATTCCTTTCTCTTTGAAAGAATCTGTGATCTCATTTTTGAATTTGTTAATTTTTATAAATATGTATCTAGATGTATGTTTTTTTCTTTTTATTTTTGTTGGCACTTGATGGACCCTTTCGATTTAAAAGTCATATCTCTCAACCCAAGGACATTTTCTTCCAATATTTCTCTGATAATTTTTTTCCCTATTCTCTCATTCTTGTATTCTAGTTAATCAGATAACAGACTTTGTTCGACTTCCTGCAATATATATATTTTTATTTATTTTACCTTTTTAATATCTTTTTATTCTTTCTAGAATATTTCCCCAAATGTGACTTGTTTTTTTCTGTGTTGAATTTTAATTTTGGAGAATTTATTTGTCTTTTGTAAGAGTTCTTTCTTGCTCTTTTATTGTTGCATTTTTGTTGAATCCACTTTTCTTTTCTACAAATGCAATGTCTTCCTAGATCTTATTGCCAGATAAAAACAGAAGCATTTTTAAAAGTCTTATTCTGTACTTTAACTTTTTGTCTTTTTTTGGAGTTGACTTTTTTGTTTGCTTATTTTGACTTTTTATTTTTCTCCACCTTGCTTGTTTTCCTTAAACTACTACTAATCTTTTTTATTTATTTATTTTTTACCTTTAATGGTTAGAAATAAGGTAAGCAAATATTTCCTAGAAGCTCTTTAGTTATGAATCATTAACTTTTTCTTTATGGTTATAGATAATAAGCCAGCCTTTATATTTTCTTTAGAGAAGACCCTCTTTTTTTGTTGTTTTTGTTTTTACTTTTGACCTGGGATAAGTAATGGACTGCTAGGTATTTTGCTGGTTTAGGACTTTTATTCAGAAACTTTCATTTAATCACCATCACACTCCTGCCATTTGTAGTTTCATGTCTTATCTCTTAATCTAGTGCTATCCTATACAATTGTCCTTTATATTTAACATTATAGTTCCTGCAGGTATTAACTGTTACTCTAAGAGTGATTGAAAATACATGCTACATGTGTATTGTCCATTCCATTCCAATAACTATGTAATACATCCTTTTGTCTAAATAGCTGTAGCTGGTGTTATTTGTCTCTAGTGCTCTGAACATTTTTAAATTTTTTAACCCATCATGTTGAAATGGCCTGTCTTCAACTATTAGTTTGCAGTAGGTGGTCTAGTAAAAGGTAATGGAAGAAAACTCAGTATTTATTTATAACATTTTATCTAATTCTGTTGTTACCTTGGTTTTACTGTACTCAGATGAGCATACTGCCTAACCTAATTATGTTCAATTTCTTAATTCTGTTTGAAACATCCATTATTGGTTATTTTTTACACACTAAAATGTTAGAAACAGTATCTTTGAACCAGAACTCCTCATCCAGAAAAAAATTGTTGCTTATATAGCTAATTTCATACCATATGTTCTGATTTTCCACTTTTTTGTCTGTAAGCATAGCACTTAACGATGTTCTATAAGATAGCAAAATGAATATACTACTAATGAAATCTGTCATATGGGGCTTCCCTGGCACAATTTAGTAAAGAACTTTGCGTTTCTTCAAAACAATAATTCATTTCCAATGCTATTCTGTCTTTTCAAAGTGGTACATAAATTCTTGATGTATACTTATAAGCACATCCATTAGGACAAAACCAGTTCTTGAATAATCGTCTTGTAGATTTTTGATGACTTTGACAGTGTCCATTGAGTGGAAAGTTTATCAGAAGACACCAAGTGTATGCTAATATTATCTTGTGTTCTGAAACATCACTAAAATAGATTAAATAAAGTCAGATATCATAAGTGAAATTCTTGTAAGAGTAGTCAAAGACCCTTGGATTTTTGAGAAGAGGCATTGATAAGATTGATGATGATTCTTTTATTTATATATTTAATTAAAAATGTTTACTGAACACTATGGTAGAAACTAAAAATAAAACAGTAGAAAAAATAGAGGCAGTCTTTACCCTAATGAAACATAAAGACAAGTAAAGAGAGAATTGTAATATAATGTGATAAGTCCAATAATATATTATTTGTCATGAGAATATAGATAGAAGACAGCAAACAAAGACTTTGATGGAGGGGTGGAGGTCAGGAAAATCTTCCCAGTGGGAATAATGTCTTAGCTGAAATCTAAATGATGTATACAAGTTAACCAGGCTTTTAAGAGGCCAAAGTTGTATGTTTTAGAAAAAAAGCATGTGGAAAATTCTGAGACATAGGTAGGAACATGATGTAATTGAGAAACCAAATTATATTTTGAGTGACTGAAGTATTGTGTTGAATCAGGTGTGAGAGTGGAATAAAGTGATAAGTCATATAACATGCTAAGTCATAAAAACGATGTTGCCTTTATCCTAGAAGTTATAGGGGACCCATTTTTATTTTAAGTAGAAAACACCACGATTTTGTGTGTGTTTGTGTGTGTGTGTGTGTGTGTGTTGTTCTGTGAAGAATGGTTTAGCAAGAAGCAGCACAAAAGGGCAGGAAGACAAAGGGCTATGCATTTGTTGGTGTAAGAGATAAAGAAGTGGCAACAAGAACAGAGAAGAGTAGGTGTCATAGCCTTTGTATATTCTAGTAATATATTGGATATATTAAATGAGAAAAAAAACTCAGGGAGCATCATGATTCTAACTTTGGCAACTAAGTGGTTATCAGTATCATTTTCCAAGTAAAAGAATGTATAGAAAGGATAGGGTTTGAAGAAATCCATTGAGACAAGTTTTAGATATATTGAGTATGAAGTTCTTGTGGAACTTCTAAATAGAGGCATGCAGTAGGTAGTTAGAAATATATATATTTTTTTAAGATTTGACCTAGGTATATAGATTTTGAAGTTTTCAGTATATAGGGAGCAAACAAAGCCATGGAGTTCATGGCACAATCCAGAAAGAGAAAGAACAGGAAGGAGTGACATCACAAGGAGAAGAAACTGATGCAAGAGAGATGGAGTAATCAAGAATGTGAAAAGATACTGACAAGTCCATATATGAAAAAGAGTGTAAATTATCTGCTAGATTTAGTTACGAGGTCATTGACGACTACGCAAAATTTTTGTCAAAGATGAAATGCAGCCTCAGAGGTAGAGACAGAGATAGAAATAGATGTACATTCTAGAAAACTTATTATTTTAAGACAGTATATTAAATTGGCTTTCTTTGAAGCCCTGTCAGGGAAGAATAGCGATTGATTAAGCCAGGCTGATAAATAGATTAATTTTAAGTAAAATTTGAGACTTTTACACTAGAGTAAAAATAAAAGGAAAATGCACATGGGTTAGATTTTCCTAGCTCTCCAAGGCCCTGATTCTTTGATTCTAGGATTTCATTATATTTTCTCTCTCTGTTATGCATGGGTATGATAAGCCTAGGCAGTTGGGTTGTGCTCTCAAATATCTGTGTTATTATTCAGCTGACAATGAAGCAATAACAAATGTTCAATATTATACATTAACATACACTTCTTATACACATAAATTGAGCATATACACAAATCTGCAAATAAAAATTATTCTACATCTCGAGTGAAGGAGAAAATAAATAGCTAACATTCGCTAATACGATGAGCAACACTCTACTCTCTCTTTCAATATTATTTTTAAATTAATCCATACATGTGCTTTTTTAAAAAGCCAACAGTGCAAAATTAAAAGGCACAAAATTAAAATGTAATCTTTAACCATAAGCTCCTGGCTTACTCCCTGGAGGGAACCACCTTTCCATAACTTTTACCAGACTCTATAAGTAGGATATGCATTTCAGGGGAGGCTTATCCACTTTAGGGCACTTGTTAGTTGAATTTGGGGCTACAGTGGCTTGCATTATTTAAATTGTTCTGGGGTGCAATTACTACATTCTCTTGCAACTGTCTGAATCTCTCCAAATCTCCTTATTTTCATACCAAAAGCCACCATCAGCTGTCATTTGAGTTTTCTCTCTCATTCTGAACTACAGTATTGTAAATCTTTTATTCACTCAACAGGATTATAGCCCATACTTTGAAAGAAGTACTTCATCCTAATTAGTTCCACGGGTGCCTTTCTTGTAAAAAGGAAATAGTTTCCACACTGTCTCTAGAAGAATGTTTTTTGGGTCATTATCCCTGTGATAAATGAACTCATTGCTGAGCCGGGGTTTCCCTGAAGGGTCTCTGTGATGCACAAAAATGCTATGTTATAACTTTTGATCCATGATCACCCTAATTTTCTCAATTTATCCAATATTATATCCAGATATGCAGTCCCAGATCGCCAGTGAACCACACTGATGCTTCCTTGTTGATTTTATGTACTTATTTTTCCTCAGGTTGCTATTAAACATAAGTTCTTCTCTTCATACTAGGTATTATGTGTCAACTTTTACAGGATTGGATTGTTTATGGCATTGGTATGAGAATAAAATACTTATAGACAATGGATTAGTGGTTAGAATTCTTCCCAGACTGTCAGTAATCAAAAGTTGTTAGTACTCTCTTGGGGTTATATAAAACGAAGGTGGTCTGATTATAATTCCAGGCCAGGAAGAGCATGATTTCTATTACAGAGGGCAAAAATAGAAGCCTTGGTAAGGAGACCAGATGGTTCTTTTGAATGATTTATAAAAACAAAACCTGTACATGTTCTAATTTTTTACCCCAATGCTCTTTCCCTTGAGTAATGATAAAATGTTTCATTCTCTCCCTGTGACCATTCTTCTTACTACAGTAATTTATTAATGTATTAACTTACTCATTTACTGCTTTCTCCAATACTCAAAAGTTCAAAAAGTTTTTTGAGATTGTTTCTATTTCCCTGGTTTCAAACCAACAGCCACCAAAAACATCGTTAGCCTCTCGCTTAACATCTTATTACTAATATTTCTCTGGACCTTATAGTTTCTGACCTTGTCAAATGAGGGCTGTCAGTCTATCCTACTTCTCTAAAATTAATTACTGGTCAGTAAATTAAAGAAGCTTTGTGGAAATTTGACTAAGTCAAATTAAGATACAAAAATTCAGCTGAACTTTAAAATTTTGCATGCCTCAATGTAATAAAAAGGTGAAAGAGAAAGCATTGAAGAAATTAGATTGAACTGGAAATTGTTTGAAAACCACATTGTTTATGTAAGACCAGTACCTAAACTTTTTTTTCTAGATTATATGATGCTTCTGTAGTGGTTATAGAAATAGTATTCATTATATAAGATGATCAGTCTATAGAGCCAATGGTTGTTAGTTAATTTTAAAATAATTTTCTAAGGAAGTATAATATATGATTTATTTGGTAATAAAGATTGGGTCTTCCTATTATTTATTGAAGTAGTTTTCTATTTCTTTTTACTAGGGCCTACAAAAATATGTATTATTTTATAATAAAATCTAGTACACAAAAATATACCCAGTACATATATACATAAATAAATATGTAAATATATAAATTTGTATATGTGTATATAGTATGAAATGGAGTTTTTATTAAATATTTTTTACTTTACTATGTATAGTGTTCTCCAGTATATTGCATTCTCTTCTATTCTACTTTCTACTATTAAAAAATACCTGATCATGTCCCATTAGATTTATTCCATGTCCAATTAATGGGTCATACAATGTAGTTTGAAAAACACTAATATATTGTCAACCATGAGAATTGTGAGTAACTATTTCTGTGTTATGTTTTTCCTAACACAATTTCAGAAAAAGATTTGTGACAATACATGTTTATGCACTGAGGATTTTTTTTTAACCACTAACTGAATATTTGTTATATTGAAGGTACCATACTTAATGAGTAAACACTATAAATATGTTCACTATCATTGTGGATCAATATAATTTGTAACTATCACCTTTTCACACAACTAGACAGTCAATTCAGATAAACCATGTGTTTAAAGAAAGGATCAAGACATTTCTTTTCACTCATACTTATCTATCCTCTGAATAAATTAAAGAGTGCTTTCTAGAATATTATTTCAGCATATTTATAAGCTCTAAACATTCTTTATAAGGAGTCAAACAAAAATATTTCAAATTTTGGTTAAGCAAATAAAATGATTATATAATATCTTTCCTATTGTATATCTATTTTAATATAATTTCAGTGAGCCAGTTTTTTTCCCATTTGCTTATCCATTATCCTGTGTCAATAAAAAAGTTGTCTCTTATTTTATACTAAAATTTACTTTCTCCTTGAGTAAAAACAATGCTTTTCTTTTTTTATTAGATTATATTATTTACAGTAGAGATGCTAAATCATGCAATGCTTGTTATAAAAATTGTTTGAACCAGTTTTTAAGATGCTTATATTATTGCTGGAAGATGACTCTGTATATTTCTGAACCAAATTTAGCCAACTGACAATATTAACCCTTAGGATTTGAAGGACAAATCAATCTTTTGTAAATTATGTTAATATTTCCTATGCTTTCAAGTCATTGAACACTGTTTATTCTATTATAGAAGTCAGTCACATAGTATCTTCTAAAAGCTAACCTTTCTCAGTGGGCTGTTATTGGTGACATAACCTTATCTTCTACCTCAATGATTAATTCCACAGGTCACTGGCAGATGATAGTTTTCAAAATACCGAAGGTGATAGGAGATTATGAGGAGTTATGTCAGTTGAGTTAGACTGTGAAAGCCAGAAAAGTCATGAATCCTGTTTTTAGCTCAGTCGAGATTTGTCTTTTAACATCTCAATTGGACTTATTATCTATTTATTTTGCCTCTCCTGTACAGTATTGCAGTTTGTTGTAAATATTTCTTTAGCAACCTTATAGATTGTTTCTAAATAAAATGTGAATGAGAATTGTATTTAAACAATTGAAATGGAGAAATTTTTGTTTTTAATAAATATATGCAGAGTTTTAGAGCAATTAGTCATGATGTCCTCTTCTTCCCTTGATTGAATATGGGATCCAATATATGCTGTGTTTTGATAAATAGCATGTTTAGGCACACATTCATGGTTTTAAAGAGGGATCTTCTGCTGTTATTATGTCTTTCATCAGTCTTCACAGAAGTTCAGGGAAAGCAAGGGAGTAAAGCAAAAAACCTAAATGAGGTCAATAATAAGAATTATGTTAGATATTTATCTAACATTTGCCTTCAACACACTCATCACACAAAATTTGCAAATGACCTGGGAGTCATCAAAGTCATCATAGGGTCACTTGATATTAAGTATATTTTCTAAAACTACTGAAAAAGTATTGAAAGTATTTTCTAAATTTTCAGGGTTCATAAAATCACGTTTGTAACCTGCAATACCTTTGTAGGGACATTATACTACTACTTAGTGGAGTTAATTTTACTAATATAAACGATGCTAGTAGACCAGTGACTTTAACAATAGAATGAAAACTAGAATATTATAAAACATCTTAGACAGGGAGAGGATCTGACTC
Organism: Cynopterus sphinx; assembly: GCA_030015415.1. Lineage (NCBI taxonomy): Eukaryota > Metazoa > Chordata > Mammalia > Chiroptera > Pteropodidae > Cynopterus > Cynopterus sphinx. The sequence continues at coordinate 33,244,571 of CM057380.1, forward strand.
ATTAAAAAATGCATCACGATTTAGTCACTTACAGCTACATCCTATAAATAATATATTTTTATTTAAATTCTCTGACATTCTTCCAATTTTTTCTCTCTGCACATATGACATCTTTTCTTATCTCATCCCCAGCATTTCCATAAATCTAATCAGATTTCTTTACTATCAATTTATATGAAAAAGTTCATTCTGGTTCTTCTAATCTCCTCTACTTGTGTCTCACCCTCATCAATAAATTTTAAACCTGAGAAATCACAAACTGAGTTAGGCTGAATGAAGTTGTGGACATGAGGCGAGAAGATAACTACAGAAAGCACAAGAATATTAGTAATAGGTAGTGTAATTTTCAGGTTCTTACCAAAAGTTTTTACAAAAAAAGGAGTAAAAATTGAAGGAATTGAAATTGAGGATCATCACATACTAGAAAACAAAGCACCAAACCAAGCCAGCTGAGTGCTATTTTAAACTAAACACATGAGCTGTTAGTGCAGCTAATGTCTATATTATCTATTCATTAAATTGGTTGGACACTCCTTGTCATTTAGTTAATATGTGAGATTTAAATAGTTTAAATGATGGAGTAATTGTTTTGTGTTTTTAAAAGTACTGTGTTTGACATAGTTCTTTTTAACCATCCTAAGAAGACTTATATTAATGTCCTGAGGATACTCCATACTTAAAAAGATCCTTTTGTCTTTACAAGTTTTTTGCATCTAGTTTGATGTTATCTCTCATTTTAAAGATTATTATAATTTCTAAACAGAAAACCTTTTATATATTAATATGGTTTCCTTTCCAAAGGCAGGCAGAGTTGCATGGTGATCATGATGCCAAAGTCATCTGGCTCCAAATCCAGCTTAACATTTATTACTCGAGTGACCCCAATCAAACTATTTCATATCCATGAACTTCCATTTCTTCTTCAATATAATGGCACCAATTATACTTACTTATTCAGAATTCTGTAAGCATGAACAATAACAGTACTGTGTGTGAGAGAGGCACTTAAATGGTAGTAGTAGCTGTTTCATTGTTATTAATAAAAGTTCTTATATAGTTCCTAAACACTATAGTAAATGAGCAGTAATTATAATTTACATAGTCATAAATTATAGTAATTCCTATTAGTAAATTAGTAAAAAACTAAGTAAAATAAATATATCCAGAATGATAGAGAATATTCTTTGTAAGCTGGCCCTGAGATAATGACTGTTCAGCAATGAATAATTCTTTCCTTAGAGAAAATTACTTATTCCATATTGAAAGAAACTAGCTGTGGAAAATTCATGCAGTAACATATGAGAAATTTTCTGTGGTATGTGTGCCTAATCCCCTGGACAGTAAATTTATTTTCACCTTTATGAAAACATGAAAAAGTCTTTTTGATGGCAATAGTGAAAGCTGGCCACCAGGGAGGAAAGGAAGTTGACCTATAAAAATTAAACTCTTAATGAACAGGTACAAAGTCAAGAAAGTTATAGTGGTTTTAATCATAATGCAAGTTATGAGAAATTATTGACCTCTAAATAAATTGAGATAATTTGAGACAGTATTTTTATCCTAGCCCAGAACATCTACATATCAGATAATAATTGTTAGCATTGGAAAACTGGTGTAAATAGTCTCATTTTCTCTGCAAATTTGAGGTTTTTGAATAAAACAGCATTACTTGTTTGTATATTGCACTGGTGTTAATGTATTGCCTTAATTATGTGTTTATATAACATTTAATAGTGTAGAAAAGCATGCCACATCTTTGAAATTTAATAAAATCTGTATAAAGGATTCTATTTATATCCTGTCACTCACTGTGATGTATGGATCAGCAACAAGGAAGCTTGTTAAAAATGCATACTCTAAGGTTCTGCACCAGAACCACTGAATCAGATGTTGTGTTTTAGTAAGATTGTTTGAGAGGCATTGGATTAGATCACAAATCTATTCTTGATTTTGGAGGTCCTTATACTCTCAAATTATAAATACTTGGAGGATTACCTTTGCAGATACAAATTTCCAAAGTGATGGGGATCACTGCAATTAACTAGTTCATTAAAAAATAAATGTAAATAAAAGAACTGACTGCATGTAGAGATGTGTATAAACACTAACTGCATATAGATATGTATATAAAAAATTATATCATTTACTAAGGCTGATACCAAATCCAAAGAAAGGACAAGAATCTCTAAGTATCTGAATGGATGTCCTCTAAAAGAGGAATCAAAACTACCCCAAGTACGAACAGAGAGAATTACTGGGACTAACAAATAGAATTTATGGGAAAAACGATTTGGGTGCCAGATAATTGAACTGTGCAAATGTGCAGTGCATTCCCTTATAAATATCAATTTATCTTTCTACCACAAGCAGAGGTTACCCAATTATCTGTCAGGAGCACTATTAAAAGAGTCTCTTAGGTAAAATGTTTAAATTGAAAAACCTCAGAAGAATGACCTCAGTGGTGACTTTCAACTCTCAAATTCTAGGATTTGTCCACTTGGGCACTAAAAATGCCTGTGAATAATTAGATATATGTGGCAAGTGAAAAGAGAACTGTGAATGAACATAAGTAGTGGTTAGGTTTAACAACTAATAAGAATAATCAGCTACACTGCCTGTGCAGATTTAAGAGGCAAATTACATGTTTAACAAAGGCGACTAACAGAGGTACTCTTAGCTATTTTGTGAGGACTTGGAAATTTCTCTTATTAAGCCCTCTGCTGGTTGATATTCAGGGCAGCAATGTTTTTGGATGTGAAAGGAGACTGAATGCCCTGTGTCCCCTCCTCCCTCCCACAATGTTGGTATTTTTATACGAAAAAGAGATACTGAGAAAGAGCAGGGGTAAGTAGGTTAAGATGGCTTATAAGAATTGTAATTTGACTATTAGAAATTTATTTTTGATTATATTTGTAATAGTTTATTCAGTTGCTGCCACATGGTGACACTAGCAAATAACTTTTATCTATTTCTTAATATTTACATTATTTTATTTTAAAAAAAACTATGCTGAGATTTATAATTCTATAAAGCTTTAAAAAGTATAATTAATAGCAGTTTCCTAATCTAAAAATGAAAGATAACTCAAAATCAGTTTAGAAGAAAAACAAAGCTATCTAAAGTTTCTTCCCCCATTTCAATGTTTATAGAAGTAGGTTTTTTTAAGATTGAATAACCAATGAAGTTTATTTCACTATGATTTTCAGGACGTGGCAGAACATGGTAGGGGGAAATATCCCAATATGGAATATTTCCATCATCCCTAAAAGTTCCTATTGTGCTCTTTTCCCATTCAATCTCCAACACCTGCACACACCCAGGAAATTATTCTTTTGAATATAATCACATATTAATCATCACAAGCTAGTATTGCCTGTTCTTGAACTTCAAAAACATGACATATCAGCTGCTTTTAAGATTTTGGCTGCTATGTATTTTTTATTTCTCTTGTATAAATAAGAGTAGAATTCTGGCTCTTTGGTCAAATGTGTAACTATAAAAAAAATTTCCAAACTTTTCCATAATAGTCGAACCTTTCTACATTCCCATAAGCAATGTATGAGAGTTCAATTGCTCCACATCTTGGCCAGCATTTGGGATTTTTAGTCTTTTTACTTTTAGCACTTCTATGGAGTGTTAATTGTATTTCATTGTGGTGTTTACTTGCATTACTCTAGTGACTAATGATGTCAAATAAGGAATAGCTTGTTATTGTACTTTGCTTCCATTGCACTTCACAAGTGTTACTTTTTTACAAACTGAAGGCAAGACCTTCTATGATCAAAAGGATTTGAACTCCCATTATTGTGATACTCAATTTATTGCAGTGGTCTGGATCTAAACCTACAATATCTCCGAGGTATCCCTGTACCTTTTTTGCTAATTGGCCATCATGTGTCTTCTTTAGTGAGTGGTTTGTTCAAATATTTGGCCATCTTCATTGAACTACTTACCTATTTATTGTCGATTTCTTAGAATAGTCAGAATATGTCTTTTATCAGGTCAAAAAAATCCCAGTTATTATTAGTTTGCTGATATATATTTTTAATCACAAATGAGTATAGAATTCTATAAATTATTTTTCATCATAATTCAGATATTTATATGATTTTTAACCTTTGATTGATGAATTATATGGGATGATATTTTGAATGTTAAGCCTCCTTTGAATTCCTGGGATGATTTTTTTTCTATATATTCATGGAATTTTTTTCTATATATTCATTTGGATTCACATGGAATTTTTTCTATATATTCACTACACATGGAATTTTTTCTATATATTCACTTGGATTCATTTGCTATTATTTTTAAGGGCTGTTGTGTCTATCTTCAGAAGGATTATATATATATATTCCTTGCAATATCCTTGTCAGGTTTTGGTATCAGGATTGTGTAGAGCTCATAAAATTAACTGGGAAGTGTTCTATATTTTTCTATTATCTGAAAGAATTTTTAAAAGGTTGACATTATTTGTTTCTTAAATGTTTGATAAAATGCAACAGTGACACCTCTAGGCCTGTAGTTTTCTTTTAGAAAGATTTTTAATTATTAATTAATTAATTTATTTTTAAAATTTATTTTAATTAGTTTCAAGTATACAATACATTGGTTAGACAGCTACATAGTTTGTAAAACAGTTGCCCCTTTTGCTCTCTCTCTCCCCAGTCCCTCCACCTACATAACATATTCATTCTAATTGTATTCCCTATGCCATGCTCCCCATTCCCATGTCCATCCATTAGCTACTAATTTGTACTTCTTTAACCCTTTACCCCATTTTCCCAGTCCCCCAAACTCCCCTTCCCTCTATCACCAAATTGTCCATTATATTTGTGAGTCTGTTTTTAATTAGTTTACTCTTTTTATTACTTAGATTCCACATATAAGTGAAATCATATAGTGTTTATCTTTCTCTGACTTAAATACCTTCTAGGTCCATCAAAGCAATATGTTTTTCTATCCCCTTCCTTTTAGTCCATGTCTTTTAATCTGAAGTGAGTCTTTTATAGGCAACATGTAGGGGTCTTGTTTTCCTTTCCATTCATACACTCTTTTAGTTAGAGCATTTAGTGCTTTTCCATTTGAGGTACTTATTGATAGGAATGTAGTTGTTACCATTCTTTAATTCTGTTTTTGATACATGTTTTTTCTTCTTAAAGTTCCTCCAACATTTGCTGTAATGCGGGCTTGGTAGTAATAAATTCCTTCAGCTTATTTTTGTCTGGAAAACTCTTTATCTGTTCTTCAACTTTAAATGATAGCTTTGGTGGATAAATTATTCTTGGTTGTAGATCATGGGTCTTCAACATGTGAAATGTTTTTTACTAAGCCCTTCTGTCCTGTATAGTTTCTTTAAAGAAATTAGTTGCCATTCTTATGGCTTTTTCTTATAAGTAACTATCTGTTTTTCTCTTGCTGCTTTTAATGTTCTTTCTTTGTATTTAACCTTTAGCATTTTAATTATGATGTGTCTTGGTGTGGGTCTTTTGGATCCCTGATTTTTGGAATTCTCTGAGCTTCCTGGGGTTTTATGTTTATTTTCTTCAACAGGTTAAGGAAGTTTTCCATCATTATTTCTTCAAACAACTGTTCAACATCTTGATTTTCTTCAGTAATGCCAATCAGATGGATATTTGGACCCTGAATAGAGTCCCATATGCTCCTTAAATTATCTTTATAGTCTTGGCATCTTATTTCTTGTCATTCTGATTGCATGTCCTTGGCTTTCCCATTCTCTAGATAGGGCATTTGATCCTTTTCTTTGTTCACTCTGTTTATTCCTTTGTTTATTCCATTTAATATATTTCTTATCTTAGGTAATGTGTTCTGCATTTCAGACTGGTTCTCTGTTATAATTTCCACTTCCATTTTTAGGTTTTTTTAAATCTCTTTTTGAAGTTCTCACAGAATTTAACCAAAAGTTTATTGAGCATTTTTATAACCAGTGTTTTGAACTCTGCATCTGTTAGATTACTTGACTCCATTATATCTGGATCTCTGTTTTGTTCTCTCATATAGTTTCTGTTTTTTTGTCTTTCCATTTTGGCTGCCTTTCTATGTCTGTTTCTATGTTACTAAGGAAAACTCCCAAGTTTCCCAGTCTTTTTTGTGTGGATTTGTAAAGTAGGTTTCCAATGCCACAGTCCTGAGAGGGGCTCAGCTACAGGACAAATTTAGCTCGAGCCTCTGCCCTTCCAGGGCCACTTGCTAAGATTCAGCAAGCAATCCACAGATGCTGTGCTTATAGTTGCTTCGAAAAGCCATGCCAGAAACCAAGGCCAGCTGCCTCCAGTGTGAATCTAGGTGCTGCTCAGCAAGGAGCATCTGACTTGCTGAGGATAAACCTAGATGTGGCTTGGGTGGGGCTGTGAGTTGGGGGAGGCAGGGTTTCAGGATATCCTCTGGGTGGAGCGACTTCTGTTATCCAGTCTGATGACCTCACGACAATGGCAGTGCTGTGTCCACACACTGGGAGTGGGGAAGGCTCAACAGGGAACAGTGGATACCGCTGGCGTTTCTGCACAGGTTGAGTCTCAATTCAGCCCTCACTCCAACAATGTCTCCCTGTAAGTCCCTGGTGCCCCCTGTGCTCAGCTGAATGGGCACTGGTGTTCAGAGTGAGTAGAGCCGTCACCACGAATATCCACTCATGGACATGGCCCCTTTAAGAGGCTTCTGCCACTGTCGCAGCCTCTGTCTCTTTCAGCCGCTGGGGTCTGGGCAGCCCCATGTCCTCGTCCAGCTCTTTCTTCTGCCATTACAGGGTGCTTTCTCAGATTTCTCCCTAATTGTATGGCTGTTCCTCTAGATCCCAGGCATTTTTTCCTTGCTGCTGCTCCTTGTTTCCATCACAACTTCGATTTGGGCTCCAGAGGGATGAATAGAGCCTCTGTCATTTACGCCATTTTGGTTGCCCATGCAAAGAGCTATTCTTGATTCTTAATTTATTTTTTGAAAATAGATATTGGGCTATTTAGATTTTCTATTTTCTCAATCACTTTGGTAAATTATAAATCTCAATCAGTTTGTTGATTTTATCTAAGTTGTGTAATTTATTGGCATAAAGTTCATGATATTCTAATTTTTTTTCTATTTTCTGGAAGATTTTTTATTGACTGTTCCTCTTTCATTCATGATATTATAATTTGTATTCTCTCTTTTTATTTCTTATCCAGTCTTCCTAGGTGCTTGTTATTGATCTTTACTGAAAGGCAACTTTTGTTTTTGTTGGTGCTTTTAATTATTTCTTTGTATATATACACATTTTTGTTGGGTTTATTCATTTATTCATTTCTAGTTTATTAATTTAAAACTATAAATTTCTGCTTAAACACTACGTTACTATATCTCACAAGTTTTTATATTTTATATGTTTATTAGTAGTAGTTATAAATTTTCTAAATTATTTTATATTTCTTCTTTGAATTATGTATTTTAGGAGGTTATCTTTCATTTCTAAATAAATGTGTTTGTTTTTAAGATTTTTTTTTTGGCTGTTGATTTCTAACTTGATTCTCTTGTGGTCAGACAAAGTATTTTTATGATTTTAATATTTAAAGATCTTCAAACCTATGTTGTGCCCCAGCAAATGTATATCTATGTAAATGTTCCATGTGCATTTATAGTTTTGTTGGAATATCTATACCCATTAGGTCAAGACAGTTGACAGTTTTATTCAAATTTTCTATTGACTTATTGATTTTTTAAATATACTTTTTCTATAAGTTATTGAAAGAGAAGTAATTAATTCCCCAATCCTAATGGTGAATGTGTTTACTGCTCCCTGAAATAAATTTTGAAGTTCATTTACTAGGAGTATCCATAGTTAATTGTTATGTCTTTCCGATGACAGGCTTGTAGTATAACATGTTACTGTGGCAGAAAAACCTGCTTCCAATCAGGGTTATCTGAAGACATGAGCTGGCCACAGTGCAAATGTGAAGGTCTACAGTGATCAAACATTATATGATGAGAACACACTTTGCCTGTTCAAAGTGAATTATTGTTAGATAAAAATTCATTCACAAATGACATTTTTAAAAAACATCAATGGAGCCTTTTAGAGATATCCCATCCTTTCTTGAAAATCATTGTATGAGAAACTCAGCATAAATAAACAGATGTGTAGTAAAAGCTAAGGGAAATTAAATGTAGGTGAATCTGCACCCATCGTCAAGGATTGATTTAAGTTTATCTACCATCAAAAGACATTTATTTACATCAAGTTACTTCAAGTAGTAAAGTTAAACATATTGCTGAAAAGATTTTAAAAATCAACAATTTAATCCAATTAGGAACTTCCAGCACTGCCAGGATTCCTGATTCTCTCCAGTCGGCTTTTATCTATCTTGTTTGCTCTCACAGAGATTTACATTTTGCTGGGATCTTACAAATGTGATAATGTTAGGTAATAAAGTCACTGAACTTGGAGTCTTTCTTGGGTCATTTTTTACTCTCACGTCTTCATATATTTAGGAAAATTTTTAGGATCTACCTTTAAATTATATAGGAATCTCACTCCTTAAATAGAAAAAGGAAATGTGGTACATATACACAATAGAATGTTATTCAGCCATGAGAAGATATCCTCCCATTTGTGACATGAATGGACCTTGAGAACATTATGCTAGCATAATAGGTTAGACAAAGACAAGTACTATATTCTGCCTCTCTATGGAATCTAAAAGAGATAAACCTTTAAAACACAGAGTAAAATGGTGGTTACCAAGGGAGGGGCAGAGTGAAATAAGAATGATGGTGTTTAAGGGAACAAGCTTGTAAGGTGTAGTAAATAAATTTTAGAGACTTAATTCAGAGTATAATGAATATAGACAATAATATCGTACTATAATTTTGTAATGTGATAAATATCACTGCATCAGCAATCATATAATATATAAATCTATCAAAGCACTGCATTGTACTTCTTAAATTTATACAATGTTACATGTCAAATTTATTTAAAAAATAAAGAATCTCATGCCTCTCTCCCAGCCTTATTTGCTATCATACCAGTTAGAACCATCAAAATCTCTCATTTGGATTTCTGCAATGTGCTTCTCACTGGTTTTCCTGTTTCTACCCTTGTGCCTCTACATATATATTCAATGTGGCAACAGACTGAATTTTTCAGAATAAAACTTACTCTTCTACTCTTATGTTCAACATGCTGCAAGATGCTTTCATTCCTCCCAGGATAGTAGCCAAAACCCTAATGATAAACAAGACCCTGCCTGACCTGGCCCTTATTACCTGTCTGACCCCATCACTCATCTTTATTCCCTTTCTTTTTGCTTCCACACTAGCCTCATCCCTGCTCTGTGAACATACCAGGCATACCAGGTGCTCACTACTCCATCTGCCTAGAGTGTTTTCTCCCCAGAAGAAGTTTGCTTTTTAATTACAACTTCTAACTATGGTAGGCACAGATTTCTGTTAAAGTCCACTGTATTTCTCTCCCTGCTTTTTATAGATCTGAGTAAGAGAAAAATATAGGAGTGTGGGATTAAGGCAAATGCCAATTTCTATCCATCCTTCTTCTTTAGGTTGAAAGACATTTAAGTAGAACCATGATGATTGTACTGAGAAGTGAATGATTAAGGATATCATATTTAGTTACTAATTGTGTAAAAATGACTAGTTCTCCTCAATATTTTCAGTTCTCTTCTGTATCCAAGGCCATGGGAAGATTATACTTCCATCCCACCTTGAAGTTTGAGTGTCACCGTAATACTTTGGCCATATGGGATGTTTTTAGCTCTGCTGTTTGTCCATTTAAGGGGGCAGACATCCAGTGAAGGGTAGAGTAGCCACCTCTGGGTTTATTCAGGGTAGATTGAGTAAACAAGATAGGCTGCCTTACATACAAATGGAGGATGAAGTGTATATAACAGTGAGAACAAGAATTTTGTAGTGGGGAAGCATGGGAGTGGGAAACAGAAGATTGCCTGAATTCCCACTCGTTTTGCTTTGCTGAGGCTAGGAAAAGAGCTAGAGTGCATTCATAAAGCTGGTGCCTACTTCTAACAATCTGTGGGCCCAGGAAAGTGCTTAAAGATGGTGGAAGGAACTCAGGCAGTCCTCTAGAGAGATATGTTTATTTTTCTCTTTGCATAGAAAGAGAAAAATACAGAGAAAAATGGACAGAGCAGTTCCAGAAGCATGATTTTGAGATGTGGCTCTCTGGATGTCTGGTTAAATAAATGACCACATATAGATAAACTGATTTATGCTACGATGAAGGTACTTTGACAGGAAGAAATGTTCTGACAAACCTGACGATTTCAAATTCTTTAGAATTAATTTATGTGAAGAAGAAGCAGATGTTACAACGAGAACTTTATTAAAACTATAGATGTATGTATTGATGAGCATTATCCTTGAATGTAAGAAAATAGTACCAATTAAAGATGTTTTAAGCATATTAGAAATCAGTGTATTAAACTGATTTTTCCATTAAATTGAATACAGATTTAATCCTTTACAATCTTTATCCTCTTCAAACTCAAAGACAACAGAATTATTCACAGAGAAAGAAGTGATGCCCAGTGTAGTGGAATTATGTAAAGAATGACCTATAAGGAGCAAGATAATGGAGAGGTATAAGCCTATAATTAATGGCACTCAGAGTGGCTGATGTCAGGCAGTTATTACACAATAGTTCTTTATTATTTCAAATTAGTCTAAAGAGAGCTTAAAAATTCTGTCAGCATATCTGGTTAGTAAATGGGTTAACTGATCCACAAATTTCATGCATCATGATTTCAATGGGAAATAGCTTCAGGATGGATATTTAATCTACAAATACCAGCTTCTCCAGTGAGCTTTTAATTGTTAGGCATTGTTCTTGACTTTTCTTAACCTCAACTTCAGTAGCATTCAGGCTACTTGATTAATTATATGGGTTAATAGGTTACCAAAACATGTATTATTGAACCATATGCAAATTAAAACTAAATTATTTGGAAATTAAATAATGCTTCCAAAAAATTAGGTTCTTTAATGACATCTATTAATAAAGTTCTATGAAATCCTTAAATTTGGAAAAATAATTTATTTTCTAAAATATTATCTCTCTTCTACATCTTATATGTCATTAATTGCTACTCATCCTCCATACTTAGCAATTCTCAAGTACTTTCTTCAACTTCTTTTTCCTCATTCCACAAATAATTAAACATTTTCTTGTCTGTGTGCTATTGATAACTGTGCTTCAGCAGTTATCACATTGACTCACACCTCTTTATTTATTTGTATGTCTCCCTTTGTACACTGCAAATCTTTTAAGAATAGATTGTATCTAGGCATCTCTAGAACTTGGTACATTGCTTGGGAAATAATGTAATTTCAAATTTTTATGGCATTAAAGAAAGGGAATGAACAAATGAAATGTAAAGAATTTTTCTGTTATGGAAATGTAAAAAAAGATTTACCCTCTATAAGTTAAGTGTGTAATGAATTATCCTAATATCAAAAGATGTTATGAAATGACACTAATGTACAAGAAAGGAATGGAAATGAATTTTAATTTATACTCCTATGGGACATTAGGAAATTCATTTAACCCCTTTATAATTATTTATTTAAAAAGGATGATAATACCTATAATAAATAGTTTTCTTAACAATGTTATTCTTGCTCCATGGTTAAGAAAGTTGAATAATTGTGTGTGTGTACTCCAGAAATTATAAAGTAATAAACATGTAAGTTTCTATTGCTACATTAAAATGATCACTTTCTATATAATAAGGTAAATTAGAGAAGACAGCAGATTCATTGATTTCAAGGACCTCCAATAGGTATCAGGGTCAAGTGTATGGAGCATATACAATTTTGCTATTAATTCAAGACTGAACAATTTATTTTTCTACTAGGGGTACCTTAATCAATAAATTTTGACCTCTTGATGGTCACAATGAAAATTTCTGTAGTTTTTTCATTTTAAAAAATCCATTGCACTAGCTTTATTAAAATAAATAGAAATAAGGGGGTAAATACTCATTCAAATAAATCATTTTTGTAATGTTCTTCAAAGTTCTTCAGATTCAAATGTTTACTTTTTTTATGTCAGACTCCCAATTTAATTTTGAAAACTGTTTTCCTTGCTTATGTTACATGTTGAGCATTTTTCCATGCTGTTACTTAAACTCTTAATAAAGTTTGTCAAGCATATTACTATCTTTTATTCAAATATTTACTTAAGGATTACTTAAATATACTTACATATAAGTAATTCTGGATAATTTTATTGTTTCTGATTTTGCTATTATAAATTATATTGCAAGGAGTATCTTTCCATTTATAGGTTTTTCTTCTTTTGAATGATTTCTTTGGATAAAATTTCTAGAGATTGAATAATTAAACTACTGGGCTAGATTTACCTCCAGCAATCAAACACCTATAGAGGAAAGGGGAAATACTTTTCTTATTAATAAGGAAATCTGTTGAACATCAAAACCCTGAAGCTAGATGAAATTAATGACAAATATTTATTTGCAATATTTTAGGAAATAATAAAAATATAAAAAATAATTTTTAAAAACTAGAGAGAAAAAAGTAGAGTCAAAAAGAAAAGGAGTTTCCAGGACTTATTTCTTCAGTGCTACATGTTTGTTTTCTCAATCCTTTTGCCTGAGGTGGAAAATGCAAAAGTACAATGGAAATATTATGGTTCTTAAAAAGTGCAGTAAAATTACTCTCCAAAAGAATGTTACACCATAATGTGCTAGTTTATCCTATCAGTTTTATGAGAGCATTGTGTGCTACTTGAAAATATGTTCTATTAGAAAAATTTTTATAAAATTATTATATTGTTTTATTTAAAAAAAATAAAAAACAAGTAAAAGAAACCAAGGGAAAACCTGGGATTCTGAGTCACATGTAAATGTTTCTTCACAATTTATTATGTATTCATTCTTAAGGGGAGATTTTCACTTAATCTTTGCTATGTGCATTTGGTTACTCAGGGCTTCTATTAAATTTTTATTTTAATATTCAAATAATATAAAAACTTATTCTTATATAGGTATGTTTTCAGAGAAATCTAGTTTGTTTTTCTTAAAACAAGAGTTCCTTGAATCTCATTTAGAGTAACAGGTTAAATGTGTAAAAAATATTTGATTCATTTTCTTAAATGTGTGGTTACTAACCATGGTTATTTGTTCCCATTTATTTACCCATTTTGTTCTTTCTTTGTAATGCTATTGGTTTTTCTCAAATGCTTGTTGTTTCTGTTCCAATTTACAAATAAAAGATTAGATTGTTTAATACATATATTAAGCAAGGTTTTTCTCTCATAGTAATGGAAAATTTTGGAGTTGCAAATTAGGAGCTGCTGAGGATCATGGCTGTGCTGTTTTCTGACAATATGATGCAGCATATGTAGTAAGTTCCAGTGAGGCCCACTTCCCTGGATTGTATACCACACTGTTTCACATTTCATGTTTTTTTGTTAAAAATTATGTAGAAATTGGCATTTATTCATTTTTGCCTTCTTTTAACTATTTTTTTTTTTGTTGTGACACTGAATAGGTTCAAAGTATTGGTGAATAAAGGTAGAAAAGACAGGATTGTCTCCCTCAGAGAACAATTAGTAAAAGTTCCAGTGTGATAAGAGAGGAAAAAGCATAGGTTGACTAAGATTACTCCCTAATGCAGTTTGGAAATGGAAGCAGCGAGTAGAGTGGGGTGGTAGGGAAGGTGGGGTGGAGTGGGAGATGTCATGGAAGTATCTCTAGAGTCAGTGCTGATTAAAGTTAAGAACTGATGGATCTGTAAAAGTTAGAATAGTGAATTAATTTTGAAAGAGCGGTTTCAAAGAGAGAACTTTCCAGACAAAGAGAAAACTATGTGCAGAAGTAAAATGCTTGAGAAGAGGCATGGTGAATTTGGAAAACCACAAGTAGCTCAGTATGCTTAGGGAAGCAGTTTAAAGAGCGACGGCTGAACTGGAAGGCAAGTAACCAACTTGGAGGTGGCAGCTAAGGCTATTAACACCCATGTAATCTAGAAGACATAATGACATAGGGAAAAGAGCATTTGATTAGGAATCAAGATTTGAAGTCCCTAACTGCGTGAGCTTCTTGGCCAGATCACTTGATTTCTGAGGCTTTTGTTTCCTCATCTGTATGAGGAACAAGTGGTCTTTCCACTCAGGATCCCAGTTGCCCTCCTAGTGCTGCTGCTCACGAGTAGGGAGGAGTGTGGTGGGCATGACTCTTCAGCCCCTGCCTCCTTCTCTTCCCCTATATCAGTTCTGCTTTTACCTAAAATATTTCTTAGAATTTCATGTGATTTCTTTTTTTGTGGGGGAGGGGGAACTTACCTCCACCAAAAATATTTGAAAGATATAAGACTAAGCTATCTTAGGTCTTTCTGCTAATTTATGAAAAATAGCAATATGGACTATTTAGATCTTCTGGAATGAGAGTCAAGGTATGATTTTCCCTGGATAGTCCCCAGTATAGCCACAAAGAAGTGGGTTTGGCTCTTAGCCATTTTTTTTAATCATAAAGAAGAACAAAAATTACCTACTTTCTTGACTCAAAAAGTCTTTTTTTTTAAAGTCAAAGAAAATTAGATATATTAAAGTACTTAGTGAACTACATTTTATAAATGACTAATTTTTTAAATTAAATTTATTGAAGTAACATTGGTTAATAACTGTATAAATTTCAGGTATATAACATTATATTTCAATATCTGTATACTCTATTGTATGCTCTTTTTAGGAAAATATCACTTAGGCTGAAAGGTGTTTCTATGTGTGAGAGTTTTTATAAATCAAAGATGCCCTTGGAAAGATCTGGAAGTGTCAAACTTCTAATGTTACACTCCTATTGGCTCAAGTTTGTCTGCCTAGAAGTTGATAAAAATCTTCAGTTTTAAAGATGTATCACAATGAATTTAATTTAAAAAATAATATTAATAAGCATTATGTACTTCATTGGAAAGTTATGGTAATTCTGTTTCCCAAGATGTTTTCATGAGTTATTTATTTACTCTGTGAGCACCTACTGAGTTAAAATACTAGGTATGTGCTATTCATAGTATGTTAGTTACAAAGCTGTGAAGAGTAAGTTTAGTTGTTTGTTTCTTGTTGTTGGTGGCTATGTTTTAATAGAACATTTACTAGATCAACAAACTCCTCTTCAAAAATTTTTATTTTATTTTTTTGCCATTTTTAAATTTTTTATTGAAAATTTATTTACTTATTTATTTTTTTTACAGTGACATTGGTTAACAAAATCCAGTGTTTCCACTCTATACTTTAACAGTAAGGCATATATATATTTACACGGTGTGCTCACCCCCCATATTTAGATTTCTTTCTGTCACTACATAGTTGACCCCCCCCTTTTTTTACTAATACTGATCATTCCTAATAGCAAAACTTAGATATGTGTTAGGTTAAAAGATATTTCTCTACCCAGAGTGAACTGGAGAAGACTAAAGTTTGAGGGAAATAGATAATTCTGCCTTTCTGCAAACATTGTATCAATTTCCATATTGCAGATGAGAAAGAAAAAGAGAGAGAATAAAGTGTCACTAGCAAATAAAAAACCTAGGAACTGAACCCAGGTCCATCGGACAGCAAATTCTGTGCACACCACCTTGTGCCAGTAGGGTTCAGTTTAAGAAAACATTAGCATTCTATGGAATCTAAAATGTACCCTTTGAGTCAGTGTTCTTAACTCTGGCTACACATAAGAATTGTTTGGAAGTGTCTTAAAAATGTTGGTGACTTATTCCTAGTTCCAGACTGGTTTAATTGACTTGTAGGGGTGGATAGGCAAGCCGAAGCATTGGAAATTTTAACCTTTTAACTGTTTGCCCTGAGAATACTTGCCTGAGGTGCTAGTGGCTGCAGCATTTACCCCAAGGTAACTTGTGGGTACAGTCCTAACCTTGCCCCCAAATTTTGCCATGAAATATCTCGCTTTTACTATTATTTTTACATAGCTCTAGGAAATTAATAGTCTTTGGAAACAAATGACATTATTCTATTTATAACATTCTGATTTTAGTAGTTTGATCACTGAAAATGTCAAATCCTGGGAAATGTAGTAATCATACCTGTGATGTTAAATGAACACTGGCAGCAAGCTGCATTTTTTTTTTTCTAAACAGAAAAAGATTCACGTTCCTCATGAAGGGACTCTAATAGGCAACTATGGTGAAAACCACCAAGTCTCATAATTAAACATAGAAGGGATCTAACCAGATTTATTTTATAAAAAGCTTATTTTGGCATGAGCTTGAGGAATATACTGAAGGAAAATTAGATGAGGAGAGAGAGGCCAGTGAAGAGGTGGTGGCGTAGCCATGCAGCCATGAAGCAATGTGGGTCTATGTTAAGAATTCTAGTGTCACTTGCAATTCCTGGATAAAGAATCTTGTCAGTAATAGGTCTTCTATGATCTCTCTCTCTGACCTTATTTGACTCTACTGGTATCATAGTCTACCCTGATCATTCTTCCCTGATGCATCTGGCTACATCTTTCATGTTGGTTCTGTCTGTGGTTTCTAGACAGCCTCATCTCCCAGATAATTAGGGAAACCAATGCTTTTGCCAGCAACCCAAAGCATCGGCTGGGGCAGCCTGGATGTCTCCAGTCATCTGACTGGAATTTAAAGAGGATCTTGCAAACTGATCTCAAGTTGAATGCTTAGCAATGCCCTCCTTATGTAGTACATCACTTCAGTACGGAGTTCAGCTTTGATGAGGGGGTGAAATCAACATGTTTCACTACGGAGGACACCCTCACCTTCTATTGCTCTTCAAAACAGTCAATAGCATTGGCCCTAAGTGAGACAGGGTCATCAAAGCTAACCTAATTGTAGTATTAGCCCTGCTTCTTGAGAAGTAGATGGAACATTTCTTTACTCAAAGGTGATCCCTTCTCTTTTGAGGGACATCCCAACTGACCATTCCATTTAATGAATACAATCTCAGTTTAATCTGTTAGTGGCAGCAAATTGTTTAGTGTTATTGGGTTTCAGTTTTCTGACCTGTAAAAATAGGAAAAATTAAATATACCCTTCAAATGTACCCTTGAAAGTTACACATAAGTACAGAGGATAAATTACCAATGATAGTTGATATTATTTTTTGTTATTTTAACTATTAAATCTGTAAGACTTCAAGAAAGTTGAGAGAGCAACGAAGTAGGTTAAAAATTTTAGTCTGTGCAGTGGCCACATGGAAATATGTATATCCTCATTTGTATACTTAGGTATATTGCATTTCACGTATATTAAATATTAATGTAATTAAATATATTTAATTTATAATAGTACATTATATATGTATAATATATTACATATTAAAAATAAGTGAGGTAGAAGAGGCGAGGAAAAAAGAGAGTATGAGAAAAGGAGGGAGATAGGTTATATTGAGACTTTATTTTCATTTCTGTTGTCACTACTGTTATTATTATTTTGTCTGTTATATTTCTTTCTGATATACCCCTCGATGTATTTGGGGAGAGAGAGGATCTAAAAATATTTTTGCCAGATTAGAAGTCAAAAAAGATGAAAGAACATAGCCATATATTATAAAAGTTTGTTTGAAATGTATGCAGCCAAAATTAAGATTAATTCATTGTATTTTATTTTGATTTGTTCTAAATGTGAATTGTGAAGCTGTTATTAAAATTACTCTATTTACAACCAAAAGTTCTTTTTAATTCAATTAAATGTTATCAATAAAAAATACCTTTTGATAAAAATACAGATATTAATTAAATAAAATAAAAATAATTATGTCAGTGAATAAACCAAAAATCAGGAGATCTTTATCTTCATCTTGCAATAGAGGACACAGAGAAAACTAGATGTCAAAATATGATTAAATTGAATTAAAATTCAATTTGAAATTTAATATATAAATAATTTACATCAAACTACTTAACAAATAATTTTTAAAAGCATTATTGAAAAACCTAATTCCAAAAACATGTCATGGTTTTAAATAATCTACTTAAAAATCTATGATCTCAAGCAGGCTTCTATGAAAGCTTCTTATTCATACCCACCATTAGACTAATTTGCACAATAGACAGGCCTACTTACAGAACATATTCCCTTAGAAAATTTAAACTTAAAAAAAGAGAAAAAAAAAAGAGGACCTCAAAGAACACTAATTGGATGCTACAGAAAAATAATTATTCAAATTTTGAAGGATCTACTCAACTCTATCATTATTCATCACATACTTAATAATTTTTTCCAGAAGAAAATTATGAGAGGCCTTGGATGAAGTCAAGATAAACAATTCAAAAACACATTTTCTATCTGCCACTCCAGTAGCTCTAACCAAAAAAAAATTATTTTGATTTGACATATACTTAGTAAACACATGTGAACATAGGTTCTAGAATTTCCATTAATGTTAAGAATAGAAAACTTCAGTTGCTGGAATCCTGTTTGAAAACTAGTATAGTTAACAATTATCATGATGACTCAAAGATAATAGGAACTAGTTTCAAGAACACATCTTCAAGTATTTTCAATATTCTATTAGGTAATGGATTTGGACCTGGAATCTTAAAACTAGTTTAAATCACCTTTAAGCTTTCTTACCATTTCCTACCATCATATTCTTTTCTACTTTAAAGATCATTCTTTGCTAAGGATAAATGGAAACTGGGATTTAACAGTTCTGCTTTTCTGTTGGTAATTTGCTCATGTACATAGTTGGCCCTGAGCAATGTCATTATTATCCTATTCTTGGTTATCTGAAAATACCAGAGAAATTTTTTTTATTATCCTCAGCATTTTTCACAAATATCAAAATATCAACTCAGTATCATTAGGTAATCACCCTGTTCTTCATGTTATTTTTTGTTTTTATTCCTTTTCTGAACTTTTTAGATACACTATTCAAAGACAAAGTTATCAGAATATTGGCCATACAACCATCCTGATTTTTTTAGGTGTCTTTATGATTT
Source organism: Cynopterus sphinx (assembly GCA_030015415.1). Lineage (NCBI taxonomy): Eukaryota > Metazoa > Chordata > Mammalia > Chiroptera > Pteropodidae > Cynopterus > Cynopterus sphinx. Next base: position 33,263,524 of record CM057380.1, read on the forward strand.
CTAATCTAGGCTGTTACAGATAAAAGAATACTAGAATCATAGATACAAAATATAATTTTTTAAAAATTTGTTTCTTATAGACTATAGCTGCACTCTACAATATGGCAATTACTAACCATCTGTGGCTATTGAGCTATTGCAATGGAATTAGTCCAAATTAAGCTGTGTTCTAACACCTATATATCCAGTATATACATTAGATTTTTGAGGAGTTTGGTGAAAAATTATAAAATATCACTAATTTTTGATAGTGACTACATGTCTCAAAGATAGTATTTTTATGTTTTAGATTAAATACCTTATTAAATTTAATCTTACCTGTCTCTTCTTAAAATGTGTTCTAGAAAATTTTAAATTACTTATGTAGCACACATCATGTTTCTATTGGACAACACCAATTATTCCCAGAAAACTTTTAATATTTTTAATTGTGTGTTAGCTTCCTGTTACTGCTATAAAAAATGATCACAAATTTAGTAGCTTCAAACAATACAAATTTATGAATTTGCAGTGCAGGAAGTCAGAAATCTAAAGTGGGCTGGCAAGGGCTGCATTGTTTTTGGAGGTGCTATGGGGGAATCCATTTTTTTGCCTTTTCCAACTTCTAGAGGTCAACTGTATTCCTTGGCTCATGACTCTTTCTTCCATTCTAAGCCAGCAATGTAGCATCTTCAAATCTCTCCCTTTTTCTCTTTCTTATCTCTGCTTTTGTTTTTACATCTCTTACTCTGATTCATACTCCTCTGCCTTCCTTTGATAAGAACCCTTGTGGTTACATTAGTCTCATCTCAAGATCCTTAATTTAGTCACACTAACCAGGTCCCCATGTCATGTAAAGTAACATCTACAAATTTCAGGGATTAAAATGTGGACATTTTTGGAGGGCTATTATTCTGCTTACTATACTTAGAATATTTAGAGTTTTTCTTTCTTAATCTGTTACAAATTTTATAATTTGGTTGTGGCCAAATACTTTAAGAACAGTGACACTTTAATATCAACAACCAAACATAAAAAGCAACAAGTCTGAAGTGGCATTGTACAATAACCTCTCATCTAGTGATGCCACTGAACTCAGTGTGACCTTAGGTCAGTCACTTACCTTCTTGTTTTTTTTTTTATTTTTTTTTATTTAGCAAAATAAGATCTTTGGAGTTTATACAAGACTATAAAGCTATAATTTTTGGGTCCATAGTAAGATGTACTCTGTTTTAACGATTAGTTTGAGTTCTGGTAAAAATGAAGTTCAGCTATAAAGTATTTTCCATATTTGTTTTCAAACTCATGAATGTTGAAGATGAGGATATGAATTGTGAATTGATTTAGTGTATTGCAGATAGCCAAGAATTATACTTTTGTCCCATCATACAGTAGGTAAACTTTCTGTTAACATATAACTATTTATCCTGGTAGTCTATCAACTTTGACTTATAACAAATTTTGCTTTATACTTTTTTGATATTACCTTCTCTGCATAACTTACTTAAAGAACTATTTTTTAAAAATTACTATTTTTCTCTTTCCTTCTTTCCCTTCCTCCTAGTAAGATTTAGAAATAAAGTGTCAAGATTTCATTATTTTTTAAATAACAAAATACCATTTATTAGCTTGTTTTTCTCTAGGGAGGCTTAGGAAATTTTTAGAGAAAAAAGCCTTAGTGCTTAGGCTGAGGGTCATGATATTTATAATGGATGGATGGAAGGTCAAACAACTTCTTATTCATTGAGTGTGATATGGTTTTATCAGTCTATTTTATTATATCATTCTATTTGTTTCCAGATCATCAGAAATAATTTTATTCATATACAATAAAAAAGTAAGCTCTAAAACCGAATACAAGAGATTTTAAGAAAATTCATTTTTTTTCAAACATTTGTGAAATAATTCCCAACTTCATGTAAATAATAAAAAATTAACTAAAGATGTAGACATATATTCAGAAATCTTGAGAGAAAGAGAAATAGATAGATAGAGACAGTGGGAGAAGAAAAGAGAGGAAGACACACATACAAAGACAGAGGCAGAGAAGAGAGAGATAACCGTTCCTTTTCATTTAAAGTTCTCTTTTACTTAATATTTAGGCACTTATGGAACAATATTTTTGAACAGGTAGGTGATGTTCATTAAACCCTAACTGAACAATAATAAAAATTCAGGCTAGTGTTTACTTTAACTGTGTACTTTATAAAAGAAGAATAGGAAAAAAACAATACCCAACCTGTGTCTGTAAAGTCAGTAAGATGGCAATGCCATTGGGATATCACCAAACATTTTGTTTTCTAGATTGAACTACAGAACACTAATTTTCATGGAGCTTTCCCATAATTGAATAAAATTTTACAATAAATTTTGATAATACTAGAAATAAAGACTCAAATATCATAAAATAAATTTTAGTGGATGATGTACAATAGGATGATTTTTATTTATATTTATTCAGTACTAAAAGAATACTTAAGGTTATTTTAGGTAATTTAGCTCATTGTAGATTATACTGCAATGGACTAAAATTTACTGTGGTAAATGGAGTCAAAGCAGCTAAAATATCAAGAGAATCCTGGGTGATATTAATAGTAAAAATACTATTCAATCTCACAAATATATAAAAATTTATATTTCAAAATAAAGAACATATTTCATAAAATAATATATTAAGCTATGAATAGCTAAAATCTTTTTAGTCAAATATTTGTATATTTTAAGTAAAGAAGTATAAGAGCTCCTTGAAAAAGGAAAAAAAACATTATTATTAGCATAATGATACCAGTATTTAAAAGTTTTTAACAGTTCAAAATGATTTAGTTTATTTTGAAAACCTGTATTTGTTTCTGATTTAAGCCCCTGAACTTTAAAAATATGTTTCGGTATCTGAAAGCAACCTTGATGAATAAGCTACATTTTCTAAGTGACAGTCTTATCCTAAAATATCTAATCTTCATCATTACTTCCTTGGTTTCCATTACAAGTCTTTAAACCATGAAATATAAAGATGCATGTGTAAATTTAGCATTTAAGCAGGTGTGTTCTCCCCATACATACCTGAAATATTCAAGATCAGTCAAGTGTTTTAAGTAGTCTTTTCTAATTAAGGAGGATTGTCAGAGCATATTCTTGCCTGCAGAAAGAACCTCCTCATAAACAGCCACCTTTGCAATAGTTAGGCCTTGTAATGTTGCATTGCTTTTTATTATTATGCCTTTCATAATTAGCAATTGCCATTCATTTAGATTCAAGTCTGACCTCTTAAAATGAGGTTACATCAGGGGAGTTCTGAAGATGGTAGAGAAATATTTTTTCTCAAGACTTGTTTTAGAAATCTCTTTTACAGTATTTTATGTTATTTATTTTTTTTTTAGGCATAAAACACCAAACTTTCATAACATCCTAAAATATTCACTGCTAGGCAGAACTTAATTGATTTGACCTGGTCACAAAAGACATGCTTTTATATTAGTAATCTTCCCCCCAAAACTCATAACTCTCTTTTCATAATGACTCTAGTATTAAAAGCAGCAATTAAATACTTTTCTATTTTTTTTTTTTTAGTAGAATCATGCCATTTCTTTACATGATCCATTTTGTATTCATCATTTTTTACTTGTTTAAAATACAGAAGCTAAAATGAGATGTATAATCCTACCATGGGGGTTTAACACAGCTGAGATTTTAGTGATATAATCAAATTAGAATCCCATATTTTAATTGGCACTCAAGTTTGCCAATCCCGATCCTTCATTTCTTATTATTGTTAGTGATAGCATTCTTTTTACTTTCTTCCTTTATTCACTCTCTGAAGAGAGAATAGCAAGCCCATCCAATATAGGGCATCAATTTATTTTTTTTATGTACCAGCTAGGTTCACCCTTTAATCTATTAAGTTATTCATTCAATAATCATTTGTTCTCGGAAATACACAAAGAATATGTAAGCTTTTCTACCCTTTGTAAAGTAAATCACCAGAGGGATATATGAATTTGATTTATATTTTATCTTCATCCTACTTTTCTTACTTTTACTCTTCTTCTTAACCTTCAAATCAGTTTGTACTTAATCACACTGAAAATGAACCTTCAGTTCTATAGTGATATCTCTCATTTTTTCAGTATGGATGGTGAAGCATTAATTGAAAATAACTACTAACCATTTATAACCAAATTAATTTTTAACCGAAGTAAGGGTTGGAAGTGGTTGTTTGTTTTACAGTCAACTTGTCTGTGAAATGCTTTGTACTGTGCCCAGTATTCAGGAGATAGTTTTCAATAAGTGCTTGTTGAAATAACATGTCACCTTCTCCAAATTTCAGAATATTACATTTCCTTCTTCCCTCTTGTCTGTTCTATCATTGAAGAAAATTAAATTGTCCTTTCACTGTTTATTCATCCCAAAGCTGCTTTGGTTATTGCTTGAGAATACTTCTGAGTGGTTGAAAATTGATGATTTGTTCAGGCATTTTTCCTGAGTTCAGCCTGAGTTAAGTGATATTAACTACCAATCTAACTATTTTATTCCTAAGATTGGGCTCTAAAAAAATGATTTCTTAACATTTGGTATCTTTTATTTTTTCATGTGTTTTGAAAATGCCATTTAATGACTTTGAAAAGAGATTTCAAGTTCTCATATATCATATCAACAAAGCCTCCCTATTTGAATTCACATACATGTTTTAAATATTCTGGACAAATTATCTTTGGTGTTGTTGTTTTTCTTAGGGCTACTCTGGCTATGGTGGTTTTCAGTTAACTAGTCAGAGCTGAACTGATTGCCGGTTTCACAATTCCAGAGGCCCTGTTACTGTATATGAGATGCTATATTTGAGATCAAAGGAAAATACAAGAAAGAACTAGTTAAAGTTTTACATTTTCCTCCTATTTCAACTACATTTTTCTCATTTAGATGGTGATTTTTGCTTGGTAGCTGGAAATTTTCATATGCATTATAGAAATAAACATCTATCAATTTTCACTTAGCAATATAAAGTACTACAGATATTTAAAATCTCTATATAAAAACACATCATGAAATTTTGAATTCTCATGCTATTTTTTTTCACATCTACATATATTTATTCCAATTAAAAATATTTCTAATACTGTAAGGGTTTATAGAAAATCATCTAGTTTAAATATTTAATTTTACTGAAATAGTTCAGGCATACAAACATTTTATATGTAACATTATAAACACCTGGGTACTCAAGATTCAGCCTGAAAAATAAAACATTGAAGATTCAGCTGAAACTCACTGTGATGCCTTCCTAATTAACCTCCATTCTTCCCAGAGATAACTGCTATTCTGAATTTCATGTTTATCATTACTATGCATGTATATGTACTTTAGCTACATATGCATGTGCTCAAAAATAACAGATATAATTGTTTTGCATATTTTTAAACTGCATTTGGAAATGGTACCATCCCACAAGTATTTTTCCCCAAACTACTTTTTTGTTGCTGCTACACATTGCAGTTCTGAGATGAATTCGGGTTAACTCAAATAGCTATAGTGCATTCTATTTTTCTTTTTACTGCAACTACTACAATATTGCAGTATATAAATAATCTATAAATTACTTGTCCACTTATTTATCAAAAGGTATTTAGATTGTATTCCCCCCCTTTTTTTTTGCTTTTCAAGTAATTCTATATTGGGCATTTTTTGTACATGTGTAGAGAAAGAAGTAAACAGGAGTAGAGAAACTGGATTTTAAGATATGCAAATCTTCAACTATCACTAAACTGCTTTCTGAAGTCATTGCTGCATTATATACTCTCCATGGTTGTTCCACATCCTCATCAATATTTTATATTGCTGGACTTATATATTTTTACCAATTACATAGCAATGAAATGATATTCTATCATTTTAACTTGTATTACTCTAATGACTAGGGAAATTGAGTACTGTTTTCATATGTCTATCAGACATTGAGAATCTTCTTCTGTCAATTAACTGTTCATCTTCTTGGCTCATTTATTCTTATTATATTTTTTGTCTTTATAGATTTATAAAAAAATCTTTATGTACTTGGATACTAATCCTTCCTTGGTTATATGCATAGCAAATACCTTCTCTTAGTCTATGCGTTGACTTTTTGATGTACATGAATTTTTAATTTTAATGTATCAAATTTAACATTTTTTCTTTATGGACTTCACTTTATATCTTAATGTTTAATAAACCCTTCTCTATCATAAAGCTATCTTTTCCTAAAAGTTTTAAGCTTTGATATGCATCTTTGTCTTTATCCTACCTTAAATATATATTTAGGTGTGAATTTGAGAGCTATTATTATAATTTTTTTTCATATGCCTAATCTATTGTCCAAATAATTCATTTTTGCATTGCTTTCTAATGCCACCTATTTATCAAGTTTTTATAAATCTATCAATATATTTCAGAGCCCTCTATTCTATTGAATTTATTTCTATTCCTAAACCAAAGCTATACTGCCTCAATTACTGTCATTTTATATTAAGCCTTAATAAGTTCATATGGAAATTTCCCGTACCTTTTTCTTTAAAATTGTATCAACAAGTTTTGACCTTTTACTCTTGCAAACACATTTTAGAATTAACTTTTCAAGTTTCATGAAAAACTATAGTGGTTTTTTAAAAAAATAATTGCATAAATTTTATAGATTAATTTATAATATCAAGTCTCCCATCTAGAGATAGGTATTTGTTAATTTATTTGAGTTTACTCTTTAATTTTAATAGCTATATTAACTATGGGCCAAAATGTGACTGCTGAAAGGCACATAGCCAGTTAATAGGAAAACCAATGATAGAAGAAAATTTTTTTGACTTCTTAACAGCTCCTAATCTAAAAAGGGTTAATTATTTAGCCAGCTTAGAAAAAGTTCTATGAGTTCTTGCAGCTTCTGCAACCACCAGCATGAAAGTGAATCCAATTGCCCAAGTTTATTGGGACCTTGATAATCAGAGTGTGGTTAGACTGCTTGTTAGACACACCATATCTCATTCCTCCTCTGGTCCTACAGAATCACAGTTCTCATTTTTAAAAGATTCCTGGGTCATTGATAAGCACAGTAAAATTTTGAAGGATTACATATGAAAAGAGAATTCTAAAATTTATTATATTGGCTCTTTTTCTCTAAAGCCTATCAAAAATGCTAGTAGTAATCTTGAAGTCATTGAATTGCAAAGGATTCAGGTAAGCAGGACTGAGCCCATGTAATGGCACTTAGGTCATGCTCTTTGACAACAGGCTCACAGCAGCCATCCTCTGCTTTTCTGAATGAACATCAAATGTCCCAAATGAGAAGATATTCCTTTAAAGGAAAAACATGTTGAGTTTTCTAAAAGCAGAATTTTCAAGAAGACTGAAACTTTTGATATCTATAGTTATTCAGGAAACAAGTACACTTGCTTTGAAATTACTAGTTGCCCGAAATTGTCATTTTAGCTACTAAATGCCATTGGGGAAAATTCTATAGAAAGATGAGTGCCGTGGGAGAGAGAAGCCCAGAAGATTCAGTCTTTAAAACAAAAAGGAAAGAGCGCACGATTTTTTCAAGTAATCATATTCTATTCATGTTAATCTCCATTCAGCCTTCTTGCTCAACTACTGTAGAGGCCGGTTAAGTACAGGGAGAAAGAAAAAAAAAGGTGAGGCGAGGGGATTGGGGGAAAAAAGTGAGATCCCTGCAATATTACCTCAAGCCACTAGGGGTATCTTTGTACCATTTTTCATCCTGCACCGATTTGGAGTAGAAACCTATATTAGGGGAAAACCAGGGTCCTCGGCATTTTTGCGAGCAGTGCGCCCAGAATCCAAAAAGATTGAAAAAAGAAAAAAAGAAGAAAAAAAGAAAAAGAAGAAGAAGAACGAAGGACCGAAAGAAAGAAACTACAGTTATTTTGGTCACCCGAACACGGCGACGAAATTGCTCTATTGGATATCAGCACCGAGGATTCAGTTTTGAGGTCAATTTCCAATCGAGATAAAGCTATTGGATTAGTAGGATTATCTGATTGAAGCGGAAAGAAGTAACGTTGTTTGATCATTTGGATTTCTTGCCCGATTGTTGGATTTACAAGGAAGTGGCTTTGGGTCCCCAGGATTCTGGATCGTGGTTGCAGCTGGAGAGAAAAAAGGATCAATCGACACGTTTTGTAAGTGTCCGTGGGTGAATAAAAAAAAAGAGAGAGAGAGAGAAAGAAAAGAAAAGAAAAAAAGAAGAGAAAAAGGGAGGGGGCGCAAAACTGGGGTTGCGGCTGCTTAAAGAAGAAAAACTAATAAAGGAAGGACCCTGAATTCTGAAACAAGAATTACCGAGAGCTCAAGATTCCAAAAAGCCTCTAGAAACGGGTAAATACTTTGACCTATTCAGCTTGAATTGGACGGCGAAGTGTTGTAGAAGCTGTCCCCTTGAGTTATTGGCCGGGGACTGGGGGAAGATGAGGGGTCTCCATCTGTGGATTTATCCTGCTGAGGGTAAGTTTGGGGTCCTTTCACTGGGAGGGGGTGGCCGAGTTTCGGGTGCCGCTGCGCGGAAGGCACTGCGGACGCGGTGCCTGTGAGAGAGAGAGCAGGGGGGGATGAAAAACCACCTCGCGCATCTCCGGATGGACCGCTCGGGAGCTACCCAGGTCTAGCTTAAAAATCTTATCTTGTGGCGTCGGTGGGGGAAGCCAAGCCATCCTCCAAGCACTCAACTTTGCATTGAAAATCTCGTGCTTGGGGGATCTCTTTGGATCCAGCGCTTTCTCCTACTGATACTTGACGGAGAGGAGGCAGCGATACCTTGGAAAACCTGCCTGTGGAGGGGGAGAGCCCAAGTAAAAATCGCCGCTGCCTTGGCGGCGCTTTCGGCGGCGGTTGGCTTCTCTGGGAATTTTTCCGGGGAAATTAGCCGTTTTCATATTGTCTCCTTCTCCGACCCCACCCCCATTCCCCCTTCTTCCCGCCTCCCCCTTCTCTCAGCTGATTGCTAAAGGGTTACATACAGGGTGCCCACTTCGGGTCGAGACCGAAGTGAGTGACCACATATGCTGTCTTGTAATTCACTTGCACGACTTTGCATCATACAGTCCGGAGTAACTTTCTTTGAGTTGGAAGAGTGCAGGACGGCGTCGCAGCCTTTCTGCTCGCGGCCCTGGCTGGCGAGTGCGCCAGGCAGCGGCTGCGTTTCCGATGCCTCCCAGCCGGGGCTGCCTCGCCACTTACTGGCTTTTCTTTCCGACTGAGCTGAGCGCGCGCCTTCCCAGACATTTTCTTGCAGCTGAATTCAAGAAAAAAATTTTTTTCCTTCTGAAAAAAAAAAAAAAAAAGTGGCTCTCAAGGAAAGCTTATCATTTACAGAAAGAAAATCAATTTCAGCAGATATAATTAAAATAATCACTCAAAGGAATGAATATTAACTGACTTAGGAAACTAAAAGTTGCTTTGGAATTCAGAAAAGCATATTCTGAGCGAGTCTTGGCGTCCACCTAGGCTCAGAACAATAACATAAAAAGAAACGATTCATTTAAAATGTGTACGTAGATAAATTTGGATACGTTAATATATTAATTACCCCCTCCCATTCTTCTGACTCCTCAGCATCGTAATTTTAGTTGGCTTTTTCTATTTAAGGCCGTTTTGTTCAATTTCAAACCTTTACACATTCAAATACATCAGAATAAAATGGAGATAGATAATCATTAAATTATAAGATGATGTATTTGGTACACTTTAATCTTTTGAAGAAAAGCGTCAAAAATATTTTTCAGGGGTTTCTGTTTACAGATCATGAAATATATGTAGATAGCTTTATGGTTTTAACATTCAAGCTTCTTCATTATTTCTTCTTGAAAGGCTACTCTTCAATGTCATCTGAAACATTCATCTTCCCAGTGCTTACTTATTTCAGGAATTCAAGATACATCAGACATCTTGGTATTAAAAGGAGCCTCACCCAACTTACTTCCTGGATGGCTATGTATATGTGTTTCTTAAATCTAAATTTTGAAACAAGCAGATGCCTTTTTTAAAAAAAAGATGAAATAGCAAAATATAAAACTTTGACTCCCAAGAATCCTACAGTGAAAAGTTAGTTTTTATTTCTGCAGATTTTGTGTGTCTCCAAATGATAGAAATAACAAGAAATAGTTTCTAGAAGCCCAATTGTTAGTTTTAAGGTGATATCTGAGAGTCTAGGTTTACCTTTTGTTTTACACAACTCTAAATCACATGGCTTACATGTAGTGGATACTAGAAAAATGGATGTTCTATATATTGGTATATTCTAGCCACTGGTCCTAGCCACAAAGTCCAATAAAATTTAATATATTTAAAAAAAATAAATTAATAAAAGAAGACAGCAAATAATATATTAAATAAATAATGAAGGTGAATGTGAGGCAGGCTAGGATTTCTCTCTTTAGTTTAGAAGGGAATATAGTGTTGATATAAGGGTAGGTTAAGAATATAAAAAGTAGATAGAAGGTGAAAAAGTTAACTTGGATATTTTGCAGTCTTTGAACCAATGGTCATGGCATGTTCATAGTGCTAAAGCAGAAAACTCAGCTTAACATGCCTTTGTCTTGTTTGAACAGTATTTTTATCTGTCAAGGATAATGAATACTTTCTAGTCCCTCATTCTATTCTCTTTGGCAAAGGGAATGAAAAGGGGGAAACTTTGGCCTACTTTGGTTTCTACAAGCAGTTTCTACAGAAAACATTGGTAAACTTTGTAGGTGGTAAACTCCTTTTGGAAAGTCAATAATGATCTGAATAAAATAAATAAAACTACATACCTTTAAAAAAGTTTAAACTGTAACCAGTAAATGAAGAGCAAGGAAGGTACCCAGTTATGTAAATGTTCTCCGTGAATATAGTGGATCACACTAAAAGCTATGGAAAAACCCAATGAGTTCACTTAGAAAATTAATTACATTTTGCTTTACCTTATACAAAAACGTATTTTTGGTCATGATTATTTTTAAAAAAACATGGTGGCTTCTATCAGTTCAAGCTTTGTTACAGAATAACACTAAGTGAGATAATTTGGGGTGAAGGAATGGAAGCTCTAAATTAGCCCTAAAAATTTCAAGCACAGTTCCTAATGTACATGACAAGAAATAGCATTGGATTTCCCCAAACTCCTCCCTATGGGAAAACTGACATTGCACTTACTGGAGCTTTGCTTGACAGCTGCACCTGTTCCTTGAAAGCCTCATATGTGTTCTAAGTGGCCTAATGTTCAAAGGGGAGATACACATTTGCTGCAGCTTCCTTTGACTTTGGGAAGAGTAAATAAAGTTAAAAGTATTCTATATGAACTAATTTTTAAAAATTTAATTACTACACACTCAATTGAAAGCAAAGTAAGAAGGGCAATCCTTTTTAGTGATTTGTAGAAATTTAATAAATGGAATCCCAAAATGCAAATATTTCATCTCTATAACTTTACTAAAAAATACAAAAAAACCTCAACTTTCAGTTAATTTAAATTTTCTAGTTTTAATATCTCAAGTTTGCAAAGCCCATAAAATTTTTTAAAAGTAGCGAACGCTCATGATAATCTAGTATGTCATTTTTAATACCTTTTAAAAGATAATTTTAAATATTTTGAGGTAGCTAACCGCTTAACCTTGTGGGATAGAAATATTCTCCGCTCTTTCTAAGACTGGGTCCTTAATGGTAACAGATGCGATTATTTTTGCTTTGTTATTAATAAAATTGTGTTGGCAATGTCAATTGTTGCTACATTCTATGAATTATCTCTGCTTTGAAGAACCACTCCCCTTCCCCGCCTCCAAAACAAAAACACACTCATTTGAGAGCAAACCTGTGTGAAAGAGAAAGACTGCCAACTCTAAGCTTAACTGAAGTCAGAGAAAGCTAGTAAATCAATCCAGGCATTAGAAATTATTAGGCATTAAACTTTGGGAGGATTTTATATTAATTCTTTTTATAAGTCAGTATAATCTCTTCTGCGCTTATTTCCGTTGCATGTATAGAGAAATTCTAGTCAATGGTAAAACACTTTACTGCTGCCATTACTGCAGACTTTATAGATCAGAGATGTGTCAGCATGTTAGCTTTAGCTGTAATGCCTCTTTTGTGTGAAACCTTATGGGCCTTGCAGGCACTCTTTTATTCTGACACTCACAAAACGTTCAAGTCCATATTTATTATTTAATTTTCTTTCTATATATAGCAACAGAGCACTTCAATATATGAATGTGTAGCCAAAAAAAAAAAAAAAAAGACAGGCAAGCGTGAGTGGGACTAATGAGTTTTAATAATACACATATTAGGGGCTGCTAAAGGAAGTTTAATTAAGAAAAACAAGTTAAGCATGAAATTCATTTTGGAACAAATGCAATTTAAGTTACTGTTACAGATGTAAAATCAAAAACCACAGTGATTCATCACAGGAAATAAACTTTCAGGCTGAGACTTAGACCTACTTAATGCAGTTGACATCTTAGGATCTACCTTTAAGTTGCTGAGCTTGGGTTTGTCTTATAAAATAAAAGAATATATACTCTTTTTACAGTGTTTTCCCTTTTCTCTGGTTTCTGTAGCAATTTTTTTTTTAGTCTTTTAACTGTATATCTAGCTATACTTTTAATACTAATTCTCTTGAGACAGGCCACACAGCAATCTTTTCTCTTTCTGCAGTCTGCTTTTTTAATACCACATATGCCTGCAGTTAGAGCCCATGCCACCCCTTTGTGAATGCTGTAAGTGGTTCTTCAATAAGAAAACTGCTTATGTATCTATCCGTTTACCTGCACCTATAATTCTGTTTAACTTTTGGCATAATAGAGAAAATACATAGTTTTATTTATTTGTTTGTTTACTTATTTATTTTGTAATTACAGTGTATTGGGGGCCAGAAATTGAGGAGGAGGTAGAATGTCTAGCAAATATTGCCGTAGAATGTGGTTTTCTTCTATTTTTGTCTGTATCTAAATAACAGAGGTACATTCTGGAAAGAGTGAAGAAGTCAGACCATAAAATGGGGTCTTGTATGTCTTTCTCAACAACTGCCTTTTGGAAACATCCAACTGACATCCAAATTTGTTAATATAGATGTTAAACATCACTTATGTACAACAGTAGTTTTTTGTCTTGACACCCGATGAATGTTGAGTCTTTATTTAAAAAAAGAGGTTAATTGTAATGTTTCAACATAAATTGAAAATTCTTGTTGCCTTTTAAAAAATAGTTATGGCAAATACTTTTATACTGTCATATGAAATATTCACTATGCTTGGAAATTCAACAATGTTACGTATGAAATTTATGATAATATTGATTTGATAAAAACTGACAGGATTATTACTAGTATAAATTTTCCTCATAGGACAACCACTTTTTGTATGACAGAATTGACCAGGAAAACAGTGATTACTACATATGACATTGACCAACAGTTGTCACAATACTTGCACCTGAAAATACTACTCGAGCTGTTTAATAGTTAACCACAACACTAGAAGGAATAAAGATTCACTTCAGTGACCATTATGTTTCAAATAAGTGCACCTGTCATTTTTAATTTAAATCTATATTACTTAGCTGTCCAAAACTTTACACACAAGTGACAATGTTATCTATCCATTTTCTTGCAGATAACAAAAAAAACCCACCAGTTTCATTTCCTCTTTAACTGTGCCAAGTGTTCCAATACATACGTTACTATGAGATTGATGTCCAAGTTCCTATTATTTAGAGCTGTGGTCTTTAGTAATAACATCAGAGGAGTTATTGAATATACAGAAGTAAAACATTTTATGTAATGAAACAGTATTGTACCAGCAGTGTATATAACCTTTGTGGTGATCGGCAGGGATTTCTGTCTGATTTTTTAAAGCTGTGTATGTTTCTCCCCAACACCCAAAACAGTGCCTGGCACATTACTGGTGACAAATAACTACTTGTTAAATAAATAAGAGACAGGGCTCTAGTTTCACCTGTAACCTTGCTTAATAATTGGTCTCTTCAGTTTTGCTTTTTATTTTTTTTCAATACATCATTTGTTATTTGAATTGATAGATATTTTGAAGGCATGTGCAGAATTCCAAAAGCAAAAAGGGATTTATTTAAAAGATTGAATTTTAATGATTTTTTATATATAGTTTATTAACTATTTTGATGTATTATTTTATCAAGGCTTGCATGTGTAATAGGATGCTTTACCAAAACGTACATTAGAGTGATTTTCTGCCATGAAGAAAAGGTGATATCTCAAAGAAATTTGGAAGCACTGATTATTATTTTAAACACTTAGAACTCGGACAATAATATCCAAAATATAGTGAAGTTTGACATTTTAGTCATTATTTAAGTACTTTTTTCATTTTTTAAAATACTTTTGATTCTTAGTTTCCTATTATTCAATTTTAGGTGACTTCATTTAGCAACTTATATTCCATGTGTATATTAAATTCTCATGACTATGTGTTCATTGATGTGCTTTTTCACAAATGGCCCATGAATAGAAGCTTCTTTTGAAACTTGTTATTATTAGTACTAATAAAACTGTAATGTGAAGAAAAAAATAAAAGATGTGGGTATCTGATAAAGATTGCAAGTGTAATATTTTTTCCCCTTTGGGGCATTGGTTGAGTTCTAAGGCAGATCAAGAGTGACAGGAAACCATTACTGTTGTTTGATGCCTTCATGAAAGGAGTTGATGGTCTTAGTTCAGTCTCTAGTAGACAGTTACTTCTAAAACAATAGTCACTATAGTAATTGCCAATTCCAGCAGAAGCCTGGGAGTAAATGGACACAAAGATTTTAACTTCCCCATCTCTGCTAATCATCCTCTAAGGGGTCAAGATTGACAAACCTTGGCACAGAACCATACTGAGAAACTTGGCATTGCCTCTGCCAAAGTTGTTGTAGCTATTCTCTGGCAACAAGTGTTTTTTTTTTTTTTTTGACAACTTTGATTAAGCAGGGCATCAGGAATGGCATTACTCCACTATTTCCATGCATATCAAATCACTGGAAACGAAAATAAGCCTAAATAATGAATTGAGAGTATAGCACTGCTGTTAGGATGTGCTATCTTCTTTATAAAGATAATGGCAGCATAATTAAGTTGCTTCTGGAAGCAATGACTTGTGACCCAAAGGTGGCTCCTTTCAGACAAAAGCATCAATTTAATATCAAGAGAAGTAATCAACTCTACCTGGCTGTCTCTCTTGAGCTCTTGAGTGATTACTAATTTTCTTCTGGG
Organism: Cynopterus sphinx; assembly: GCA_030015415.1. Taxonomy (NCBI): domain Eukaryota; kingdom Metazoa; phylum Chordata; class Mammalia; order Chiroptera; family Pteropodidae; genus Cynopterus; species Cynopterus sphinx. The sequence goes on from CM057380.1 coordinate 33,278,726, forward strand.
GGATCACAGGACTGCCAATTGGTTTTCAAAATGTGTCCTTCAGTATTTTACATATACATTAAAATTGTTGTTTATGTTTTTTTATTTTTCTGTCATCAATACCTGCTCCTCTCACCCAACTTTACCTTCTTATTCATTTGGAAGTCTGGACTTCTAAGTAGATTCTAGATTTAACAATATCTGTCACTAAAAAGAAACTCTGATTTAGCCATTTGTTGTAATGATGGTCATTAAAAAATATTTAGTTGTAGAATGCAGAAGGAGAAGCTATCACTTTTATTTCTTTTGCTTTGTTTTGCCAGAAAAGCTGTAAAGGCATCTTAGAATCTTTTTTTTTTTTTTTTTGCCAAATAATAATGCAATTAGCTCCCAGTCTATACGGTCATCCGTGCACATTCTGCATGATGAGGATTTTCATTGTACTTTAATTTGTTTCTACCTCTTCTCTGTTTTATCTTTCTTGTTACAACTCTAATTGAGATAATGTCTTCACAGATGTCAGTCATCACAGAGGTAAATAAAAACTGAAGTAGGGTTAATGAAAAATAATATAATGAATGAATGAGTTATTGATTCAAGAAATATTTTCTGATGACCTACAATGTAATAAATTGTTTTGGGGAATGATTACTAAAAATCAACAGTTCAAAAGCTATAACCTCTATTTTTAAAGAGTAAGGCTAATCTGATCACATTATTTTTGTAATTATAATTCTTCTCATCATCCTTGGGATAAGTCTTAAATTCTTAAAATGGCCTAGAAATTTTTGACTTGTCAGCTCCTATCCAGCCTGATGCCTACCCTTTTCTCAAGTCACACTGATCTCCTAGTTCTTGAAAAGACACGTTTCACGGCATTTGGGTCTCCTCTTGCCTCTGTATAACACACTCCTGCTCCTTACCTGCCAACTCCTACTCATCTTTCAGAACTCAGTTTACAGATCACTTCTTAAATAAGGTCATCTTTTCGACTCAAATACTCATTAAAATCTCCCTTGAGAGCCTCTGCATTATCCTCTTTGGCAAAGCATTTATGACTAAATAGTTACCTGTGTAATTGATTTACATAAAGTTTGTCTTCCCCATTGAACTGCAATCTTGTACAGAATCAGCACTATTCCCCTCTTGTTCATGTTGGCCTCTCCAGTGCCTCATGCTAAGTAACGTAAGAATGAAGAGAGAAGCGAAGTTTATAAATTACTGTGATAAAAACTACTGTGGGTTCAATCACAAGAAAAGTAACAAGTGCTTTGAGAGTTGAGAAAACAGTGTTTTTCTGGCTGGAAAGATCTGGGAAGGAAGCACCGACTTTTGAGCCAGGCCTTGAGAGAATACACACACACACACACACACACACAAACACACATATACATATATATGTATATATATGTGTATGTATGTATGTGTGTGTGTATATATGTATATATGTGTGTGTGTATATTACATATATTACATATTTCATGTAACATATGTAATATATGTATATGTATACATATATATTTAAAAACATTTTTTCTTCACAAAGATAGAGTCCTACCACCTATAACCTCTGGATCGTACTCATGATTTTTATCCTGGACTGTCCTTAAAATATTTACTTGGTAAAACTTTTTCTCCTATTACTGTCAAATTTTAGTTGGCCTTGTCTCCTTAACATTGCTTTTTCTCACATGATTGGAAAAGTTTATTTTAGAGTGGAAGTAGCCCAAAGAGAAAGAGAATAAGTAGAATTGCTTATATTTTCTGTAACTCTGGAAAACTATTGAGACTTGCTTACTTTTACTCCTAGAAGGAGGCTCTGGACAAAACTGAGAAGGAGGTAACATTTGTCTGTAGAGTCTCTTACTTCTTCTGCCTTATCTCTTTCTGTATGTGGGAATTACTACATTCACAGAGCTGTTTTCTTTTATATTGAAAAGTATTTCAGTGGCTTTGTGTTTCAGATCCTCAATTTAATTATCTGTTACTCTGATGATAATGATCTCTACTTTATGAAGACAATTAAATGAGGTGATGCAGTTAGCTCACTGTTTGGCCCCAGTCCGTGCTCAGTTGGTGCTAGCCATTAACCTAGTGCTTAATTAATAATGGTCATGGAAGTATATACTTGTCACCACATTAGTTCTCAGTAGCTACATTTTGGTATGGCCATGATGTGGGCCATGGCATTTCTTGAACTCCTACATAATCAGCATATAAAACTTTGATAGTCTTATCTTAGAGGAGACCCTTTGTAGCTGCTCCAAATTATGCCTGTTGATTAACCCCAGCAAACAGATCAACAAGCTTTTCATTTTCTTCCTGTTGATGTCCTATGTGTTTCACTCTCTTCCAACCCTCAAACTGAGCATATGATTTCTTTGAGTTAGTGTCATTGGGGAGCAAAGCAAAACTTTGTGTATCATAAAGATCAAGAAAGAGCACGTTCTTTGGAGTTAGGTTTGTTTCTTGGATCTGCCTTTTCTGAGCTTTGTGGTCTTAAGAAAGCTGTCTAACTAACTAAATCATCATTTTTCTCATCTCAAACAAGAGTGCTTGGCTTATAAGTTTGTCATGAGGATTAAATAGCATGAACCATGTAATTCGGAGTAGCTCCAAACTGGAACTCTTTCCAGCAACATTCTATAATCTGAAGCAGAGAATAAATGTTAGAAATTAGGACTGGGGATAAGGCAAGAATGGTAAAATTTCAAGGAACAAAGTTTATGAGAAATGGTAATTCTAGGGTTGAACAGAGTAATTAAATTTGGATAGGAAAGTATGCAGAACCAGAAGGGTACAATTAGAAAAAGAAATAATTAGAAGGATTACTACAAAGGTTTGACAAGTAGTTGATGATCTATATATTAGTTTTTTTATGGTCATTTTCAGATAAATTACGGATATATTCTAATCTATTCTTCAAACTAATCATAAAAATAAAATTGTTTCTGGTTTCTTTATCACCAATTCACTAAGGTAACAGTTCCCATGCCTTTGTGATTATGTAATTTTGTTTTTTTTTGATAACCAAACCATAAAAAGTATAAAATATATACATGTATTCCTACACAAATATCTCTATCATCAGCTTGAAAAGCATACAGAAAAATAGACATTAAAAGATAAGAAAGATGAAACCAATATTTTTTTAATATGTTATAAATCTGGAAGTCTTCATTCCATCATCCATTAATACTTCAAGGCATAGAGATTCTTAGGGTGTAATTATAGCTGATAAGGTAGATATAAATCAGTATTTCAAGTTGGCTTCTTGATGTTTGCTTGACTTATTATTATATATGATTAAATAGCCATTGTTTTTAGTTTTGCAATGTAGCTGAAGAAGAGCTTGTACTATAGGTTGGAGAAGTTTTATTTCTGCTCATTTCTTATTCTTTTGGTTGTTTTTCTAGTATTTTCTTTAATCCACATATACATTATGGAAAATGATTCAGTAGTCTGTTTCGTGATGGTTACTTCAATTAAAACATGATGAAAAAATGTATAAATTTACTTATCCAATGATGTAAACTTTCATACATCACTACACATTGAAAAAGAAACAGAATGACAATAAAATGCCACTGCCGGTAAACCTATTGTGTTATATAGAACTTTACACCATCCTAAAAACGTTTCTAGCATTATGTGAATCACACAACCATGTGAAGATATTTGTATTAAACCATTAACTTATATTAGCAAAGACAAATTTCCTTCTCTTTTTGCTTTACATGAAATATTGTGATACATAGAAGTTTGGTGATTTATTTCCCTTTTCTCCTGGTTGTCTTGTGGCGGCATATGCTCCACAGTACTGCCAGTTTAATTTTCTTGTGAATAAATTTAATAATACTCTTCCCTTACTAGGAATATTTAATGGTTTTTCATCACCCAGTGAATAAAATCTAAGCTCTTTAGCCTTTTAATGAAAGGCTTGCTTGATTTGGCTATAACCTGCCTTTCCAGTCTCATTCAATACTCAACCTCATTTACTCTGTGTTCTGGCCAAACTAAACTGTGTGCTCCTCAGCTGTGGCTGTTTCTTTCCTTTCTGCCATAGGTTAGATTTTCCAGGGAAGAAATAAAGACTCTGGGATGGAAATTTGCCATCAGGAAGTTTACTGGGGCATGCCATTGGAAAAAGTACAGGGGAGGGAGTGAGAGAATCACAACCAACTCTTCCCTCTGCCCCTTTCCACAGAGAGCTTTGGAGCTGGAGTGGTACTTTGGATCTGGTCTGAATTGAAGCAAAAAGGCCAGGCCTTTCTCCATGGGTGTGGACCAGTGATTGGGATGTGAGCTAGCTCCAGTGAGGTTGAGCATGGCAGTACCTACTGTATACCCTCTCCACTGTTCCTAGAATGTGCCCTTTGCCTGGAATCTCTTGCATGACCATCAGTGTTTGTTCCAGCCCAATTCCAGCTCAAATTCTCCCTGTTTTATGAATTCTTTCCTAATCTAGTAACTCAAGATAGCCCTGTTTCTTCTTTTTAAAGCCTAACAACATTTTGTCGATTGTAGTCATTTACTTATTCATCCCATTTTTATGTACTTACTATGTGAATTAATTACACATTAGTTACTTTAAGTGTTCAGTTAAAGAAAAGACTCATGGGACTCAAATCATTTATACCCAGCTTTATTACAGGCAACAAATACAATAGAGAAACAACAGGAAAAGGGTATATGTGGAATAGGGTCCACAAATCTCAGATTAAGCCTTTTTTGTTGTCCCACTGCCGGGTCATACAGGATAGCTCTTGTCTCTAGGTCTTGCCACCAGTGTGCATGTGAAACATATTGGCACAGGAAGCCCAAAATCTGTTGGTGGTCAAGTTTTCTTACAGTAAAGTGATCACATAGGTACATTCCAGTTATATGGCCAGACTGGGCCATTGAAAATCACCACACTCCACTGAAATCAGTTATTTTATTAAATGCAAGTATTATTAAATGCAAGTATTATTACTAAATTCAATTTTTAAATTAAATATTATTACTAAGTACCATTGATAAGCTGATATATTCTAAACTCAACTCATAGACTCATAGGTACAAAACATTATTTAGCTTTAATTAATATATAGTCAGTCTTCATTATTTCTGTATCTATATTTGCAAACTTGCTTATTCATTACAACTTATTTGTAACTCCAAAATCAATACTTATGGTGCTTTCACTGTCATTCACAGACATAAGCAAACCAGAAAAAACTTTGAGCTGCCCTATGAGCATGTTTTCAGCTGAGATTGATCAAGGCGATGCTCTGTCTTCTTGTTTCAGCTCCCATACAGAGCTGAACAGAGGATAGGGAGAGAGGTAGAGTAGAATAATACAAGAAGCTCAAGCTCTGGGCCAGTTAGAGGGGTTTGGAGTCCTAACTCTGGCCCTGTTAGTGGGGTGGCCTCAGACAAGTCACTTCTGGATCTTGTTTTCTCTTTTGTGAAGAAAATAGTATCTACTAACATGAATTGTTTTTAAGGTTTAAGATGATAGCATAATTATGTTAAATATGTGTGTGTGTGTATAGACATATCCCTAGGGACAATGAATCCGTGTTCCCCAATTCAGTGTTTGCAATGACTGTATAGAACATGGCTACAATAAATAACGGCAATCGATTGTATTGGCCAAGCTCTCTGGAGCTCGGTGACAAACATGCATTCTATCCAGATCAGCTGAGATTTACCAATCCCTACACTCTGTAAAGTGTTTTCACATAAATTTTTTGATGGATATAAGATATTATTTAAAAATAAATACACAAAACACAAAATCCTTGCCCTTGAATAAGAAATTCATCAGTGGGCAAGGGGCGAAGTTTTTAGTTCAAAAATAAAACAAAAAGCAATATTATTTCTACAAAACAATATTGTAGTTGTTTGGGAACAATAACTAGATTATACTTGTCTTTAAATCCTCAAAACATTGAACACAATAGCATATAAATTCTAGATACCAGCAAACGCTTGTTAAGCTAATGAAAGATTGATGAATGTGGCCACTCACTGTTACTATTTAATGTTTCAGACAGTCTCTCTACTTTCTCCATAATCATTTCTTTGGTCTGAGTCATTCAGGAACAAGCTAGTTGATAAACCAGCTATTATGATGAATTAATGCAAGTGACATAATATATTCTCATTTACGATGTCTTTTTAAATGTTATTTATTTTTTATTTTATTTCTCTCAGTGTGATAACAAATGCTTTAACCCAAAGGGAGGAATAATGGAGGAATTTGTGAGCTAGTATCTCCACTAACTTCAAAGTCAGACAAAGCTAGTCCTTTGTAGATTGATAGGGTCACTTAACTGCCTGATCTGCTGAGTAAGACTTTTCTGACCTATTTTAATGTTTTTACCATAAAATATTTTGTACATACAGGAAAAGACGGAGAATTTCATAACAAAGGTGTGTGTGTGTATGAGTCAGTGTGTTTGCGTATAACACAAAACTGTCAAATCCTAAGATTTGTAAAACTTGCTGTAGTTAATTAATTACTGGTCTTTTAGGGCCTCACCATAAGTTATCTATCTTAGGTGCCAATTAATTAATAATAGTTAGAACTTAAGTTCAGGGATTATAATGTCCTGTTAATACATATTTATGAATCTGTAAAGAACATGTAGTATTATTTTACATATTTTCAGCTTAATTTAAATAATATTTTACATAGTCTTCTGCAAAGTGCTCTTTTTAAAAATTTTGTTATTTATCTATGTTTATATACTTAGGTTTAGGTTCTTTATTTGTACTGAAGTATAGAATTCTAATTTGTGAATATATCATAATTCATTTGTCAATATCTATTAGTAGACATTTAGGCTATTATGAAGTAAGGATTTTTTTTGTTACCTATTATTATTTTAACATGAACAACCAATCATTGCATTAAATGTAAAGTAAAAAAAAAGGTTAAAAAATGTAATAAAATAAAATCTAAGCTTTCAATATTGACAGGGCATACCATTTAAATTTCTTGTTTCTATGAAACTGTCAAAGTATTTATCTAGACTCTATGTGCTGAAGGAACATAAAACACTTTTACAATTCAATTTTAAATGTACTAGGATCAGTTTTTTTTAAGTGTTAAATATGGAATGAAAGACTACATCATGTACAATAATCTAGAGGATGGCCTTTAAATCAGATGCCAGTGGGCTCCTGGATCTACTATTGATTAACTGAGAGACCTTGGCCAAGGTATTTAACCTCTTTAACTCTCAGTTCCTCATCTGTAAACAGGGGATAACTGATAAACCTGTATTATAGAGTTGTTGTAAATGAGATGTATATGCATAAAGGCTAAGGGTTTGGAATATACTAAGGAAGCACCAATAAATAGAAAAAAAAAAATGCCCAAAATTCGAGTCTTTACAGTTAGGCATATATATATATATAATAAATATATACATAATATATATGTAATATATATTATATAAATATATTTAATAAAATATATCTCTATATATATTTGAAATTTTAATTTAAACAAACCATTTTTTTGCATTACACTTGGCTATTATTATTTTAGCAGCAACTTCTGAAAAATCTTTGGGGTCAAGGCTATAGTTCTCTGTACAGGTAAGCCCATGAGAAATGGCATATTTTTGTAACCTCAGAAGCTAAACATTAATAGAATGTGAAAATTCACCATGGCATGTTCCTTCACAATTTGTATTAGAGTAGCAGATCGGTGGGAAACAGGAGCTCCTTTATTTTTAACGCAGCTAAGGGTTTGTAAATACAAAAAGAAATATTACTTTATTAATAACCAAACAAATACTTTTTATTGTTAATGAAATACCAGGTATGTAAAAAACTTTTTGAAATTAATGTACTTGAAAATTAGGCTGAATAAAAAATTGTGTTGGAGACTTTTAAGGCCTCACCACTGGTCCTTTATTTTAGGTGTAAAAAAGGTGTGTTTTAAACACTAAAATGTTTTAGGAAAAATTCAGCTGTGCTGTGGCCCACCAGGATTCTGCACAAGAATAAGCATAACGTACTCTTAACAGAAATGGGTTTATGTAGCAAAATCTTCAGTCTAAATTCTGGGACAGGAGTAGGATGGGTCTAAGCCTGTCTTTAGTATGTTAATGTGCTTTCACGGCCAAGGTATGCAAATTAACACAGATTTGAAGAAAGACATTTATCTCCTTATTGCCTTCTGTGATGGATTGCTCAGAGCTAAAGGAACACACCAGGCTGAACCAAATCTCTTGCTGCCCTATATAGTTTTTACAATCTCCTTTTCAATAACACAAAATCAGCCTCACTGCCAGACTAGCACTTCTTCAAGAATCTTTCCATAATGTGACAGGATAGAATCATCTGTAATACATATCAACACTATTATTTTCAAAGTAAGCACTTTAAAAGGTGGCTTGAGCAAGAAAAGACAAATATTCCGAGTTGTAGACTATTTTGATGTAAGATTATACTGTGAATTGCACCTGAAAGCTACATTTTATTCTGATGCATTTTAAGTTGAACTGGGTAAATAGTGGTAGGTGTTTGATTAGCATTAATATGCAAGATGCCATGATTAGGAATGATTGTTCTTTTAAATTACTGAACAGTCTTTTTTTTTTTATTATTAGTATTCTTTTCTGATCTCTACCAGATAGTGAGAACAAAGGTTGTAATTCAAAATTTATTGACTGTGACTCAAATTAATTTTCACATTGCAAATTTACTGATATGTAAACTATATAGCTAGATAGTAAAAAACTGCAAAAAATAATGTCAACTTCTATCTCTTTTTCAAATTGTGTCTAAAGTTACTTTGTTTTTCAAATTTTTGGACTTGACTTTAAGGTGAGGGACCTATAACCAATGATTTTATGCAACTTTTGAGAAACAGCAAGTATTTTTACACTACAAGGTATTTGCACTTAAAAGATCATACGAAACTAATACTAGTTTTCTTGTTTCAACATTAGCCTTGTTTATTCTACATAGCATGGGATTGGGGACCACCTTTTGTTTGTTTATAATGCAAATAGTCATTCTTAAAGAGTTTGTCTATGTTCCAGTAATTTGTTACCAATATTTTAAAAAGCTTTCTGCTATTGAATTCTAATTTTAGCATGTTTACTGATGGTGTGCTTTGTTAAAGTAATTGAAGACCATCAAAAGCGGTAATTTCCACATATAACCGTCACTGAGAAAATACTGTACTGTTAATGCTCTTGAAACTATATATTTGGACAAGGCCTGCTTCCACTTAAATGTGTATAAAGTCAGCAGTCAAGTTTCTCAATCTTATAGTCAGTTATTTCACTTGTCATCTCATATCAAACCATAATTTTTTACCTGACTCGAGCTACTATTCATGTGTTTCTGTAGCTTGTAAAATGTCTAGTTATCGTCACTCTGTCTGTTTCAGCTTGTTTGTATTAATGATTTATTTTCATTTTTTTCTAGGATATAGAGCTGCAGCTAACTGGATTTGATTTATAAGAAGGAAATCTACAGTCAATGGCCACTCTCACCACAGTGCTACGATGGAAAACAGAATGGTCAATAGGATATGGTCTGATAAATAGAGATGATTGAAGGTGCTACTTCAATACATTTGAAATCAATGGGAGACACTGGCTACATAAAGAGCTTTCTGAGCTTTTCTCAGTAGGCTTACCTTTACAAGATTGGAGGTGTATTCTACCATTATAAGGTCTTTCTAAAGTGGATACAAATATCTTTGCCTCACTGTAACCAGGCAACTAGACAACTAATGTGGGACCATGGCACTACCCAGATGCACGTGGCCAAACTATGTTTGGAGATCAGTAATGGCATGCTTGGCACACAAGGGATTGAGTGCCTCACTGACTCTCTGTGTGTTGGGATGTTTGCTTCAAGCTGCCCATGTGCTTTCCCAAAAATTGGATGATGCAGACCCGCTGGTGACCACCAATTTCGGCAAGATAAGAGGGATTAAGAAAGAACTCAACAATGAAATTCTGGGGCCTGTTATTCAGTTCCTTGGGGTTCCATATGCAGCTCCACCAACAGGGGAACATCGTTTCCAGCCTCCAGAACCACCATCTTCCTGGTCCGATATCAGGAATGCCACTCAATTTGCTCCTGTGTGTCCCCAGAATATCATCGATGGAAGATTGCCAGAAGTCATGCTTCCTGTGTGGTTTACTAATAACTTGGATGTGGTTTCGTCATATGTGCAAGACCAGAGTGAAGACTGCCTATATTTAAACATATATGTCCCAACTGAGGATGGTGAGTTTACTGCAGGAAAAACAGGGAGATATATTTATATTTTTCTTTATATTGTGAGCTCTAACAATATTAATTCATGTGTACTGGTAGTATGCATGGCTTTTCCTATTAGCATGTAGACATTTTACATGCGTGCATGCAGCTCTTTTGTCTACGTGTGTTGGTGTACCTGTTCTTATTGTTTTCCTGTGCCTACTCATTTTTTTTTCCTCCACAGCACGTATATTTAGGTAGAAATGGGTTCCTAATTTCCATTTCCTACCAAATGACTCTGAGAAGATGCATCAACATTTCTCCATTGCATGTGCAGGCTCAACAAATTGGGGATCTTTCGCACTCAGTAAATGCAGGAGCATATTAAGTTAGATAGTGGATTGCATGTTCCGGCGGTCTGTGATGGAGCGCCATGTTATTTTCTAGTCTTCTATTCATTTTTCAGTAAAAAGAATATCCAAGGAATGTGCCAGAAAACCCGGCAAGAAAATATGTAGAAAAGGAGGTATGTATAAAAGTGAAAATAAAAACTGGGGGAAAAAGCTTGCAGAGGAAGAACAAGATATTCTCCCTAAGGATGATTTGCTGATCCTCAGAAGTGAATGGTTAGGTGATATGTGGAATTAAATGAAGCCTGTCAAGGAATAGAAAGATGGTTAAAGAGAATTCTAGCTGAGTAGTAACACTGACAAAACTCATTGGTGGAGCCTTGTGTTTTGGTGCTGGTAGCTTCAACAGGAGTTGAATCTCTGCTTTGTGTCTGTGGAAAGAGAAAATGATACTTAGGGTATTAGGTTGTCTGCAAGGAACCCAAACAAAGTTGCCTTCCCAACTGGCCAACTTTTGATCTGTGAACACTTTCCTAGAGATATAGATTTCTATTCTCGTTAAAATTGATAAATTCAGTCACAAGCTTAATTTTTTGTTTATTTAGCCTTAGTTTCTTTAGAACATCCTATGCACTTTCTCATGTAAGGTAAATTTAACATAACTATTGGGCAACTGCAGTTATTAGGTAGTAGTATTTTTTCCCAGTCTTTACATTTTCAGTTATTTTTCCAAAAGAAAACAAGATTTTGCAGATTTTTATACTGAATATTTAGTCTCAAAATTGCTTTAATATTTTTTATATTTATGTTAAACAATTTAAAACATAGTGAAGAACATGATTCAGAAGCTACAATTAAATCAACCTTCAAATCATTCTCTAGCCAGATTGAGCAAATGTAGACACTGATAGTTACAAGCTTGCATCTGAATGTAGCTTGTTCACACTCTATTTTTTTTTTTTTTTGTAAAACATCTAGTAAATCATTCATAGGAGAGTATAATTTTCTATGGCAGTAAATTATCTAAGTGTTATTTTGACCTTATTCATAACTTTGCAGAATTTCCAGTCTTCATACAGAAGTCATATTAATATTCTAAGGCTGTACATTCTATTTCTCTATGCACTTCTAATCTCTTGGCTGGACCAAGCCAGATTTCATTACAACATCCTTGTGGGGTAGGGAGAGACTAAACTGTTCTGTTCTATCAATATCACATTCTGTGGAAGAAGCTTCATACAATAAAATTCTCCACTATAGATCAGAAATATTTGCATTAAATTGAATTTTGTTTTGTTTTTATTTCTTTGGTCATATTGGTAGGATGGGATTTAACTTTTATTTTATTACTGATACCATGATTTGGGTTAAAACCATAGTATACTTAAGAAGGTGGATATGGAGGCTACAAGGGTGTTTGAAATAACTAAATCAAAGTCTCTTGTTTTTCTTCAAATGAGAATAACTGCAGTAATTTACATGCCTTCAACTAATGTACAATACTGCAGTGGTTATTATTATGCAGCATATCAAGCATGTGTAATTAGCTAAGTGACTTTCACCTCCTATCACAAAGATGTTGATTCACAAAGTCATAAATAAAGATGCTATTGAAGATTGCATAAACAGAGCATAATATATAAAAATATCTACAATCAAAAAAATAATGACACCAAAAGTTAAGCTAATAAGTGAGAAAGTGACCTTTTTCTCATACAACTTCAGAGAGGAATGATTTCATTAAAAAATTCTTTTTCATTGTTTTTTGGATTGTTGCTTCTATCTGCTTTATGAGAGCTGGCAAAGGAGTATATAGGCTGAGCTATTTACTTGGCAAATTTTGTAATAATTTATAACTACCACAAGAACAAAATCTATAGCTACTTCCTTCGATCTGTTTGGTTTATAACCTGTATCTATAGAGTGTCTTTATAGCAAGCATTCTAAAAAATTATTTAGCTTTGGTATTTAATATATCCTATTAATATTAAATACTTTCTGCTGATAGATGTTTGTATAGTATTCCATGTTTGTATAGTCTAAATAACAAAGAACTTAAATTTAATTTTTTATAGAAATAATCCTTTTAAAATAAATAAAACTAAAGTTTAGAGCTTGATATTTTAAACATAAGTATAGAAATTTGTTTTCCAAACTTTTTATTTTCTCCTTCTCTCTCATGAAAGGTCTATTCTGGTCACTTCAAGAAATTATATTTTCCTTGTTGAAGAAAATATTAGACATTTAATCTCTATGAATATACTAATATATATTACACACGAACTGTGAGTTTTTCAACTGAATTTTTATAAATGATGGTTCAGGAACTATAGGAATAATTATATTGCATTTTATCTAGGTGCAAAAAAAATTCTGGCTCGTTATTATTTATGTCTTACTTTTTTAATTGTGTGTGGTCATCTGCAGAGGCAAATGGACCCCACCCTTGTGCCAAGTACACTATAACCTGTGCACACTATATCATTTGAAACTGTTTCTTAATTGCTATTTATAAGTCATGCCCTATTCAAGGGAGCTAGTAATGAAACAAAGACCCCTTTTCCTATAGAACTTACACTCAAGTGAACTTACAAAGAACAAAGCATTTTTTGCATTTAGTCTGAAAGGAAGAAAATCTTCCTCCTCCTTCAGAGATGCCTTGCTATAACTTTTAAATAAAATTTTTATAAAATTTTCCTGTGCTTTTGAAGAAAAAACATATTTTTTGCCAATAGGCTGCCTCTCGTTTAAAATAGGTCCCAGTTGCACTTTTTAATCTATCTTTTTATATTTCCTATGACAGTTTTAGCCATATGTTAATTACTCTCTAGATATTTCTTCAGGGTTTCTTCTTGCAAATTTGAAAGAAAGCATGAGGCTTAAAATGAGGTGATGAGATGACTCTCAATGCTTGGCCAAATAAGCAAATAACATGTGATGGAAACTGGAATTTGGATATGGAGGACAAACAAAATTTATCACAAAAGCTTTATGAGAAAGAATATTGCTATTCTTATTTTACAAATAAGAAAGTAGGTTCTGAGGGTTTATTTAGTGTTTTGACTTGGTTTTTACCATTATACGTGGTAGAGTCAGGTTTGGCCCTAGTTCTTTCTTGTATTAGATGCATTTTTATTATGTTAAGTAAATTCTATAGCAGAGGCTGTTTATCCTTCTAACCTCCCTTTCTTCTTAGTATTTTTACAAATTCCAATATATTGTAAGTTTTTTATTCTCTCAGTTTACTCTATTTAAGACAGATTTCATTCTCACCTTAATTGCATTCAATCAGCCAGTGTTAGCAACTGATTTCCAGGAAACATTTCCTGTACTCATTTTAGTGAATATTTTTAAATAGTATGTATGTTTTCATACTGTTCAGACAAGATCCCAACATAGTATCCTGGCTGCTATCAGCAGTAGCTTTAATTTGCTTATGCTTCATTTTGTTTCTCTAGGTTTCTCTCCTGTGAGAGTTGCTAATGAATCGCTAAGTGGTCAAATATTAGGCAGTAAACATGAGAAGGAGGAACAAGAGACCCAGAGAATCCACAGACAAATTTCTTGGCTCATGTGTACTCTATAGTTGTCTAGCTTTGTATTTCTCCAGCACTTTGACTATTATTTCCATAGTTCTTTTGAGATAAATACAAAATTAATTTTTATTTCTGCAGTGGCAAGAAATTGTTTTAATTTACTCCAATTTTTAGTGTACAGAAAATTAGAATCTTTACAGACGGCTCTGGTATAATTTGTGACTCCTTGAATATTTTATTCCTGATTTTCATAAATATTTTGCTTTTACATGCTCTGTTTAGTAGTCTTTACCTGAGATATTATTGAATTCATTCATAAGCCTTTTCTACAGATTAGGGTTTATTTGTTTGTTTATTGAACAAAGAATGATTTTTCCATAATTAAATATGTATAACAATGAATCCTACCATTGTCAGCATGTTTAGGATTTTAAAAGGAGCCTATATTTCAGAATGCTCTTCCTTCCTGCTTATATATTTCTAATTTATTTATTCATTTAACACACATTTATTGAGTCCTTAATCTGTGCCAATCAGATTGCTGTTCTAGACCCTAGAGATACATCAGAGAAACAAACAAAAACAACAACAAAAAAATGTTGCCCTTCTGGAGTTTACATCCTAGTGTGTGGAAATAAATGGTAGGCAATAAACAACTAAATTTAAAAGGCGTAAAAAGACGAGAATTAAACAGGGTATGGAGGATGAAGAGTGCTGTCATAGAAGGTGAAGATAATTTTAAATACAATAATCAGTATAGTTCTCACTTGAGCAAAGGCCTGAAGGAGATGAAGTAAATATCTTGGGAAAGAGCAAAGCAAAGTGCTAGTGTGAAGGCATTAAGATGGGAGTCTGCCTTGTGTGCTTAAAGAATATTTAGTAGTATAATATAGTACTTCTGTAAAGTGTAGAAAGAGAGAGGCAACGAGATTCAGATGATCTGACTTTATATTAAAAAGATCAGTCTCGCTGATGTAAGAATAGACTGACATCAATTAAGAGTGAAAAAAAAATTGTAGAATGGAAGCCACAGTGGAAAGATGCTGTTTAGTTTTAGGCATATTAAATTTCAGGTAACTCTTAGACACCCAAGTGTAGACATCAAGGAACCAGTTTGAAGTTCAGGAGTGAGATGGAGATGGAGATATAAATTTTGGAGTTATTTTGATATAAAAAGTAAAAATTTAAAGTCATAAGGCTTAATGACAATAAAAGAGATTGACTGAAAATAGAGAAAAGAAAAAGACACCAGAGTCTAATCCACGGGGAATTCTAACATAAAGAGATCTGTGAGAAGAGAAGGATAGACAGTGGGACTGAGAAAGTATGGGTGAGATAAGAGGTGAATCAATGTTTTCTTTTGTTTTCATGGAAAATAAATAAATCAAATAAAATAAACATCTAAATAAACACAATGATCTGCTCTGTCAAATGAGCTGTTGTGCAGTGGTGTGAGTCTGACACACTGTTGTGGGTCTGAGAGAGAATGGGAGAAAATTTGGAGTCGCTGAGCACAAGTAACTATCATAAGGAGTTTTGCTATAAAATGGAGCAGAAAAAAGTGGGAGCACAAGGCAATAGAAGTTTTTTTTTTGTTGCTGTGTTAAGATGGAAGAAATAAAGATAATAGACTGCTAAAATAATATTTTTAGAGAAAGACAGGATCTGGTGCACAATTAAAAGTTTTGGGATAAATAGAGCATAAGTAGATGATTAATGATTAAGATTAACATGAAGCTAGGGAGAGAAATGTTAGCAGGGTTCTATTCCCATAAAATTGCTTCTATTTTAGCTATTGGAACTATAATGTGAGAGAAATGGAGATAGGATTAAAATCGGCGAACTTTTAATGTGTTCTAGACATTTAGCCTTAATACTTTACTTAATATCACAACAATCCAATGAGGTTCTTATTTGCACTTACAAATGCAGAAATGGACCATCAAAGAGATTAAGTGTCTTGATCAATGATACATACATTTTTGGTAGCCAACTATAATTTCTTTGTGGAGACTACTTTAGAACAGAGAGACTAAAACAAAATAACACAACAGCAACAAGAAGAATCCTGTTTATATGGAATCCAGGTCACATAGAAAATGGAGGCCCATTTGCTAGTAGAAAAATCACTGTATAGTGGATTAATAACATCTGGTTCATTTGGGGTTTGAAGATAAGTGGGAAACCAGACTGAGTCAGAGATTTGGCTTTATATTTGAATTAGTAGCTCTGGACAGATATGGTTAAATAATCTAAAAGCTAAACTATTTAAGTTGCAACTCAGAAATGAAGATCTAAGAGGTCGTAAAGTTTTAAAAGGACATCAATTGTTCCATTGTTTACTGACAGGCAGTGAGAATCTTCTGAAGCAAATGATTAAAAGACCATTATAGTTGTCCAATTTTTCTAGAAAATAAACACTTTTTTCTTATAGAAACTAGAGTTGAAGTTGAAAATATTTAAGACTTATGTCATCAGCAAAAAGAGTTATGCCACAACATAAATCCTTTGTAGAAAGAGCTTTCCTTTCTCTCATCCATTGTACTAACACAGTTCCTTTATGTTTTGTTTTCATATGTAGAACATACTATTAGCTTAATAATTATGATGCAACCTTTGGTTAAATTTATTTCTGTGTTACTTACCATTACAGATTTTGTTGATAACCTTTTGGCCTTTAATATTTCTCCTGTGAATTCTCTTCTTCCTTTCCCCACAGTGGTACCTGCTAAAGTTGTTTAAGAAATGACCAACCTTAAAAATCACAACAGTACATAAATGTGCTAGTCACAATCACATAAACTCATTCTGGAGTTGATCATCTTAAACGCTCGACTAGATGTGGAAGCATAATTCCTAATCATAAATTTTTACAGAGATCATTATTAGTGGACAGAATATATAACGCTTCTGTATTAGTTTCTTAGGGCTGCTGTAACAAATTGGCATAGACTGCGTGACTTAAAAAAACGAAAACAGAGATTTATTCTCACAGCTCTGGAGTGGAGAAGTCCCAAATCAAGGAGTTGACAGAGCTGATGTTTCTGGAGACTCTGATGGAGAATCTCCCCTACCTCTGTCCTAGCTTCTGGTGGTTGCCAACAGTCCTTTGCATTCCTTGGCTTATAGTTGCATTGCTCTAGTCTCTGCCTCTGTTGTCATTAGGCTTTTTTTTTTTCTGTGTGTCTCCCAGTGTAGTGTCTCTATGTTCTCACATAGCCTTTCTTACCAGAACACCAGCCACAAGATTTATGGCCCACCCCAATCCAGTATGACCTCATCTTAGTTTCCCATTTCTAAATAAGATCATTGTATTACTTTGCTAGGGCAACCTGCATGGGCACCACAAACCGCATGGCTTAAACAGTAGAAATTTTTGTCTCCCAGTTTTGGAGGCTGGAAGTCTGAGATCAAGGTGTCAGCATGGTTGGTTCCTTATGAGGGCTGTGTGAATAAATCCGTTTTAGGTCTCTCTCATTGGCCTATAGGTGGTTGTCTTCTTCCTATGTCTCTGTACATCACATTCTCCCTGTATGTACGTCTGTGCTCAAATTACCCCTTTTTATATGGACACCGATCATACTGATTTAAGGCCCACCCTTATGATGTCATCTTAATTAATTATATCTATAAAGATCCTCTTTCTAAATAAGGTCACATTCTGAAGTATGCAGGGTTAGAATTTAAACATGAATGTGGGTGACACAATTTAGTCACATTCTGAGGTTCTAGTTGTATATGAATTCTTGAAGAACAGTAAGCACCCTTCCACTTTTTTTCAAACTAAATCCCCAGAAGGCTTTCAAAATGGTGCTATCATTATGCCCATTTTGTAGGTTGAAAAGTTATTGCTTAATGGGATTAATAACTTATACAAGGTCACATGGCTGCTAGTTAGTAGTACTAGGGCTCCTTTTCAGATAAAAGTTCAAATTTTGTGTGATTTCTTTTGCCTGTAATAGATGTGGGTTCTCTCTGTTCTCCTGAGAAAATTTAAAAATTTGTCTTTAAGTATTTTTTTTTTTGTCAAAATAGAGTACTATGCATTAGTGTGGATACTTTTAAATATCCAAGTGTTTGACTCTGTATAGACAAAATGATTCAGATTTTTAAAATATTCCCTGAATTTTAAATGTTTTATCCAGATGGTTGCTTATATGCAAACATGATTTTAGATAAAATTAAGGTCTTTGTAATTTAAAATTGTAGTAGCACTGATTTTCAGTACTGTTATATTTGTCATATTTAGGCAATTAGGCAAACTTCTTTTTAAAATAATTTTTTAATTTAAGACCAATTTCTTTGTTTACTGTAATCCTATTCATCTGGTATCTATGTAATAATACCAATAGAGCAATTTAATTATAGCTTATATTTTCATTAAAACGTACAAACTGTTGCAAAAATCAACTTTAAACAATGACAAAAAAGAAATCTTAATAAAGGAAGCTGAGGTCAATGCAACCATAATTATAATCTTCAAAAGTAGAAAATTTGATTAATCAACAATGATCTTAATTTTCCGCTCCTCCTTTCAGAACTGAAGGAAGGAGTCGTCACTCCTCTCATCCTTTTTCTTTGAGGCAAGACCTTTGGAGCAGTACTCCAAAAGAAAATGACACATTGTCTCCTAATCTTAGGATGATAATAAAAAAACACCTTACCTCTCTCCTCTTTTTCTCACAAAAGAGCTCTTTTTCTTTATCCCCCCCAAAGCTCAGGGCTCCTCTTCTAGAATCTTCTTTCCAAGTTCCTCAAAGTGGAAGTGGAAGAGGAGAGGGGATAGAGGGATGTATGCAGCACAGATATGACATGAGGACAAATGTATCCCTGCCAAGTAGATAAGAAGCATTTGTAAATACTGCTGCTCAGCAAAGGAAGAGGGAGTTCTGGGGAGAGCTATTAAGAACATATAAGCTCCTTCTGATTTGGATTCCGAGGCCTCTCGGGAATAGATATGTGCCTATGAAGAGGCCTCTGGAAATAGGAGTTGATAGCTAATGCTAACTCTCCATTCCTGCTAAGTTCCCACTCACCATGTTCCTCAGGTCACCGTTTATCCAGGTAGTGAGCAGGTGGCTTCAGTTTGCAGCTCTAAGCTTTCATCACAAAGAATTGATATGTTCCTCTGGTACAGAAATTTACAAGCCAGGCAGGTCCTGAGGTTTCCAAGCTGCCTCTGAGCTAGGCATCCAAGTAGCTTGCCGGTGCCTCTCATGACCTACCCTCCAGTCCCCACATCCTCCCTCCCACAACACCTGATACTACTAGGGCAGCTTGGCTTTTCATTCCTACACGTAAGAGGGAGAGTCCACCTACAGTGCCAAGATTTCTTTAAGCAAAAGAAAAAGGGAGAGGGGAAGGGAATTCTGTTGTTTCAAAAAAGTGTGTAAGTCGTTATTTATGGAATTAACCTCATTTCAATGAAAACTGAAATATTTTGATTTTTAAGAGAAAAGATTTTCCATGATGACCATTTAAAATATTTTGTATTCCAACTCACCCTGAAAGGACAGGGGTGAGGTTTTTGTTTTCTTTTTTTTTCTTTCCTGTTTTTTATTTTATAAAGACTTTTAACCACCTGTGCAGTTTAACAGGGAAGTTTTAAGGGGAAAAAAATTCTTATAGAATGTTTATTGAGATTAAGTGGAATCTTTGAAATGTACTCTCCTGCCCTCCTCCCTTCTTTCCTCCCTTCTTTCCTTCCTTTCCTTTTTTATTCTTTTTGGTGTTGATATGGCTTTGTTTTGTGTTGTGTTCTGTGTGCATAAGGCACTGCTTCTGATTTCCTACATGGCTGTTCCTGCTCTCTCTCAGCTAGAGCACCCATGGCCAACTCCACTGGAGGCTAAGTTGGGCAGGATATATTTGTGCCCTCGTAGACCTTATGTTACAATGACAGTCTGCTGGTAACAAGAAGCAGGACATTTTTAAAATAGTAAAAAATATTTTTCAATTAGATTTGTCATTCAATGTTAATTTAATTTCAGGTGTACAGCATAGTCGTTAGACATTTGTATAACTTACAAGGTGATTCCCTTGAAAGTGAAGTACCCGCCAGGCACCATACAGAGTTATTACAATATTGTTGACTATATTCCCTATGCCAAACTTTATATCCCATGACTATTCTATACCTGCCAATTTGTGCTTCTTATTTCCTTCACTTTTTTTACTCAATCCCCCAATTCCCTTCTCATCTGGCAATCATCAATTCATTCTCTGCATTTATGAGTTTGTTTCAGAAATAGGACATTTTTGTTGGTCTCTATGTCACTGTTACCAAGTAAATGTAAGCCTGATTTATATTAAAATCTCAAAAAAAAATAAAGAGGGAATGGCTGTTTCTGTGAATAATTAAAAAAAAAGTAATGATGCTGGTATTTGGCACTAATTCCTATAATAAAACATTTAATTAAATCTTTAAATGTGTATGGAGAACAAAGTATGCACATCAGAATAAAACATATCAGGCAGAACCAAAACTATAATTATATCATTCCTGTTTCCTGAGCCCACCTTTGTTGCTCTGCCAAGAAGTAGTGGTTTAAAACTTTATCTGTTTAAAAGAAAAACAAACAAACAAACAAAAACTATGTTGTTTCTGTACAAATCTCTGAAAGCTGGGGAATACTTTAGCTACTGATATAATAGCGGCTGAGTTACAGGCTGTCTCTTCTAGAGGTAAATCAATAGCTGCCTCTCAGTGGCTTCTTCTACGCTTTGGTTGAGTGTGTATTCACTCAGACCCCAGAGCCACAGAAATAAAAAATGGGCATTAAAGAACTAGCCTCAACATGCTTACTCTTTTGTGGGTGACAGACACAGAAAGAGAAAACGAGGTGGTAAGCACGAAGGAGAGCAAGGGGCATTGTGGAAACACATATGGAGAGGTGTCTAGGGTTTACAGATGTTTTGTGACAGAAAGTTGTCCCTGATGTGAACACTCAGGAATGAATACTGAAGTCCCTTGATGTCTTCAAAGGCTAGTGTGGTCTGGGGACCATTTTACTGAGTAACTCCAGATTAAAATATTTGAGTGCTTATTTAAATGTTTGTTGGCTTGTTTATTTATGTGTGCGGGTATGTATATAAGTGTATCTGTCTCTTCCTTCTTTGCCTGAACAGCAGCTGTCTCCTGTTACTGCTGTCACGTTACCTTTGAGACACTACCTGCCCACTTCTGAGGTGCTGAATCTTTTCTGACCTGGGTTGAAAAACTGAGCAACCATACTTTAAACAAGTAGGCTTGAAATGAGCTTCTCAACCATGAGTCATAGCAACTGAATTATGTAGACTTTTTCCCAAGATAATTTTTTTAATGCATTCTAAATAACTGAGGCTGTCAAAGAGGTAACCCCCAATATGGGAGGTGTTTACGAGTTGTGAAGCTATAGGTGCCAAACCTTTTGTCATGAGGTGATCTCAGGGATGTGTGCGGTCATCCCTTACCCCCGAAACTCAGGACACTGCAGGCAGTATTCTGCCACCTCAGTGTATTCCTGTCTTCCTTCCTTCTCCACTTGCTCATCCTAATTTGGAACCTCCATCATTTCTCGCTTGAACCACTACGATGTCCATTCCTGTTTCTGCAATCCATTCCACACATAGTAGCAAGAGTGATCTTTACTTTAAAGTCTAAAATCAGATTATATGACCCTTTTTAAATTTTCTCATGGATTTCCTGTTTCTTTCAGAATAAATGTAAGATTCAAGACCATGGCATGAGATCTTACATAATGGCTCCTGCCCACCTTGTAATCGCGTTCCATATTACCTCCTTGCTATCTACATGTTAGCCTTGCTGATCATGGAACAGCCAATCTCTATCCTACCTCGAGACCTTTACACTTGTTCCTTTTTTCTTGAATATACAATGTCTACCTCTTTTTCTGTCTAAGTCTTATAATCAAAGTCTTGGCAAAGTGCCACTTTGTGAAAACAGCCTTTGCTGAGCACTTTATTAAGCTAACTTCACCTACCTCTTCCTCTAGTTATTTTTTTTTACACCTCCTTGTTTACTTCTTTCATTATGTTTTAATCTTTATATGAAATTATTTCATTCATTTATATGCATATATATTGGCTCTGTCTCTGCCCCAGAAGAACAGTTTTCTTCTTCATTGCTATATCCTCAGTACTCACAAGGGGCTCAATAAATATTCATTGAAAACATAAACAGCCTTCAGAAACAACACACTTTGTTGGAGACAGCCTTCATCTCCCACCATCTGCATTTTTTTTTTTTTGAGTAATACCACACCTGCTATCATTCCTCACCAGATATAGCAAATAAGAATATATTTCTTCCTCTTTGCTATGCAATCATTTGTTTATGGCTCCAAAAATGAAGAAAATTTCAAAGCCAACATCAGAGCCCTTGACTAAGAAATAACAGTGTTCAGTGGCTCAGTGTCTGACAGATATAACCTGGACTCTGTTGCAGGGGCCCTTGGGGGCAAGTGGCTGCCAACAGCCAAGGCTCTTGGCTCTCTGCCTGTGCACGTTACTGCCAGTCTTATTGCCTCTGTACTGAATTTATATTTTAATACAGGATGCCAACAATACATTTGTGTAATAGGAGCATGAAGGATGATTTTTCTTTCCCAGACCAAAAGCTTCATTTTCCCTCCCCACCTTCTAATTTAATTTCCTTTTCCTTGTACCCAACCCTAGTTTCCCACCCGTGACTAATATATCTTCTCTGTAATTATTTTACTTTCTTTGTCCTTGTTCTACCATCTACCCCTGTGATAGCAATTCTTGGCACTATTTCTACAAAGACATGTCAATTTGGGTTAGTGATGAGGAAGAACCTGAGTACTAGATCAGTACTGGATTTGTTTAAGGGATTTTCTACATAGCATGAAATAGCTCTCCAGTGGCCTTTACTGGGGGATCTTCTTCCTTATGATTTAACCTTTGGTTACTTCATATCACCATTAACACATACATGCATCCAGAGGGTTATTTTGCTCTTTTCTTCTTTTTTCAATATTAGTGACTAACATCTTACCCAGATAGAGCCAAATCACTTTATAAAACAGGGAAAACTAGAGAATGATAACTTACTGCATATACAGTACCATAGGCAGAATTTTCGGAACACAGTTGGTGCCCAATAAATGGTTGATAAATGAAGCAACATTTTGAGCGAGACAGCTAATGGGCACCTTAGATTACTGAGATAAATGGTGAGAGGTCAGTGGCATTTCTAGTAAATGGTAGAGGCTAGATCCTGGGCAATTCAGGGTGGAGAGGCATAGTAAGAGCATTATAGACCTAGAATCTCTCAATCTAGTTGTGAGATAAAAATCAGGCAGTAACAGAGACTATATCGGTGTCTTAGAACATTGCAAAGCTGATGGAGAAGAGAGTGTTAGGTTCCTAGCAGGGTTGTATTCACGGAAGAGTGATCAGTGAAATTAAATTGATATCTATGCTAAGAACAGCTCCACACTTTGTTGCATGCTCTACTGTTGCCATCTTGAAATTTATGAAAATTGAACATGGGATCCTGCATTTTCATTTGGTACTGCACTGCAAAAATTATGCAGCCAGGGTTGCTTACTGTCTTTGCTGACATTTTCCGATGCTGCGTACCCATGCTGTAAAACCAAGCACCTTAACTCCATTGACTGTACCCTTAACTACTAAGTGTAAGAAATGTTAGTGGTGTTATGAGGGAAGTAAGTAAAGGCTATCGATGGTATTAAACTGCCCAAAGAAGGAAATAGCCAGTTCTATCTTTGATGGGAGCTGATGAGAAAAGGTTTTATCATAATAATCTTGCTTGAAATGGACTGTGCAGAATGAGTAAGTTGTCCCTCCACTGAGGAAGAGGATGTACTGGGATGAGGTGGAAGGCTTGGCTAGGTAGAGAGCAGCATGTGATCAGCAAGTACATTGAATGATAAGTCCAGATAAAGCAGCTCCCAGATATTTGTTTCTGAGGAGCTTGGAGATTTGCTCTGGGTGACAAGTCATTAAAAATTTTAAGCAAAGTCTTGACATAAGTGAGTACTTTAGAATATCCTCTCTGACATGAGTGTAAACAATAGAATTCAGGGATAGAAAACCACAGTAGAGATAAGTAGAAAATTTATGGCAATGGTGTGTCAGTGACCACGAGGGCCTTACTAATGGGTGTGGGAGAAAGGAGGAGATGAAGGATAAGACTGAGGGTTTGACTGCTTATTGGGAGGGCAGAAGAGATGAAGCCCAGTTTAGCTCTGGAAGGTCCCACTGCCTAGAGCATTGCCTCTTGGCTTGCTGCCCTTACCACCTCTACCATCTTCCTCCAACATGACTTCTTCACCAGGGCTGACAGAATGGAGAGTGAGATAGAATAAAAAAATGACGTTTGAGGAAAGAGAAATTCCAGTGGCATAAGAGAAAAAGAAGAGAGGAGGTGGGAGGGACGGTGCTCCAAAAAAGAAAGAGAAGGACAGAATGGGATACTGAACAAATTTTTATCTCTCATATGCCAGACGTCAGGTAAACTCTTGAAAATAACACCACACACATATATTTATTTTACTGAGTCATTTTAAAAAATAGAACCTGAGGGAGAGAGGAGTATGTCAGAACAAGGCAAGGAGAAATGACAGGGAAGTGTGGCAAAGAGATAGAAGAAGGAGTCATAACTCTGTAACCTACTCTTGGTTTGGGCAAGCTTGAAAATGAGAAGGAAGATATGCATAGACAGCAAATCCTATACTGTCAGCTGGAAAGAAAACTAAATCATTTAGTTAAATGTAAATTACTAGGAAAAACAGACAGGTTCATAATTTATGTAGATTTGTATTAATGACAACAAAATGAACATAATTTTTCAGAACACTGGTAACTCAGAAAATATATGTTTATGGAATTCAACATGTATTTTTCAGATCATTGACTATGTGGCTTGCTTCACACTGGATATTAGAACACAAATCCAGTCTGTACAAATTAGTAACACAGGCAGACATCCATATACTCACTGCACTCAAGTACTTAAAATCTAGTATGAAGGCAAATTATAAATAATCAAGTACATATTCTGCAAAACTAGAGAGGTCATTAAGGGGGGTGAAATGTTATAGATCTTCATGAGAATGCAAGAACTCATCAAGTTGGGTATGAACTGAAAAAGTTCTTTAAAGAAAGTAATATTTTAGATTTGTTTTGAAGGATAGGTAGGCTCTCAGTAGGCAGACACGTAAGGCTCTTGTGCAGGAAAGGGAAAGGCACAGCGGTGAGCAAAGTCTGGGGAAATAAGTATCCAGTTACTTAGATTACAGAAAATATTAAATTGTGATAAAATATTGGTTGTAATGAAATATCAGAAGGCCTAGAAGACCAAGATGAGTGGTTTTGCTATCAAATGGTATGAATTGATGATATTTTGGGCAAGAGATTATAATAACAAGAGTGTGGTTTCAGAGGAAGGTGGGCAAGGAACAGGGAGTGGATAATTGATTAGATTGTAGGAAAAGAGACTAGAAAAGAGGTATTGGCCCTACAGTTTATATAAAAAGTGGCTGCCAGTAGAAATAAAGAGATGATGGATTTGAAAAACATTTCAAAGCAGAATTGAAAATTGATTGCCAATATATGGAGGTGGACAGTGAGAAAGGAAGCATTGGGAAGATTGGCAGCAGACTAGAGACTGTATGGCCCATTGGAAGGTGATGTTGTTAATAAATCATATTTCCAAATCTTCCTCCAGGAATTGATAAGCTTGTGAAACTTTCAGCAAAAATGATCATGCCAATGAATTTACCATTCTTTTATTTATTCTTATCAATATGAAGGTATAAGAAAAGCTGCTTATGCCTTTGTAGTGTGTTCAAGTAAAATATTAACTTCATCAATGCAAAGAAATGCTCTGAAAAAATCCTACATTTATTTTTTTACCAATGGGGAGGGGGAAATGGTGCATATTCTACACTAAAATTTATTTATTTCTGTCATTTCTGAACTGTGTATAGTGTTAGATTTCCAAAAGAGAAATGAATAGGGTACATAATACTTCTCTCAGAAAAAAGGCCACCCATTGCCATTAGCTGTATGAGTTTAATTCTCACTGACAAGCCAAGATTGAGGAATGTATACAAGACCAATTGCCCAGATTCAGTGTGTTTTTCCAGATCTTTAACTGTTCACATCAAGTGCTGTGTTTATTTGTATGGAAGTAGAATGGGCCCTAGGAACTTGAAAGCAGTGAAGCTGCATGACTTGCTGTGAGAAATACAGATGAGACTGGTAAGGTTTTTCCCAGAGACTTGTACACCTAGATCATTAAAACCACATAAACCTCAGAGAAAGCCTGAGAATACAGAATGTAGGACATGAAGAAGAAAATTCTCTAAAGCAACAGCAGGAACATCTGGCAAGATCAGAGCATGATAGAATACCCAGATTGCCTTTTGATGCTGACCTGCTGCAAGAAGAGAAATAGTCCCAGGAAAAAGAGAGGGGGGAAAAAAAATGAAACTTATTTTGAGATTCAGAAAGTGAAAGTTCGCATTTGCCAAGTAATCGTACTTGTCACTTTTCATAATATGATTTAATTAGGAAATTTGCTTAGTTTTTGTGATTTCTGAAAAATAAAAAAGAGAACAAAGTTACTAGCCGACCCAATTAGTAAGCACAGTAAGTTGCCATATTTTCTGCCCAATAACAGATGCAGGCCTTAGGGGAGCTGCACACCGCCTTTCAGATCATTGAACAAATGACTTCTTCAGTGTACTAATTATGCTGAAAGAGTTAAAAGAGTTTCTAAATGCATTCTACACCCAAGGGAGTGTTGAGTCCCAGGGAAGCTCAGCTGAATGAAGAATCAAACTATGACTATTCCTGAAACCCAAAATGCCAGCATCCTGTCTCTTCAGTATTCTACAGCAACATATCCTTATTCTCAGTCCACCTTGTTTACCGTGCTAATGGCCTGCCTCTTACATGGCTTCCACATAAACTTGTGTGAAGGCTAAATAAGTCTGTGTATTCAGTCCTTAAAACCCTTTGGCATGGAAGTTAACTATACTGATGGAATGTTGGCAGTAGGGGAGCCTATTGACTGTGTTGTCTAGAGCTCAGTCTGATGGGAAAGGAAGGTAGGACAGGTACATATATAGTGTTGGTTTAAGGGAGTGTGATAATGTTCACAAAAAAACGGAAAAGCCTGAGTCTTTGGAGTTTTAAAAGGACGAAGGGATGATACATAATTGTGAATGTGTTTTGGATGAAGTTTGAGAGTGGACAATAAGAAACTGATAGGATTTAAAGTGACCTAGAATAATACAGACTTCTGACAGGTTGATACAGAGGGAGAGAATGTGTGCCAGAAGAGAAAATAGCAAGAGCAAAGGGAGGCATGAAGGCAGAAAAGAACAAGAACTGTGACTGTCATGTGGCTGGAGTTGGGCTGGGAAACAGGTAAAGATTACCAAGGAAAGATTGATTAGAACTTTTGTGAAGGACTTTGAATGCCAGCATGAGGATTTTACATTTAATTTGATAGGCAAAGGGGAGCCACCAGATGTTTGTGCATGGGAGAGTGACATGATTAAAACTGTTTTAGGAAGATTAATTTGGTAGTTGTCTTTGGTTAGATAGAGATCGCAAAAGTCTAGAACTTGAAAAAAATAGTTGATAGGATTTTATAATTGTGCCATCTGACAAGTATTTGATCAGTAATTTAAAAATGTTATAAATATTTCAATTTTCCTGTAGTCCCATTGATATCTGTTTAAGAGGTTCCAAAGAATTGGCAATAAAGAGCATTGTTAGCTTTTCTTTCTCCTTTATTTTTTCAAAGAAAGGAAAAGTATTTTGGAAGAACCGGTGTATACATTTGAAAAGTTGCACTCTGGGAAAGGGGCTGAGCCCTTTGACCTCCTCCACATCAGCTGTGGAAAGAATTCTGGCTGGATTCATGACTTTCTATTCTGGCTTCATCATAGTGTTGTTGTGTGACTTTGAACAAGTCATGTCACCTCTTTGAACTTCAGTTTTCACTTGTGTGCCATGATGTTTTGGGCTCCATGACCTGTAGAGTCATTTTCATATTTCACATTTTTGAATTTTTTATAGGAGCAAAAGGAATTGCAATGGATAAATGGGTTCATATCTGTCTGTATTTCTTCTGCCTATTCCACTGACTTACCGAGAATTCTAAAGAGGAGGATGAGTTGAAGACTTCACTTCAAACATGGATTTAATGTAGCATGAGCTTGTTTCATTTCTTGGGACAGTTTAAATGCCATCTTTAATGTTTTCTTGTCATGCTATTTTTGCTGTTTTTTCCTGTTTCCCAGAAGCTGAGTTGTAGCAGATGTCTGCTTCCCTGTCCTACAATGAATTAAGGATACATTAACAATACATTTTCTTCTTATATTTAACAAGACTTAGAATATCAATTTAAATTAATTCATTATGGTATAATATTGGTATATCTTAGTTTTATTTGCCAGGTCATAATTTAAATCGGCTGACTGTACTAAGTAATACTTTAAAAACGTGAATGCAAAAAGAACAAACAGAAGCTATTGTCATTAATTAATTAATCAATTAATTAATTAATTATAATAGAACACAGAGATGATTAGGCAACCAATAATAGTATTTCCAAGACAAATTTACAGCTCACAGGTTGTCCATTTTTTTTCACTGGGAAGATGATGTGGTTAGTGATTCTCTTTTATATTTTATTCTCTCTATTTTTTTCTGGAGGCTTGCAAAGATAGCATAATTAATATATATCACAGGGAGAATCCTCTTGAGCTCTACAGTAATTTTCAGAAATTACATCCATGCCTGTTTGGTCAGACAGACGTAGAGAACTGTTGAGTCAAATATGCTCAACTCTACCCACTTGCCATTTTCCTGATTCTGATGAGAAAGTCATTAACTATTTCTGGATTTACTCTTTTATGTTTAAACAATATTTAACAGACTGAGTTTGAGTCATTAGGGGACTGGGGATACCACTGTTAGAAGTGTCGTTCCCCTTTTTTGTAATTTTTCAGAAAAAAATGGACAGATTAAAATGGTAAAGAACTAAGGTAAAGAAATGACATTACATAAATTAGAAAAATACCCTTAATATGAGTTTTAGAGATAAGCTAATGTGAATTGTTTTCTAAGATGTGGACAAATATTGTGTGAGTGTAGACTTTGAAAAGATTATGCTTCTTTCACTCATCCCACTCTTCTAGAGACATTATACCACCAAGACCACCACCCTGATATCTTTGCTCAGATTGCAGTTGAATAATAATAATAATAAAATTGAATTTACTTATTATTTTTAGTAAATTTGTTTAAATAGATACATATGTCTGTTTACTTAAGTTTTGCTTCTTCTCCCAATTAATATGTTCATATGGGGGTGGTATGATTTGGGACATTCTCCTTCCTTCCCTTTTTTTTGTGAGAAGACACAAAAGACATGGTTTTCAAGCTATAAGTCATGAAACATTTAATAAATAACTTGTTATATACCATTTTATGGGTTAGTTAATAAGTCAGTTAATGATATAATATTAAGAGAATATGTTAATTAATGATAAGGTAATTAAAGAGTATTTACTCAACTTGCCTGACCTAATTACCCGAATCTACCTAGAAAATCTTGGAATGTTTAATATAATACAAAGTCCATAAGGAATCTGTAGACACAAATCAATTGACTTTTAACAGAGTTACCAGTTTGAAAAGCTCAGAACAAAATTGCAATAAACTTACTATTAAGACTATGGACTTCATTATAATATAAAGGATAATAGAAACATATTTGAAATTTACTGTGATTAATTTTTCTTGTAGCTAGAAATATGACTTTGGTAATTGAATTTAATTTAGCATTTATATCACAATACATTCAAAAGTACGAAGTACCTTCTTAGATTATAGCCTGTAGATCCATGCTAATAGAACTTTTCTGCAGTTATAGACATGTTTCATATCAACTCTGACTGACATGGTAGCCAATAGCTCATGTGACTATTAACCACTGAAGACATGGCTAATGTGACTGAGAAACAATTTAATTTTATTTAATTTTTATTAATATAAATTAAAATTTAAATAGCTCTCTATGATGAATAGCTACCATTTGGAACAGTGCAGCTAAAGAATGAGTATTAGGATCACCAGAATAAAGATAAAAATTATCTAAGATTTTGAAATATGAGCAAATATGAGTGTCTATATTTTTTTAATTTGTGAATTTAGAAGATAATAGCTAGAAATTGGTACAAGAAATGAACTTATTCAAATATAATATGTCAAGTACAATTATTTTTAATTTCAGGCATTTTTAGAATGGGGCACTAAAATTTCTCTTTACCTCTTTGCAGATTTTTTTTTTCATGAAGTTAATCATCAGTGTTTCCAATGTAAAACAAAAGATATTCAGAACGATCTGTAACATTAAGGGCTATATGATGTCGGGTGCTGTTGGTAATATTTTTTTTCTGTGAGATACATAGTTAAGAAATTTTTTTGTTTCTGGAACTAATGTTTACCATATATTCTCCAAACGATATACACTAGTGTCAGCCACATACCTCCAACTATTCTAGAATTGGTCCCTGAAAAATAACTTAATCATTTGGAAATATTTTTATTAGTTATTTTTATGACTCTCAGCTTAGAAACTTGTCACAGTTTGTTTCTAGAGATTTTAAATTGACCATTATAACTGTTGATGTTTCAAATTATTTTCTTAGACTGTGCTGATGATTCATAATCTATTCTTTTTCAAAAACTGGCTGTTGCCCAAAATGGCAAAACTATCCCAGTGGGAGAGAGAGGTAGATTTCTCTTGGGATCTCTTGAAAGTCACTGACTGGGAAACAAAAACATTTTCTCTCATAAAACTGGCTTATAATAAACCAAAAGTAATGTCTTCTTTCTTGTTCTTTCTTTACTCTGATCTGCCATGCTCTTAAGTCTAACACATTATATGGAAACATTTGCAATTTCTGATTTTCTAGCGTATGACCTGAGAGTCAAAGTGCTTAGTATTTTCATCATTGCATCATCTCACCAGTATTGTTAGGTTGTTTGTTCGTAGCAAATAAATTCATTCCAGCCCTTGTGACAAAACTTTTTACTTTCAATGCCATTTATTCTATTACTCATGATTTTATTTATAGCAGCTTGAGTTTTTTCTTAATTTTAGGAAGCTACATGTCTCTTATTTTGGATACATTTTCTTTTTTCTCATAAGGACTCTTGCTTTAATTTATTCTAGTAGCTGTCTGTATGTTTCATCCAGGTGAGACTTTTTATTTTTAATCTGTTGCCTGTCCAAGAGAAATCATTCAGCAGTATCTGAACCCTTCTGCTGTCTTCTTGTGAGGCTTTTTGTTGATGTTATATCTGATTCCACTATTTGTCCATTGAACATCTCTCTTTTATATCTCTATATCTTTCTCTTTTATGTGAATACTCACTTCTCTTCCTGTCACATATCACTCTCATTTTCTATGATTTGCATAGCTGAGATTTAAGACAGTGAAAAATACTTCTTACTGACTTGAGCTTAGCCCACCTGGGTAAGAAAGTTTCCTGGAACCCGAAGCCCATCTGAAAAGGCTTGGATTTCTCACCTCTTAGGTAACCTTGCTCCTAACATGCTCTTCTTAGTGGAGACTGTTTTCTGTCCTTGTTACAGATGTGATTGACTTGTGGCATTAACCTTAGAGTGAGTTCACTCAGCTAAGGGGAAAAAAAAACACAAAACATTTTTTTTACTCTTTTATTGCTAAGCTTTTAATGCTGAAATTTATATGACAATACCTTAGGTTTTGCCTTTTAACAAGAGTCACTGAACATCCAAGCATTGCAGAGCAACTTTGGCTAGTGATTGTGACCTTAGATATGAAGAAATATGTGTAAATATGCACATAAAGAAAGGAGTTAGAGCATATTCCAAATAAAAGTTTAAAATATAAGTTCAATTAATATGTAAAATATAAGTTATAAAACTGGAAAGAATCAGAGATTCTTTAGCTACATCATCATTTTTAAAGAAATTAATTTGTTTGGGGCCTCATATAACTTTAAAATTTTGTCTAAGAAACTGAGTGTACTATTTTAATTATATAATTAGATCAAAACATTTTATAGAGCATTATATAAATAATTATTATTTCTGTATAAGTAATTTTAGGGTTTCTTTAATCCCTTTCCTTTAACTCTTCAATTTAATCTCAATGATAAGAGACATAGCTGAGTTGTAGAAAGAACAATTTATGTTGTTGTTGTTTTGATAAGTCTTCTAAATGGGAGGATTTAATTATTTCCTTGTGCAAGGACCATATTCTCACACTGGAGTTGGTTTAATGTAATTAGGTTTGCAAACACCATTTCTAAATTCCTAAAAATTAGACTTAAAGAATAGCAAAATAATCAATAGACAATTACCTTTTTAATTAACAAATACTTATCAAATTAAAAACAATTCTTTATTCAAAGACTTTGTTTTACTCATCACAAAAAGGATGATAAGTAGATTGAAGGGAAGAGCCATGTAACAACAGCTTGTAAAATATCCAGTGAAAGGTTATTTGAAGGTTGAGAATTCTTAGATGAAGGATTTTCAGCAAGTCGTTTTTTGAGTTTCTGTTAGACATATCTCATTGAATCATATATGCATAACTAATCCCTTTACTTCCAACTCCTTCACATCTTGCTTAAATTACTGGCTTAAATATCTGTACCTTCATTGCTTAAAAAAAAAGACTTAAAACAGTGAAGAAATCAATGTTCATTTCAGACTTTATCAGACTTGTATAACTACAGTTGAAAACACCTTCAAAATTCAATAAATTCTTTTTTAGAAAAGGCGTTCTAAAATTTTTACTTTATTATTATTATTATTATTATTATTATTATTATTATTATTATTTTTACATAGCATATACCAAAAATTCAGGAGAACTTGAAAAATGCCGAAAGTTAAAGAAGGCAAGTTTTTTGAGAGGGCTTTCTTATTACAGATAAAGGAAAAGACAGAAAAAAATGCATGTCTTTAGAATAAATTATGTTTCTCAGTTACTTATGAGCCATTCCTGGGAAAGTGAACAAATGCAGAGCCAGTCAAATGTAATTGGAAAGCTAGGCTATTTTGGAAAGTATTCCAAGTCTACATAGACATGGAAAAAAATATTTTCAGGGAAGTGCTTAAATGGCTGATATTCTTTCCAAAGTATGAGGAAGATTTTCAAAGCACAGAGTTAATATTTCCCCCTGTTGGCATCATGAACAGTGCACAGTAACATTTTTAAGTAATAAATATCAAGTTCTAGCATTTCTAGCTGTAATTATTCACACATTTATCTAGTTTTATTTAATTTGGAAGTATATCTGCTATATTTAAAGAGATAAAACCAAGGGTGATTTTAAAATAAAGCTAGGTATAATCTACAAGAAAAAATAAAACTTTATTAAAATATGTGTGGCTGGCAATGTTCTATATTTTCTCCAAAATTAAGGTTATAACTAAGTCCAGCATATTTCTTTCTGGTAGATCCTACAGACCTTTTATAATTAGATTCTCACTACACCTTTTGGGGGGCAGTACCCTATTATTTTTATTTAATATTATCATCCTTCAGAGTTTCTTCTTTTCCACAGAGGGAATTGTGAGGTCTATTTATTATTTCTGCAAGGGCATCTCATATGAAGAACCAGTGCTCTTTAAAAGTTGTTTTCTTAGATCTTTTCCTAATGTAGAACAATATTTTTCTGATAATGACCTGCTTAAATTTTTTTCAAGTGCCATAAACCTCTTGATTTTGTTATTCCAGTTAACATTGTATACATCTATTAGAGTTATTGAAGGTTAGGTTGGGGAACTTTTTGGAGAGTTGAGACTTGAGAGGTGAGACTTGAGAGGTGAGACTTGAGAGGTGCAATAAAGAAATGGAAGAGAGAAGAGGTGTGGTCTGGTGGAAGTTGTTCCATCTGGGCAGCTTCAGGGAAAATTCCAAGATAAAAGCCAGTAGATTGTCTTCTCAGGACCTGAAGGTGTGTGTGGGGTGATGATTTGCCTTCTCAATGATCTCATCAACTGTGTTAGACTTAACACAGTTAATGAGAGTCCATTCTTAAAGTGATTATTTTAAATGAAATGTTCAAATTATTATTATTAGCAACTATCTGTTATGACCACTGAGTATTCTGTTAAGCAAGTAGGTAGAAGATTCTCACATGTAGAGAATACAGATTCCTTGTTCTGTGAAAGATTATTTATGATACTATGTCTTCATCTTTTTCTATGTGTAGGGTTTTGTTGTTGTTGTTGTTGTTGTTGTTTTAATCTTTAGTGCTTAATTTCCTCTTTTTTCCTCTTAATTTTTGGAGTTTGTTTTTACTCCTGAATGGCAAAAAACAACAAAAAGCTTTGTGTTTGGCACTTATGTATTCCTTTATGTATGTATGTGTGTGTACTGGGAGCAGGTATTTGTGTGAGTTTATACATATATGTGTGTCGAACAAAGAGATGCTACTGGAAGCAAGAGTTTCACTTCTATCTTTGTACTTCAGAAATACTGGTTTTTGTCCTAGAGTTGTGAAGTAAAATATCTTTTGACAACTCAGTAAGTATAGATTTTTATAGTTATCTATATCCATGGTTACAAGAGTAATTCTAGTCTAACTAGGAGTAAAATCTATTCTGGAATGACAGTTGTTTATTTGAAGTTATTTTTCAACATATATTCTGAATAGGTGAAAATGGATTTCCATTCCATAAATTTCTGGTCATTTTTCTTGCATTATGTATTTAGATTAAATTGTAGCATAAAAACCTTGAAAATTATTTATTTTTCTTTGTAATTTACAATTTCAACATGAGGTTTAAAATATTTTTTATTTTATAATGAACTTTAATATTTTTCTTCCTTTTTAAACGTACAATATTTGATCTGGGAGCAGATTTTCTTACAGCTGGATTTTAAACCCTTAGAAAATAATGTTTATAATAGAAATCCTGCCATAAACTTTAAATCTACCAGTGCAAGTAGTCAGTCTTCAACCTTCATAATATACTGACAACATAGGAATTTCTTTTTGAATGCATTTGTAGTGTCTATCTTGAGCATTCCAGATTGTAGGAAATAAAGTGTCTTTCTTTTCGAGAAAAAAATAATTTTGATGAGGGCAGCATCAGTGTTAAATTGGTTTGGTATGCTGCACAATTACTTAGTGACTCTTGAATTTTGCTAGATATTTTGGTTACAATATGGGACTTCCCAAATGGTAGTTGTGCAAACATTTGTTCTGCTTCATTCCCTCTCCCCCCATAATATCTGGAAAACATAGCTATAAAATTTCTAGGAACAGAGAGAATTTTTTCTTGTTCCCTTTTCAAAAAGTTTGGTGCATCCTAGTCTTATAGAAAATGCCTGAAGTCACTGTGAGATTATTTATTAGAAGGGTTGCTTTGGTTGATGGTCTATATATACACAAAGAATAAACATAAACTAAATGCAGCAGAACAAAATGGTCCCAGTTTACTTTTAGCGCTGTCACTTTATGCTTTATGTTTAGGTGAAGGTCAGAGAATTCAGTTAATCATTAGATATTTAAGACCTACTGGGTGCTTGGATATTTGCATATCCTAAGAAGTTCAGGAAGGCAGGATTTTCTTATAGTTGACCAAGCTCTTACTATCTATTCTTTATCTCTTGAGATTAAGAGCCTAGGAAAACAGACCCAGGCATTTGTGTTTCTCTAACACTGTAGGTTCAATGGGTATACAGATGGGGTTTTTGATAGCTGCAGAGGGTTTGCCTTGAGGGGTGGTTTTGGTAGTTGTTGTTCTAAAGAAGATGGGATGAAATTACTTTAGTACCTGCTCTCAGAGGAATGTGGGTCTACTTGCATCAAGAAAATTTTTTTACAGGCCAAAAGTTTGTTTTTTGCTCTTAAAGTATTTTTTACTTTTGATACAATGAAAGATTTATTATGTAAAGAGATTAGTGGGAGCCAAAATCTGAGAACTGGGGGGGCCAGATCATAGAAAGCCTTAGTAATATAGGGTCTGGTGAATCCTCACACCGCAAGTGGAAACTCAAGTGTTACATAGAGAAAGGGGGAGAAAGAGGAGAAGGAGGAGGAAGAGGAAGAGGTGAGAGAAGACCTTGATTGTGTTCAGGAAAGAATTCAAATGCACACCAGAGTAAAAGACAAAATGAGTTTATTGGAGAAGAAATAATGCTCCATAGACACAACATGGTCTTCTCTCAAAGTCAGAATGAGAGAGACAGAGTGTTTGAGGAATTCAGTTTATATGTAATTCTTAGTTTCTATGAATTATAGTTTAAAGCCTTTGTTTTTCTTTTTTTCCTTTGATGGTCTGGGTATGCAATAAGAAAATGGGTATGCAGTGTTAAAGGTGTGTTAGTAATCTCAGACTTTGTTATGTAGGTTCCTGAGGTCTGGCCTTAGGGATGAATAGTTGGGTTTGTTTTTCTGTTTTCCTTCCACTGTATGGGTAAATAGTTTGTTAGTAATATCGGCAGGAATCTTACTTTGTTCTGTAGGTTTCCTGTGATCTGCCAGCACATTGCAGGCTTTGGATACAACTCATCAATTTGTATAGTTCTCATGCCTTTTCCCTACATCAATAGAATCCTTAAAGGAGAAACTTTCAGGAGAAAAGCAGTCTCTGACGGGCTGTAAGCCAAGAATTGACATGAGCTGAATTTTTTTGGCCTCTTTCAATCTGTTCTCAATACTACAGACAGAATGAATATCTTCCTAACATGGCTAATTATTTTATCATCCTTCTGTAGACTCCGGTTAAAAGCCCATCTCAGTGTTCTTTTGCTCTTCAAATAATATCCTCCATGTTTTGACCTCTGTTAACTTTTCCAGCTTTATCTGGTTCTACACTCACTGTGGTCACTTCTCAGCATTTCTAATGTACTCCTCAGTAGGATACTTTTCCCTCTTGTAGGCTGTCAGCCACATATACATGTCCTTCATATAACTTACTAATAACTCTCTTACATATAACTCTCATTCCTATGAGATCAATTGTAAATTTTTGAAAAGATAAATTTTGTAGCCCTGGAGCTCAATCATGGAAGGAGCCTCAAAGGTATCTAAATCAAACACTTAACCTTAGCATCCTAAAACAGCCTCAGGGATTCTGTGTGGCCACATCCTGTGACAAACAGGGGAATTGCCAAGTGTGGAGGAAGCCAGTCCTTTGAGCTATTTGAAGCAGCCCCTCTGAGGAAAGGATTTCTGGTGAAGTCTGTCAGATGAAGAAAATGAGACTTCTAGAGCCCATGACAAAAGAAAGTTCCCATTTCTCCTTATCTCCTAATTCTCATTCAGCAGTACAATATTTATAGGAAAAGAGAATGTATTGGGCTGGATTTTTTTTTTTTTCTCATAACCCTAGCTGATTTCCCCATAGCTTGTTAAACCTCTTAGGTATAATCCACTTATATTAGCTTATACTCACAACAACACTGCAGGGCATTGTTCTGTTGCCCATTTAAACAGAATTCTGAGATGGTGTAATAAATGACAACTTGTATAGGTAATTCCCTAGTACAATAAAGACAATCTACTCAATGCTGTATCTGCCATTAAAGCTAACCTTGCCTAAATTTGTATTTTTAATTAAAAATTTGTTGGGCCTTAAAATTTTTTGAATTACTAAAGAAATACATGTTCTTTTTTTTTTTTTTTTTAAAGCAAGCAATATAGTATTGGCTGAAATGATAAGTGAACATTCCCATTGAATATCAGTTTCACTACGTAATTTTCTAAAAAGCATATAAAAATATGGTTAAAAAACAAAAAAGTTAAACAAAATGCCTTTCATAGCTTCATAAATGAAATGACTAAGTAAATAAAATCTCCTCTTTCATTGTCCCCAATTCCATTTCATAGATATGATCACTATATACAGATTTATAATCTCTTATATTTATATGTATTACTGTCTCATGTAATATATTTTTACACACATATTTCAAATAGCTATCATATGAATAAGTAGATAACTTACTCATTTTCAAAACAGTGACATGATAAATCTTATTTAGCAATTTGCTTTATAAAAAAATTAACAATAAATTATAAACCTCTTCCACATTAAAAATACATATCTTTTCCATTAATTTTTAATATATATGTAGTAAGAGGAATGTGCCATGACTCATTTAATAATTCTTGCCTTGAAAATATATTTTAAAATGCACATTAAGCATTATTGTATTTAGCGTATTTACAATTCAGCTTATTTATTATTCAGTGAGAATTAGGCTTTAGGAAGGTTGTTCAGTCATCAGTGTGCAAAAAGAATTGGAACTGGGAAAGAAGGAAATAAAAAAAGTTGTAAGATATTTT
Organism: Cynopterus sphinx; assembly: GCA_030015415.1. Taxonomy (NCBI): domain Eukaryota; kingdom Metazoa; phylum Chordata; class Mammalia; order Chiroptera; family Pteropodidae; genus Cynopterus; species Cynopterus sphinx. The sequence goes on from CM057380.1 coordinate 33,317,184, forward strand.
TTCTTTTTGTGCTGATCCCAATCAGAGATGGAAAGAGGCCAGGATGGGGCAGAGCAGGGGATAATGCTGAGATGGAGGAAGCACAGTCAGGGAGGCACCCTTGGGATGACAATAGGGCATCTGAGTGGACATGGAGAAGACAATAAGAAAACGCTTTGCTACACAATGTAGTAATTTTACCACTGTGACACATGGGTAGGTTAATTTTATTTCAGGTCTTTTCTAAAATATGACACACAAAAAAATAAGGTCTTCATAGTAAAATTGCTTTATGTTTACAGGCACAAACACTTATTTTGCCTAAAAATACTAATAGATAACACCATAAATAATAACAAAAGTTTCTACAGGTTATTTATATTATATGTTGCTATCTGCTGTTTGCTTCTTATACACATACCATCCATTATCCAGAATCTCCCTGTGAAAGAGGCACTGCTGTACCTATTTTACTTTATGTGGCTTGGAGATATTAAGTAACTTGCGTTTATAGGGAGTTATTATTTTTGAAGAAATACTGCTTCTGCAGATAGGGGATAAAGACAAGGGAGCTCCTGTTTACTATATTAATTCTCATTAGTTCTCTAATAAATATGAAATAAGCATAATGGCAATAGTAGCAGAGCCCTCTAATTTTGAAATAATGTTATTCCTCTATTCTGTTTTGAATTAAAAGTTTGGGTTCATTTTTTCTATTTGTTAGAAGAGAAAAACAATTACAAATGTCTATAGTATCTTAACTGCAATACTCCTAGCAATATACAAGATTTTTCTGATTTCAGAAGACTCTTTTCTGGAAATGAATGCTCACTAGGCCATTTGAGGAACTGACTAAAATGTGAATTCTCTTCCTTTGTTGGGGTGCTTTCTATACTTAGAAATGTTTCCTTTACTATCTTAATTTTTTCATTACTGTTATTAATTAGAAGACTTTTATATCAATGAAAGCTTGAAATAAGATTCATTCTTCCTCAAAATTATTATAGACTGTGTCTATGGGGAGTTAAGTTAATTTAATAAAACGTTTTTTAAAAGACCGAATTTTATGTTCAGTAAAATGAAACCCATTTTTTACTGAATTTTTTTACTATTGGATCTATTAATACATAGGTATGACAATAATCAAGAACATTAAGCAGGCTTATGATGTGCAATTCCAAGCAGGGGAAAATGATAGTTTACTTATTGGCCATGCAAAGACATCAAGAATGGCAGTGGTTTATTCTTAGATTCTAAATTATTTTAATTTGGTATTTGGTAGCCTATTGTAGTTTCTATATTTCTACTAAAAAAATAAGAAAATAACAACAGTGGTATTTATTAATTTTTTGTTTAGTAGAATGTAATTAGTTGGTAAAAGAGGGAAAAAATGGCATATGCAAAATACAACTATGATTTCTCCCTTTCTCTCTTCTTCCTTCCTTCCCCCATACTTTCCTTCCTTTTATATTAGATTATTAACCAGAACATTTCTTATTCCTCATTATCAGTGTATTTTTTTTAACTCTTTAGACCAGGACATTCTATGGTAAGCTATAACCATATATTTGTAAGCCAAGTAAATTGGGTTCATGATCTGGAATTTCAGAACATGATTATTTTTAACTTTTACATATTCTTGGAACTAGCCAGAAAACAGTTCATTGGGGTTTTAATGCTAACTTGATACAACTTTAAGGAAGAAAAGGATAGTTGTTTTCTAGGTAATATAATGACTCATATTTATCTTGAATTCATACAGTATTGGGGCCATTAATAAATATAATAAATAAGATTATAATAACAAATAAAATTAGAAATCTAAAATAAAGAATTAGGATGAAAATGACTTCTAGTGAACAGAGGTCAGTAGAGGACTTTTGGGTGTCTTTTGATAGTTCTGCACCTAAACAAGTATAAAAAATATATTTTCAGTTGTTAATTTATGATTCAAAGTACAAATAGAAATAAGATATTTTGGGGAATATTTTTTTGTCTCCATATGTTAATCTAATAGTAAATAATATAATCCAATTTACTTTGTGATAAATTCATAAGAAAACTGTTACCTTGGCTGGACAGTACACACTAGGTGATATGAAACACTTTATTCCCAAGAAAAAGAATTGGCTGTGTAGAGACTCACCTATCTCTAAATATGAAAGGCAAGGGAAATAATTAGAGGCCTATGTGACTTTTTAGCATTTTATACATGGAGTGATTAGATAACTATATCTTTGGGAATATTTAGTCTAAAATATTAAGAATAATTTTAGTTTCTTTTTGCTTTTTCATTTATTCTGCTATCATAATAAATAAAGAAAACAATGGTCAGAATAGTTCATAATTGGCCTTCAAATAACATTCAGATTGAGTGACCCACATGATGTGAATCACATAGAAAATGATTTTTACCACTGTTCTTTTATATGTAAGTTTTTATATGCTTTTATTTTAGTTACCATGAAATAGCCAAAGTAACATTTAAAAACTATGCAAATAACAATATATTTATTTAAGGCTCCCAATGCAATCAGAATTTGATTTTTATGACCTTTATAGCTTTCACAAACATCGTTTAATGGTTAAGATACTTAGATATTGTGACATTATGAGGCATGTCTACATATCAAAGGTGTTTGTTCTCTGGAAACTGAGTGCAGGGAAGTTTCTATGATGCCTTAAAATTTAGCAGTGAGTTATGGTTGAAAAGACCATGGGGAAATTACATTGACCAGCTATACTATTAGAAGGAGCCATGAAACTGGTTTCTTTTGGGTGCCTTGGTGACCATAGTATCTGTGCAGGATATAAACTTCTATGAGTGCTGTGCTTCTCCGTATCTTTGTTTTGGATTTGGCCCTCTGGACTCAGATAAAAATCACCAGAGATGTTGTTTCATTTCATTTTTACCTTACAACATTTGGAAGTGGAATGTTGTGAAACTTTGATGCTAAAGCGCTCACTGCAGTTGAAGATATGTACTATCAAGTATATTGGTAGATTTTAATAGAAATGTTAACTTTCCTTGCATCTTTCAGAGAGATAAAATTTGAGATGTGTTTTTCTTATTCACCTGGATAAAATTCTGGTTTTCTGATACTTCATATTCATCGGTAGAATTTTTCTCTTTTTTTCCAACCAATGAATAGATGAAAAATGCATTTGTTAGAGTATTTCCTTATGTAGCCTCTGTTTTGATGTTCCAGGGTGAGAAAGTGTAATTGTAGCTGTGAAATGAAGTGGGTGTAAAATGAGTGATGGTTTAGTCAACTTTGGTAGACAAATGTTGATTTTACATTTTAATAGGAAAAGGTTAAACAAAAATTGTTATAAAATTAAAGAGACAATAAGTTGCAGGTTTGGGAGCATTATTAGAAGAAATATATACATAGATTTAAAAATAAAATTTAAGATCATATTCTTAAAAATACTGTTTTTGTTTTTTAATAGTTTTCTCCTATTGAATATGTGATATTGGGTCTCTTAATCTCTATGATATATTTGTTCCTCTTTTAAAGAGTAGATACCTACTGTGCAAGGAGCAGTTAGATGAGAAAATGTGAGTTTTAATCCTAAAACCTCTTACATGTAATGAATTATTTTGTCAGAGATAGAGCCTCTATGAAAGAAGTCCTCTTTATAGAAATATTAGTTTTTAAAATATAATTTAAATCTCATGATTATATGATAATTTCTCCTGTAAGAACACTGTGAGACGTATCCAGAGTAGCTTTGGAAAGAGGAATTCTTTTCATGTATTAATTTGCATATACTAATTATAGACAGTAATTACTTTCCTAGTTGATAGACTATAGGCATATATTACAGGAAGGCATTGCCATACACTGAAGGAAATGTTACATAAATTGGAGACGTATATTCATAATATTAGAAACTCAAAGAAGAGAGAATTTAAGGAAAAGTTCAAACTTAACTTCAGGTTTGGTACCATCCATACTTTTAAATTCTAGCATATTCACATTTAGTGTTACCAAAGGTGAATCATTCATGTAAAATGTGAATTACGGGGTTCTATTTCTTGAATAAATAAGGGAGAAGCACTTCTAATAAAAAATAGAAAAATTGAGACCTTGAAATGAGTGATTATCATGCCTTTGTATTATTTTTATCTGTTTTGCATACTAAACAGGAATACTAAAGGGATGGGGGAGATAATGTTGTTGAAATTGAATCAATGGTATAAGATACTTTACTCAGTTAAAATTTTATTTCACTATGCTTGCTTTCTGGCTCTAAATGTGAATGAGACTGATTATTGAGAAAAAAAATCTAATCAGTAAACAGTTCTTCTCTGGCTCAGGTAGAACTGTATCCTAGGGAAAGGCTGTCTGTCACACAGCTCTCTCTCTCATACCCACCCAATGGGACTAAGTAGTTATTTGGGGTCTTTCAGTCCTGGAATTTCAACTAGGTGGGTAGCTAATGAGTCAGAAGTAAAGTGAAGGTTATAGGACTTGGTCTGGCAGCAAGCAACATGGCAAGCAGACAAGCTGTTGAGGTATCTCTGAGCGCCGGTACTACTTGGTGGCCCTTCAGCACTCTGGCCTTGTGAAAACTGATGGATGTCATGGCAGAATAAGGCATGGTTAGACATGGGCAACTGACATAGAGATCTAGTTACTGAAAATGAAAATGAAGTACAGAAAGGTAGTGGCTAGACTACTTTTAAGGTGATCAGAACAGAATTAGCAATTTCTTTGACTTAACAATGAGTCTCCTGAGCTACTAAACTAGATATCCTGAAAATCAGCTAAAGGTCAAGACTGATGCCAGAATTTGGGGCTGGGTGAATGCAAGATTGGCAGCGAGGTTCTGGATAGGAAAGCAGCTTTCCCTTGGTGAGTCATGCACATTTTATAATGTGCACTATGCAACTATCTGCCTGCCTTTTTCCTTCTCTTGTTTGTATCATCTTCTTCCTTCTTTTCTTTCTCTTCCTTTTTCTTTTATCTGCTTTTTTTCTTTGCCACTTTTTTTTTCACTCTCTTTGCCTTTCTTTCTTTGCTTGCCTTCCTCCTTTCACGTGTGTCTTTAGCAATAGTTTAAATTCTGATATTCTAATCCATTCTTGTGGAAAAAAACCTTTGTAATCAACTTTCTGCAGTTGCTTGATGTGTCATTTTTCAACAACAGAGTGTATAATATGCATAATATTCAAAGTATATTACATATAAAGGATGAATTGCAAATTATTTCCAAAATTATTTCTTAATAAAATTATTAAATGAAGCAATCTAGTGATCAGATTGACTGTAAAGCCAGTCCATGTTTAAATTTACCAAGTTGTTCCAATAATTTTTTTATAACTACAGTGTTTGAATTTTCATCAAAGTTTTAATCAAAATTCATAAACCTTGGTTTAATGTCTTAATCTAGTTGCCCCGCATTCTATTTTTTTAAATTTTTTTATAACACATATTTTTTAATGACTCACTCTAAGTGTTTTCATAATAACCCACATTCAGTATTTGTTTGGTTATTTTATCAGAGTTAGATCAGTTTAAACATTTTGGGCAAGAATGTTATTTAGGTAATGTTATTTACTTCTTTTGGGAGGCAAGTAACGAAAGGCTATCCTGTTATTGATAATACTCGATATTTTAAAAACTTGATTAAGACAATTCCCATCATATCTGAGATACTGGGGTGGCATTGATCTGGTCCAGAAATAGATAATCTAGGACGTGTGGGCCTAATCTAGTTTCTTTCTGCTTTTGGAAATAGCATTTTATTGGAACATCTGTGCTCAGTTGTTTAGGAGTTATCTTTGCTGTTTTCACAAAGTTAAGTAGTTACGAACGATCACATGACCTGCAAAGCCTCAATTATGTGTTATTTGACTCTTTACAGAAAAAAAAAATGTGTGTCAATCTCTGATTTAGATGCTTTCAGAGGGTTGTTTGGAATACATTTCTTTAAATGTCATGAGTTCACTCTTCATTTGACAAAATGGAGTAATAAAGACTGGATTTACCTCTTGCCTAAAATAAAAAATAAAACAAAACAAGACAAAACATATGAAACCAGCGGTTTTAAACAATTGATGTCAGGAAATGAAAATGAAAGAGAACTATGTCTGAGGAACAGAAACAAATGAAGTGAGCCCTTCAACTGTCCCTTGAGAGAGTTTCCAGACCACAGCACAGGGAAGGGAAATCAAATGGAATTGAACCAATTCCCAGAGTTGGACAAATGAAATCTAAGAGATCAAGAGGACTATAGTATACAAAGGTAAGAGAATTATTCACAGAAGCCCAGACATCTTCAGAGGATATCCCTAAAATATTCAGCACAATGATTAGAGCATGCATGTGAGTAAAAAGGAGAGGCCAGGGAAAGGATTACCTGAAAGTATTAAAGTAAATAGTGCCCAATGCATGCACAGGATTGGAATCAATGCATGTTCCTACCAGCCAGACTGGGAAAACATAAATCATGAGGCACAGGGTAGAACATTTAGGAAACTTTTGCCTCAGTAGATGGGGGAAAAAATTAGCTCTAGACTAAGCACTTCTCTATACCGACCTAACACTTCTTAAAGCAAGATTTAAAAGGCCAAACTGTTTTGTTTTGGTTTTTTTTGTGACTTAACAGAAACACAGAACAAAGCTCAAGAATATTTATACCACTACAGACAAATATATCTAGTATTCAACAAGTATTCAAAATCTTTGGCATCCAATCAAAGGTTACCAGGCATGAAAGAAAAAGGGAAACATGACCCTTAATGAGGAAAAAGTCAATTGACACTAAACTGAAATTGGCAAAGATGTTTGAATTACCAGACAAAGACAGTGAAACAGTTATCATAACCTTATTCCAGATGTTTAAATAAAGCTAAATAGAGACATAGAAGATATGAAAAAGAACTCAAATCTAAATTCTAAGCATGAAAGCTACAATATGTAAGATGAAAAATACATTGATGAGATAATGACAAATTAGCATTGCAGAAGAAAAGTCATGAATGTGAAGATATAAGAATAGAAACTATTCAAAATGAAGCATAGAGAGATTTCAAAAAAATGAACAGAATATCAGTGATCTGTGGCACAACTTCAAAAGGCCTGCTATGCAAATTATTGAAATCACTAAAATAGAGAAGAAAGGAGCTACAGAAAAAATATTTGAAAAAATATTTGTTGAAAAATTTTCAAAGGTGGTGAAAATAATAAATCTACAGATCCAAGAAGCTCAGTGAGACCCAATCACAAGAAACATTAAATAAATGACAAGCACATTATAATAAAATTTCTCAAAACCAATGGTAATGTGAAAATGTGAAAAGCAACTGAGAAAAAGACATTAGGTATACAGAGAAAAAAAGACAATGATATTAGCAGAATTTTTATCAGAAACAATGAAAGTAAAAAGATAGGGAGCAAAGTACTTCAAAGTATTTCTTAAAAACTGTAAACCATAAGTTCCCTATACCCAACAAAATATATTTTAAAAACCATATGAAATAATAGCAGCTTAAAGAATTAATGTTCAATAGACAGGCACTGTAAGAAATGATAAAGGAAATCTTTGATGCAGAAGAAATATAATACCAGATAGAAACATAGATCTACACAAAGAAGTGAAGAGTATTAGAAATAGTAACCACATTTGTAAATATATAATTTTTTTCTTATTATCTAAATCTTTTGAGAAGATAATTGACTATTTAAACAAGCAACAACATGAGTGACTCTCAGTTATGCTAAATGGAAGTAGTCAGGCTCTCTTTTTGCCAATAAGAGTATGTACTAAATAATTCCATTTATATAACACTTTAGAAAATGCAAACTAATCTATAGTTACAGAAAGAACATAAGTGACTGTGAGGGGTGAGGTGGATTTTAGGCAGGAGGGACAAAACAGGTATTGAAAAGGAATATGAGAAAACTGTGAGAAATGATAAATATAAATACAATTTTGATTATAGTGATAGTTAATGGGCATGTACATGTATTAAAACTTATCAAATTATACATTTTAACTATGTGCAATTTATTATATGTCAGTTATACCCCAACAAAGCATTTTAAACAAATGTTACATTCACATCACTATCTCAAATCAAATGCAATACCATAGGATTCTTTCTCAACTTTCCACATTCTAGTATTTGTCTCCCACTCATAGTGAAAACCGGTTCCTAACTAGATCAGAGTACATAGTCATCGTCTTAGGAATGAGAGAGAGAGAGAGAAAAAGAGAGAGAGAGAAAGAGAGAGAGAGAGAGAGAGAGAGAGAGAGAGAACAAGAGAGAGAGAGAGAACAAGAGAGAGAGGGAGAGAGAGAGAGAGAGAGACAACCATGAAGGGGAGAACGTTTTAGGATCACACCTGTACTACCGTTACCAAAAGAAAACCAGAGAGGTCCAATCCTTATATCTCTGGTGCCTAATAAAGAAAAGGTGGTCAATAAATATTTGTTTATGCTCGGGTTGAATTAAATGATTTGCCTCTTCATCCTCATTAATTTGTTTTGAATGTGTAAAATATTGATATGGTCCAAAAGATAAATTATAGAAACATATATGCAAATTTTCTCCTATAATTTTCTTTACTCTCTATATCCACTTACCTGTGTAGAAAGAAAATTACTTTCTTAATTTCTTTTTTGCAAAAAGAAACAAACGTTTTTTTATATTATTTTTTTCTGATTTCTTTTTCAAAATGTAGCAATGCTCACAATATCTATTTATTTACTCTCACAGTTTTCTTCCTTTTTTCCTCTTTTTTACTTTGATATAATGGTTTATTGCTATTTTCATTTACTTTTCAGCTACATACTTCTCTTTTATTATTCTTTACTCAAATCATTTTCCTACAGATGGCGTCTAGATGTTTTCCACTATTTTGACTTTGCAAATAATGACACAATGAATAACCTGTTGCACATATTGGTTTTTATTATTGGAAATTTATCTTAAGAATGAATTCCTAAAAGTGGAATTGCTTTTGCTGTGGAAGATATTGCGTTTCCTCCAATATGCTTGTACTCTTTACATTTCTAGCAGCAACCTACAGACTAGCCATTTTCCCACAGCCTCGCCCTTGTGTGTGTTGCCAAACTTTTGAAGTTTTATCTACTTGACAGTTTAGGAGTGATATTACATGTTAGGTTAATTATTTATCTTTCTGATAATGAGATTGAGTACCTTTTGATATGTTCAAAGATAATCACTATCTTTTTTTCTCTATATTGTCTTTTCGTCTCTCTATCAGTCTCTCTTAGCTTCTGTCCCTCTGATCTGAGTTTTTAGGGTCTCTTTATATATTAAGGAAATAGCTTTTTTTTCTGTGACAGTCACATACATTTTTTTCTGGTTAGTAATTTATCTTCTGCCTTTCCTTATGGTGTTTTAGAACATAAAAAATTTAATCATAATTAAACTCATCACACTTTTATTGTTTTTGGATATTTAATTATAATTAAGAAAGCTTTCCCCACAATTAGTTTATAAAATAATTTTTTCACATATTTCCTTCTAGTATATATAGTTTATTTTATTTTATTTTATTTTCACCTGAATGTCTGTTTCATTTGGAATGTAGTCTGGTGAGTAATGTTAGGTACAGAGCAAATTTGTTTTGAAAATGACTATTCATTTGTCTCAACATAATTTATTTTAGAAATCTATCTTTTTCTCATTGATTTAGAACACTACCTTTACCATAAACTAAATTTTTACAGATTTTTGAGTATATCTCTGGTCTTTTATTTTGTTCCATTGGAAAAGCATCATCTAGTTTTAATTGTGGAGGCTGTAGATTTTTTCATATCTGGCAGAACTAGTACCCAATTAATATAATCTAGAAATTTCTTAGCTGTGGCATGTTTATTTTCTTGTGTTAACTTTAGCATCAACTTATTTAGTTCAAGAAAGTCAAAATGTAGCATTTTTATAGATATCACTTTCAAGTTACATATTAATATAATTGGTTGAAGATAGCTGAAAATTCTTAACTATTCAAAAATTCTTTACTACTCATGTGAAGTCGTGGAATCTAATTTCCATTCCTTTAAGTTTGAGCTGGCCATAGTGACTTAATTTTCTAATGGAATGTAGCAGAAGTGACATTCTGAATCTAGTGGCTAGGGCAGAGGAAATATGGATACTTTCCAGGTCTCTTGGTGCCTCTTGGAACCCAGGAACCATGCTATGAAGAAGCAGAAGCAGCTCCATGGAGAGATCACATGGACAGAAACAAAAGATTCTGGCCCAAATCCTAGTTGAGTCAACAGCCACTACTCTCTAGCCAGCTACTGGAGTAGTTCTTCTACAAGTGGGTTCTCCAGCCTCCTGAGTTACCCCAGTTGATGCAGTACAGAGGAGAAATGAAACATTGCCACCAAGCCCTACTTAAATTGCAGATTTTAAAAGAAAGTAAATAATTACTAAAGGTGATTGCTGTTTTAAGCCACTAATATTTGGTGTAATTTATTACATAGTGATAGATTGCCAGAGCAATTACCTTAGAATTAAAACTATATAGATACTATTTTAATTTCTCACATGCACTAATATTAACATTTTAATATTTATCATGTTGAATGCTTCTTATGATTGACATATACATTTAATATGGTATTTCTCTTTCCCCCCAAACCTATTATTAAACCAAAGAAGTATCTCACAACTGAGGAACCATGCATACATTTTGAAACATTTTTTTTTCTAAAATAAAGTAAGCATTTATAGATGTCTAATATTTGCAAGAAGATTCTTTAGGCATTTTGTTTAAAATGGCAAATGTAGATGTTATCCCAATTTGCACAGGAGGTAAGGAATTAATGCACAACCCTGTTTTCTCTGTTCAGGCATTGCCTTTTCGACCAAATATATAGCATAGAGTCAGTAGCATATTCAGTGGTCATAGTTGGTGAAACCAGACTGTTTGGTTAAGATCCCTGTTCTTCCACAGTAGCTTTGTGAATTTGGGGAAGTTTTGCCTACATTGTAGTTCGCTATGAAGATTAAATGAACTAATATTTATAAAGCACACAGGAAAATATCTGCATATAGTGTCATGAAACTGTTAAATAAAAGGCATGGAGGACCTCAGAAGCAGGGAAATAAGTAAGTACTTTAGGGAAAAAAAAGAAAAGAGAAATAGGATTGACATTATAATAGGATTTATTTAAGCAGCTGCTCTTCATTTACATCAACTCCTGTTCCCTTAACTGTAGCATCTCTGTAACAAGTAAAAAAGGTGCTTTTGAAAAGTTTTCAAGCCCTTAGAAAGTTACAAGGTCTAAATATATACAAATCTTTTTGTATTGCAGCAAGCCATTCTGTTATGTACACATTTTAGTACAGATGGCTATTTTGAGAGAGTGTAAGCAAAACTGGTTATAACAAATGAATTTTGCATTTCCAAGATTTGTTTTTCTCTCAGTATGTTATCATTTAGAGCTACATTTTTGGAAGCATATATGACAGGTGTATTTACCAACTGTGCCTGAAAGAATTACGTTTTGAAAAAAAAAAATCTACCGCTGCAAATCTCTAGCTCCTTGTTCTTTCTTCATGTTGAAATTATTCCTGCATGAATTTGTTTACTTATTTCTCAGGTGTATTTATTTATAATTTATACCTTGCCTAGTTACCAAATGATTTTAAAATAGCTTTTTAAAATTCATGTGTAATATGACAATTAAAATAAAAATAGCTCAAACTTATATGTGAGTGTATGTGAGGGTGAGGTTCTTAGTAAAAAAGTATATATGTCTAAAATGTTTATTTTACATTGGTAGTTTATATTAAATTTAGTTTTTAACTTTGCGGTAAGCATGATAAAGAGGAACATTGATTAAAATAAAGACTATCCTACAGTTAATTAAAATTAATGACTATTTGCTTTCTATTGTCCTGAATTCTGGAAAGCATTTCTTGCATAGTTTCTATCTATCCAGGAAAAATGTCCCCTCTAGAGCTTTTCCAAAAGCTGCATATGTTCCTCATAACCCAACCATTCTTAATAATGTCATTCAGTTTAAGTGTTAGTTAGTTTTGGGGTTAGGATTATTTTGTTCATTCATTTTTTTGGGGGGGAAAGGGGCCGGAGGGAGACTTGTCTAATGTGTTCCAGATTGTTTTCTGCTCTGGTTGCAATTAGAATATTTAATGAAGTATTTCTCAGAGATTGGTTCTCCACCACCTGCATTAGAATCATCTGGAATAAATTGTTAAGTATTCAGTTCCTCACTTCAGTCTTACTCAATAAAAACTTTTAGGATTGGGGTATTTCAATCGAGTTTCTCAAGAGATTGTTAAAAACATCAGTGATAGCAAATCACTTTCCTGGAAAAGCAGACCTATGAGAAAAGATCAAAGTGCAATCTAAGCTACAACAAATTTGAGATTTGAAGAATTTCCAATATCATTATCCAACATCTCATGACTAGTAAGTTGATTAATTTTACCTCAATGTTTTCCTCATGTAAAAATAGATATTATTTTGTTTTACCTACTGGAGACAATGGTTGTGATGATTATTTTAGATAATTGAAAACCGTGAAATAAAAAATGAGCATAAATTTTAAATATTTTCATGGAAAACAAATGATTTAATATGTTGTATAGCAACATGTTAAAGAAGTTGTATAGCAAAGAAGCGTTAGGGTCTCACAGTGTGTTTGAGCCCTGGGTGCCATTCACTATGGTATCTCAGGTTGGCCTTAAATTCTGGGAATGAGAAAATCTGGAAATACTGCTTGAAATACATTTTTAAACAATCTTGCAATTTTCAGGTTTGCATTTACCATCCTTGCAACTATTGTGCTGCCAATTCTTGGGACATTTGGAGTTCTGTAGTGCAAATTGGGTTGGTTTTTGACCTTCTCTACTGATAGTTTAGGAATCAACTTCCTAAGCTAAGTACTTCTTGTTTTTCTACATTGTAGCTTCCAAAATAGTACTATTGTCTGCTCTCTTAGTGAAATGTTGCCTCTTTCAAAGGCACTGGGCTGTCATTTTACGGTGTGTTGGCGAGTACTGAGATCTAATACAAAGTGTTTGCTTTGAATTTATTCTTTTAAAGTGTAAATTAATTTTCTTTAAAATCATTAGTTGAAACCTGATTCACACTTTTGTTTTAGAATGTTTTAAAATATGGTACATACATTTTTCCTTCAGCTAAAAAAAAAAATTGGAATTATCCCACCCACTTCAAATCCATTCACTTCATTCTTAGTGACATTAAATACGTACATATACACATGAATACATACATATATCAAGGCCTCCTGAGAGAGGGAGCGGTGAAAAATGTTAATTTTGAAAAGTACTGGTTGGTGATCCTCTTTGGCAATGTTCTTCCCAAAAGTTTCTTATTACCTTTTCTTTTTCTCTTATAAGGTAATAAATGTGACAGCAGATTATCCCTGTTATTACTGTGGGATTGATAAACCTAAGTTTTAAAGTATATAAACACTTTAACTAAAACCCAGGAAGGAAGAAATTATGTTTTATTAATCCTACCAATAAAATATAGATAATTAAGGAAAGAAAAATGGCATAACTTCTATATTTAAGTTAAAGTAACTTAATGGACATGGTGACCATCTTTATATTAGTAGATGGCTCTGGCTGTACATATTTATACTGTAAGTTCAAGATACCACGTTATACGCCTGTGAGCAATTAGGGGGATCTTGGGCCTTTGCAGACACAGGCCCCACTGCTTCTCATTTTCCCTAGGTCTATTGCTACCAGGTGTGTGATTAGGCAGCTATAATAAGCTCTTTCATTGACTCTCTATTGGGTGCAATTCCATTAATTACTTTGTAGAAAAGAGAAGTAGCTTGGGACGGATAATTATTGATGAGAAATAAGAAAAGCTATCCAGATTCTTAGGTTAAAATCTAGGTTACTGACCTACAAAAATGGTAATCTGAATTTTTTACACACTAGGATAATCCTACTTCTAATGTGGATATTGAACCATGCTTACTACTCTAACCTTAATTTGGAAATAGCACAGAACCCTCCTGTTCAATCAGAGGACTTCTGATGTGTCCAGTCTCGGTTGTACGTGGTCTAGCAGAGCTGGCAAAAAATCAGTCAGGGTGAAGAAGATCAATACTTTCTTGTTAATTTGCTTTGTTTCAAAGCTAATAGTGCTGCTAAACTAAGACTTTCTTGTGTGTTAATCTTGCTAGACCCTCCACAGGGCTGCGTTCCTAGGGCATGAAGGCATGGTGTCTACTCCAGTGCTATTGAACAGTTGTCTCTAAGGGGAAGCTTGAAATGATCCATGGGACCATAACATGTGTGTGTAGTATATAATGTACATTGTAATGTATTCTTAAACTACTATATCTATTTGATTTATACACATGCATAGAATGGAGATGTATCATCAAGATATTTGTAAAACTATTCTATAAAATGAGATATTTATTCAAAGAGAATACATTTCCCAAATAGTCTCATTTGACACTTCTGTGAAGACAAGGACATAATTATTGCAGTCATGTCTTCTTTATAGAGAAATGTAACACCAGAAACTAGAAGCCTAGAGTTGTCTCATTAGGCAAATGAATCCTTTAATTTCTATTCCCTCTATTTTTATGTTTTAAGCAAAGAATCTTGGCTTGCCATTAGTGTCATTGTGAGCAATAACTAGTGCGAGTAATAATAAAATATCCAGTGAAAATAAAACACAAACATTGAGGAGTTTTAGAATTTAGAATGCTGCCAAATTAAGATATATGTATTCTCATATTATATTTAATGGTTATGTATAAGCTGTTAAAAACAAAGTGTATTAAAGAAAAGGCATTTGTATTGTAATTTTTTCAAGTAAGCAAGTGGTGATTTCTAAGTCTGTTCTGTTGCTGACTCTTTTTTTGCTGGAGTGTCGACACTGTGAGAGCTGAAATGAAAATTGCTGTATGACATAACCATCTACCTGGTGTATACAAGGGTATGTCAGAAATATTTACCATGTGGGAGTCATTTAAAAAGCAAGTAAGTATGACCAGAATCATTTAGCACTTAGAACCTTCCAGAGCAGCAGTTCAAAAAATAGCCTTGGGCCATAGAGTCTTCTTTGCCAGCTAACACTTTTGGTTTATTACATAGAAGGGACATTGTGATGCCTTGATCCCTGATTCACAAATTTTAGAGCATTACTAACTTCAAATCTTGACGCGTGTATTGTTGCTACTTATTTATGACTCTCTGGGCTTTTTTGTGTGTCATTTTTGGGGGCAGAGGGGCGGCGAGGAGTTCTTTACTGCTTTCATCATCTGCATGTCTGTTTTTAGCTAGGAGTTATATGTGTTTATTTCTGTATTGTCAAAATTCCTTAACACAGCAGCTCCCCACCCCAATATTGATCTGGAAGGCTAAGTGTGGTACGTGAAAGTCTTATATGTTTTCTCCTGAATTTCCTTTCTTCTTGTGCTTAACTGATAGATGAGTAGGTTTCCTCCTCTGTTGTTTTTTTATTCTGTTGATTTATGTAGGTCTCTTCTCCTAAGTATATAGCAAGATAAAATATGGCACATGGTCCAGTTAAATGAGTGGTTATTCTTGTCATTCTATAGAAACCTTGATGACATAGAGACAACAGAGACCGATGAATGATGTTCCACTATGTCATCCCAACCCATGTGGAACTTTATCTTTTTCACACAGTGAAAGAATCTGGAGAGAATTTAAAGTAGTTTTAATTGTACAACAAGTTACTTATTAAAGTCAACTGACATCCATAGATCACTTGTTTCAAATATCACAGCTTTGGGGATAAAAGTCGGTTATCAAAGAAAAACAGATTGCCACACTGGACCTATCATACCTTTACTTTTCAAATGAAAAACATATTTGAGTCTTGAAATTTAGCTCCCCCAACTTTCAAATGTTGTGTTATAAGTTTCTGAATATATTTGCATTATTATAACCTCTGGAAAGTTTTCAAAACTATTCAATTTCCTGGGTAACTGAGGATCAGAACCACTATAGTCAATTAATATGAGAATGCTATTTGAGTAAAGATCTTTGGAACAAGATATTTTATATAAAATTCAGCTTTACAATCCAGAGGTAAAACCAAACATGGGCCAATAACTGTTTTAATGTATTATTTTTTATCTGAGAGTATTAAATTCTAAAACCTTACTATTAGTTTTAAATGAATAATCAGTACCAAAATATCTAATATTATCCACCCTAAAGTTTCTTTGATTAGTGAGAGAAATACTGGTTTATGTTTTACCTGAGTCTTTTCAGTTCATCCTCTCTTCACATTAGACTTGGTGGTATCATTAGTGCTAGAAGGAAGTTTGGCTCAGTTTCAGACTCAACCATTTACTCTTTTTGTGGCCTCAGGTCCATGAACTTCTCTGAGCTTGAGTTTCCTCAGCTGTAAAGCTGGAGTGTGCTTTGAAACATTTCAGGGCTGGAGAGCAAACATGAGTGAGTGGTATCCAGTGAAAGATCTATTGTAATAGTCCACTTGAAGATTATCATACCTTTCATAGGTGTTGTAGCAGCAGAGGTGGAAAGAAATGAGCTAAAGAAGAATTTTGATGAATAGGATCAAAAGAGTTAAAAGCAGAGTAATAAATTAAAAAAAATTGTGAAATTTCTATTGGATTTCAAGAGAAGAAATTTGGTTGATGACTCTATGACAATTACAGTAATATTTAATATTTACTATTATGTGCCTTAACAAAAGGTGAGTGATACTGTTTATACTTTTCAGATGGCAAAATTGAAATCAGAGGACTTAAATACCTTGCCTAGTATTACATAGCTGATAAGTGGGAATATCTGGATTTGACTGTATGTCTGATTTCACAGTCCAAGTCCCATCGTTAGATACCATACCGATCTTTGTGGTAAGAATACATGGTTATTATTATATTACATAGTGGCAATGATGGTGTAGAGCATTAATAATTCCCCTTGGGATACTGAGTTTATGTTCCACTATCTGGAAAAAGAATTTCTTCTTCAGTTAGATATTTGGCACACATTTACCTAGAACCATGTTCTTCAGACACAAGTCTTTGTTGTGGTGGGAGAAATGTATACTATTCTTCAATTTTAGCTATCTCTTAATGCAGCTGTCATTCATGACTATAAATTGTCTAGAATGATTAAGTAAATAGAATAATCTAGTATTTTTGGCCATTTAGTGAAGGTCATTAGAATATCCATTTTATTGATTAAAAAAGTTTACCAATATAATTAATAGAAGAAACAGTGACCTAACATGTCATGTGCATAGTAACAGGGCAAATCAGAGTGTGAAGCAGTCTGTGCAATAGCATTTGGGATCCTGGCTAATCAAATGACAGCAGCTTTTTATTAATTAAATTGCTGTGGGTTGATTACTGAAGGCATGGCCTGTCAGAACTTAAATAATAAGACTGTGCGAGTGTTTGTACATAGTGAATTTCTTAATCATTTTACTCTTTCTTCACTGTATGGATTATAATTCTGTTACCCTCCCACTGAAAGATAAACAAGCTATCTTTCATTGGTTGCTGAAGACTCCTTTTAGCTCATGTGCACTTATTATAAGAACATTATGACATTATGAGAACTTAAGGAGAAAAATATTAAAGCTGTCCAATTCCATTGTCAATTAGGCCCTTGCAGGTCCTAAACTTAATACACGAGGAAGGAATAATGAACTGAGACTCAGATAATTTACTTCTAGGCACAGTTCTACTACTTTTATTTTTTAATATGAACCTTGACCAAGGTACTTTATCTCAGTTTCCTCACATATGAATTGAGGAGGTTATATAATTTAAGATGTCTTTTATCTAGGATATCTTAAATCCTGCTCACATAACTATGTTTAGTCTTATAAAATATATTTTAAATTATTGGAATAATCTGTGCAGTGTAAATGCAGATTCAGAATTGATTCATTTAAGGTATACATTTCTCTCAAGATACATACTTTCCTATCCTGCATTATTTCCTATCTTGACTTATTCCTTATAAAATATTAGATGTTTGATTCTCTGTAGGAAATTAGAAGTTTTTTAGCTTTAGCATATAATTTCATTAATTTTTTAACTTATTCAGTCATTCTTAACTGGAGACATCTGGCAATGTCTACAGATATTTTTGATTGTCACAAATTGGGGAATGCTATAGGTATCTAATAGGTAGAGGCCAAAGATGCTCTTTTATATCTTCCAAGGCAAGTCTAGATTCCTATCCCCAATAAAGAATTATCCTGCTCAGAATGTCAACAGTGCCAGAGCTGAGAAATCCTAAACTAAACATGTACTTTAGAGTAAAGAGGAACTATTCTGCAAGTCTTCTATTTGTACCAAATATCATAAGGCACATTACAAGGAAATTCTGTAAATCAATTTATTAAGTATTTAAAAACCATCAAGCAATAATTTTCAGTTTTTACAAAGATCATCTCCTTTATGAAAAAGAAATATTTGGAAGGCAGTGAGTTAAATGGTAGGAGATAGGCTCTGGAGTAGGCAGACACAAGTTCATATCCTGAATTTATCATTTGTTAGTTATATGACCTTAAACAACTTGTTTTTCTTTTTTGAGTCTCAGGTTTCTTATCTGAAAAAAGTGTTTAATTGTGTCTCCCTTCATAGTTGTAAGACTTAAACATTAAGTGCTCACAACTTAAAGCTGTTTAAAACTGACATGTGATATGATTTTAGTGGATATATGGTTTCATTAATTGATTTACTAAAAAAATGAATCAAAATGAGTCAAAATTATCTTTGCGCCTGTTATTTGTCTTACTTATTAAGGTTTTACAGCAGAAAAGAAATATTGATATATGCTTCTGTTGTTTATTGAAATGACAAAATAGGACAAAAATGACTTTCAAAAATGATTTTTCCCCTTAAAAGAATATAGACAAAAATTTATATGCTATAAAAGAGAAAGAACTTGTATATACAGAAACTGGTGCCAAAGTAATAAATTGGGAAGATACTGTAAAGAACTGTGTCGAACAAGAGAAGCTCCTAAGGATGTTAGTTAACACCACCAACAAATGAATCAGAAAAAAGCTGCAGTCTAAAGATGACTAGAAATGTATTGGTAGTTGAGCGGGGAACCATGTTCCATTTCTAAACATCTCATCTTTTCTTCCCTAATATGTCCTATAAGAGTCAGTAACCTTGAGCAAGAAATGGTCAACTATAGAGCAGTGAATTCACAGACACCCAAAAGACTAGCTCCTTGAATATCATCAGTTTAAAATCTGTAAATCAGTGCTGTTCTTTTGCATTATCAACAGTCTTTTCCCCAAAGGAATCCTGCTTAATGAGTAGGAGTGCATTGTTTGAAATAACTGTAGAAGTACTTCTTAGATGTTTTTCCCCTGTAGCAAACTGTTGGGAAGATGGAGGAGTATTCAGCATGAGGTATGCTGTCATTATATTTATTCTGGGCCTTTCAGCACTGTAATTTATTTCTGTGCCAAAACAATATGAATTGTTAAAAAATGTACTTCTCCAGAAAATGAAACAATTGAACTGGGTCTCTATTGAATTATGCACATATCTTAGCTATGAGAATGCTATTTTCTGAATAATAAAAATCACATCTTTTGCAAAAACAAAATACTTAAAATCTTTATTAGTACATTTTTAAGGCTACTCTCCCAGTCGGACCTAAAATGAATTTTTGAAAAATTTTAATAATTTCCTGAATGCTCACCAAATCTTTAATTTAGAACAGATTATATTCACCATCTCTTATCTTTTTACTAAGATCATGCTTTTTGGAAACGAACACTTAAATGGGACTATTATCTAATTTTTAGAAGTATAAAAATGTATGAAGCCCCTTCTAGAATAACGATGGCCAGATCATCTCCTTTATAAAAAGGAAATAAGCACCTTGAGTAAGGAAACAATTAAAAGTCTAAAAAATAATACTAGACAATTAGCAATTCCCTCCTCTGTGATCTCAGGGCAAAAAGTAAGGAAATTTCTAGTCCTTGAGTACTCATTGTAGGTAAAGCTCTCTTCTGACACCTTCACATGTATTCTCATGGAATTCTCAGACCCAACATGCATTGTGAGTGTAACTACTGTGTATATTTTATAAATGAGGATACTAATTCCAAATGTAATGGTCTCTAAAGTTTAATGCCATTCCCTAGAAATTGTACTGCATTATTGTTTTCTTATATGTGTTTCTATTTAAACACTCTCCAACCACTTAAAATTTTCACTGCTAGATGAGTTTTTCAATGTCAAGAGCCACAACTTGCATCTCAGTGGCTCATTAAATATTCAATATTAATGATTAGCATATGGTTGGTCCTTAGAAATATTTGTTAAAGTGATGACAAGATTGAAAACATTCATGAAGTTCATCTTTCTCCATTTGTCAAACAAAGGTGGTAGGATGGCATACCTGTCAAAACAATTGGATATTCTGAAGACCAGTGTTAAATAAATGTGTGGTTATGTTTCTACTGAAGGGACGAGGTTTACCGAATTGACATCAAAGATTCCAACATCTGTAAACAGTGTTTAACTTCAAACTACTTGAATCATCTTACCAAAAAAAACATCTTTTATGTATGTGTTCAAAACAGTCTTTGTCTAGAACAGCATGAGAAAAATAAAAATATATATGTATTTAAAAGGAAGGCATTTACATTTACCTATGTGGTATGTGCATTTGTTAATGTACAAAGGGAAACTATAAACTGTAATTAAAAGATCTAAAATAGTAGTGACCAAATCTTTTTGGTAAATTGTTTCCATAATATGAGTTTTGTTGTAATTATTCACATCTTTTTAGATTTGTAGTGGCTATTAGTTTCTAGCCCCCATTGCTATTATAATGGAATGCTGCCCAAGTGTTTTGTTTATATGCCTGACTTCTCACTAACACACAGGGACTAGCTATTTATCTTTGTATCCTTGTTAATGGGTGAGTCCACGCTTTACCATACTGTTGCATGTGATTGAGATTGAAATTGTGGTATAGTTGGAAAAAGCATCATACCTAGACTGGAACCTTTAGCTCCAAATCTTCTCTTAAATATCTCAATTTTAAATTTTTGGTAAGCCATATCTTTGCAATAGTTATATAAAACCTTTTTCTCCTCCAACAATCATATTCGATTGACATAGACAAACATAAGCTAAGGATCCTCTTTTTAAAAATTAAGTTCCCTATTAATATGATATACAAGTGCAATTCTGAACCAAACCATAATCTCTGACCAAAACATCTATAATTTTAAATAAACTATAGGTAGTAAGAGTTAAAATTATTTTATAAAGGGAGTTGAAAGCATGACTGATATATTAATGTTGAAGAGTTTCTTGTTTTAGAAGGAAAATTGTGTTAGCAACAGTACAGTTCCATTTAAATCAAAGGATGTCAGAGTTTAGGATCTTTTCTCCTGTACAGAAATATGATTAACAGATCAATCATTTCCTAACAGAGACTCTCTTGATGATGCTGTCTTACTTTGAAAATGATCCCAGTTCTTTTTGGATGTGTCATAGATTCATTGTTATCCTGAGGGTAAAAAGTCTGCTCCAGTGACAAATTTGAAAAAAAAAGAAAAAGCCTACATTTGCATGGATACTACTAAAACGATAACAAAGATGAGTAGCTTTATTTATGATATTAACATGTATGGTTTCCATCACCAAAACATCTTGAATTCTATAAACAACATAATTTTTGATTGCACTATTAGAACTATTGTAAATACACATCTATATACAAAGCACTTATCCTAATTTACATAAAAAGAAAACTGTAATATTTTATTCTATGTTGTTTAAGATCAATTCCTTTGCACATATTCAGAAATAGAAACTTTTTGGACCTAAAGTATAAGAACTAAAAAGTAGTTAGATTTATTTTATATGTGTTTTTTCTGTTTTTTTTTTCCACCTGACTGCAAACTGTAGACTGCAAACATCTCTATATGTCAGTAAATCTAACAGAATATCATAAATTTAATGGCTGCATATAGTAGATGTAACACAATTATTTGTTGGACATTTAAGTTATTTTTATTTTAACTTTTTAGGCAATTTCATAATAGAACGCATGCACATGCACACACATGTGTACACACACACAAGCATATATATATATGTAGCTCCATGGGTTTATCTGGCTATTTTCTTGAGGTAAATTTCCATGGGTAAGTTTGTGTGGTTAATCAAAATGCATACATTTTTTTTTTTACATTTTTAAAATTATTAATTTTAGATACATAGAGACATGGCATGGCAAAAATAACAAAATTTTCCCCATCATCACTCACCCAACTTCCTTTAATGGTAACATGTAGTGTAACCACAGTACAATGATCAAAACCAGAAAATTATATTGGTATGACCACGTTATCTAAACCACAAAACTATAAGTGAATCTCCCCAGTTTTCTCTATCTTTTTTTTCTGTACTAGGATCCTATATAGGTTTCCACATTGCATTTAGTTGTTATTTGTCTTTAATCTCTTCCATTCTTTGACTGTTCCTTAGTCTTTTCTTGACCTTCATGATTCTGACAGTTTTGAAGAATAAGTCACTTGTTTTGAAAAATGTTCTTCAATTTAGGTTTGTCTGATGTTTTCCTGTGATTCAAATGAAGTTACACATTTTTGGCAAGAATACAAGAAAAATCACATCACTTCCTTCACAGTGCATGGCACCAAGTGTTTTGTGATGTCATATATCTTTCCACTGGTGAAGTTATCCACCTTCAACATGATGTCTACTAGGTTTCTCCACTGTAAAGTTGCTATATTTACCACTGTAGATACAAATACCTTGGAAGAGATACTTTTAGACTATGCAAACATCCTATTTCTTCTCATTTTTTGCCCACTAATTTTAGTATTTATGAATGAATCTTGTCTGCAGCAATTATTACTGTTTCTTTTGCATGATGGTGATTTTTCTATTTCATTTCCCTCTACATTGACATTACACATTTTAAATGATTTGTTTTTAACTAGGAAATATTTCAAAAACAGTAAAGCAGATATCTAGGCACTTCTCAACCTGATTTTAAAAATTAACATAAGATCTCTTATTTCAGCCTGTGACTTTTTGTTTTGATAATTTTTTAGAAATAAAACATAACAGATAATAGCTAAATTTCTTTATCTTATTTCTTTAGTCTCCTTTCCCCTCTAGGAAGTTGGCACTTATTAATCACATGGATTTTGAATTAGATATTACATATATATTTGATCACAAACACTATAAAATGTACCTTTCAAATTTTTATCTAAACCATATCAAGTATAAAACTGCATATACTTTCTTTCTACTTAACATTAACATTATATCTTCTAGATTTAACAGTGTTGATACACATAGATCTAGTCTTTCACTTTAACTACTATATAATATTCTATATGTTTAAGGAAATACGCTTAAGATTCAAAATTTTTTTAACATGTGTACTGAGCAGTTACTATGGGGCCAGAGAATGTTCTATTCTTTGTCTTTAGAGAGGATCTATTAAAGAGAAAGAAGATGTACATTTCTATTTTTAATTTTCTGAGGAACCTCAATGCTATTTTCCATAGTGGGTGCCCAGATTTACATTCTCTAAATGAATGCATTATTAAGTTAAGAAAGAACAGTGTGGTGGCATTTTCAAGAATGACTTGAAGAGACTGAAGAGACCATAACACTTCTTAGGAAGGTGTTATTTTTTGTTGAGTGTAGAGGGTACTACTGTATAATCTCCCAAAACTTGGTCATGTTGGTTTCCTAGGGATGTTGTAATGAAGTATTATAAACTGGGTGGCATAGAACAACAGAAAATTTTTTTCTCACTCTTCTGGAACTTGGAAGTCTAAAATCAAGGTGTCAGCAAGGCCATACTCCATTTGATGGTGCTAGGAAATGATCTAGCTCCTCGTATTTCTTTAGTTTGTGACAGCATAACCCCGGTCTTCTTATGATATTCTCCGTGTGTGAATGTATATCTCATCACAAAACTTCCTTTTTAAGGGGACACCAGTCATGGCATATTAGGGGCCCATTCTACTCCAGTATGACCTTTTAACTAATTAACCTGCAATGACTCTCTCTCCAAATAAGGTCACATTCTGAGGTACTGGGGATTAGGACTTAACATATAAAGTTAGAGGGACACAATTCAACCCATAACATTGTTCTTTCTGACTTCAAAGTCAGTTGGTCCTATCTAGGTATTCTCCAGCACTGTGGGAAAAAAAAGATATGACTACTCTTTAATTGTTGTGTAAGTTTTATAATAGAACCTGTTGGCTCTGCTCATGGATGCTAATCAAAATCAGCCTCACTATTTAAATACTAGGCAGTGTGAGATGGTGCCTATAACATCTTACAAATTATTAAGTGATGTCAAGTTTTAACAAAACAAAAAAAAATATATTTGCAGCATAATTAAAACTACATAAGAAATATGCATGTATATGCAATACCTAATATTTAACATACTAAAAAAAGTTTTAGTTTTATTATGATGGTAAGATAAAAAATATTTTCCAAAATTGTTTTTGTTTATTTTTATTATAAATAATGAGAAAGCAGATAAACTATAAAACAACAGCTGATTTATTAAAACTGATAGCTTCTACTCCTAGGTCTTGATCATCATGCATTTTAAAAACTATCATTAATATTCTGTGTGCATAGAAGAAGTTTAATAAATGCTTGGTGTCTTGATGCGATTATTCATACTACATTGTAGATACGACATCAAAAGTGAGTTGAGCACTGGATTGTTTTTATTTTATCTGTTGGCCCATTTGTTGATGATGAGAGAAATAACACTCATTTTAACTTAGAAGAAGGATGAAAAAGTGATGTTCATGTCATTCACTTATAGGAGGAATATAAAGTGTCATGGCAGTTTTTTTTCTGAAAAATTAATTTTGGACTTTGATAAAAATGCAGGTTTTTTGAGTGTGATGAGATGAGAAATTCAAGTGTGACATTTATTAGTATGTTATTGGTATTTTCAGATATTGGTATTTTCTTTAAGTAGTTTAATTTAAAAATAAATAAATGAGCCCAGTACATATTTTTATTTTGGGAACAAAATGTCATTATTGAAAGTATACTTTTTCATATATTGAATGAATAAATAGTTTGGTAAGTCCTTTGCAGATCTATCAAAATGTCTTCTTCAGGTACTGGGTTGGAAAATTAGTACCTACTGAAGTGTGTGACTGTGAAAAGATGTCACTATGTGCGGTGGCCTATCAGATTTTAGCTTTTGGCCTAAAGCAAAGATGTTAATCATTGGTGTTGCGATTTAAAATGTCAGAAGTTTTTCACATAAAAATAAAGGCTAAAAGCTGTACTGTAAATTCCAACATACAAAAAGAAAATACATACTTAAAAAGTACTCAAACTACAGTAGCTAAGAATGACATAGATAGCAAAAAGCTTTATAGTTATAATGGAAATTTTCTTAATTTTATTCTTATAAAGTGGTTTGCTTTGGCTTTTAATTAATTACCATTGATTGACTGAGGGTTAGTGTATTGTTAGCTATACTTCACACATTTATCATTCATTCTTAAACACATATGTGGCCATAAATATGCTGATTTGGGCAAATATAATTTCACTTTTCTGACAAAATTCTTAGCAAATGGAAGAGACAGCATAAAATTCCTAATGATAAAGGATTGGCTCATTTTACCTTAATGTGGTTAACCACATTGTAAGAGAGAAGACCTAGATACAACATGACTCCATGCTTCACTATACATATAACAATATTTCTCCTGCCACTTTACATTTGTTTTTTTGTTCAGTTTTCCAACAGTTTTGCATATTCTTTACTCATTTGCTCCTTTCCATGATGCAAATGAGTAGGTAGAAAATTCTATTTGAGAGGCGAGGAAACTGAGCTTCTGGTATTTCTAGTATCTGACCCAACGGCAAACAGGCTAATACTTGAAAGACCTGAGACTAGAATTTGGGTCAGTGCTCTATTACTAGTATTGTAGATAAAATATTTTAAATGTAGAATAAGGATTTAGAGCTTAGCAGAGTTCAAAAAAGAAAGGAATAGTTTATTTGTAGTCATGAAGCTATATGGGTTTTTAAGGTTTTATCAGAGTAACACTTGGGATTTATATGCTACCTTTCTTCCAAAGAGATTAGAGAAATTTTTCAAATGTTATTGATATATACCTGTGAAATAGCAGATGGAGGTTATTATAGTAGTTGAAAGCTGAGCAGAATGCTTAAGTGACTGATACCTGATGATGCAGAAATCCTTGGGTAGGTGAAGTTTAGAACCTGGCTGAATTTTCAATGGCTTTGGACAAGTTATTAAAATTCTGAGGGCCTCTGTGCTTCATCAGTATAATGGTATGTTGGTAATACCTCTTGGATAGAGTTGACCTAAGGATTAAAAGAGAAAGCAAATATAAATTGCCCAGGAGAAGTCTGGCACATTCAAGATTGTTTTTTCTCTCTTTTTCCTCTCCCTACCACCTAAGACACTTTATCATTTTAATCTAGGTTACTTTAGTGAGATCTAGTTACTATTTACCTCATTACTGTATTTATAATATTTTGTAATTTTATTCTCAAGTTTAAGTACCTATTAAAGTACATCTCTTTCAACTGTGTCATTTTATTCCCCCTGCTGAGAAATAGAGGTCAGTGTCAGTTTACAACAGCACAAACAATTATACATTACTCATTATTTGGGAGACATTTTAAAAGGAGACAGAACTTTAGGGGGCTCACTATAAGTTTTCCTGATTTAAACCTTTTCAATAAACAATTGATCTCTGAGTAAATGAATTTGTAATGACTCAGTTACATTTTTAAGAACCACAACAGGGAGCTGGTTTGTAATAGGCAAGTGTTGTTTATTTTTAAGGATGAAATGGAGAGTTTAGGAAATTTTATAGGTAATTCAAAGATTTACATTATCAACATCAATTTTTCCTTCATGGATAATGTGGAATAATTGTTCATGATTAAAATGGCATTTTCTTGATACTGTCAAAAGTACCCTTAGGCAATTAAGCAAACTAAGCTGCCAAAAGACATAATGACCAGTCAAATTGTGACGAATGTCTCCAAAGACAGTGATTTTAGTTTGAGAATAATTCACGTTGAGTCATTCCTTTGGCAATAATTAGGTACGAGTTCTAGTTAACTCCTGATGCAATACTTAATGTATAATGAAGTGGTCATGTCATCCACATAGAATAATATAATGTCTTCCCATTTGCTATGATAGAGTCCCTGTGCATTTATTCTGAAAGTGGTATCAGAGCATTTGGACATGCATTAAGAGAAGAGGCATTAAAATATAACCAGTTATATTCTTTTTGAAATATTGATCTAGTTGGTCAAGGTAACATATCTATTGGCTGTGATTTTTGCAGTATATGTTAAAATAGCAATTTTTCATAAGGCCGTAACTGTGAAAAATGATTTGAGTCAATGTCTGGAAACTTTAAAGTCTGTGCACCATGTTAATTATTATGTCACCTTTTGGGCTAAAGAGGAAGCCATCAAGGTAAAAAAAGAAAAGTGGTAAGTTTTGAACATGTTATTTAAAGCTATAGGACAATTTGTTAAAGAAATAAGACTATCTTTTTATAAGTGAATGAATGAGTCTATATATGAATAAAAACATTACTAAGGAGTTAATTAGGATAACAGTATATTAAGGATTGAAGCCCATTAATTATTAGGGTAGTTTTAAAAATTTCTAACATAAAGACCTTTTCTACAGTTATTTTTTCTCCCAATTTGTGGTAGATAAGACATGGTGAGAGAATTTAGAGTCATAGTTAGAGAAAATGATCCAGATTAAGTCAGTTTTTCTTACCCCTAGGACTTTGTAACAGTAATAACAGGGATTTGAGATATTTTTTATTGTTACAAAAAAATCCTATTTTTTGCCATGTTATTACATGATGAGGTTAACTGAATTTCTTTTTAAAGAAAAAATTCAAATTCCATCAACCAGCATGATAGCATTATTTTCCCTGTGCTGACTAGAAGTTTTGATTGGCAACTATATGCCTTTACTTTATAAAATACATTGATTATTAATAAATGGTCTTTGTTATTCATAAGAATGTGAAGTTTTGAATTTAGTATAAAGTAAGAGAGAAGCAATAAAAGAGAAGAAATCATTGTTGATTATTTGGAAATTTTATCCAAATATAGATGAATATCAACAGAATATTCTACTTTTTCATCTTCAAAGTAATTGATTTTCAGATATGAAAATCCCAGACTCATTTCATTGCACATACATCTCTCAGTTGACCAGCCAGCTCAATTTTCAGAACTGATCATTTTAATGCATTTAAGAGTTTGGGTAGCAGATGTAAACTGAGAAATTCATTAGAACAAATAAACAAAAACAGCTCTGAGAAATTCTTACATACTACTTATCTGAAAATTAAACCATAGGTAAATAAGTAAAAAAGAAAGTGGCAATAGGTAGAAAAAGTATCACCACCTCATAATTTTAACCAATTCTTTTATTCTTGGTGACTGCCATATCTTTATTAGTTATCGTTTATTGATGACAAGAACCAAGCTAGATATTTTGTAAATATCCAATTTCATGTTCTAAAGCATTTGAGGTTGGTATAGTCATGAAAGAAAAGTTAAAATAACTTATCCAACACCACATAACTTGGGACTGGACCCAAACTTGCCTGATGCAAAAGTCCATGATCCCTTCTATCAAGCCATTTTTAAGTGAAGTGTACTAAAAATGTAGCAATGATATGTCATACTACTTAGTAATCCAAAGTAATGAATTATTGATACATTCAACAAATTGAATGAACTTCAAGAGTATTATGCTGAGTGGGGAAAAAAAAGCAAATCCTGTGTGATTCTTTTCATATAACGTTCTTGAAATGACAAATTTATAGAAACAGGGAACAGATGAATGATTCCTAGGGGTTGGAGAGGGAGCATATGTGGCAGTTATAAAAGCGCAACACAAGAGATGTTTGTAGTGATGGCATTTTTCTGTTTCTTGATCCATGTAGTGAATACCAGAAACTTCTCATGTGATAAAAGTGCACAGAACTAACACTATCTACATATACACATATACACATGTGTTTACATATCCATACAAAAGTAGAAGTAAACAGGGGAAATTTGCATAAGGTCAGGGGATTGTATCAATTTCAATACCTATTATACTATAGTTTTATAGTTTTGCAAGATATTTTCATTTGGGGAAACTGGGGATCTCTGCAGTATTTCTTTCAATGGTATGTGCATCTACATTTATCTGAAATAACAAGTTTAATTTTTAAGAAAGGTGGTAATAGGAGCATGGAAAGAAAAACCTCCAGTGAGTTTTGGGGCCGGCTAATCTTTCTTGCTTTCTCCATTGCTAGAGAACTGGGGTAGTGACACTTTTGACAAACTGTGGGTTCTGAGGAGGCTAAAAGGCAAGGTCCAAATGGAAACTGGAATCAACAAGCAGATCTGGCAATGGGGCCAGAACCCTGCTTTATTCTAAATCATTGCAAATCTCATGTGAAGAATTTTAGCCAGTCTATTCTTCTTGGGCCCTGACATTGGCTATTTAGCCCTCCCAAATTGCTAAAAAATAGAAATACGCATGCTGACTTATCCAGATAATATAAATTTTTGTGGGCTTTTTCCCTAACAAAGGTAATATGTTAAATGTATAACAGATTTTATGTGTATACCTCTGATATACTTTTTTATATAAATTTATGTATTGGAAAATACATTTAATTCAAATATGATTTTTATTTTAAACATGTAGTCACTAGATACTCAAAATATTAAGTAAATATTTATCCTTAGACTTGAGAATGCCTAAACTTTCACTGCATATCTCAACATACTTCAAATAAAACAACTGTTATGTTTATTTATAATTATTTGTTTTCATGTTTCTCTGCTGTCTAGAAATTGAATTCTAAGTTTGTGAATAATTCTTATTCATTCATTTGTGTCCCTATTCTTCCTTTTTCTCTGATCCCCAGTGGCTAGCTTAATACTATACAAACAGTGTTGCTTAATTAATGTATGTTGAAATAATTTAAAAATGAATAGTAAGGAGAAAAAGTCTGGTGACATATCATGTATAACTGTCCAGAGCAATATTAAATTTCCAGGGAAAGAGAAGCCTACAGAATTAGAACTAAAGGACCTAATATCCAGAGAAATAATATTTCTGTAGCCATCAAACAAATGCTTTGTCAAGAGATCAGGGAAGGTTGTACAGATGTCCAGGTAGCTGTGGAGTGAAAGATGGTTACCGTCTGGGCCGTAAGGTTGATCTGGAGACCAAGATTCACACCTAGGGATACAAATAGGTAGCCAGCCAATTATATGGAATATTACCTCCCACCAGACCTAAAGGTAGTGTTATCTTGCATTTGCTTGGAACTGGATACTGAAATATATTTCCGACATCCAGTCTAGTCCAGAAATATGTCCAAAATTTAAACATATTCCATGTAAACCCATGCATCTTATATTTCTTTTTCTGCTTTCATTGCTTCATTTTAATTTGCCTTGATTTATTAATAAATTTATTATTTTTATTCAAGTTGCCTATAAATTACTGAGAGAAGTTGTTTTGACTTTCTTAGTAACAATTTTTAACCCAGTTTCTTCACAGATGAAAGGAAATATTGTTGCCCAGAGACCACCATATATATTTGCTAACTATATAACCAACATATGGGACCTATGCATTTTGAACATGTATTCTTAAAAAAATTAATAGATAGAAATGGAGAAATAGATATATAAATATTTAGATCTATGGCAAAAAGAACTACCATATGGACTACCTCGCTATCAGTAAGACAGGCACTATGTGCTTACTACTCACATAATCTTTCTAAATTACCCATTCATTGTATATTAAAGTCCACATTTGGTAGGCACAGAAATGATACTTAGGAAACATTAAGTAATTGATTGAAAGTCACACAAAAATATTTGAGATGAGATTATATTTAGTGACTGACTCTAGAGCCCTGTTTATTCTGTGACACCAAGTTGTTGTTTTCAGATGAGAGAGAGAGAAAAGAAGGAGAAGGAGAAGGAAGGAGAAGGAGAAGGAGAAGGAAGGAGAAGTAGAAGGAGGAGAGGAAGAAGGAAAGAAAGACAGAAAGAAAGAAGGAAAGAAAGAAAAATAAAGGCCTAGTGTAATATAATTTGATTTTTGGTTATTTATATTTTCTGGTGCATTTTTTAAAAAAATATGTTCAGTTCTGTGACTGGGGTCATATATGGGTAATATCTTTATCTTGCTATATATGGAACCAATTATAGTATCAACTGTTGAAACAATTCTGAGTTGAAATACCATACATCTAGTCAATGTGAATGGCCACATGCCTTCAATTCATTCTCACAGGACATTTGATATTGTCATTCAACAAACAAACTAAATGCCTACTGTTTATTAGTACTTTTATTTACTGTTTTATTTACTGAGGAAACTAAGATGAATATGACATGGTTCGTGCTCTAATGGTACTTATACACTGGTAGAAGAGATGTTTAAGAAATAATTATACAGACTGGTTAGCAGTAGAGATAATAGAAAAGTTCATTGGCTATACAATGATGGGAGAGCTTACCTTTGCCTAGTTAATATGAAGTCATGGGGAAACTTGGGAAGTTTTACAAAGGAGGTGATGCTTTACCTATGAATTGAAGGAATAGTAGGAATTATCAGGTGGACAAAGTCTAGGATTTTTCCAAACAAAGATCTATGCTGTGGAGGTCACAGGGGTATACAATAGTTCATTGTTGCTATAGCAACTACAGAATAAAGTGTTCAAAGATGAGGCTTAGAGAGATATTCTGGGACCAGATTTTAAAGGACCTTATATATTAGTTAAGGGGTTCAGTCTTCTTCTCCCAAAAATAAAAACCACTCATGGCTATTTTTTTTTAATCAGGAGAGTGATGTGGGTAGATATTAACTTCAAAATGATCACTTTGGCAACATAGAAAAAAATTTGAAAAAAAGCAGAATACTAGTTAAGGGACTGCTGATCTAACCAAAGTGAGAAATATCGGGGCCTTCAACTAAGGCATTGATGGTGGGACTTAAGAAGAGGGGCAGATTTTAGAGATATTTAGAAGAAAGTTTATAATATGTTAAAGTCTAAGTCTATAATAACTGAGAGTTTCTATTAACTGAGATAGAGAATATAGTAAGTGGAGCAGGGTTTAAGTGAGAATTGAATAAGTTTGGTTTAGGTATGCTATTGAGTTTGAAAGTGCTCTAGAAACCACCAGTTAGTACCAACTCAGTCTGTCAGTACAAAGATTTCCGTTGAAGATGAAAAAAATCTACAATTAGATTTTAGAAATGATCTAGGATTGATGGAGGACAAGTAGATGGGTTGACTGAGATTTTTGGTGAGAGAAAAATGTGGTTCTCCAGGACTAGTGTAAAAAAAGAATGGGAAGAAACTAAGCAGGAAATTCACAGGGCAAAGAATTAGCATTTCTAAGATTTCTTAAAGAATAAGGAAATGAAAGAGCTGGAAAGAGTTTAAAGATTTTATAGGTAGAACAATGCTGAGTTATATAGTACTCAATAGATTAGGGTTGTATGAGTGATTGCTGAAATGATTTGGAGATAAATATTGCTACAGGAAAAGACAAAAAATCGGAGGAGCTACAAAATTGGATAGATTATCTCCATATATTGAAATCACTTAAAATTATTACAGAAATTAGACTGAAGTGGGGAACTATAAGCTGATTTTTTTCTTTAAATCTAGGGGGAATGATCTGAAGGTTAGTAGAAGAAATTATTAGGAGGAGTAAAGGATAGTATAATAAAATATGTTGACTTCAAGGAGTAAAGACTTTTTTAAAGAATGTATTAGTTATACTCTTAAAATTGAAGCCAGAAGCCAGGAAAATATCCAAGGTACTTCCAGTGTCTGAATTAGTAATTGCTGCACTAGAAGAAACCAACTGCATGAGTGAGTACAATCACAAGATACTGACCATGGATGACTGAAACATGGAAATATGTTCCATATCCTAAACAATATGGCATGATTTATGATAGAAATTCTTTGGAAAGTATATGATAAAGGAACAATTAATTATGGTTGGGAGAAAAAGTTAGGAAATGTTCTACAAAAGAGAAAATATTGAAATAATGTCTGGAAGGTATATAGGATTTTAGCTGAAGGAAAAAGAAGTCAGAAGCAAATTTTTGGAATAGCAAATATTTTGAGGCTAGAATAAAAAGACGAGCATGGAAAGATTTTCTCTTGTAAGAAAATTGAGGTTTTTAAAAGTTTTTTTTCCTTAGTAGGTTATGAATTTTGTGCTAATTTATATGAATATACTACAGGATTCTTAGAAATTTTGCTAATATATTGCTTATTAATAAAGAAAATTTAAAAACTAACAGTATTAATTTGAAAAAGAAGATGCCATTTTAGGGATGATCAGAAATATACTTTTAGAATAAATCACCACTGTCATAGTTCTAGAAATTCTCAAAGTAAAAAAAGCTAAAGTTGAAAGGTAATAATGTAATATTTGAATCAATTTTAAATACAATCATTGATGTTTAAAACGATGTTCCCTGTGTTATAAAGATGGCAATTTTTTAAATGTCTAAGCTAGATTCATTTTAAATTTTTAATTTTCTAAATGTCAAATGATAAGATGGATCAAGTTCATGTTTCTTGTGTTTTCTCAGTAATACCATTTGTGATAATGATGATATTCTAGCCTACATTTGGGATGTGTTAATGGCAAGTAATTGAAGGAGAAGAAGCTCATTGACAATCCAGTGAGACTTCTTAGGGCTATATAAGGAAATTGAAGTAATTAGGGGTTAGAATTAAAAAAATATGTGTGTGTATATATATATATAACATATATATATTATTGGTTTATATATACATATATATATATATATGTTATTTGTTTCAGTTCTTGGTTCAGAACATTCTTTGACCTCATATATGTATGTATATATGGAACATATATTTATATGTGTTTATATATAGACATATATATATATATAATACATGTTAAATATACTTAATAATACATATTATATAATATATATAGTCTAAGAATGTTCTGAGCCAAGAACTGAAACAAATGCAACCTTTCTGGTTCCAGCTTAAGCAATTTCATGGCTTGAATTTGAAATTTGAGACATGGGAAACTGGGTCAGATTTTCTTTCTGCTGCAGTTTACCTTTAAGGACAATAAAAACCTAAAACAATTCGTCTTAAAGATTGCTTATTTGCTTCATGTTAAAGTACTGTTTTTCAAGAAAATAATGTTTACCAGTAGGGATTTTAGCGACATGGTTTTATTTGAAATTTGTTAGGCTATCAAATATGTGATGACAGTATTGACTGTTAACTTTGTATCTGTCAGACTACTCTATCTTTAAAATATATGTAGCATTTCCTGTCCTGTGAAATGAGATAAGCGAAGCAGAGGTTGTTTTATATGCTGAGCACTATTTTTTTTTTTTTAATATGGTAAGGATATAGAAACATGAAATGTTTGATCCAAGCCAAGGTAACAAAATGACTTTATGGTCAGTGTTTGTATATGAAAGAGAAATAGAAGATTGATGTTTTGATGGATAATAATTGACTCTTAGCTGTTCTCACTCTTCTAAAGGCAAGGATGAATTTGCACTGATGCTTCCTTACTGTCATTCTAAATAATATATTTCTGTGGCTCAAGCTGTTATCAGTAATTGTAAGTAGGTATTTTTGTGACAGTCAGTCCCCTGGAGCCTGCACAGTGAAGCTGTCCTTGGCCTCTCCAACCCTCTCTGACTAATGTACTTGAGGTTCACAGTTCTGTATTTGCTGTCTCTCATGGATAGACCTGTACAATTTTTCTGGAACTTTTTTTTTTTTTTTTTTTATGAGGAACTCCCTAAGTAAGAAGCATTTGAATTCTCTGATTAAGTGCTTGGGCTCTGGGCTCTGGACTCTGACTGCCAGTAACTATCCACTTGATGTGTGATCAGGACAAGTTATTTTAGCTCTCTGTACCAGATTCCTACACTGAGAATAGGAATACTGACAGACAGTAGCTTACCTCTCAGGGACATTGTCAAGTTGAATAGGCAGGTAACGCCCTCAGTAAATTGCTAATAAGTGCTCAACAAATGCTCAATATTGCACTTACTATGATGTTTGGAAATTCATTTAACTACTCCAGTCAACCTCCTTATTACAAAAAATAAAACATTTGTAAAAGATTCTGAGATTTGTGAAATGAACTTACTAAGAATTGAAAGATGGAATAAGTCCTATTTAGTAGGAAAATGTGAAGTTTGAGACTTGATTTGAAACTCTTATGCAATGTACTGCTGATTGTGGGAAATTTTTTTAGCTCTAATTGTTCTTTTTAAAAATTTATTTTCAAAACGGTAATTATAATAACAATATTCCCCTTACAGTGTTTTGTAAGGGTTAGATGGAAGAGTGTATGTATATACACAACTCACATAGTGGCTAACATAGTTAATTCAAGAAATAATTTTGAAAAATTTTATTAAATGATTCCCTTTAGGAAATCATTCTTTCAACCTATAGAACAATAACTATTACTATATATGCCATGATTTTCCATATGTAACTCAAGTCTTTTGAATTGCTGCCTCTGGTCTCAATGAGTTTACTAGAAAGTCTTGGATGTTGAAACCTGAGGTTCATATCAAAATTAGATATCTATTTAGTTGAAGAAATCTACCATCACTATTGTAATTTAAGGAGTTTTACTCAGCATAAGAGAATATTTACAGATTTTTATTAAATTGTCATTCCGTATAACATTTTCTTACAACTGTTGACAGATTAAAGCTGTGTTTTTCATGATAGGATATTCTGTATACAGCATGCGTTTTTGCGGTTAGTGTTACAAAAATAAATTTAAATGTTTCTTTCTTCCATTTGGTATTAATATGCAGCTGGCATGTATTTATAAATGATGCATAAGTAGCTATTTTTTACCCCTTTTAAAATACAGAGATTTTATTTGATTTTTTTTTCATTTTTAGCACTTTGTGTTCTCAGTGGTAGAAATGATCATTCCTACACATTTCAAGTCACCCCTTTCTTCCCTCTTCCCTTCACCCCAAGACCTTAAAATTGCTTCACGCACTGTGGGTTTGAAAATGTTACATTAAGTGAGTCCTGTTGTTACCTGCCTAGAAAATCAAGTTGAAATTTTTCACTAAACTTTCCTCAGCCTGTCACAATTAATGATGTGGAATTGACTTTGGGGCTATTCCAGTGATAGATCTGAGACATGTAACAGATAAAAAATTAGATAAAAGACTTTGATAACCTAGAAGTAGTAACTCAAATACGATTTTTTTCCACTTCAATTTTCATGGTGATAAAAAAATAAAGACTTAATTTCAAATTAATCACTTCTTTTGAGCAAATTATTTATGTGTCCTAGCCCTCAGTTAAGACACAAATAACTCTCTTCAGTCAGTTGATATAACAAATAAGATAATGTATATAAAGGCACACAATAAACTGGAAAGTTGAGAAGGGTGTGTCAAGTAGTATGCTTGTATTTTGCAGATGTTTTTAAGTTTAATCATCATTTCAACTCTAAGAGATGCATGTTATCACCATTTTGCAGATGAAGAAACTTAGGCTAAGTTTTTAGGATTTGATTTTCATCAAGATCCAGCTGAATCCAAAGCTAGTGGTTTTTATTTTCTTATCACAATATGTAAATAAGATATTATTACTTAATTATATATAAGTACCTTATTTTATTCAGTGTGTAAAATTCAAATGTACTAAAACAAAAAATTATGCAGAGTAATTATTAACTTTTCAAAAGATTTCTTTGCTTCTGAAGGCGCAGTAGTGTCTTCTTAAATAAAATTTTATTTCTAGTGCCATTAAGATACAATTTGATTTTTAGGACTTCATTTATATGTGAATTTCCAGAAACATGTGTTTTAGATAGTCTGATGTGCCCCTATAGTGCCTTTTCACTTTGAGCTCAGGAAATAGATGAAACACATTTGACAAAAAATAAATGTGAAGGTTAAAAGTTAGGATTTACATAGTGTGCTTTCCATGTCTTCATGATAATGTAAATCTGAAATGTACCTGGGTAATAAGATATAAAAGATGTTTATTGCTCTAATTTACTTACAGGCCATTAGCTTCCCACACATCTGAGCTTTGAAGAACTAGACCAAAGGAAAATGTGCTTATGATGTCCAAAAAACTAAGTTTTTTAAATATGCTAAAATGGTCCCATTAGATCCTTGAACTCATGTGATATCCAATTTAGGACATATTGGAAGTAACAGTCACTGAATCCAGTTACTGTTTGCTTCTTTGTTTTAAAATTATATACTGAGAATTTACATGAAGTAAGTGTGTCATGGAGGAGATACTTAAAATTTGAAAATTGTATGTACTTTAATTGACTGTATATTCATCTCAGTTTAGTATTTTTTCTGGCCATAACAGTTAAGATAATAACTAAGCTATTCTAAAACTTAACCAAATGAACAGTGGAATGTTATTACAAAAGCCTTTAAAGGTAAATAATCCTTGCCCTACATTTGATGATTCAGAAGTTATTGTTTTTAATAAAGTTCTTTTGCATTGCAGATAATGTATTATTTCATACTGATAGATTTTAATTTGCATTGCCATTTTAATCCTCTGAGCCTCAGGATGGCACCAGCTGAGTCTTACCGTGATGTTAGCCCTCATTATTGGACCATCTAAGGGTCTTTCTCTTTAATAATGGGAACTCATTTAATACTGTATAGTTTGTGTTACATAAAAGATAATTACAGGATACCTCGTAGTAGCTCAAGTTGAAAATCAATTTAAATAAGTTGCTCCCAATATTACAATAGACACAAAATGAAGCTTATTGTTAATTACTAATTATGAGACAAAATCATTAAAAACCCTGCGGACAAGAGGAGAACAGATTTGATTCATTTTTCATGTATGGTTAAGACATGTTCCCAGGTTTTACAAGCTATGTGGATAGAGGTTACTAACATCTTATGAAAATTAAGTGCTAAATGTGTTTTAAATGTAATAATTTGAAGTGTCCTAAACACAACAGTAAAAATGCTCTCAATATTTCTACCCAAACAATACTGCTGGGTAATTTTTGAGGCTGTAAGTTAATAGAATCAGTCATCCATCAACCCCTGAATAGAACCAGGAGCTGCCAGACAGACATGAAATCTGAAGAAAAGAGGATATTAGGATCCAGTAATCAAAGATAAGTTAGAAGTGAGTGATTCGAGATGTTGAGCTCTAAGTTGATAGGGCAGGAAGATAGCTGTGTCAGGTGAGATCCAAATTCAGAAAACTTAGTAAATCAACCTAAAAGTATAAAGATTTGGGTCACTTTGACAGGGACTGGGACTTTCTATAGATGCTATGTCAAAAAGGTGAGTATGATTGGAGGGTTAATTGTGAGCGTGGACACAGCATTTACTTTTCTTCAATCTTAGATGTGATCATAAAATTAAAATCAAATTAATACTCTTCTCACTTGGTTGAGAGGATCAGAACCTAAACTTGAGGTGTGTGTGTGTGGAGAGGAAGAGAGTGGACTGTAGCCAACTACAAGTAGAGTAAAAGAAAGAGGAAGAACAAGTACAGCAGATTCTAGTAATCATTGAACACATTCACTTGTGGAAGTGGCTAATGGCTAGCAAGTTACTTCCAAATTTTAAATCGTTTTATTGAGTTAAAATTCAGGGCCAGAACTTGTTCTTTTGGTCACAGTACACAATTGATTTTTCATAGCATTACTCTGGAGCAATACTGAGATAACTGTGAAGCTAGTGGAATTTTAACTTTT
The DNA here is from genome assembly GCA_030015415.1 of Cynopterus sphinx. Lineage (NCBI taxonomy): Eukaryota > Metazoa > Chordata > Mammalia > Chiroptera > Pteropodidae > Cynopterus > Cynopterus sphinx. Next base: position 33,356,025 of record CM057380.1, read on the forward strand.
TCTTGAGTTGCTGAATTCAGAGTTCTCTTAATATTATACTGTGATATGGAGGTAAACACAAAGTATTTGAATAAAAATTGATAAAACAAAAACAAAACAAAGACCACAGTTTAATGAGTGAGAGTTCCTTTTACTTTCTCTCCTTTTTTCATTTTCAAAAATTGGTTTTAACTTTATTTTTGATTCATTGCACTTCTTTTTAAAGTCAGACTTAATTGTATCCTTAAAGTCTTTGAGTTGAAATTGTTTTCTAGTAATTTCCTAAGGATGGTCAATTTTATTTTTTTTCATCACTGTGTAAATTTCTACCAACCTAATGATTGGTATTCTGTTGCTTACCCTTGCTTCGCTCAGACCTTCCCACCCCAAAATCCTCAAGAAAATAGACACTCAAGGACTGGTTCTGATGGGTGGGAAGGTGTAACACTGGACAGTGATAGTTTATGCATGTTGTGTTTTTTGTGGTTTTATATATATATATATATATATAAAAACTCCAAGTGAATCCACTTTTGGGTTGTTTTCCTCAGATTTTGGACTTAAATATATGTTTGTAGAACCATGGTGGACTCTCTTGAAACACTGATTCTCAATATGATCAGACTTCAATAACTCATTTGTATATAATCTTCTGTAAAGTACTTTTAATTTTACTGAAATGAAGCTAATAGAAGATATTCTCTATCTACATATGCAATTTTTAAAACTAATTTAAATGATATATACTTTATTCTGTAAATGTATGGATATGACTTTACTGGAAGACAGATGAAGTAGTAGTTGGATACTTATGACTGCATATAGAATTACTAAAATGGAAAGGCTAAAATGCAGACAGATAGTTATGCTGTGTTGGAGACACAAATACTGTGATCAGCTCTGTTGCTAGTCACCTGATATTCCTAAATGGTAACTGACTCTTGATAACGCTCTAAAAAATAAAATATAAACTTCCTTAAATTTATAAAATTGTTGTATCCTGGGAGAATTCATATTTATATTAAACTATGACCAAAATAAAATATTTAAATATTAATATGTAGAAAGGAGTTGAGTTATGGGCTCAGATCACTATATGTACATAGTTTTTTCACTTATGTATGTCTAGCAAGGTATTTTAAAGGATATGTGACATGTAGAATAATTCTTCCCTTTTAGAATATTTCTTGAATGAAGAACATCTAGCAAGTAGTGCTGGAAAATTAGTGTAAGAGCCTCCAAAATTTAAAAAACAAAAACAAAACAAAACAACAGCAACAACAACAGAAATACAAGCAGTAGGAAAAAACTGCTGTAGGTGGAAACTATTATTGCTCTATACTAAATTTTAATCTATATTAAATTTCAAAAATGTTAGTTCTATAAGAAAGGTCTAAAATCAAATAAAATCATAAGGAAATAATAATAAGACATGCTGGTATCTAACATGCCTGATATTATGGATGTTCTGCAGTTCATAAATAGAAATGTATGTATTTGTTTGGGTTGTAGACCTAGACCAAGTGTGAGTGAGAATATCTGACCAAGTTAACTTTTCAAGGCCCTTTTCTTCAAATATTAAATGACACTACATAACATAGCACATATGACCATGTTTTGTAAACTGTTAAAACAACTACAAATGTTAACAGCTCTATTAGGGAGATTTCCTTGAATACTGACACAAAGATTTGTTAATGGTTCCTGAGAAGGCAACTGGAATCCTCTTAATTCATTTGTTCTCCTGGGGAAGTAAGTTTAAGTAAGCTTAGACAAAGTTAATGATTCATTAGACTTTGAATTTTGGCCCCAGAAACAATACTGTTTTCTTAGGACTATGTATTCCTCTGAGTGCTGTGTGGTTGGGCAGTGGAGAGTGACTAAAAGGTCATTTACATTTTCTTTTTGATCTTAACAATACACTGGAATCAAAAAATCATAGCTATTTAGAAAGTCTTTAATTGTTTCAGTCATTAAAATAATGTCTTTTATTGAACACTAAACATATGCCAGACACTATGTTATTAAAGATATTGTACGCAAGTCATATGATCTCTCTTATTCTAACTGGATGTATAGGAAAAATACTTGTGTCTTCTTCTACAGGTTAAAAATTAAGTGTCCAATCTGTTTTAAATGGTCTTACTGTCAGCATTCAAAATTAGTCTTCAAAATCTCATGGATAAAATTGCTAATTTCTGAAATAAACTTTTCCTATTGCCCTTTCTCACTCTAAAATGATGTCAAAGAGTATTTGGGAAGAAGTAATGTATGAGACTGTGGCAAAAGTTAGTTTCTTCATTTCAACACCCTGTTGTCACATTTAGTCCCTGCACCTTGCACTTGGATATACCAGTTATTTGTAAGTGACATCTACAGCTAGTTCAGATTATATCCTCCTCTGATAGCCATTGATCAGCTCTGAATGGCAGCCTCATTCCTATTTGGCTTCAAGAAAGTCAGACCCCATTTTCTGTCCCAATTCACTTTCAAACTCTCTTTTGGATTCCTCTATATTACCTTGGTGGACCACATGGCATGTCTGCTGATTCTCAACTCACTGTCTTGGCCACATGAGATGGTAATTGCTACACAGCAAAAGCAAACCCAAAAGCCTCTCTTTGACTACTTTTGTTTCTAAGTGTAAATAAGATTTAGCTGTGTTTTGAAAGAGTATGGGGAAGCCTAAGCAGTAGCCTCTTTATAGAGACTAGAGTTATGATGGAGCTTGCAGTTATACGAGCCCTAATTTGCTCGTGAATTTACTGCCACTTACCTGGTGCTCCTTCCCTATCTCTTGAACAAATTTTGGAAAGTTGAGACAAAATCTGCTGGAATAATTCTTCTATTTTTTTCCTCCTTTCCTGTAGTTCTGAGGCAATCAAGGGAGAGCAGGATTTGACACCACAACCTTTCCTTGTTGGCACTGCCAAGTCTGACCCTCCTTTACCTAAGAGAGGAGCCAAAAGAATTTTAACAATTCTCCATACAATGGCCTTGTTTGCAAAGCTTCCATGTGCTGCAAAATTGTATTTTGAATCAGAAGATAAATTTTATCTTGATTTTTTTTTCCTTTTTGCATTCCATCTGTTACCTAATCCTTTTATTCTACCTTGCCCCATTCAATTAGGTACCTCAGGTGAACTATAATAAAATACTTCTTCTCAAAAATGCACACTAGAAAAGAACTTTAATAATTTAAAAACATATATTTTTAGTAAAATAATATATTTTTAGTAGGAACTTGAAATACAGTGATGGAGAGGAAGATAGACATGGTCCTTATTCTGTTAGTTGAGAATGGGCATAAAACAAAAACACAAATAAATTGGAGTTAGTGTTACAAAAGAAGTAAACAATGTTAAGGCAGGGAATAGTGAGAAGATTGAAAAAATTGAGCGAACCCATTTTACAGGTGACACTTTAAAAAATGAAATAACAATTCTGGCATGGATCCAAGCTATACTGGCTTTTATAAACTATTATATCAACTAATATAAAATATTCACAAGGCCTCTGCTCCAATTAAACTAGGCTGCTCACCACCCCATCATGATTTACATATGCCATACCTTTGCACTTTATTTTTCTCATTTCTAGAATGTCATCTTCTCTCACTTCTAGGCATCATAATGTTCTTTCCACCTCAGACACATCCTTATTCATAAATCCAACTCTGATTACCACCTCTAGAAATAAGCTCTTAGCTCTTAGAGAGGTAACATTTTTCACTCACTGCATCCTGAGTTACCGTTTTATTTCCCACTGAACTGAAATCTTTTTGTGGTCCAAATACTAAATGCTGTAAATTTATATAGTGTTTTCCTCATAGTTATCAGTAAACATTTGGTGAATGAACACTTGAAGAATGTAATGAAAGCTTATGATCCTAGATTTCATAGAAATTCTTACTATATAAATGGTTCAAGTACTTTATGATGCAATACAGTTAATGAAAGACATAGTTTCTGCTTCCGTTTATGGCAACATTAAATGCATGCAAGAATAAAAGCACAATGAAGCATAAACACAGATACGTGACTAATTTTGTGTATAAGCAGATCAGAGCCAAGTGTGGCTAGTGAAGAGAGCCAAAGGCAGAAAGGCCTGAATTTAAATCATTTTGAAGTATAGGCTGAACAGGTTTGGTGCCTTAGGGAAAGTGCCTAAGGAGAAGCTGTAGAAATTGCAGAAGTTGTAGAGGATGCATACAAGTTCTGTGTAGAGGATATTAATTTTATATGCCTAACTAAAGTATTAGCTGGAGAATCTAGTGCATAAGAGAGATAGAAGCTTTGAAGCCTGTGATTAGAAGTCTTAATTATATTCAAGGGATAATTGAGAGCCATTGCTGTCTTTTGAGGATGGTAACTTGAAATAATATTTAGGGAATACTTCTACTCCTGCCCTTTGCTCATGCTGTTTTCCCATCTGGAAGATTTCTTTTCTTTTTCTTCCCACCTCTTTTTAGCCCATTTTACTTCAAGGATTATTTCAAGTCCCTCCATTTCTGGTTTTTCTAATGATTCTAGTCAATGTGCAATCTCTCTCTCTCTCTCTTTCTCTCTCTCTCTTATTCTTTCTCCACATCCTCTACGTTTATTGCTTTCATTGCAAAATTAGCACTTGTCTTAATTTTCTCTTAATTCCCAGTTGACTCCTTAAAAGACTAATTTTTGGTCACATTATGTGGTCTTATTCCATAGTCCAGAGGTGGTCAAGTAGATGATATGAAAAATAATGTCTCTGTAGTCAGGGATTGTATGTTATATTCTTTTTGTATTTTATCTAGCATAGATCCAGGTTTGTGGGTGTTTAATTCATATCTTTAACTTGAAATGAGAGAACCTACTACCCAAATATCAACTTAGGGATAAATATAAGTTTAAGGGTTAGAAGAGAACTTAGAGTCCTCTCCAGAGCTTGTGTTGGAATGAAATATGAAATTAGTAAATGCTTTGTATAGCATTTTTGCCTCTCACTGGCATTATCTAGATTGATCATGTGTTAACTTCACCATATTTGGTTCTATATGATATTGGTCTGCCGCCAGAAGCAAAACAAAATGAAACAACAATTATTTCCTCTAGGTGAAATGTTTCCACTATTGAAGGTTTTTGAAAAAGCATTATTGGTTTCTGGCCGGTAACTGAAATATAAGTTAAATTCCCACTTGTGGAATGACTTTGGTCATTTGAAAGCCAAGATTGTCAAGTACAATGCATCATTTTATAACTGAGTGCAAAATTCTGTTGCTTTGAGTACATACAATATCTTTCATAATGTGGACTTAAATATATCAGAAATTAGTATAAGACTTATTTTTTGGTAGCAAAAACTAGTAAATAAAATTAAATGTATAAATACAATTTACTGTACTACTTATTATACTTAAACTTGGCATTATTATGATTTCCTTTATATTTAAATGCTAGAGATAAAAATTCTCATTCGAAATCAACATTTTGTTAAGCCCATTAATGTTTAAAGGAGGAGCTTGTTCCCATATTAATGAGGTAGACACCATTACATCATTTCCTTAAGTAGTCACTGTGGTTTCAGATATATAGAAGTAAACTATAAATCTTATTTGGCCACTATCATTTCTCTGTGCCTGGCATAAGTCTATTTTTACTCATTCGTTTTTAAAAAGCAGTGATATACTCACATTTGTGACATAAGGATTAACTGATAAATATCCTTACTGCCCTCAAATACCATGTGACTACTGTATATTCAAGCAAGTAATCAGTTATGTCTGAAAATATAAAATACTATGTAAATGCAAGATATGACTTTTCCAACTGCATTTCTCTAGTACAGAGGTAAGATTGGACTTATCAGATATTGGCAGTGGGTGTCAAAACTCCTTGGTAACATACTAGTTTAACTTTTATATTGAGTATTTTAGAAATGTGTTTAATAGCTGAGATTTGGAAGTGCACAGATGCTACCATGCCCTAAAGGCAAAGATGAGCTGCTTGAATTTAATATGAACTAAAATGATAATACCTTATACTTAAAAGCTAACTTTTTAACAAGATACTCAGATATCTTTAGCTGCATTTCCTCTAATCTTTAAAATCTGTGAAGATGGTCTCTGTGAATTGGGTTAAATGCATTGGAAGTAATGCCATTAGAAATAAGGAGAGGTCACTTCTCTATTAACAGCTACTGTATAGAGTCAAAAGTACATGTCCGATTTTAGAAAGAGCTGATTACACAAATATCTTCTTCACCAGTGGAATGATTCAATCAAATCAAGTATACTTGCTGTTTCATGTCATACAGTTTTGTGACCTAGAGAGTTTTGATATATACTTTCTTTAAGACTATAGGAAAATATGGTTCAGAACAAAAAAGGAGGAGGTGAATTTACCAAAAAAGATTTTTTTTAAGTCTGTGGGATATCCAGAGAAAATATTTTCAGAGAAAGTTTCAGATACTAAATTGAAGAACAAAAGTAATTAGAAAACTATTAACATGGACACATTAGTTTAATTATGAAGCAGAATGCAATTTGTAGAGAAAATGTAAAAGAACACTCTTTAAGGACAACACACTATCGATAATGGAAAGATAGAAAAATAATATGAGAACAAAAGTTTTGAGAAAGGATGAGGCAAGTTCAGAGGTAACTAAATCCTAAAATATCAACAGAGAGTGCTGTGATTTTTGTAAGACGTATATTGGTTGTTCCTGGTTGCCATTGCTGTGAAACTCAGGCATTCTTTTCTTTTTGCTCTGCATTAAATAAGATCAGTTGTTAATTATATATTTATTCTTCTATATATTTAAGTCAGTGTTCCATTACGGGGTACGTAAAATAAGATATGACGATATGAACCACAAATAAAACATTATATACTGAAAATGGTTTAGACACTTCAGTCCAACTGGGATGCTGAAGGCTTTTGAACAATAATGACAAGTTCCATGTAGAGCCTCATTGTTTTGGGTTGATTGGGACACATTGATGGGTACATGATAGAGAGCTTCATCTAAACTGAGGTATGAATTAATTCAGCAGGACATATTTTGCTGTCATATTGTCTCGTGCTACAAAAATAAGCAATATTGCACAGTTGCTGTTTGTCTGAGTGTGTGGCTGGGTAAATGGAACATGCTTTTGTGTATAGTTTCCAGTATCAAAACCTGTCATTGTTGCATAAGCACAATTGAAAATATTACTTACCTGATAGAGTCCAGGCTTGATTGTCAATTAAAAAGTAAGATTATTAACCTAGGGCCCACAACATAATCTATGCAATGATCTTGATTAGAAGACTACTCACATGGGCAATTTGTGTTGCCTTTTATTGAATGTGACACAACACACGTGCATCATTCATATAACCAATTGCTTCCAAAGGATATTAACAATAAATGAATTCCAAAGCTGGAGAATAGAAGTGCCAGCCTTACATAAAAGTATAGACAATTGAGATGTTGAAAACATCTAGATTTATCAGACGTTACTAGTAAATTTTACATTTATCTTTATTTGTCCTCGCATTTTTAATAATGATATTGAGACTTTTCGATTTGTCATTTGAGAATTTTTCAGAGAATTTTAGTTCATATGTTGAGTAAATGACTCCTAATTTAGTTTTTAAATTAGTCAATTAAAAAAAGAGTACATTTTATGGCCTAAGTAAAGTTGCCAAAAAAATACATTTCAAGGTAAATTACTTTTTCGGGATGTTACCAAAGTAAAGAGGGTTAATTTGCCTGAGTGCAATAGATCGAAATAAAACACAAACAGCAGTTTGCAGCAAAAATAGTAAAGGTTTATTATTTAAAGAAATGGCACCAAACCAGGAGACACAGGTGAGCCAGCACTCAAAGACCTCCCTGATGGCCTCTAGGGTATAGGTTTTATAGGGGGAAAATGATTAGTCATGGTAGCTGAGAAAGTTAGGGTCCTGGGCTCTACTTATTAGTCAGGGCTAGAGTAGGAGGCAGTTGATCGTTGCATCAGGTTCTAATGTCAGTCATGATGTCATTCTGTGTGGTTTGAAGAGCATGTGGCTGCTATGGCTGTTTCACCTTCCTGGGTCTGGAGCTGAAAGGTAACTGAAGTCAAGATATTATCTTTAGTTTGACTAGAACTTTGTTTCTGTGGAAACTGAGACTTTGTTTCTAAGACTGATACTGACCAGAATTTGATGGCCTAAGTACTTAATGATTAAGGGAGTGGTCATGCAGTATGTGCAATTGTGGAAGGATAAAAAAGGAAAAGAAGCAAGTGAGTATGAGACCAGTTTGAAACAAGGAGAAAGAGAAGAGAAAAAATTATTTCAAAGAAGTGAGGATTTGCATGGTTACAAGGAGAAGAAAGAGAATACCTAGAGAAAAAGAGAATACCTTTGTTATCTAGAAGTACTTTGAAAATATGGCTCTGTAATTTAAAGTATTTTATCATTCTAAACATTATTAACACAGTCAGTCCCTGAGTTTCAAGGAGTTGTGTTCTGACATTCACTTGTCAGTCAATAGCTTTTAAACAAAAAATATATTTTTTATGTTGGAAACGGTGGTTAGGTTCCTAGGCCCACAAAATCCTCCTCAAACAGTGTAATCTATGGGGATACATCCATACTTGAGATTTATGACCACCCATTTGTAGTTCTGAGTTATTGATAAAGTTTTAGTTGTAAAACTGGGCCTCATATTCAAATCTTTTAATCCTATTACTTTTCAAAGCCATTTCCACCACTATGCTACCTCTAAAATGTGTTTTTTTTAAATTCTTTTATCTGTTAGTAGTCCATAGATTTTCTCTAAATTGGTATTATAGGAAGCATGTCTGCAAGCATAATTCAATCTTGTCTTCATCACTTCTTATGATGAAACCTTGGGCAATTTAATTTCACTGACTTTCAGTTTCTCCATATGTAAAATATAGAATAATACCTATATGTTAAGGTATTAGAAAGTTTATGAAGTGCCTGACAAAGTGCCTAGCATATACTGAGATACTAAATATATGGTAGCTAGTTATATGTAATTCTTTATGTTGCCTGTGAAGAAACTAAGTTCCAATTTACTTGACCAACAAATAGAAATCTATTAGATTAGACATTTCAAGAAAACATTGAACAATACAGCAATGTCATGAGACAGGGGCAACTAACACTCAGAAATAACCACAATCAAATATTGCTCTCAACATTCTCTCTTGGTCCTTTGTTTCTGCTTGTCTTTGGATCTTGACTCCCCTGCCCACCAGAGCATTCTAACTTTTCCCATGGCATAGTAAGAAAATGGCTCTTTTAGTTTCCAAGACTTCTCATCTCCACTTCCTTAAATCTAGGGAAAGGGCTTTGAGGGACCCTATTAATTTGGCGATAGACCCACAGCTGAACCAATCATCTGTGGCCTGAGAATGGAGTTCTTTTGAACTAAGATGGAGAGTCATGTGGCATCTGTCTGTGAGGGAGGAGGAGAGTGAAGTTTCTATAATATGGAAGAGAAATTCTAGGCAAAAATCTGTTTACTCCACTTGTTCTTTTTTTCCTCCACTGTCTTTCCTCTCTTTGTTTTCCTTTACCTAAGAATAATATGGCCCATTGACAATTGAAAGACCATCAGATAGACTTGTTTTCTTATTTCTTATGACTTTTAGCCACATGAAAATGTTTCCCTACATACTCTCAAATTTATGAATTTCTGTAAACTAATTGTACTTCCATGATTATGTTATAATCTTTATTTACCTACAAAAAGTTCTGCTGACATTATGAGATAAACATCTGAACAGAATATTGTGTTTCATAGAAGTATTTTTCTGGATAAGAGTAGGTATTTTCTGAAGAAAAAAGAATGCTCCTGAAAATGGACATTCTTCTATAGACACAGATTAGGATGAAATGCAGACTTGGCTATAATTATCAATGCTACTCTTCTCATGTAATTAAAAATATATATAATCAGAAGTAATATTACGATAATAGTTTTGCTCTCAAAGAAGAGTTAAATATTTTTCTGCAGTTTTAATGTTTTTTTTTTATTTATTAACATCTAAGTATGTATTTTATAGCACAATTTCATAGATATTCATAGGAAAACCTAATGTGAGTTAACAAGTCTAGAAGCAAAGGTTTGGGATTGGACCAGAGCAGGGCTCAAGTATTGTTTCTTAATTTTTATTTGTGTCCATATTTCCAGGTCTGGGTGTCTTCAAACAAATTATTTTACCTTTCTCAGTCTTAGTTTCTACAGCTGTTAAAAAAAATAACAAATAGTGGTTACTTCATAAAATTTTTTGTGCGAATTGAATAAAAAATGCATGCAAAGTATTTAAACCACAGTATTTTGATACAGGTTAGTGATGATAGAGATAATTATAAACAAATTAGTGGCCGTTTTAATCTTTTGGTTGATTTTATTAAATTTTTAAATAAGAATAAGAAAACAACATGCAAATATCTATATTGTTTTTAAAAGCAATATGGAGTGGGAGAAACATTTTCAATCAATTTTCATGCTCATTTTCTTTTGGTATGTTAGACCCTCTTAGTGATTAGAGAGTAAATTACTCAGATTACTGGGGCCATTTTGTAAATGAGTGCTCCAGTGCATTGAATGGTAACCAATGTCCTGAAAGCATTAGGATAAGGTTTTAAAAGTAAGAGAAAAATTTTTTTATATGCTTCATTTTCAAAACAGTTTAAAAACTGTCTGTTTTCTCATATTTTAGTTTGTTAGGTTTTTAAATCCTTAGGAGAATTATTGTTTTCGTGCAGAAGATAGTTGATTTCTGGAGCTTTGTAGTTACTAGTAAATGCTGCTTGATAGTGGTGTCTACAACCTCACTCCCAGATCTAAGGAAAGAAAATCCAGGAGAAAAAATCATCCATTGCAATATTGAATTATCAAATGGCAGATTTTTGTTCAAAATGCAAGTTAAAACAAAATCTGGGCTCTGGCATTTTTTCAAATACTATTCTTCCAACGAGATATAAGAGTACTCCTACAGCATTCAATTAAATAGATTCTGGTCCTTTAATGGATTTATGCACTTTCTAATGAGAGAACAACCATATTTCCTTTTTTATGTGTAAGGCTTTACCCACTAATGATGAAATGCTTTAAAATGGTATTTGCTCCTCAGTTTCAATAGGTCACATTATTTATTCAGTTCTCAGCACATACCTTGTTTTATGTATGTCCTGTGGAACATACAAAAGAAATATGTCCTTAAAAAATAAAACTTTTGCCAGATAAATGTTTTCTATAGTAAAGGGAAAAATAACTGAAATTCTGATTCTGTTTTCCCAAGTGAATGAAAGATTAGTTTTTAAAAAAGACTTCACTTTTGTCTTCACTGATATTATTTGCCTCTGTGGAGTTAGGAGAATGCCAGTGATGAAATGGGGAGAAATGTTGGACATCATGCAATTAGAAACAGTGAATTTTTAAAAACAAAAACTAGGGCCCTTCATGCCTTTAATCATAGCAAAACCAGTTCTTAGATTTCTAATCTATTCAGCAATAGCCAATCATAAGAACGTCTATTCATTGTTTTATTGTGTAAAAATGAGAAAATTAAGGGAAATACATGTTTAAAACAGTTCTAAATAATAATTTTAGGTGAATTAATTATACAGTGAGGCTGACAGATATATGTTTTGATTGAGATTATAGAATTACTGCAGCTGTCCTATATATACTTAGCTTAATAATATTATGAATTATTATATCACTTGTCATAATGCTTCTTATAATCACTGAAGGGAACTAATCCAAAATCAATCTAATTTTTCTTTTATTTGAATTAACATTTCATAATTTATTAAACACTATGACTTCAGTACTGTAACCAGTAACATATCTGTTTTTAGTTTTGCTTTTATATGTACCCTTCTAGCCTTTCTATTTCATTCACAGTTATAATCAAAACTGATAATTATCTGGATAAATAAATATATTTTTCTTCTCAAAACAGGACATGGCCTTAAAAGTATGTGATGCTTCATTTTAAGAAACACTTTACAAAGCCATATATCAATACAGATATTTGTACAACTCTAATTTGAAACTTAATGGCAATTTGTGCATGCTATGGTTGTGTATACATAGATATTTGTAGTGACTTGATTATTTTTTGTAATATATGTTTTTTATTTGGCTTTTATTTCCTTAAATATGAACAAATGTTTTTCTTTACCTTTCTAAGAGAATGGAGAGGTTTAAAAGTAGGTATCCTCTCCATCTTAATTTTATTCTTTATTCTGTCCATCTTACCTGTTTTTCCAGCTCAAAGCCCAAATTTCATGATGATATATCAAACATGAGCATAAGATAAACGAATCCAAACTAAATGTCATGAATGCAGTTTGAAAATGTACATCCATAAATTTTAGGGCAAATCCAAAATCAACCTGACATTAAATATGTTAGCTTAGTCTTGTCAGGCTTTTCTCTATGGGTTTGCTTTGACCTAAATTTCTAACCCGATATTCTTATTCAAATGTGTCATGAGGGCAGCCAGATGGCCTGATTTTTCTGGAGCAGCAGTAAAAACTGTTCTGCTTTCTCATGGATTATTTGAAATATGTTGCTCTTGCGGTGAATATAAATATAACTAACTATCTCAGTGGGCTGAGCAGCAGAATGAGAGGTTTAAAGTCACAGATCCAAGTCCTTGTCTCCTGTACTGAGCCTCCGTGTAGCCTCTGTGGCCTTGACTTTTTGGTTTTCATTCTTGAAAATGAGAATTTGTAGTATGATAGTATTTTATGTCCTAAGGTTTTCTGGGGAAAGTAATGTAGAAAGGTATTGGAGTAGCAGCAGGTAATTTTTTGAGGACTGGTTAATAGAGACACTGTGAAGTGCCTCACAAATAATAATGAACTCTCCTCTCCCAGCGGTGGGGAGAAAATTGTCCACCATTGGAAGGTTATAGGCTGATAAGAAAAGAAAAAGAAAAAAGATCTTGCAGGTCACAAAGGTACTATTTAGTGCACTGAAGCATAATATATTAAGTGGACCTTTGTGGTAAAAAGAGCTAATTCACCTACCAAACTGAGCAAATTTACATTCTTCCCATCGAAAGGATGAAACTCTGCATAGCTAGTTATTCATCTTTTGGGAAATAACTGGGTAAGATATGGGCAATGGAGTAAATCAGCAAAATGAAATGTATTCTCCAAATGCCAAAAACCACAGGCTCCTGGGAAATATGCTAAAATATTATTGTTAATTGTATATCTACAAAAATTCTTGTAAATGCACTCATGTTAATCACTACTGTAGAAGTGCTATATTTCCTCACTTTTTATAATTTTCTATTTCTTGGAAAAATACAAGGTAATTTTAAAAGCAATCAAAAGAGCCAGAGTAGTTCATTTTAATTAAGCCTTACAAAAAAACCGCCTTATTATAGGTATGAACCCTGGTTAGTGACTTTCTCAAGGTGAGAAAAGATACACCCAGACCTCTACATTATTATAATATACTTAGTACTCTACGGGTAGAAAGAAATAAATTCCACCATCATTAAGAAAGCTGAATGAACAAAGCTGAATGGTAGTGATTTGTGTTTTCATAATGAGTTTCTTGTGTTGAAGGCAAAACTTCTGTCATATTTTCATGAAGATTTCATAGCATCTCTATATAATGAAATATATTTTCTCCTCTCTGATTAGTCCTCTTTAGACAGAAACCTGCATTTGTGTTTTTGGTGTCTAGCTATTGCCTAAACCTAATCTAGTCTTCAAAATTTCTGTCACTTTTACTTTTTTCATGCAAAAGATTTTTTTATAAGTGCTCTACCTGATGTATGTCAATCATACCTATAATAAGGTGGTTTTTTTGTAAGGCTTAATTAAAATGAACCTCTCTGGTTCTTTTGCCCTGATGTATGTCAGGGCAAACCACTTATGAATTAGCCAGACATAGTGTTAACATGCATTTGGGAGTAGCTAATAGAAATCTTAAAAACCAGACTTCACAAAGGTGCCAGAAAACCTCATTAATCAAAGTTTTTCTAAAGCACATAGGCAGAATAATGCCCCCCACCCCTAAGATGTCCATGACCTAATATCTGAATTTGTGAATATATTACATTATATGGCAAATGAGACTTTGCAGATGTCATTAAGTTAATTGAGATGGGGTGATTTTGCTGGATTATCTGGGTGGAGCCAGTGTAATCACAAGCATTCTTATAAAAGGGGGGAAGGAGAGTTAAAGTCAGAAGGAAGTGTAACAAGGAAGCAGAAGGCAGAATGATGCATCCTTCAGCCTCTCAAAACTGGAAGGGACAGGGAAGTGATATTTCTAGAGCCTCCAAAAAAATGCAACCCTGCTGACACCTTAATTTAGCCCAGAGAAACTGATTTTAGAACTTCTGACCTCTAGCACTGTCAAATAATACATTTCTGGTATTTTAAACCACTAAAATTTGTGGTAATTTTCTTAACAGAAAATCGATACACAGTGTTCATCTGACTTTTTAACTTTAGAATACAGAATTCTGAGGTTTAAATGAGAGCACAGTAATTCTGACACAACCTTGAGCCATTTCATCTTTTTCAAATAATAGAACTAGAATATATCTTAGTGAAACAAGCCTATTGCACCTGAGTAACTAAAGTCAGTGGAGATAAGTGACCTGCTCAGGGTAACACAGCTTATTAGCCACAGAGATGACTAAATTTGGGGCTCATAAGGCTCTTAGACTACTGATAGATAATTTCTACCATATTGACTCTGTTTTATGGTATGAAAATATTTCCTTCCAAAAGGTCAGTGTTTTCAAATGTTGTGATAAGGAGCTGGGTTAAAAGTGGGTGTGAGGGTGAAGGCACAGGCCACTTCAGAATAAGAATTTATTTATGTCCTGCTAAATTCCATGATAAGCAGTCACGAAATGATTAGCCAAGGCCCCTGCCCTCTTGATACCTGTAAGATAGGAAGACAAATATAAACAACTGTAATTGTAATTAATTAATTACTTATAAGAAACAAGTTCTGCAAAGAAGTCTTCAATCGCAGTACGCAGGGAATTTTTCCCTAAATCTAATATCTAATGGTCTCTGAATAAGATGATGACCAAAAAGAATTCAGTTTCATCAAGAGATCATTATATGATTTTGAACTGTTTTTCTTTCTGCAAAGATTTAATAATCACTTTTTATTTTAAGGAAGGATATATACATGTGTTTTTCAATGTCTTTGGAAACATGCTTGTGTCGATTTTAGAAGCACAGGTTTGTTGATGACACTTCACTGCAATGCCATCAGTTTCTATGGAGACACTAACTATTGTGCAGTTCAGGGGGAAAAAAAAAAGACTCCTCCGCTTCCCCGTGGCTTTAAAACTGTTTTTACTTGTTTTCTTATTCCACACACTCAGAAATAAAATTAAAATGGTTTTCTTCTTAAGCAACATAATTTGAATGCCAATAGAATTCTCTTTTATTTCACAAAGACTGTGAACATTTACAAATTAAATACTGTCCAACAGAAAACACGATCTTCCCTGACCATCCCATTCTAATGGCAAAGATAATGTTTTCTCTGTGTGGCTTATAAATCTAAATTTTTGAGCATTATATGAAGTTTTTTAAAAATAACTTCTACATTAAACACTACCAATAACTTCAACTTCGGTCTTTTGCACAGCTGTGGTATGTAGATAACTTTCATTTTTATTAACTGGAGTTACATTTGCATGCTAATAGCAAAGTACCCTTTGTAGAACCAAATTAGTACAAAACTATATGAAAGAACAAATCTTTTCTACTTAGAAGAGGCATAGCAATTCTATCTAATAAAGAAATGCTACGTTAGTGTTTGTTTCCTGGATCCTGATGGGTCCTTCCTCTTCCTTTGCATCATTTGTTTTAAATACTTGGAAAAAAAATTAGTGAATAAGAGACAGGATTCTTTGGTCTGATTTCCTTTTTTACACTGGCTTTATTTACTGGTTGGACCTTTTAGTTCATTTTAATTTCTCCTTAAAATAGGGTTCTCTGCCCCACACTAAGGTTTTGTTTTTTTTTTAAGTTCTACGAATGACTGAATTACATATATATCAGTAAATACTACAGTTGACAAAAGCTTAAAACCATTTAAAAATAAAACAATAAACCCCACTCTTGAATTCATACATTCAACTGTATTTTAATATCAGTTAAATGTTAAGTGTTAACAGTGAATCCATGGGGATAGTGTCATACTTTGCAGTTTAAGTAATTTTAAGTAGCACAAGGTCTTTCAACATAATTAGCACAGAATATTGAACCCCACCAGAAATATGGGATTCGTCATTAAATTTAGAGGCTTCTTTATCTCTCTCAGTCTAATCATGTGTGCAGAAGACTAATTGTTAATGGCATGGTCTTTATTGCTCATAGCTTTCTTTTATTTTAAATGTAATGGTCTGCTTTGTGAGAAATAATTAGGTTTTATTGGCCTACCTGCATAGAGGCTTTTGTTGAATGTCTTATGGTTTTGCCAATTTAAATCCCGAGAGCAATTAGAGGCTGTGGTGAAACTGTTCCTTAAATCACACACATATTGTGTTATTGCCTGCCTTTTATTTTTTACCTGCAATAGCAGATGCAGAAGCTTCAATTACTTATGAGTACACAGAATAATTGTTAGCCAATTCAAAAACTCAGTTTGGGAGTCACAAACTAGGGAGAGAAACAAATTATATAAGTTTGGCACATGCCAGTGTCCTGATGTCTGACATAGTCCCTCAAATAATTATGTTTTCAATTGTGGAAGAACAAGTCTTTATCTATTCTCTAAAGTGAATAGCAATTTCATTATTTAAAAAGATAGTCAGAATTGGCCGAACTGCAGTCTTTTAGTATGTGCAGATTTATTAAATGAGAATAATTTTTTGCTTCCTATAGTCATCTGGGAATTATTTGGTTTGCTCAGTGAGGTAAATATTAGGGACACTTTTCAAAAGTGTTCATAAAAATTATAACGACCATTTCATTTCTGAGAGAATTCAATTTGTATGATGAGTCAAAGACTCCATTGGTAAGATCTGATAGTATTACATAAAATATTGCAAGTTTTAATAGCTTTTAAGAGAAATCATGTTATGATGGAAAATTTTGCTGAATTATTTTGTTCTCTGCCTATTTACCTTTCTATGACACAGAAGCACTCAATGAGATTACTGTTAATAATTTAATAATGATGAAAATCACTTTTTTTCTATATCAGAATTGCCCTATAAACTGCATGTTACCTTGGAATTATTTATCCAGTAGTGATAACGTGTTGGTATTCACTCTTACCAAAACTCTTTCAAGTGACAGTAAACTTTACGTATATACCATTTCATTTGACCTCAACTTAACAGTGTCTGACCTTTCTGTATCTTCAACATGTTAGCTCGTTACCATTTGCTCAGAGAATTTTACTCCTGCTACCATCGAATCAATAACAGGGTACTTTAAATTTTGACAATTTACTTTAGTGAACAATTATTCTGCATAGGCTTTTTACCATTCTAATTGACAAGCCATCTTCACTCAAATTTATAATGTCAGGAATTATCAACCTCCAAAGGTACTGACAGCCTTAGACATCTGCATGCACAAATCAGTATTATTTTTCAACTAATATCCTTTAAAAACATTTTTTTTACTTAAATAATAGAAGCTAGTGGCAAACCTGAGCTAAATTTGAAAGATGTCATATGAAGTTGCAGAATACACAGTGAAATCAACTAGTGGAGGTTGGGTAGGCCTGCCATTTTTCATATTAAGAAATAGGTCATTGTAAAAATGTTTTCATAGTAACCCCTGGTACTAAGACGTTTATTTTCTCATTTTAAAAAATATTCTTCTCTGGATTAAAGGAAGAAACAGGAAAATTCTTTTATATTACCTGGCAGATTCATTTTGGGTAACAGATTTCAGACAGGCAAAAATACATATTGTTGCTTTGAAGCATATCTTAGATTTTTGAGATCCTAAGAAAGGTTTAAAGTTGTATAAGAAATTGGCTAATAAAATACTGTTGAAAGATTATTTGAGGGTGTGTTTCTTTTTATTGAAAAGAGATGAAGAAAATAGAAATTCAAGCATAACTGTAGCAGGTAGAAAGTTTTACTTGAAATAATCTGACTTTTTTGGTCATAAAAACAAATGCAATAATTATTTTGTTGTCATGGGGAAAACAGCATATTTGTGCATTTTTTTTTTCCTTAAATGGAGAGTATCTATCATTAAGAGCATAATTCTTTAAACCTGTTTGTGCTCTTTTGGACATTTTGGCCGGAAAAACAACTCCTTGTATTCAAAGTACTTAGGAGTTATAAAATTTAGTTGTAGTATTGCTCTTTTGTGGTCTCCAGAAGATCAAACATAACCAAGGAAAACATTCTAAATAGGGTTGAGATTATTTGAGTAATTTACCCCTTATATGCAATAGGGTTTGGGCAGAATTATGTGTTAGTAGTTATAATAACTTATGATAATTAAATAAAAAAAATTAAGCAGGTATAATTTGCATACTCCTCGCAAACCTTGAAATAGTTTTAGTGTTAAATAAAATGTAAAAGTTTTTCGTAATTTTATTTTCAGAGATAAATATTGTTTGTTTGTGATTTGATTTATGATTTGCTTAAGATCCATACTCTTTATGCATATATCAGTGTATTTTATGTACTTAAATGGAGGCATTTTGCATTTACTGTCCATCATTTGCTCTCTTCATTTTACAATATAATGAGAATTTGTTAATACATATAGCTTTATCACTTTTTAGCAATAGATATACTCTAATTTATTTGAACAGTTCCATAAGGTTAAGATCTGAAGTCTTTTCAAATTTTTTTTATTAGAAACACTACCACAATAAATATTATTATTTGTATATCTTTACGGAGTTCTTTAATTATCTCCTTGTAAAGGCTCCTGGAGTTAAATTTGCTGATTCAAAGGTGTTTAGGCAGCTAAAACTATTTTACACTCCCATCATCAGCATATGAAAATATGGGTTTCCACATCTCTTAGTAACATTGTTCTTGATCTTTTTTGTTCTATGATGCTCTGTTATGTTAAAATATATTTGATTTTTTAAAAAAATCTGTTGCCCTTTGTTATTAGTAGGTTGGTCTTCTTTTCAGCTCTCAGCTTTAGCGGGTATTACCAAACCTATAGAGATGGATCATACAGATATAGAGGTAGATATAGATATGCTTAGAGATATAGTTATAAACATGGATGCAGACATAGGCAAAGTTTGTGCATGTGTGCACATGCACACACATAGACACATCCACACATGCACTTTTCCATCATAAACCTTTGCTCATGCTGTTTTATCTACAAGAAAACTGATTTTTCCCTATTTACCTGATTCATTCTAGAAAGCTGAGTTTATATTCTACGATCTATATTAAGCCATCGCTGTTTTTGATTGCTCCTCTCAGAAATTTTTTTTTTTTTCATTCTTATTGTGTCTAAAGTGACTTGCACTCCTCTGGAACACTTATCTTATTCTTTTTAATTTGACTTAGGCATATCTCAACTTCAAAATTAGTAGGTAAGCTCCCTGGTTGCAGGATTTATGTCTTACTCATTTTTATCCTCCACAGATTCCTTTGATCTGGCAATATTTATTAATCTGGGAAAGGTAATAAGCAGAATTGTATATTTCTGAATTTCCTTTGTTGCCTATCACAAAAGGTATGATTTTAGAGAAGTATAATGTTCTAGAAAAGAACATGAGATTCAGAGTGAGAATTTGCCACTTAATTGCTGTGTAACTTTAGGGATGTTCTTCATCTGCTCTGTTTAATTTATTTGTGAAATGAAGATACTAACATACTTTACAAATAATAATGAATAAACAAGATAATAATTTAATAAGTGCTTTTAAAATTTTTCTATGAATGGTTATTATTATGGAAAAGATGTAAATTCTATGTCAATAAAAAGTAAATAAGAAGACTGAAATCCCTTTATATGATTAGTCCCAATGATGTAAATCTCAAGTGTAAGAATAGATAACAAGATTCCACGTGTAAATGTTATGACCATATGCATCCATCAGAAATTGTTTAGTAAAAGCAGGCAGAAAATCCACTCACAAATAGGGTTATACTCTCTTTCCTGTATGATAGAATAGTTAAATTAATGACTAAATTAATTAAGAAGAAACTGAAAAATTATCACATACCTGCTGCCAATACTAAACCCAATGGACTGTGAGATAGGAATTTGGTTACACTTAAAAATTACCTCACTGTTGAATATTAAGGTGATTTTTGTTGCCTATATTTAAAAATAAAATAACCCTAGCAATTACATTTTATAATTTGTTATTGGTTCAAAAATTAATGACTTTTACTGTACTGAATGGATCACAGGTGACAAAGCACTGTTTTAATTAACAGTGCCAGGTAAAGCTCCTTACAGTCAGATTGAATTTATAGTAGCAATTATACAAGAACTATATTTTGATCATCACAGTTTTATATTGAGGTTAAGAATACTAATCATATACAGTCCTGCCCTTAAGGTTTTGTGTGGTGTGGACAAATATATAAAGATTGTAAAATAAGTTAAACTCTTATTTATGTTCTTCTATCATATATTGATAAATATACTTTCATAATGACCTAAAGGCCCAGGTTTGAATATAGAATTTTTCAACTCTTGGACTTTCACATCACATCTTGGCTGAAGAACAGGCCCTTCATTTATTGCCTGATTCATTACCTTCCCACCCTGGCTTAGAGCTGCAACACAAAGGATTTTGTGTTCTGCATTTAGTGAATCATACTTCTAAGCCCCTCAATACAATCTTCCAGCTTCAAAAAGGCTATATCATGACCAACTATATCTAGAACTTTCTGGTCTAGATTTAGGGATACACGTACTAGTATAGTATTCTTCCTTCAGGAGATTAGACCAAGAAAGAGGTCTGCACAGGCCCTGGAATGGGCTCAGGATCATTAGGGCAGGGAATGGCAGAGTCTTGGGTAACTGGAGAATGGTGTAGAAAGTTACTGTAAATTGAAGATAGGCTCATCCATTTGGCCTTGCAGACTCTTTATTCCCTGAGGAGTGCAGGATGGCAGGGAGTCATGATGAGACTGTGTAAATTAGAGGGCCAAGGGACCCACCTCACATGGGTCTAGGAGTGTTGATGATCATACGTTAGTACTTGAATATATTTCAGAGATGTTAATTAGATAATGGTACAAGCATCTCACTGATTATAATACCTACCAAAATACACTGATTTTAAATTATATACACTTTAGAAAAAGAAAAAAACTAAACTTTATATTAAGCCAAAGCATTATTCAGTATATTAATTTTCTTTTAACAAATTTCTCAAGAACGTTAGTTCTATTGTGTTGTGGTATTGTTTCTTTTTAACATATTTTTTTGTCATATAGTTATTTAGAAATCTAGTTTCTACATGTCAAAGACAAACCATACCAAATAATTTAAACATAGATACAGCTACAACTATGAATATATGCACCAATACACGTCTAGGTATTGTCTATAAGGATAAATAACTAATCTATATACTGTAAAAAATTAAAAGAAATATTAGAAGCATAGGCACCAAATTGTTAACAATGGTTTCATTGGGATGGAGTCTACATTTTTAAAACTTTTTGTATGTTTTCAGTACTTATGTAATATTTTTAAAACTAAGGCCATGCAATAGACTTTAAAGTTATAAATGTCTAATGTAATACTTACATGTTAATTTGAAAGTATTGTCCATCTAACATTAATTTTGCTTTCATGCCATGCTAAACTGGTGATGGACATATCTTTAATTGAATTTGAAATTTGGTAGACATAACTAATTATGTTTTTTTCAAATATTTAATGAATGTATATTTAATCTGATACTGCAAGACAATTAAAATGAACATACCAAAAGATACAGCAAATATTAGCCTTACATAAAAAAGAGAAGAACCAACAAGGTACCCAGCTTTTCCTTCTTGACTTCTTTAGAACTCTATAGGTTCTAGAATCTCAGTACCTGCTGCATTTTTACTCATACTAAAAAAAAAAAATGGCATGGATTTCTCAAGATTGATGTATTTGTTTCTTACTTAAGTGTCTAGAACCATCTAATTTTTCAGCATTTAAATATCTAAACTAAGTTTTAAATGCAATGTTTCTGAATTATTTCCAATTTTTGCCTATTAAGTCATATTGTTTAAAAGTAATGTGATTTTCTGAAACATTGTTTATGAACATTCTCTAAGTCTATGCCTACAATGACCGTTGAATGCCCCACAAAAAAATCAAGTGTAATATCTCTGATTGCAGGGCTTTTGTTGAATTAATGAAACCTCAATATTGAATATTTAATTGCATCTGTAAATTTTTTTTTGTTAGCTGAAGATCTTTTAACAATGAAGTTCCTTTTTACCTGAGATACTTTAGAAGTATTGCATACACTTGGAGTCCTCTAATACAGGTTTAGGAAACTCAAAAGTATAACAAGAACCAGTTAAGTACCATGAGATGGTTAATTGTTTAGTTCATAAGAAAACAGGGACTTGTGGTTAACCTGCGTTGACCTGGGAGTGAATATACCTCTTAAAGTCATTCAAGTTAAGACTGTTTTAAAATACTGTGCCAGTGAAACTAAACACTTTCATGGGTAAGATTTGAGGATCTGGCTATGAATTTGAGACTCTAGAACCCAAATAATCCAATATTATACATATTTTTTTTTCAAAATTTACACATAGTCAAGGAGGTCCATAGAACACCATATTCTAAATTGTAGAAACAGGAAAATCAAGAGATACATATTTTCTTAGTAGGAATAATAGTACTAATTTTATGATGGGTACCTAGTTTTGTTTAGCTAATTCTGGCTATCCTTTTGGATTTAAATGAGTCAGGATAATATTTCATGGGTATCACAATTTAGATGTTTTCTAGCTAAGAGTCAACAGTATGCTAGCTAGTTTGTTTTTCGATGACAGTTGGGAGAAAAATCAGAGTGTAACTTGCTTCTCAGGTCAGGGAGGCAAAGGGCAATCTCCTGAGTCAAAACATGGAGCATAAAGAAAAAATGTCTCCCAATGAAATACAAACTGTTAAAGCAACCACTCACTGCATGCCATTTGTGTCTCTTTTGCTAATACAAGAAGGCAGCGAGGCACATTATTTTTATATTTTTTTTTGGTTAGGTCAGTCAAAGAGTTAAAAGAAAAGTGGAGGCTTAAGGGACTGTCTTTGTGGGAAAAGAGTGGGGGGTCTCCACGATACTTAACTTTTACCTGCTCTTAGGAGTACCCACTAAGTATGGTGGCTTCTTATGCTTGTTATTAGAATTGGCTTACCAGGGTATTGTTGAATCCCATGTAATGGCAACCTACTTATTCAAGGAGGTAAACTTAGAGCCTAGAACCTGACTAGCAAAGAGCCTAGAACCTGACTAACAAAGAGGCTGTCTGGAAG
Organism: Cynopterus sphinx; assembly: GCA_030015415.1. Classification (NCBI taxonomy): domain Eukaryota; kingdom Metazoa; phylum Chordata; class Mammalia; order Chiroptera; family Pteropodidae; genus Cynopterus; species Cynopterus sphinx. The sequence continues at coordinate 33,379,442 of CM057380.1, forward strand.
CTACCCAAGATACTGATCAATAGCCCTTTATATTTCTCCAGAGGAGGAACAGTATTTGTTCCAGGTTTGGAGTGGCACTGAAATGAAGGCTAACCACTCAACAAGTCAGAGAGTAAGCAATAGAAAACTGAGAGGGCACACAGTAATACTGGTTACTCTGCTCTAGAATTCTGACATTAGTTAAGAACCACAGTGTGTTCTTTGTTTTCTGTTTTTAGGTAGTTTTAAAAAGTAAACTGAAAACAGATCATGAAGTTGGTTCTATGCCTGTGCTTAATAATAATTTAGAAGAAACGTAATACATTCTAGCCACTCTGTTGAGTAATCTTTGTTAGTTTATTTAATTCTTTCAGTGAGGTAGGTATTATACTTAGATTTCCAGATGAGGATACTGAAATTTAGAGAAGGTGGCATGATTGCTTCGGAACACACAGCCAGGAAATAGAACAAGGGGAATTCAAACACCTGTTTGTTGAATTTCAGAACCTAAGTTAGCCATTCTTTATTAGCCATGAATGAGCTAGCTATGGTTAGGATTCTTAACCACTAAGCTTGTCTAAACATTTAGCACAATGCTTAAAATTTGGACTCTAGGCAAAGCTGCCTCAGCTCATATCCTGCTCCACCACCTACTATTTGTATGACCTTGAAAAAATTACTTAATTTTTTAATGTACATTTTCTTACTATAAAATGAGAATACTAATAGAATTTAATTCCTAGGGGTATCATTAATATTAAATGAGTTAATACATTGAAAATGCTCAGAACAAATGATACCTAGCCCAAGTGAATGCTCCATAAATAGTTGTCATTAGTACTATCTCGATTAGCATTATTACTGTTATTAAAGACCACCAATCCTACAAGTAAGGACTAAACAATAGCCTTGTAAATACATAAATGAAACATTGTTTTAACTTGAATATTAAAATTTAATCTTTTAAAGAGTTAATTTTAACACTTGAAAAGGCTAGAAAAGGAAGAGAGAAATATAGAATAACAAGGCAAAAATGATAGAGAGGCAGACAGACATGGAGGAAGAAATAGTGAGAGGCATACACAGCAGCAGCCTGGTTAGAGATGACGATAAACTTAAAGAGGCAAATAGACATTCCAAGAGGCTGTTCATCAAGTTATACAATTAGCTTGTAATTTCAAATGAACTATTACCTTAAACAAGGTTATATTTTCATAATTCTCGACAGACACTAAAATATCTCTCTTGTATTTATTCAGTTGGAGTCTGAAATGAAGCTTTCCAAAAAATAGCTGTCATAGTATCAACTGAGCATTCTGTGATACTGTGGAATCAGAAGAAAGAACAGAAGATAGGTCCCAAATAAATAAAAATTAAGAAAATAGATACTTGATCAGTGTTCTCTTGACTTGGTAAAATATCCTAGTGTTTGGATTTACAACTTACAAAGACACGTACCTTCATAACTTGGTTTTGATTTGTTTTTAAAATCAACTTTATTTTTTTTTTTATCCAAGAGGAGCAAAGTATTAATGAGTTAGCGCAGTAGAAGAGTAGAACAGTTGAGGAAAGGGAAAAGGTAGCACAGCTGTTAGCTTTTTTATAGCTTCAAATGCTATGCTCTGTGATAATGGCCCTCCTTTCTTTTTGAAAAAAAAAAAACCAAACGTTATTTTTATTTTTAAAATTATAATAACCCTGTTGTCTGTGGCCAGATTGCCTGACACCGAATCTCAACGTCCCACTTACTCTATGGCTGACTTTGGACAATTATTTGAACTTTCTGTACTTTTCACTTTTCAAGTGGGATTAATATATGCAAAATATTTAGAATAATGTCTTATGCCTACCTGTACTCAATAGATGTTAACTATTAGCAGTAGCTATTAGGTACATGATTATATCATTTAGCTTACTGTCTATAAAACAAGTCACATATGTACCCACAAGATATTATAAAATGCTTCAATGATACTTTGCTTCATATATGCCTTTATTCCTAAAGAGTTGCTTTTTATTTTTTGCTCCCTCTTACCAAATTAGAAATGGTCAAAGCTACAGAGATAAAGGATAAAGATGAAGGAACAAATAAACTAAGGAAAGAAAAGATAAATGTTTGAATGCAAAGATAATAGAAATTTATTTGCTACTCTACATTATTAAAAAATAATGTCTTTTGATGATATTAATTTTTTAAATTTAAATTGCAGCATTGGATTGGTTATAATGATTGTTTATAACAATTCTTTTTAAACACTTATAATTTTTATGTTATATTGCAACTCAGCCTACTATATCTTGGAAGTAGGAATGCAACTATTGATAACTCTAGGTATATAAACTTTCATTCACTTATTTATAAAATCTTTGTTAAGTATGTTTTAAAAAGTGGCATTCAAGAAAATGATCTCTGTGATCAAATCAATATTCAAAATTTATTTCCATCAATAATAGCTATAGCCTTAGTTAACCTCACATGTCTTGATTTCCTCATCTGAAAAAAGGGGCCAATGATAGTGTTTATCACAAAGATAGTTGTGAAATTAATGGAACTTATTCAGGTAAAGATCTGAGAACTGTGTCTGACACCATGTTTGCTTTTTATAATTATAACTGTTATTATATGATATTGATTTTTAGACTAGGAGGGTAAAAGATGAGAAAGATGCCATTCTTGGTCCAAAGCAGATTGCAAGTCAGTTGGAGAAGAAGAAAGAGTAAACAGGCTCTTATAATACAGTATGGTAATTGTTCTCCAGTAGATACAAGTACCTATAGGTTGCTACTAGACAAAGAATAATGAGAACTCATTTATTTTAGGGAATGAAGGGTGCCTTTCTGGAAAAAGCGATCTGTGAACTAGATTCTGAGAAAATGAGATTTATCGTGAGAGGCGAGTGGGGAAGGAATAAAAACTTGAGGGGACTGCATGTTCTCTAAGTATCAACCTGGACACTGTAATTTGTTTTTGTCCAATAAGAATTTATAGCACTAATGTTTGATGGCCTTCATATATGCATTGGTCATGTATAATTCTACAACTGTCATATAGAATACTTCTACTTGAAATTTGTTAAGTCCATGGCTCCAACACCAAGAGAATAACAGCAAAATAAATATGCCACTTTTTTTCTCCTTGTTCCATAAGTGATGAGTAATTTTCTCATCACTTTTTAATAATCTCATCTATTAAAGAGCTTTAACATTTGAGGGTCCTGGTTGGCACTATTAAAGAATAAAGGTAGCAAAAAGGGACTAAGTGAGCTATTTCTTTGAGCTATTTCAAAAGGGACTTCAGTTTTCTCTTCTTTTTCTGCCTATCAAACAGCATATAGACATTCTTATTATGATTCCTGATATTACATTGCTGAGAAAAACTAAATTACTTAAATAGAAATTTATTAGTCAAAAATATATAAAGTATTCCCCATATTGTGTTGGTTGATAATTGAAATGAAAAAAAAAAAAATCCTTGTTCTGTTCATTGTCTTTTATGCCATGATACTAGAAACTAGGATTTCAGACTTATTTTTAAAAATTTAATTCTTTATTTAGATTTTGATTAATGTTTTTTGACTCATGAACAAAAACATTTAAATAAAAAGGGTTCTATTTTAAATTATATTAAAATATATTTGAAAGGTTTAAAAGTGCCTAATAAAAATATTTATGGTAGCTAGATATATTCATAAAACAATTCTGTCATTAATATAAAAAGCTTTGAGTTATTTCACAAAACAAAATTGAAGTCTACAACTTCATTGGTTTTCTGTCAAAACCGGCTATATACAAGGGCTGGTAGACACAATAAATTTGAAGTTTTAGTAAAAAGATTTAAAGGAGCTAATCTTTATAGACATTTCTAATTTCTAAATTTAAAGAGAATATATTTTATTTTCTGAAAAGATTGCTCATATATTTTGTAGATATACTAATTTTAACCAAATGCATGAGTGCTTGTCTATAGGATGACTTTTCACTTATGTATAATATATACCATATATGCATAACGTCTGCATTTCAATTTAAATCACCATATCATATAATCTAAGACAGTAACTCACTTAGACTCCAGTTTCTCTCTTATGGCAGCCTCAGTGCTGCTAATATATCGTGGCAGCAGAGTCTTAGCTTCCAAAGACCTTGGGATCACACCCCTTTGGAGCTCATCAGAGCCCATTCAGGTTTATCCTGAGGGGTCACTTGATTTACTGCCTGATACTCCTTCTTTCAGGGCAGCTGAACGCACAACTTCAGCAAGACACCCGATTCCTGCTGGCTTGAGAAAAGTGTTATTTTAATGATGATTATAATGAGCTTTAGTGTTGCTGGGAGCTAAATGTATCCTTAAGTCCAAGAGAGAACGCCGCAATCAGGGTGAAGTATAATGTAGCTTAGATTATTATTTGATAAGTTGGCCTTTTAATTAGGATTTTTTTTCTTCTTCTATACTCATTTATTGCCCACTGTTCCAAGGTGTATAATTGCCATGTATCTTTATGAAGATATCATAGCAACACATTGAAGCACTGAAAAGAGGGGACTGCCTCAGACCGTTTATCCTGACTCATTAATCAATGAAACTGCGCCTTTGATTCCAGCACCTGAATTCATTTCTAGTATTTGATTTTGCCTCCAGCAACCATTACAAGTTACTCTTTATTAAGTGACTCCAGCCTTAGCAGATGGCTTTTAACCACTTCTAAGCTCATTCTTTTACTGCATTGTCATGAGAAGTTCATTAAAGAAACATCTAATAAAATAAATTTCATCCAGACAATTCAGTTTGATGATGCTATAGAAATTCTTAGATTTAATGGATCTGGGGAGTGAACTTGGACTTTAATAGAATTTGATATAATCTGGTCTGAATTGATTATTTTATCTACTGCCAGGCTTTAATATGATTGAAAATTTTATGAAAATAATACAGTTAAATAGCTTTTATTTTTTGAGGTCTCTTAAGGGAAGTATATTGACTTGAGAGTTGCTCATTTCCATTTTTACAAAAAAGGTATATAAAGCCAGACAATATTGGGAGTACACGAGAGGTAGAAAACTAGAGGTCTTGGTCCTAGCTTGCTATGTAGCAGCTCTTAATCAATGGCTTCCAAACTTTAGGCTGTGATTCATAGTATCTAATACATTTTACATGGTGACATGGTATACACTTTTATGTTAAAAACTGAAAATTTTTTTTTCACAGAATAATACCCTTCATACAGACAATGGACTCTATTTCTATGCTATTTTGTTAGAAAAAAATGCTGGTCATAAATCACTAAATTGATTTCACAATCCATGAATGAGTCTCAGTTTGTAAAACACTGCTCTAGACCACATGTTACACAAGAGTGGGAGGTGTACAATAAATTTCTAAAAGTTCCTCTCAACTGTAAAAATCTATGACTCTGATTAGAAAATGTATGCAGATAGGATCCTCATGTCAGCTTCAAGTCTGAATAAACTCATGTGGTGAATAAACTCATAGATGCATCATCTGCCTCCGTGATCCCATTCAGTATATAGCTCTATCTGATGCAAATTGTTTTTAAAATAAGTGGTAAAAATGTTTTAAAGAATATTTCTTAATAATCACCAAAAATGTTTATATAAATACTCAAAACTTTCCTGTTATCATACAATAATGTGTTAATATTATAAGTGGTGAACTGAATGTGAAAATCTTATCCTGAACCATTAAAATAAAATAATTTCTCATATTGCTGGGCCACCATTGGAGGTAACTGATATAATGAGACCCACTTTTCATACCACTGTCATTTTCTCTGCCTCCAGGTAGGCCAGACTGGCATGGAAACTTCATGAGGACAAGGAGCACTCATGTCTTTTAGCCCTATTGACCATTTTTTCCCCAAAGCAAAGCAAGGCATTATTCCAGGCCCAGGTTGGCACTCATTAGATATTTGTTGAATCTATGAATATAAATGAATGTATGAATGGATGAATGAGTTTGTTTTACTAAGACTTGCTCTAGGTAACTTGGAAATAGCAAAAATTTCTTTTCATCTCTAGTTTTCCTTTCTTTCAGTCTTTCCGGGACTTAATTCCCTTATTAAATGCATAATTCTGGTCTCTTATTTTGCTTTAACTCCTTTCTGTGAGTACCCTCCTGCCTGTTCAAGCCTCTGACCTTGATATTTTCACATTTTCCTCACAAAACTGACCTGCTCAGAATCCGGTTCCTCAGACTATTTAGTTTAACACTAATTCATGTTAAGAAATGAAGACATCTCATTAATGGCTTATAGTGTAACTGCTTCCAGGAAAATTTACTTTTTAACCAGAGCCTTTGGGGAGAAGATGTTCTATTATATGGTGGAACTACTAGTGCTGTTAGAAAAATATGAGGAAGCTAAAGTGTATATTATGTCAATGTCTCACAAATAACTTTATAAGTGATGCTTGAACTTTCCTCTGGAAACACTGAGACTATGTTGGAGACAGAGGTTAATGAGAAATCCTGAAAATATCAAAGGTTTATGCATAATTATTTTTCTTGCTGTGGTCTAGGATAAGGTTTTCTTAAACTATGGTTATGGATTTTTGGGTACTCTTAAAAGATGCCAATTTCTGAGTCATACTCTGACTTGTTAAATCTGAACATAGTACTGAAGAATCTTTATTTTTAAATAAACTCTTGAGTGATACCCACACATGCTAAAGACCTAAATTTTAAATATATGTATATTTTTATGTTGAAAAGTGATGACTTGTTAATGTCCCCTTGTCCAGGTGACCCAACGGGTATTTGTTTTTCCCCTTGCCTTATAAATAGGCCCTGGGACTATGTGACATAAAAGCCAAGTTTAGACTATAAGAACTTACAGGGAATTCTAGAGTATATATCAAGGCTTATAAAAAGTCACCCACCATATCAGGTAGAGTTAGTGTCCAGAATACCACAGATAATTTGTTTTGGAAAGAAAAAAGATGTTGAATGAGAGGATAAGAGTAGATGATCTTTTAATCCTGTTTCAGCTCTAGAAAAAAATATCTTTCCTTATATCATAGATTAGTTGGGAGCTAATTCCACTAAGGAGAAAATATAACAGAACTATTTTATTTGCATTTCTATGCAGATACATTTTGGATATTCCCGACTTTTAGATTACTTTCCATTTTAGTCTCTACTAGCAAAGGTAACAGAGGTAAACAAATATTGTCAAATGCTTACTAGATTGCAGGAATAGTGCTAAGATCTGGAAATGGAGGAACAGACAAAGCTTAATACCTGTTCTTATGGAGCTTTTGATAATTCAAAGCGGTCATTATTTGTTAAATAATTTTTAATGATATCTAAGTACAGTTGTAATCAGGAGAAGTATTTGAGAGGTAGACTCTAATGCCTGATTCAGTCTTGGAGGTCAGGGAAGGCTGCCTTGGGAGATGGTATTTAATTACAGTCTTGAAGAAGGAACAGGAAGTAGTTGATCAAACAAAGGGTCAGACAGAACATTTCAGGCAGAGATATAACATGAATGAAAGTCTATCCTTTCATTTTTAGAAGATATATATTTTTTTGAGTTTTCACTTATAGCACAGTCTACATTTTCGGGGTATACTCTACAGTTTTAGTTGTGTGTAATCATTTGTACTTCCAGATTTCTCAGTTCTGGTTACTAATCTTGAAGGTAAAATACATGAAATACATGTATGTAACAATTTATAATAAAAATAACAATAATTTCAACAACAAAAATAATAATTAGTTCAGGGTACTTACTCTGTGCCAGATACTACTCATAATATATTTATGAATTACACTATTTCATTTTTACAAAAACTTAGGTTTTTCAAAGCCAAAACACACTACATAAATTTTATGTAATTATTCATGCAGATTATTGCATAAAGCCTGAAGATAGAAGATAATTTTAAAAGTAAAGAAATAGTTTATTGCTTCTAAAAGACTAATAAAATATTTTTTATCATCTCTGCAATATAGTAGTCAATAAAGCATGACTTGCTCTTCACTCTGCATAGCCATTTAATCATTTTAGCAGATTGTAAATGTGGCCCCCATTTGGCCAGAATAAAGTATCAGGCATGCATTAGTGCTGAGTAAGTAGCTGCTTTAACTTGATAGACATTATGAATATATGCTGGACAAAAAAGGGGCCCCTGTGGATCTGAGTTATATATTTAGCTATTAAGAGTATAGTGTCTTTTGCTCTTTTCAGAAGTCTGCTATAAAACTGTCAATGCCCTAGAATGTAGAAACACCTTAAGCAAAACCACCTTTGAGTAATTAGTAGTACAACAGGATTTATTGTAAAATTTCCCCAAATTTAGTATCTGTAGACTGGGTTGGTAGCCTTTGCTATCTCAGTGGCAAGCTCTATGAAAACTCTGCACAAGCTTTTTTTTCTTTATTTTCATAAATAGCCTGCACTAATATATTAAGCCATGAGAGACAAAAATAAGGGAAGGTTTATTGTCTAGGCACTGTAGCCACACCAAATCCAGGGTCTGTTATGTACTACCTGTGTGACCTTGACCAACTTACTTAACCTCTCTGTTCCTCAGTTTATCAGTACAATGAGAATAATAATATTATCATCATCCACAATAATGCTAATAATTCTCATAAGGGGAGAAAGGTAAAAGCACATAAGGGTCTTATAGAATGTTATGACTGGCCTTTTCTGTATGCTATCAAATTTAATACGTTTGAATGTTAATTTCACCATTATTCCATGTATGATTAAAATATATATGTTTATGTATGTTTATATATAAATTTATAAGTAAAAATATAATGTATATATAATAAAAAATTCTTTTATGTAAAAAGTGCCACAGTTCTTTCTAATCAAATATACTTTTAATTTTGTATTTATTTGAAGAGCTCATTTAGTCTTATTTAGACCAAGATTCTTTTATATACCACACTGGTCTGCTGCTGTGACTTTTTACATATGTAGTAACCTCATTTCAATGTTGAGTGGTAGTTGAAACTTATTGTATAAATTATTAGTATCGTCCCAACACTTCCTATAAATCAACTGAAGTGGTGACACTATGAGGAGGTATGAACAAGCTTGTTTAAGTTGAAGCAATATCCACTGCCTCCTGGCTGACAGTGACTCTCAGATACCTTTTTATTTCATGTATAAAAAATAAATATGTATTATAATAAGTTAGATATAGAGCATAAAATAGTAAGAAGAGGGTGTTGAATAAGAAGTAATGATTTACTTTAAGCATCATTCTTGCTCCCATGGAGAGTATAAAGCAAGATGAGCAAAAGTGGAAGCAGAACAATCGTCAGGAGGTTTATTTTAATAACAGCAGTTCAGGCAGATGGCAGTGGTTTGACTTGAAGTAGCAGTTCAGAAGTGGTATGACATGATTAGGTTCTGATATTTTTGAAGATAGAACTGACAAGATTGCTGATAATTGGATGTGGAGAATGAGAGAAAGAAAGAAATCAGAATGACTTCCAGGTTTTGGCTTGAGATGGGGAAGACTGTGGGTGAAATGGTTAGCGTCCACAGAGCAGGTCAGAAATCTAATTTTGGACATGGTATATTTGAATGGCCTATTACTCACTGAAGTAGAAATGTTGTGTAGTCAGAAAAAAATTAGTCGAGCTTAGAAAAGAGGTATAGTCTAGAGATAGAAAATTGACTCTATCTTAGTACAGATGCTATTTAATACTATGAAACAAGATGGCATCACCTAGAGCAGTGTTTCTCAATATTTTCGGCTACTATCTGCACTTAAAATAATCTTTTATATCACAAATATATACAGCTTACACATTGGAAAAGATGTATTGTTTCATGTAACTTTATCTTACTATGTGTGATACATTTTGTTTTTCTTGTCTCTGCTTTTTTTTCCCTTCACTTGTTCAAAATCCAAAGTTACTATATGTCCCTCAGAATGAAAAATACTGGCCTAGACCTAGAGTGAGAATAGAAATGTGAGAGTTCCAAGGGCTGAGCTTTGGAGTTCTTCAACATTTAGAAGTCTAATTGATATGATATGTGCAAAGATCTTCAACAATGCTTAGCTCAAAAAATTAAGTGTCCCCCCTTCAAAATGTTAGTATTTATTACTAAAAGTAGAATTTCTCTCCCAGATATTTCTTGATTTGTTTTCATCAGTTTCATAGTTAGAGTGCTCAGGTGTTAATATACAGCAAAAGTAATAGGCATCATGTTATTGTGTTAGTTTTCTATGGTGCATAACTAATCACCTCGAACTTAGTGACTTAAGACAACACACATTTATTATATCAGGAACCTGAGTACAGTTTAACTGAGTTCTCTTATTCAGGATCCCACTCGGCTGCATTCTAAGTGTTTGTTAGCCAGGGATGTAGGCTCCAATGGGGAAAGATCCAGTTCAAAGCTCCTCCAATTATGGGCAGCATTCATCTCTTTATTGATATAGGACTGAGGTTCCCACTTGCTGGCTGTTGAATAAAGGATAACTCTCACCTCCTAGATGCCACTTCTTGATCCTTTCCATGGAAAATTCAGGGTTCGTCCTCTTACTACTTAAAGAACAACAGGAGCATCTTTCAAGTTCCAGTCTGCTAAGATGGAGTCTTATATAATGTAACATCATTATGAGAATGACAACTCACCACCTTTGTCATAAAGTGTCACGTAATTGAGGGAGTTAAATCACTTTTGTTAGACTCTATTGGTCAGAAGCTAGTAATTTGTTATGCCCACACTCAAATAGAGAGGATTATATAAGTATCTGACTTATTGGGGGTCATCTTAGCATACGTCCTCCTGCCTTTCTCCCTTTCTTCTCCGTTTTCACCATAGCCTGGAACTTGTGGAAAAGAGTGAAATTTCCGTTCTTCACCTTAATTATAAAATAGAAGAACACAAACTAAGGGTAAAAAGATAGGAGCTCTACGAGTATTCCTTTCAGTTTTATCATGTGAATATGACAAGGTAATTAATCTCTCAGAACCTCAGTTTTCCTGTCTTTAAAATGGTGACAGCAGTGTCTTTTCAGCCCTTTTTTTCCCTTACAGTAGTCTCATGGATATGACATGAAATAATTTATGTAAGAATAAATTGTGAGCTATAAAGTGGTGACAATATAAAAAAAACTAAGGTGACAATATTCTTTATTATGATGATTATATTCTGGTTCTGAGCTTTCATTGGCTATTTGGGAGAATACAATTGATGTATCCTTTTCGCCTTTTACCTTGCTCTAAACTTTGTCCATAACAAGCTCTCAAATATTTGTTGGATGAATAAAGCATTTTTTTTCATTTGGTTCATAACCAGTTTTGTTTAACTTGGGAGTTGTAGATAGTTTTGCCTTTTTTTACAAAATATGCTTGATTTTTAAACCAAACCACAAGTGTTGCACAGTTTGTACTAAAGGACTCCTTTATTGCTTTTTTTATTACCTGAAAAATGCAACAAAAGTTTAAAATTAATAACAGTCAGTAACAGGGAATAGAGATAATAAAAGTTATGTTCCTTGCTTCAGAATCAACTCACTTTCCAAGTCCTTATTAAAAAAGAAAATCAGAAACTTTCTGGTGCATTATCAGGGGAGTCAAAAAAGGAGAGACAAGAACATGAGAGAGAGAAGGAGAGAGAGGTTGCAGGAAGAGAGAGAAATTTGAAGCTTATCTACTCAGCATCTCATGAGAACAGACTTAGAGATTTGCTTGATTTTTATGGTTTCTCAACTCTTAGAGGACCCATATTCATATTTGAGAAGAGAAAGCAAAACTTAAATCTGGAAGAAAGCAGATTTATTAGGGCATAGCAAAATCTGAGTACGTTAAGTATTTCATGGGACCATGTCAGTTGGTCAAATGGCAAGCTTAAATGATCATTCCCAGAAATCTTATGTAATACACAGAGCTGACTTCATGGGAGAGAAACATTTTTTTTTTCTTTTTTGCAGACCAATATCTATTTTTCCATTATTATAAAATAGAAAAACTTTCATTATACACATCTTCCTATTCTACTCATTTAAAATAAATGTGTTTTGTCAATATCTTACATTTATGCCTGTGACAGATCTATCTAGTGCTAGAGGTTTATGCCCTTTTAGCATCTTAATTGATCTCCTAGAAATGATATTGACTTAGTCGAGACTTGTCTTTTCCCATCTGCTGGATATTTCCAAATGAATACTCTTCTTTCAATTGAAATTCACTTTGGCAAAAGCTAATTTCTAACCTTTCATTCTAGCTCTTGCCTGACCCATTTTCCTTTTACAAGAGCATCACCTTGCATGTGCTGTGGGCCCAGTCCACAACAAATACGTATTTGACCTCTTTATTCTTCATTCAAGGAAAATATTCTGCTGCATTTATGAATTCTTTCTACCTTGGAACATTGGTTAAAAGTGTCTTTTGAGATGAAGGCAGAATTTTTCTATACATTTTTTCATGTTGCTGAGAAGAGATTTTTGTAATTACTTTTTCTGGCAAGCAAGAAGTAAAGGAGGGCAATGAACACAATGAATCCAGGCTTACTGCAGATGACTTTGTAAAAGAAAGTATATTTGGGTAAGTGAGTTGGGTCAAATTTTAAAAGTGTTTATAGCTGGTCTGCAGAGCTTAGCTGCTACCTTAAAGAAATGAGGAGACACTGATGGTTTAGTGATTATGTGAAAATATGGAAAAAAAAGTTAGGTGATAAATCTCTAGTCGTTTCTCCTATGATTCAAAAGTCTCGAGGCAAGTTTTGCTTTGAAGGTAATTATATTCATGGTGGTGTGAGCTATGAAGTTTAGGTATAGTTAGAAGTAAGAAAGAAAAATGACTGTGAGATATGCAGTAGAGAAAAATGGCTGAACTTAGTGACAGGATGTTAGTGACAAATGAATAAGTCTATGTACCTAGACTTTGAAAGTCTTAAGAAACACAAAACAAAATAAGCAATCAAAATTTTAGTTTTGGAAACTGGAAAAATGATTTTTGTACTATAAGTCTAAGTAGACATTATATGTATGTACCAAAAAAATAATAAAAATAAAAAAATAAAAGTAATAAAAACAGTATACAACAGAGTTGACTATTTTTTTTATAGTCCATGTTTTTTTTTTTTTTTA